>OY992518.1:13785960-14408240 GCA_963921215.1 Scoparia ambigualis
ATAAATTTTGTGTGTTTTTGGAACTGGACGCACTGTCTGTATTACAGTTATAGTTATCTGATAACCCATCATTTGTCTGTGTGTTGTCACTGATCTTTTTATTAGTTAAGTCTTCAATGTATGAATCTGCATTAATATCACCAACCTCATCTTCAGTTTCCTCACATAACGATTCATTTTTTAGTATTCGTTCACTTTGACTATCATCATGCGTATCTAAAGGTAAGTCTGCAACATCTAACATGTCACTAGCGGGATCTTCTCTCTCCGCTGCCAAATTAAAATCTGCACTCGAATCTAAGATGGGTTCAAAAGGCTTTTTGAACTTTTTCTTGCACTTTACAGGTGATTCTGTAACGGATTCACTTTCATCGTTTGATTCAGATGACTCATCTGAAGGCCTCTCGTCACTATATCCACTCTCTGCTGAATTATTAAAAGATGGAGATTCCGTTTTGGTTTTACGGCTTGTGAACTCTGCTCTTAATGTCTTCCAGTCCCTTTCAGACTGTGAATTCTTTTCTTTTGCTTGCTCCCATTTGTCCCTGCAATATTCGAGCTCCTCTTTAAGTTCATTGAGTAATTTTCTCTTCTGTTGTAATTCGTATTTGAGTATTTTCTCATGCGTATGTAGTTGATGATGATGTCTGCGTAATCTTCCAACTACGTGCCACGTTTTACCTAATTCTGTGGTAACAGAACAGAGTCTACGCTCTTGTTCTTCTAAACGAGTCTCTAGATGGCAGTTAAGTTGTTTCATACGGTTCACCTCTTTAACAAGCGTCAACTTTTCAATTATTAGATCCTGAAACAACAAATTAAAATAACTGCAAGCAAGTAGCGTACAAACAACAACGTTAGTGATGAGTGGTGACATTCTTTGATTGAAACTTTTCTTTTCTTTGTGATTCCGCAAACAAATTTGGCTCCAAATCAAAATACATTGTAACGTGTTTTTTATGTGCAATGCGAAAAACTGGTAATGAAATTTTTATTTTTAAACAGTTTGCGTAATTTTCCAGCATGACTCATAATTTTTATGCATTATAGGTAGGTTAGGTATCTACTATGCATACAAACTGTAAGTGTGTAGTTTCTTTTGATACTGACAATCGCTATATTTATCACGACATTAATTTAAGTACTTACTTTGAGTCTGATGTAAGTCTGACTAACGCTTGGCACCAACACGGGTCCTGATTTCGTTTCTACTGATTTATAGCATGTTGTGACTTTCTCTGTAGGATTCGCGTCGGCTACGTTTTGATGACTCAGTAGTTCCATGAGTACTCTCCAAACCTTAGGTAAGTTTTGAACTATCTCTTCAGGAGTAGACGTTGATGCAGTATTTAAATTTTCTGAAAGAACCAAATATTATTTATTTTATTCAAATTGTTGGACTGATTTACTCATCACAGTTTTAGTTTTTTAACAGAAAAATAGGGTAGGTACCTGAGTTTGGAACAGACAAACTTTGTTGTTGTGATATCCCATTTTCGTCTTGTAAAGTTTCTGTGTTCTTTTCTTCAACTTGATTCACGATCTCAAGAAGTAGTTTTGGCAATGCTGTGGATGCTTCAGAATCATTTTCTCTTTCGGCCATTTGTGTGAGAATACCGTGGTTTTCTTCAAGACGATGAACTAATTTGTCCAAATCCTTTTTGGTCTTGTATCCAAGAAGCACTTCCGAAAATAACTGAAAATAAAAATTGTACTGTTAATTGATAACCCAGTAAAATAAAAAAAAACATTTTCGAAATGTGATGGTAGGTACCACTATATTTACGAACTCATTATAATTAAAGCTTAAACAAAATTTTTATTATCTTCCTAATTACCTTGTTTACAACAGTCATCTCTGCCTTCAACCCAACTGATTCATCTTTGGTGAAACTAATTTGACTGTTTTTGTTATCGATTGTTTCAATTAGTTCATCTACTTTTTCTTCTAGCTCCTTAACCTTTTCTGTCAAAGCTTTTGACCTGTTAAAAAGATAAAATTAACAGTTAACTTTTTGAAGCATCATCGTCATTTATTCTATCTATTATCATCATTTGATTGCATGATGATCACGAATGTACCGATGATCACGAATGAAAAGACAGAAAATAGTGGTAACATCGGATTTTTATATCTCCTAATGGTTGTAACCATAGATGTAATAATAGGAGTAATTAAAAATGTATTCAACAACACAGTAAAAATATTTGTCGGTTGCTTTTAGGAAGAAAACACACATAGGTATGCACATAGTTGGTATTTGTTAGAAAAACAAGAGAAGTGAAGTGGATGTGGTTGCTCTAAGGGTTGTTGGTGGTATCATCACGGGTGTAATAGAAATAATAGCATTTTAATTTTTGTGAATACTTAAATTGTTTAGTGGTTATGTTTTGGCATGAGGTACTGAATACCTCATGCCAAAACATAACCACTAAACAATTTAACTGGCACTTAACAAATTATATTTAAATTAGTATGACATGGCACTTAGAGTTTTGCTACTATCGTGGCCGACCTATATTAAAATAATCTTACTTGGTAAGTTCTGTTTGATACAGCGCTTTTTGTTCTTCCAGCTCTCGTACCAAGCTCTGCCTAGTAACTTCAGCTAGACGAGCCCTTTCTTCATACAGACCACGAAGAGTCCTAATGTTCTGGAGCTGTCTTTCGTACTCTTGCCTCAAATCAGTAGACAGCATGCTGGCTTCTCTATCAGCAAGGGATTTTTCGATTTCACTTAATTTTGCTTTTAACTGCGGCAAAATAAGTTTAATGTAAATAATTTGGAAATGGATTTAACGAATTATTTGATTTTAAATTAAACTTATTTGAAGACATAAGTTATGGCAAGGGTTTTAAGTATTAAATACTTATAAAAAAAATCTTATACACCTAATTAGTTAATTGGCGGTAGGTAAACTAGCAATGTTATGTTTTCTTTGTTAATATTTTTTTTCTACAATGACATATTTATTAAGTCGCGTATATTAGTATCTTGAGTACCTACCTCCTTCTTTTGTACATTTTAATTTATTAACATACTTGTAGCCGAATATCGTCTACGTATTAAAAGTATTAGTAAAGATTTTCTCCAAGTATTTCGTTAGCTATTAAAATGGTAAAATGAATGCTAATAAGTACGGTAAAATTACAAGGCATAGAGGCATAATAACAAAGACCCTAAGCCCTAAATTCGCTACGTGCGTGTAGAGCAGGCGCCTAGAGATAGAGTCAATCAGATGCTGCTACTCAAGGGTAAACACGCTCAAATGTATGGCAAAAACGGCCTGAAGCATATAAATACGTTAAGTGCATTTGCTTGTACCTATAAGGCTCAATATAACGCTTCGCTCTTCTACAGGACATCATACAGGAACATTATAAGGAATAGGAAATACAGGACTACACCTGTGAATGCTGTTACAAAGACATCTTACAAGTCGATAATTATGTTCAGGTAACGCTCGACACCCCGCTGCACACCCCGCTGATGTAGCAAAATTTATAAATAAAAAACCCGACAAGTGCGAGTCGGACTCGCCCACCGAGGGTTCCGTAAAAATTTGGCGGTGCATAGGTATTATAAAATTATAATTTATTATTCTTCGTCAAAAATCTAAAACTATACATCATAAAAATAATTAAAAGTCTGTCTAAGCTTGTGCCAATAAAGCCCTTTCATACGACACCCCACATGACACGGTTAACTCAATTCAAAATTTGCGCTACCGCCGTTCGTGGCATAAAGACCCTGTTTTTTAATGAATTAATTACAGATGTATATATTTTAAATCAGATCAGATCCCTATACTTGTAGTATAAGACGGTAATATTTACCTTTCATAGTTCTAGGTCAACGGAAAATACCCTATAAATTTTAACTACCTTGAGAGTGTCGAAATATACGTTTTTTGGCATAAAGACCCTGTTTTTTAATGATTTAATTACAAATGTATAGTTTTCACATTTTTCCCTACACTTCTATACTAATATTATAAAGCTGAAGAGTTTCAGGAACTACTGGCCCGATTTAAAAAATTCTTGCAGTGTTAGATAGCCCATTTATCGAGGAAGGTTATAGGCAATTATTTGTTTAGGTACGGGTACGGGTACCTGTGCGAAGCCGGGGCGGGTCGCTAGTGTAGTATAAGACGGTAATACTTGCCAAATTTCATAGTTCTAGTTTAACGGAAAATACCCTATAAATTTTGATTACCTTGAGAGTGCCGAAATATACTTTTTTTGCGGCATAAACGGCCGTATCTTTTTTTTATGTTAACTTAGGAGTTGGATTTTTTTTACAGCTTCAAGAGACTTTAGTCTTGAGTATATTGTTTTTATTTCAACTAGATACCTCCACGCGTTCCCGAGATAGAGGGTCTTGACAGACACGAGAGACGGACAACAAAGTGATCCTATAAAGGTGCCTATTTTTCCTTTTGAGGTACGAAACCCTAAAAATAATAAAAACAATACTTAGATATCTAGCGAGATACGGGCCCGTAAATAGAATTCTTTATTTATTTATTACATAATATAAATTAGTTAATTTATAAACATACTCGTATCTTGTAGTAGTAGTACGTAGTATCTACGCGTAAGCTAATTTTAATAATATATAGTTACATTCTGTACCTGTACCACATCTACTGTCGACAAACTGCTTTGTTTAGCAGTTCGGAAGAATTTTAATTTTTTTAAAAGTCTTATAAATTGAGTTGGCAACGCCCGTTCAATAGTAGATAACAGTGATGTGAGCGATGACAGCTTTGTAAACCACACGCTGGTCGTATGTTTGCTTGTACGTCAGCCAAATAAAAAAAAAGCAGCAGTTAATATTACAAAATTATAATTTTTACTAATTTCAATTTTATTGTAATAGGCAATTGTTAATTAAATTCATATTTTTTTGGCGTAATGACAAGATCCGGTGCCAATTAAATGACGTAGCGTGGTGCGTCGCGGTCCCTGACCGAACATGGCACATGTTCTCTGACGGTCGTGGTCTCTTAGCCTGTGTTCCTATATAACTGTTTATCTGATTTAAATAACATTAATTGATCTAAATAACACGCCACATTTTTCTGATGGCCGTGTTCTCATAACCAGTACTTCCTTTAAAACAACATATCTGATCTAAACTAACTAACATTAAACTAACATTTATATAAGCTTATGGGGTTATATGCCTAGGTACACACCTCATCTAGCTGTTGCTCACGCAGAGTAATCATGGTCTTGCTGACAGCTACGACTTCTTTAAGTGCACTGATTTGTTTATTCGATTCCGTGTTTTGGGAATTTAAATCTGCAATATCAGAATAGGCGTTCTGTAGAGCATTATTAGATTCCACAATATCTTTTCGCAATTTCTTGTTATTTGTCTTTAAACTATCAAACTCCTCCCTCATTTGAGCGATAGTAACAGTAAAATCAGAATTTTCAAACGAAGACAACAGATTTTCCGGAATATCAACTTTATTTTTTGTCAAGAGTTCCCGAAGTAGCTTGTTTGATTCATATAATTCTAGTCGAGCCTTCCTTTCATCTTTCAGAGATTTCTCTAGCTCCATCTTTTCAGATTTGTGGCGATCAAGAATTTGCCGCCTCTGCTCACGTTTAACACTCAACTGCTTTCGGAATTCCATCATATCACCTTCTCTATTTTGCGCCCGAGATTCATCGTCGTTGGTAGCATCCAGATATTCTTCGTCAATGCTTTCATCTTCCTTTATTTCACTGGAATCGCTCATTGTTTCACTTTCACCTGAGATGTGTTTTGCGCCGTGCACACTTGTCGAAGCATTACTGAGCCCGTTTCCCATTTTGGAATACTTTTATAATCAAGGCGCACTTTCATTCGCACAAAATCGAATCGAGGATGCGCTGCGTAATTTTAAAATAGCTGGTGGGTAATGTTTTTAATAAGACAAAGAAGTGTCGACTGCGGGATTAACAGGAGTGTAGCGCACGCCAGACGGCTCCCGAAATAGCTCCCTCGTCAGTTTAGAAGCGTGCGAGCAGCGCGAGTATGTTCAATATCGCCACCGAACAGAAGCCGCGCTATTCGAGAAGAACCTCTGTCAATATTTTATTTTTATTCAGGCTATTTCTGAGGTGCCGTTGTGGAATCTGTATCTTTTAATAATTTTCTGATACTTACCTGCTCATAATAAGACAATGTAACTATCATGAATACATACATACATACATATAATCACGACTATTAACCGCGAAGGGTTAGTCAGAGACTAGGCAATGAGGACATCAAGACTGCAGTCCTCTGGCATAGTCCACTTTTCACCAAATAGCGACTGCACATGTGGTCAGCGTGACAAGTGGTGAGCCCATTGCTGCTCTATTCTGTTGGATGTATTTGCAGTCTTTAGTCCGTTAGTCGTCTTTTACGACACCCAAGGGGAGAGAGGGGGTGGTAGTATTCTTTCACCGCTACGCGACACGGTTAATCAGATAATAATCAACTAACGTAGTCAAGTAGCTTTAGGTTTTTATCAAACTAAGGTAAAAGCTCCTATTACGGAGTCATATGGCAACATTCGAAAATAAGAAAAGAAATTAAGCATTTATACATATAGTATCATGATGACTGAATAAAAAAATATTTTTGGCTAAAATAGACATTAAATTTTATATTGCTTCTGGCAGTATGTTTTTAACTATACGAATTATTAATAAAAAAATATAAATAAATGGTCAAGTCGCCTTTTCCTATTACGGAGGTATGATTATAAGAAAGAGTTCATTACGGCGGTAGTAGACTCCTAATACGGAGGGTAAGTCATTATATTGATTAAGGTTCTTATGTTTATTTGTTTGTTTTGATTTCAGGCTTCAAGTGGTTAACCGATTATAAAATTTAGTATTGAGTCAGCTTGTGAAATATTTGTAATAATAGGCTAGATAGACTTTTTATCGCATATTGTTTAACGCCTTATTTAGGCGTTTGGACAGATGAGGGGATATTATATATTTTTGTATTATTGTTATTATAAGTACTTATTTAGTAATAATAAAATAATAAACTTTCCCACTCATACCAATTGTCTAGCAAGCCTAAGAATTTTTTTTAAATTAATTTAATTATTTACTTAATAAATGGTAAAAAACGGAACCCTTATGGATTCGTCATGCCTGTCTGTCCGTCCGTATGTCACAGCCTTTTTTTTCCGAAACTATAAGAACTATACTGTTAAAACTTGGTAAGTAGATGTATTCTGTGAACCGCGTTAAGATTTTCACACAAAAATAGAAAAAAAAACAATAAATTTTGGGGGTTCCCCATACATAGAACTGAAACTCAATTTTTTTTTCATCAAACCTTTACGTGTGGGGTATCTACGGATAGGTCTTCAAAAATAATATTGCGGTTTCTAATATATTTTTTTCTAAACTGAATAGTTTGCGCGAGAGACACTTCCAAAGTGGTAAAATGTGTCCCCTCCCCTGTAACTTCTAAAATAAGAGAATGATAAAACTAAAAAAAATATATGATGTACATTACCATGCAAACTTCCACCGAAAATTGGTTTAAACGAGATCTAGTAAGTAGTTTTATTTTAATACGTCATAAATTAATTAATATAAAAAAATACACTATTAATAAAACATCGATCAAAGTTTTATACTTAGATAATGGTACGGGACCCTTCGTGCGCAAGTCCGACTCGCACTCGCACTTGGCCGGTTTTTGGTTATGATGAGTAAAATTCAACTCAATAGCTATATAAAATGACTGTTATTATGTTGAAAGCTATAAGCAAATAAATATGACACAGTATTTCTCCTAATACGGAGGATAGGAGATAGTATTAGGATTATCTTATAAAATTACGATCCTATAACGGCGCTTTTTTTTTGTTTTTTTTTAGGTATAAGTTCATTTACAAATAGGAAAAAACCCTGAATATATAGTAAGTATATCATAATCATCAGCTACAAATGACATATTCACAAACTTGAACCGTACATAAATTTAGAAAACCTAGTTATTAAATATGAGTGCACTTACCCAAGTCGCTCCGCATTTGTATTAAATGGCCTGCTGCATCGCCGCCGTGGCACAGACTTCCTTTTAGTATATTATTTACTTTTCTCTATGCACAGACAGGTTGATTGTTGTAAGTTGCCTCTGTGTTACGTTTGCATACGTCAAAAATGTGATAAAATAATAGACCTTGAATCATAAAATTCTATTTTGTTGTACATATACTTACTCAAACGATATTAAAACGCAAAAATAAAAATACCGCTGTATTTGGAGACGATTATGACTACCACCGTAATAGGAGCTTTTACCTTAGTTTAGCTTAATGATCGTCTTCTATGTCTGTGAAAATTACTTAAACTTAGATATTTGATAAGAAGTCTTAGTTGGGATTTTAATAAGAGTAATTTTAAATGATAGTATAATACTAATACAGACGCCTCGACGCCTGAGGTTCTTTTATTTTATTTTCTAGGTTTTATTCTGCATAGCACGGTCCATAACAATAACCATCTTGTGGTCAGAAATTGTTACCAAAATCAAACTCAAACTGCCGTACTTACTCAGAGACGTCAATTAAGTTTTATTGACAAATAAGTCTCTTGCTGTCACTTTCATAAGTAAGTATAGTGCTTACTTTAAAAGGAAAGACATTGAATTGTCATTAAAACTTAATTGACGTCTCTAAGTACGGCAGTAAGTAAGTACATAAGAAAGTGACAGCAAAGAGACTTAATTTTTAATTAATACTTATTTTACTCCAAGTTCCCTTACTTGAAATACGTACGGTCCCATCCGGAAAAAAGGACAAAACTTGGCAGGAATGTAGCTTTCATATATGTGCTTCAATATCAATATGGAAACACGCTGAGAAATGATTGCTTTTGGTTCCAACGTTTTCGTTCTAGAAATTTTGACCTGCAGAACAAGCCCCGTGGACGGCCGAAGACCAAAGTTGATAACGAAGAATTTAAGGCTATTGTGGAAGCGGATCCATCGCAAACCACGTCCGAGTTCGCTGCAGGCTGCGGTGTTAGTGATAAAACTGTTCTAATCCACTTGAAGCAAATTGGAAAGGTGAAAAAGCTTGAAAGGTGTACAAGCTTGAAATGACTGAAGCCTCATGAATTGAGTGACTCAACCGGCGCAATAATGAATGGATTTTAAATCGAATCATTACCTGTAATTAAAAGTGGATCTTGTACGAAATCTGAAACGCTCATCGCAATGGCTGAACCCTGGCGAACCAGCTAAATCCTGCCCCAAGCGAAAATGTCCTAAAAAAAAATACTTGTGAGCGTTTGGTGGACTAGTGCCGTTGTCGGTGCCGGTGTCGTTCACTACAGCTTTCTAAAATCTGGCCAGACGATTACGGCAGATGTCTATTGTCAGCACCTGCAAACCATGATGGAAAAGCTAGCTGCTAAACAACCGAGGCTGATCAATCGCTCTAGGCCACTGCTGCTTCAGGACAACGCTAGACCACCCACTAAACAACAGACGGCTACCAAATTAGGAGAGCTTCAATTGGAGTGTCTAAGACATCCACCGTACTCCCCGGACCTTGCTGCAACAGATTACCATATTTTTTATCGAAATTTGGATAACTTCTTGCAAGGGAAACAATTCAACTCCGATGGGGCAGTCCAAAGCGCCTTCAAAGATTTTATTGATTCCCGTCCGAATGGTTTTTTTAGTAGGGATCAATGAACTACCTATGAGATGGCAAAAGTGCATAGATAGCAATGGTACATACTTATTAAATAAATACGAGTATATTATATTTTAAAAAAAATCGACTTTATGTTCCTCCCTTACAAAACGCCAATTTCATATGTATGGACCTAATACATTGAGCAACAATTTGACACCTAACCTTGTAACGGTACAGAATGAATGGTGTCCGTCCGTTAGTAAGGAATGTATGGCAGTAGCACTAAAATTAATATTAATGCGTAGCACTAATAATATAATAAGCATGAAAAGGGAAAAATAAACTAGTTCAAAATAATGGTCAATGGACTAGACACTAGAGCCTTATCTTTATTTTGAATTTCGCGGGGACCGCTCCGTGTGCCCCTTGCGACATAGGCGCCGTCTAGCGTGAGTTATTTACTTGAGCTTCGCGTAGGATTGTTAGGTTGGCAATGGCCTAGGGCTTTATCTTTATTTTGAATTTCGCGAGGACTGCTCCGTGTGCCCCTTGCGACATAGGCGCCGTCTAGCGTGAGTTATTTACTTGTGCTTCGCGTAGGATTGTTAGGTTGGCGATGGATTAGAATAATGGGGTTAGCTAACGTGTCCCTGGCGACAGGAAGGCGCCACCTATGGTCGGAATACGGAACTTTTTATAATTTCACAAAATACAGAATTATTGGCTTAAGTGGGTGGTTATTGAGAAGGAATTGTTGATGGAAGGCTACATCTAGATGTTCAAACATGTAATATTGGCTATCTAACGAGATTTGGTTGGATTATGGAAAAACTTTAGAATTGCGCGGCGGACGGCGGCAATGAGCGAGCGAGAGGTTGAGAACAAGATAGAAAGAGAACGAGGATGTTATCTCCACGTGGCGCAAAGCGAAGTTCGCGTATAACAAATAATAAGCGACACGAAGGCGAGGCGCATCGGCTAAACGGCTAGCGATTGGTTGAAGGGAAGAAAAGCGGAATCGTGGGAAGGGATGCTGGGGGCGCGTGGTGCGAAAGTTAAGATGCTTGGGAAAAAGAGGAAAATTAGCGGGGCAATCAATGGGCGATTTTCTGACAGCCCAAATTAAAAAGTAAAAATTAGTTCAAAAACACCCGATAGATGTCGTTTTATAAAAGCCGGTCACCAGCCGTACCTACTTAAGGGCTGTAATAAATTCTACACTTTTACTTGTCTACCAAAAGAGTAAAAAAATAGTAAGTCCTTACCTATTTATATTCAGGACATCCAGAACCTATTTCTATTTTGGAATAGAATAAATTATACACAGCCATACACGTGCTCTTCATGAACCCGCCTTTTACCATGCGCCATACTAATCTATGCTAAGCGCCATCTATGAAGTCATTTACGAACCAATTTTTGTTTTTTTTGTTCTCGGAAAATCGCCCATTGTAAGACGTCGGAGGCGCGGTCCGATTTACGAGTGGCGGTAACGATCTCATACGTGGAAACAAGCGTCCGAGCCATTTTAGCGCGCTAAGTGATATTCGAGCTGCGATATTAACTAAAATTGTTTGTGAAATAGAAAGTGATTATTAAAGTAAGATTATTGTTATCGCAACTCGAACTGTTAACGAAATGAAGTATTCCGGGTTATATAGCGGAAACGCATCACGGTGCCAACGAAATTATCCACCCTTTATAGAACTGAATATTAATTTTCTAATAAGACAAAAGGACAGTCAGTTAATAATGTTACATCTATAAAATAGACACAATAATCAGAGAAATAAGTGGGTCCTGTTGAATGCTGGCATCCCACCTCTGTTCGATAAGTGATATCATAAGATATAAGTTATTGCATTGAATAATTAAGTTCTTAATGTGAAAAGGATATTTGGATGATAGCAAGCCTTGAGATAAACTCTATTGATTTATGTGGAATAATAAGAATTAAATGCTAACACATAGTTCATAATGTAAGATGAAATTAAATTTTGAGGAGAGATGTAAATTCTCAGATTAAAGAATTAAAGCCACAGGCTAATTAATGTTAAAGTCAATCTGGTCAGAGCTGATATAAAACAATGAGCTGGTCGGCATGCTAATAGCGGGGCGGGGCTATTAAATTACCAGAATCCTCTAATATGTCATGTAAATTGCCACAAGACTTTTATGTATAATGCTATTGTTAATAAATAAATAATACCTGCAAGCTAAGCTATCATCTGATTATCTTTGAGTGGTTAACAAATCTTCCCCGCAGCTGTTGTGAAGGATTTAGGTCACAGTTCAGACGGAGTCATTGCTAGGCCACACACATATCTAGGATATTAGTTATTGACTGTTAGGTAATTAGGTCAGGAGAAAATAAATTAACACAGGGTTAAGCCAATTACTAAACTTTCACGAAAAGAACTTGAGTTACTTAAATGCGGTTAACAACGGAGGGTTCACTAGACGATCTGGCCAAAATAGTATTTATTATAATATTACATTGCTTGACTGAAATTCACCGCAAATAGAATTAAGCTATGCTAAGGTTTCATCCTCATACAAACACTACACACTCTACAAAACTCCAGACACAACCATTAGATTGTAGATAAATTAGGTTAAATAGTTTTAATAATTAGATAATAAGTTAAGTTAAGGTAAAGGCGGCGATGATGTGTGTATGTATTATAAGGTAGAACTAGGTTAGAGAATTAGGTTAGGGCGAAAGTTACAACCTAACTCACGCTAACAGCGAAGCAAAGGAAGGGTAATGATTATGACATCTATGTTTGTATGTATGTACATATATTATGTATGTATGTATGTATCTATGTAAAGATGTTTGAGCGATGCGTAAAAACTACTAAAGCTATTTTTGCTAATGAGGCATAAAAGGTTTTGTTTTTACCAATGGTTTAGCGTGCCTACCCGTAGCACGGAATCTGGCGTATTGGTATATGTACCGCGATTCAAGCAACTTATTAAAACTACCAGTCAAGTCTTGTGAAAGTTATTAATTTATAATTTGGTATTTTAATTAAAATTGCAGGTATCTCCCCCGCACTTACAGAGGCCAGTACAGGGAAGCCCTGACTTCCTACATAGGCATCGCCCTTTAATGCAGCTGCGGCAGCAACACTTCGTCAACTCCTTTACAGATGCTGAGGTTTCTTTGATCGTACTCCCTAATAAAGTCCAAACACTATCTTTTTTCTTCCAACCCCAATTCTGGAGGATTGGACGGATGGAGTTGCGGTCGGTGGTTTAATGATCTCAAACTTGCGATACGTGGATGACACCGTCCTATTTACCACCAGTGTTCGCCACATGGAAGATCTGCTGCGTAAGATGGAAAGCGTTAGCCTTGAGTTTGGACTGAGGATTAACCGCAGCAAGACAAAGATAATGATCGTCGACCGTGTGAATAACAACTCGCCACCTCGCCAGAAGCTACACAAATTTTGAACTGTGATGTGGTCCAATCATCCATCTACTATCTCGGAGCGCTGATTAGTAATAACGGCGGATGCGCAGACGAAATTAAGCGGCGTATGGCGATTGCTAGGTCTGCCATGGACAGGCTTAAAAAGATATGGCGAAACCGCAACATAACTAAAGCCACCAAAACCCGGCTCGTCAGATCACTAGTGTTCCCCATATTCTTGTACCTACGCCTCGGAGACATTGACGGTGCGGAAAAGTGACAGGAGGAAGATAAACGCCCTCAAAATGTGGAGCTGCAGACGGATGTTTGGAATATCGTGGACAGAATTTCGTACGAACGTCTCTATACTACAGGAACTCGGCATCAAGCGGGCGTCTCTGCTCTATTGTCCAAGCTCGCATACTGTCTTTCTGTGGGCATGTACCGTGTCTCGGCGCGGTGGTGTCTCAATCGAGCGGCTTGTAGTACAACACCAGGGTAGAGTTGAGGGCACCCGACCGCGCGGTAGATCGCCGATGAGATGGACGGACCAGGTAAGAGCAGCCCTGGATAGCAGCTTGTTTGTATCTGTGCACTAGGAAGGCAGCTGCCAGAGATGAATAGCGACGCGTTGTAAAGCGGGTTACTACTGCTGAAGTGACGACCACGACCATTCTGCCAAGAGTGTACCTAACGACTAAGAAGGAAGAAAGAATGTATACGAATTACAACTATTAAAAGGTCGTATGTTTTCCATACGATTTCGGTCTAGCGATCGTACCTATATCGTCGTATATCATTAAAAACTTCAAATAATCGTAGGAGTACAACTTAAATCGTACTTTTGGCAGCCCTGGACCGATCCCACCCACTGGGCCCCACTCCCCCGCCCCCGTCGTCGCCGCCATAGCTACGCGGAATGCACTAGTGTCGCGCGGCCATTCTGGTATAATTAGTAACAGTAACGGATAAATGTTTACTAGAAAAAAATCAACCAGTCTCGAGTGGGATTCGAACCCACGACCTTTGGATTGCCGGTCCACTGCTCTAACCGCTGAGCTACCGAGACCCCAGAAGACTCGTTGAACTTTTCCTAGTAGTTTGATTACGCTGCAAGCCAGCGGTATTACGTCACTGTGAAGTCTACCCTCACATTCGAAAGAAATACTATTGCAAGTATTTAACAGTCGATAAGATGTAATTGCATATAAATATCTTTTCACTCCTGTTGCTCAAAAAGAACGTCATTGTAGCGTTCTAGAGCGGGGCTAAAATAGCTTTTCGTTTTCGTTCGTAAAAAGTTTTTTTTTTATTATTTTTGTCTGTCACATGACAATGAGCCTACAAAAACGAAAGAGTATTTAGTCTTAGGTAGAATAATCATGAATAAAGACTCGACTTGGTACTGTTTCAACATCAACAACTTTTTTGAGATAGTTAATATTAAAGTTTATGGTAAAATTAGTAATTATTTAAATCTATGGACAACACAGACCACGCCCACACAGTCCATGCTTCAGCAAGAAACAACTGCACAGCCTGCACATGTGCTTAGGTGGTGAGCCTTTAGCCCGTTAGTCGCTTTTACTACACCCAAGGGGAGAGAGGTAGTATTATTTTGATGAGCCCATCGCCGCTCTATGCTGTTGGATGTAGGTATGTGCAGTCTTTAGTCTGTTAGTCGCCTTTTACGACACCGAAGGGAAGAAAGGGGTTGGTAGTATTATTTTGATGAGCCCATCGCCGCTCTATGCTGTTGGATGTAGGTATGTGCAGTCTTTAGTCCGTTAGTCGCCTTTACGACACCCAAGGGAAGAAAAGGGTTGGTAGTATTATTTTAATGAGTCCATCGCCGCTCTATGCTGTTGAAAGTATGTGCAGTCTTTAGTCCGTTAGTCCCCTTTTAAGAAATCGAAGAAAAGTGAGGGGTTGGTAATATTATTTTGATGAGCCCATCGTTGCTCTATGCTGTTGGATGTATGAGCAGTCTTCAGTCTTTTAGTCGCCTTTTACGAACCCGAAGGAAAGAGAGGGGTTGGTAGTATTATTTTGATGAGCCCATCGTTGCTCTATGCTGTTGGATGTATGAGCAGTCTTCAGTCTTTTAGTCGCCTTTTACGAACCCGAAGGAAAGAGAGGGGTTGGTAGTATTATTTTGATGAGCCCATCGCCGCTCTATGCTGTTGGATGTATGTGCAGTCTTTAGTCCGTTAGTCTCCTTTTACGAAACCCAAGGGAAGAAAGGGGTTGGTAGTATTATTTTGATGAGTCCATCGCCGCTTTATGCTGTAGGATGTATGTGCAGTCTTTAGTCCGTTAGTCGCCTTTTAGGACACCCAAGGGAAGAGATGGAAAGACTGCACATACCTACTATCCAACAGCATAGAGCGAAGATGGGCTCAGCGAAATAATACTACCAACCCTTCTCTTCCCGTGGGTGTCGTTTAAGCAACTAACGGGTTAATTTTTAATAAAATAAACCAATTGCATATTGCATTGAATTGTTTTATTTTCTCGCATTCGTAGTGAAAAACATAGTGTTACACACGGCGTTAAAACCCATTAAAACTCGGTTTCTATTTACTCCCTCGCTAAAGCTCGGGAGTAAAACTACCTCGTATATAATGGGTCATTTTAGCCCCTTGTATAACAATCTACTATTATTATTGAAATTTTGCATTCACAATGCTATAAACGGATGTTTACTACATTTTATCCGTAATCTATATAGCATTGTGAATGCAAAATTTCAATAATAAAGATAGTAACAGTAAGTTTGCAATTATGAAAAAATATTGAATTAAGGTGCTTTGGGATAATTCCGACATATTTTTCGATTAGTTGACATCATGCCTATATTTTTATTTTTATCTTTTTATATGTTCTAGTTTACTACATACTCATGTCACTATCGTTTAAAGAAATATATATATAAGATCTTTCTATAAACTGCTTTTTGAAATGTCATTGTATTCCGTAAATACAAGCATTTAAAATTTTGTGTTTTTTTCTTTTGGTTCGGTGTAATTCCGAAATACCGCGGGGTAATTCCGAATGGAACTCTAAATTCATCTTTGAAGACTTTGAATTTAGTCATAAATTTGCTTTTCATTCCTCTTTACCCTTCTATAAAAAATAACCTGATGTCCTTTATAGTTTGGCCACACAATAAACACATATTTGATCACTTCGATTTTCGGAATTACCCCATGTAAAGTCCAATGGTTCTAAACCTGTGTTTGTTAAAATGATTGAGCAATCAGTTAGAAGCTTTTGGAATGTAGATGTAATGTAGATGAGACCCACACTCCCACATGGTCAAACATACCCCGAACAGAAGCGGGACAAAGCGCGAAATTCGAAATTACCCACTGGGGTAATTTCGAAAAAAGCATAAAATTGATAGCTAGCCTATCATAACCTACAACATAAAGCAACAAAAACGATTATCTATCGATGAATCAAACAATCAATAAGATAACTTACCAAATTTCTTAGATATTGGATGCGGGGTATTGACGAAAACCCACAAAAAGTTCAAAAAAACCGTTTCTTACGAAAAGTTAATTTTTCTCACGCACATTCGTCTTAAGCTACCTGATGTAAGTAAAGAGGGGAAGAAAAATAAGATGACGTCTCGATAAATGTTGACAAAGCAACAAATATTGTCTGGTTTGGTAGTAATTTGTAATTTTCAGAATAACCCCATTTTCGGAATTACCCCAATGCACCTTAACATGTGCTTATTTTGTAAACCATGAGTCCTATCAACATACATCCAAAGACAATATTGTAGAGAATTAAATGAAGAATATGCTGTTCTTTGATAATTTTTACGTAGCTTTAACCGTTTTCATGATAAATAAAAAAAACACGTGTTAAAATGTTGAATAAATGTCACTTCCGCTTGACGGTGCCACCACCACTACATACAGGTACTAAAAAAATTCACTAGAGACCACGGAGCAAAAACAATTTTGCTCCATGCTAGAGACAGAGCGCTTGCTTTGGTTGCTCTAAGTTTTTTTTATTCACGTATAGATAGCGTTAATGTAAGTGAGTATTTTAGGCATCTTTGTGAGTCCACGCGAGTTTCAATTTGAGTACACATTAATATAATACTTAAACTAGGTACAAATAACAAAAAAACAAGATTTAGTTGTTTGTAAAATATAGTTCGTAAAGAAACGAAAACATTTTGGATTTACAGAGCGCCATCTAACGTAAATTTGTAGTATTACTAAGTTCGTTTGACGAAGTGACAAATAGCTGCTGCAAGAGTATTAGGCGCAGGACAAACACAAGCGGCGTCGGGCGCGGCGCGGGCGAGGCGCGGGCGAGGCATATGAGCACTCCGCCCGCGCCACGCCGCATGTAGTATATGTCCCGCGCCCCGCCGCTTCTATACGATTCATATGAAATACGAATGACGCCCGCGCCTCGCCCGCGCCGCGCCCGCGCCCGACGCCGCTTGTGTTTGTCCTGCGCTTTACTTAATTTTGCACAATATTTCAATTTGAAACTACCGGAGACATCTATCGTAACATTTTATAACTATATTAAAAGTTACGCTCGTTTGTATGGAGAATATTGACATTGAATGGGCGCCTTTGGCTTTCACCTGACCCAAATTGTCAGAAGGTTGTTTATGAACCTGCTCGTAGAAATTTTTTCAACATTTTCCAATAAATAGTTATTTTTATATGATACCTATTATAATCTAGTAAAAAAATAGTACCTTCCTAGCAGCGATATATACGTTATATATTTCCGAATTGAAGTATAAAACTACTGTTACGGGAAATTGGAAAAAATGAGTAGGTAGTACATACAATATATATATAATCACGACCATTATCCC
Source organism: Scoparia ambigualis (assembly GCA_963921215.1). Lineage (NCBI taxonomy): Eukaryota > Metazoa > Arthropoda > Insecta > Lepidoptera > Crambidae > Scoparia > Scoparia ambigualis. The sequence continues at coordinate 13,803,903 of OY992518.1, forward strand.
CGAAGGGTTAGTCAGAGACTATAGGCATAGGACCGCAAAAGCAGTTTTCTACCATAGTCTTAGATTAAAACAAAAAGGGAAGATACGGCATGCTCCTACTTGTAGTCATTCAAAATATAGTCCTACTCAACTACTTAAGCAAACACTCACACACGCACACCTATAAAGTGTAAATCGAGCGAGCGAGACAAAGCGGTAAGTTTCAACGTCAGCGCGAGGGAGTCAGCGAGTAGCGCGTTGACGTCTCGGTTGCTTCGCAACAGACAAGTACGTACGACCGATTCCGACGCCACTGCGGAGTAGCGTCTTTCTCTTTTTCACACAGTAGAATATCCGCAATAGTGCGATGTAGCCTGTTCGCTCGGCAAATTGTGACTGAAGTGAAATTGTGCCTTTAGGCCTAATTTTGGCGGCTCACTCACGAAACGCTAATGCCGTATCTTCCCTTTTTGTTTTAATCTAAGACCATAGTCCACTTTTCACCAAATAGCGAGTGCACATGTGATCAGCATGACAGGTGGTGAGCCCCTAGGTGCTCTATGCAGTTGGATGACATGCGGTCTTTAGTCGGTTAATCGCCTTTTACGACACCCATCAAGGGAAGAGAGGGGGTGGTAGTATTCTTTTACCGCTACGCGACACGGTGCCGGTGGGTAGGTACCTACCTACAGAAATGGTGTCGTAAAGGCGACTAACAGACTAAAAACACATGCATCCAACAGCTTAGAGCGGCGATGGGCTCACCACCTGTCACGCTGAGCACATGTGTGTATTTGGTGAAAAGTGGGCTATATGCCAGAGGAGTGCTTGTGCGGTCCTCATTGCCAAGGTCTCTGAGAAAGCCTTCGGGGATAATAGTCGTCATTATAGTATGTACTTAGGTTTGTACTACTATAGTAGAAAAGTAGATCGATGATCAATAATGGACGCTAAATGGATACAATACGTATAGGTTCTTAGGAGCATTTTTTTATACTAATCCCGGCAAATGACCCCACTCCACCTGATTTAAGTGGGAGTGGAGTCCAGGCGCGAGGGCAACTGGTGCACATCACTCGCCCTCACTCTGCCGGCCCACAAAGCGCCTCTTCACGCCTCGTTTGAAGGACCCTATATGTCCTAGGTAGGAGGGAATACGTGTGCTGGTAGACTATTCCATGTTTTGGAGGTGCGACAAAGAATATTAGAGACTGGAAATTAGTGACTCTGGGGCAGCAGCACGCGTACTTCTATGGAGAAAGGGAGAAGGAGGGATGAGGTCAAAGAGTTCTTTAGAGCGCTCGCTATGGTATAAACGGTAAAAGACGATGAATCGAGAAGGTACTTTGCGGAGCCGTCCCAAAGGTGAGAGCAATACTCGACGCAAGACCGCACCTGTGTCTTGTATAATAGACAAACTGATCAGGGCCCTTATTCTGTAACGATTCCTTGTTTCAAAACCACGTTAATTTCTTAAAAATTAACGATATCTTCCCAAAAACGTATGCGTTTGACGTTTGTGCGCGGTAACGTTTAGGTGTGGAATCTATAGATTGCGATACAGAATCAGGGCCCAGGCGTGAAGATTCGTCGCATGTATGGGTTTTATTATTGCTTGTTGTATTTTCTTGAAGGTATAGCTACAATATATAATATAAAATTTGGTACACTTAAACAGGTAACCATTGTGGATAACCTGATAAGTAGAGCTAGATTCTGTCAAGCAAGTCGTGTCCCATGAAAAAGGCGGGAAATTCTAAAATCTTGCATGTGTCAACAACTGATAGTGGGTAAGGAAAACGTATGTTTGGTACCTACTTGAATTTTCGTGGATAATTATATTTTTTGATTGAAATATTGTATTTTAAATTATTAGAAAAAAAGACCTGTAAGATTTTGGAATTTTTCGCCTTTTTCATGGGACACGACTCGCTTGTCAGCTCTACCTTTAATCTGATACAATAAATGTTTAATCCTTAATAGTTCCAAACCATTGACCTAGAAATCGCTGTCCTTACTTGATTTTTAACCGCCTTAGAGCATTAACCGCTTATAAAATGTTCTTACGTACTCACGAGTGTGTCTTGGACCGAGTTTTGGGTTCCGCCCTGCAGGCCATAGAGAGCAATGGGCAGGCCTATTCGCGCGCTCTAAGATTCGCTAACTCTACTGTCAGTTAAAGTGATAAATGGCTCGATGGATGAACACCCAAGAAAATACGTCGTACACGGACGTGTACTGTGCCAATTGCTAGTGAAAAATACAGAGCGCGCGCTCAATGTACGGCGAATGTCCTTGGGTGTTCACGTTGAGCTATATAGCCATGCACGTAAATAACTCAATGCTGCCGTGTTACGCGGATCTAATGTATCTTGACTTACATTAGTTACCCGTAACAAAGCTTAAGATAGCATTCTACGAATGGGTTTTATGGTACCACTTTATTTTTACAAATTATACCTAAGTAGTAGTAATTTCGATACTAAATGTCTAAAACATAATTAATAATATTACTGTGATATTAATGTAACCCATGTTTTCTATAGAACTGATTTGCGTTTCTACTCTAACGCTCTAACTCTAGATACATGATATGGGCATGGCAATCTGCGTCATCATAGCTAACCACAAAAAGCTATTACGACTATTCAAGTTACAGTTAGACAATACAGATCTCGTATGAACGCCCCGTCCAGCAACGTATTGAGACAGCATGGACAGCAATGTTCCTGGCTTTGTGCTTGAAGAATTCTTCAAAGACAAATCCGGAATTAGCTTATTCGTTTGGCGGATGTTTCTGTCGCCGTCTGCGCTGTCAGCAGCACCCTTTCTTTTCTTTCCTTGTGGTGCACGTCGACTAATGATGTCATTGCCATGTGTCTGCGTCTACTGATCCCATAACGGCGATATAGAGACAACTCGACTTATGAAGCATCTTAGTCGAGTGGCAGATGATGCGCAGGAGCACTTTCCATCAGCGGATTTGGTGTTGGGTTAGGCGGACTTCAATGCTCTCCACGAGTTATGGTTAGGCTCCTCCAAAACCGACCATGCTGGTAGAACTGCCCACGCATTCGCTCTTATTCATGACCTTCACTAAATGCATGACTTGATTTAACTGGTTAACCCACAGTCCACTAGCATTCCAGATATAGTCAGCAACGCGCTCTCCTTAAGTACTGGACCTTCTGCTGACTAGTCGCCCAGCTGGGAATCGAGTAGAAGTCCGAGCTCCTTTAGGTTCTTTGAATCACTGCTTGATATCCAGGTAAGTGCTCCTGGCGCCGCTCCCGCCTACAGCGACATCGAAACTGCTGATGAGGTAATGTTAGGGATGGAATACTGAGTGAACAGATTACAGCGTCGCGCTATACGTATTATATGGCAATGCAGAGTTCACTAATACTTTATTCAAAAGTAGAATAAAGTATTGCTAATAATGCTAATACTCTCGAACCCCTATGCTATTGCGTAGAGATATTACGGCACTCCGCGTTTTCTACCGTTTGTACCATGGCGAGAATTCGGAACAGCTGTTTTATCTCATTCCACCTTCTCCGTTCCTCTATTGAAGGAGTAAGCGTGCTGTTCTTCGGAGTCATCCATTTACTGTCCTCTTATATTCCATCGCGCACTAAGAAATTCAGTGACTCGTTTTTCGGTCGCACCGTCAAAAGATGGAATAGTCTAGCATAAGTTTTCCCTCTTTCCTAAAGATGTGAAAAGCCACCTTGTAGACAGGCAAGGTAAGGGCGACTGATGCTACGTCTTGTTTACTCTGTTCAGGACGCGGCTGGACGCCATATCCACTTAAAATCAGGTGGAGTGCAGTCATGTGCTGTGCTATCAATAAAAAATAATTTAAATAAAGGTAAAGACTGTAATAGTATGAAAAAGAGGAAGACGACTTACTCAAGAATATTGGAAAAGAACAAAAACTAAGAGGGATTAGCTAAGCCAAAGAATAATTTTAATAAAATACTAGAGGCCCGCCCGCGACTACGTCAGCGTGGACCCAGTACCTACCTCGTGGCGAGTTTCCTAAAATTTTATTTCATACAAACCATGACATGACCATTACAAACACAACAAAAAAAGAATTAGCCAAATAATTGGTGTAGCCGTTCTGTTCGTCCGTCCGTTCTGAATCCAGATTCTGAATTCAGCAAGCCATTCCGGCTGTGTGAGGCCTGCCTTATACTATAGTGAAAAATCCTTCCGTATCAAAAATGAACTTACAGGCTAAAGAATTGATAGACTTTTAAACACTATTAAAACTTTAATCATTTTAAGTTATTATGATTATACAATTGAAATATAGCTATTTTACATTTTAATTGAGAAGTGATTAAAAACAGTTAAAATTTAAAAATGTATACACTTTGAACACTTTATATAGCTCAAGGGCTTATAGTCAGATACTGACCACTCACTTTTTGTAACAGTTCTGATCTTGTCCAACTTTGTTAGGGCGATATTTAGATGACATTGCTGGTTAGCTGACATTTTTAGTTTTAGTACAAGCAATTAATTTCGTCAGTAGGTACTCGATCTGAGGGCCATAGCCTCGTTAGGAGAAGCAGTTGTTTCACTAAAGGAGGCCGCAGAGAGGGTTTGCGAGGAGCAACTCTATGCGGACCCGATCCCACGTAGGCGAGTCAGTCAAAGGAGGCGGCAATTTGCCCATATCCTTCTACCATAGTGAGGCTTACGTGACTGTGGGGAGGAAGGCCCAATAGCCTTATTGCACGAGTCTCACGGAAGTCTGAAGGGTGCCAAAACTATCCTAGGCAGTCTTCCCATTGGCGGGTTGCTGTAAGTTGGAATTCGCAATCTGTTGTCCGCAGTTCAGAACCACTTTGGCGACAAGTGACGGGATGGTGCAAGGTTTTTAGTGGGTAAGGCCCCATTCTCCAGAGTCCATGTCAATCGAGGCCTTCGAAGCTGGACAAGAATGCGGGCGCTGGGGAAGAGTCGCCTTAGAACCAGCGGGCTTCCCAGGACCGGTGTGTATTTCGTAAAGAGGATTTCCACTTGTATTATATTACGATCATGACGTATGGTGCTGACGAGCGTGCGGTACTGACCTCAAAAGCTATCTATTAGGTTGACCCACCAGTATGAAGTAATAATATTTCTGTGTTACTTTAGGTCAGGGAATACGTAGCCGTCTCTTTTTTTTTTTTTTATCATATTCTAGATTGTATCAACAGGAACAGCTCCATCATACGTGGACAAGAGAATAGCCTGTCTATTATCCTTCCAACTAAGTACCTACAGTTAGTTACTCCTGTTTCTTGGCAGTATATATTTTTATCGTAATTATCTCTGGGTACATACCGTCGGTCCAATAGTCAACTCGCCAAACTGCAAATTCTGCAGTTTTGACCTAACTATGCAGAAATATTCACGATTTTTATATTTATACTGTGGCAAAATATCATATCTGTACGTATTGCCATTAACTTCGGAAATATTAACGATATGTTTTATGCCTAACTGCATTGCCTTGTAATTTCACTAAGGTCAACTTATCTTTATGCATATTAGTCTTTTCATCATAGTAGAATTATTTTATAAACAATTTTGTTGCAATATTTCTTTCGCCTATGTGGTAGTTTTGATTGTTTACCTCGGTAAATAAAGTATGAAGAAGTTGAATAATCCCTGCAGTCAACTAGCTGAAGTGGTAGATTGGATAGTTTACCGTGGTGAGAAATAATTCAATAAATAATAATCACTTCGGTCAACTAGCCTAAGTGGCAGTTTCGATAGCTTTATTCGATAGACATTGTTTTCTTAGTATTACTTATTGCAGAAATCAACTAGCTTAAATGACAGTTTTCATAGTTTACCATGGCAGATTTAAACAGTTTAAGAATTTAAACAACATTTTAAGCTTATGTGGTATTTATTTATTATAATTTTGTTGTTTATGTGTATAAATAATGAAAACAAAAAATACATACAAGTAATATTTTTAAATAATAATAAGCTATGTCACTTGGCAACACTGAGTGTGGTCTTTTTAACTGTTAATAATGCTAATGGTGACAGTTTGTTATCAGTCAGTCAGTAGTGGTTGAACTCTATAATGGTGCTCAATGTTAAATCGTAACGACGAATGTTAAATTTCAAGTTACGTTTGATCAATGTTTAATTCAGTATAGATCGACAAAGAAGAGTTTGTCAATTATGGAAATGGTGTGCGAGAATTATTTAGTGTCAAATGATAAACAGAAAGAAAATGAAACGGGTGAGTAAAATAAGAAAGCTTTATACTATATAACTACATTAATTAATTTTAATAGGTAATGCATGTTAAATTAATTTATTAGTTTCGATAATGATAGTAGTTTGATTGTAAAAATTACTCGTATAACCTCAGTTGAGTTCTTTGAATAGTTGGTTAATTTGAATTAAATACTTAATTTTTGTCCTTATAAAAATACAGTAGACAGCATATTCAGCTATATATTAATTTCTAGTCAAGTAACCTCTGTTTATACTTTTAAACGTCATAACAACGCGAGATGTTTAGCTTGACGTGATGTTGTCTGTACCTACTTTACCTTTGCCTGGATCTGAATAATGATGAAATAAAAAAGATGCCTACATCTCACTTTGAAACGGTTCCAGCTGGTAAGTAATCTCTTAAGTTTAACATGCTACTCTATGAAAATACTACACAGATAAAAAAAAATCACTGTTATAAAGTAATCTACTCCAAATTTGGACGATTTATTTGTGAATGCTAAAATGCTAATGTATTTAACTGCATAATTTCTTCACTATTTTATATTTTTTTGTAAATAATGGGTTTATTTTATTTTTACGTCACGCTTGTATGGTTGGGTCGATAGCTTAGAATCCGCTTTATTTGTCTCTTGCCACATGTATTAACACTAGCCTATGTCGCCTATGACATAGCAATGTGGATAAGGGTAGTAGTCTTTTTGTTATTTCTTATAATACATATTCAAGGGCCACGGAATGAATTTTGTGTCGAATCTCGCCCAAGGCCCGACTTATAAACTAGGAAACACTTGAAGGAACAAAGGGGTCTTTACAGAAATACAGATGTGAGTTTAAGCTTATTAAGATAATTATGCAGTTACGCACGGGGTCCTTAGGCCAGGAGAATGCTAGAATGAACCTACGACTTATTCTCCTCTGACGCCTTTAATCTATAAACAGCGCCTTGATGACTCCGTTCTTTCTTTGCCTTCACCTCTACCTCCCATGTCACCTGCAACCAATGAAATATATAATATGCTGCTTGAAACTGAAGTCTTCGACAGTGATGATTCTGTTATGGACCCACATTTTAATAACGACCAAGAAGACTCGAGTGTTGACGCCTCATTTAGTGAAGATAGTTCCTACATTCCTCCAAGCGCCAATTAATCTCTAAATAACGAACATGCAATAAATAAACAAAATAATATGAATACTATGCAATGAATAAGTGCTGAACAAAACGTGGATGATTGCGAAGAGCAAGATAATGTTTCTGTTTCTTTGTTAAATTTAAAAGAGGAACTAAATGATTCTAAAGATAATGATAGTAATATACCAAAAAAAAGGAAAATAAGAGACCGTAAAAATTGAAAAGTTAATATTAACAAACAAAAAAGGCTTAAAGGAGAAAACTATTTAACTAAAAAAGGAAAAAAAATGCAAGATCGACCATTAAAAGAGACAAGATGTTCATCATCCTCTAAACATCGATGTATAATATATAATTCAATAAAATAAATAATTCTTGGATTTTGGATCACAAAATCAATTTCAACCCTACGTGGAAAATAAAACAATAACTTTACTACTCTCAATGACGCTGTTTGGGTACAGTACAGAAAAAGTGATCCCACAACAATCTTCATAAAAAGAAGTTACGGCCAACAAGATTTTTATCCACTGAAACTCAGAAAAAGAAGAGGTAAAGCGTACACAATCAAAACTGCTTATTCACAAATAATAAATATATCAGTAAAGAAGAAGCAAGATTTAATTAATCTTTGCAAAGATTTACAAATACCTAAAATTTATCATAACTTATACGAAAATCTTCCTAGTTCCGAAGTGGTTAGATAAGCTCTTCCAGAGCCTGACTTTCAGTAGGACAGTCAATGAAAGTGGAAAACACATCCGCACTCACCTGTACACACCTCAACACATACAAACTCCCCCATGCATCCTCGCACTCACCCGTGCACACCAATCTCTCTCTCTCTCTCTCTCTCACACACACACACACACACACACACACACAAACACGCATACACACAATTTTTATTAGAATTAAGCAATTTTGAATAAGAATAAATTTTATTTTTACTTACCCGTATATTGTGATATTAGAATTATTTTTATCTGATCCAGGCTTTCTGTCACTGGGTGTATGACTGGAAATATCGCTCACTCACTCACCCTCTCTCTATCTCTCTTTCTCTCAAACACACACATACACACACACACACACCCCCCACACACCCCCACACACACACACACATACACACACCCACCCATACACATACATACACACACACGGTGTTGATTATAGAATTAAGCAATTAAAATAAGATTAAAGTGATTTTTACTTACCCGTAGATGATGATTTTTAAATTCTTGTTATCTGATCCAGATTTTCTATGATTGGGCTAGAGACTGGAAATGATGTAGGTATGTTGAAAACAGGCAAGTCATTTTTCTACTTAAAATAATTTGTAGTATAGTCATAAAAATATGATTATGTTTCAGAAGACGAGTATGTACCGACGTCAAGGACATTTTTTGTTAAAGGTTTTTTGGATATAAACACTTTATTTTTTGTAATTTTTTTATTGTAACTTGGCTAGTTTATAGAGAATCACAAATAAATCATGCTAATTCCACCATAGTAAACTATCAAAACTACCACATAAGCTATTTAACCTAAATCTCTACAAAACATTAATCTAGATTGATGTCTGTGGTAAAATAGCCAAAGTGATTTATTTTCATAAATATCAATAATTTCATTATTTTAGTGGTATGCTCTTTTAGTCCTTAATCCTAGGCAGCTATACTAATTTACTTGAATTTTTAAATTAAACACCTGATTTACAGTAACATTTTGAATACATTTTCGCGTCTCCTGAAAGTTGTCAATTTGCAGATTGGCTAGTTTACCATTGGACCGACGTCAATCATCTCTTTCGGACTCACTTTTATTTTCCGATATGTCCCCTTCCAATAGGGATGTCGGAAATAAAATAAAATATCGATATATCGATACATCGATATTTAAAAAAATATCAATATCGACCTCGATATATTGCGAAAAAAATATCGATATATCGATATATCGGTCAAATTTTTAACCAAATTTAAAAAAAAAGAGCCTCCTGGTTTTTTTTAATTTAAGTCAGCCTAGCCCGGTAATAAAAATAGATTTTTTATTTAAAATTAATATTTTATTCATGAAAATTGCACATACGACAAAGGAATCAATCAGTCAAGCCAGTATTTGTCCCGCAGTGAGAGTAAAAAAACACTATTTTTGACGTGTTTCGCCGTCAGCTGGCTCCTGTTGTTAGTAACCGCCAGATTTACGGCAGAAACCACTCTTTCTGACGGCACGAAGGAAGACATAGGTGTTAAATATTTCCGTTGCGTAGACGCAGCACACATGCACACATGACATGACTTGATTGAAGCAATGCACTGACAGTGACAGTTACGCACTCACTACCACAGATTAGATTAATGGAATTCAGCACGACTATATTTTTAAAAAAATCTTTTACGGCTTTGAATTCTAGCGAATTTATTTAGATCGTGATGAAATGATAATATTAAAAAATATATCGATTTTGATACGAATTTCGATATTGGTTATTTTGTATCGATATATCGATATATCGGGAAAAACAATATCGCCCAAAAATATCGATATATCGAACAAAAAATATCGATATATCGATGTATCGATATTTTTTCAACAAGCCTACCTTCCAATCTTCTTCTTCCAAGCTTCCAATCTTCGAAGAATATCTTCTATTTTATCATCCCTGCCGTTTTTTGAAGTCATCGCTGTAAAAAACAAATAAAACTTCTAAGAATAAAACCACGTTATACCCTTAACTGCCACAAATTTATCCCCGAAATTTTAAATATCAATTATCACTCGGACCAAATATTACATTTTGTTCGAGAATTATCATGTCGTTACTGCATACTGTATCATTTTTGAAACGGTTGATTTATAAGGAAAACACTATGTAAGTCAATGATATTATATGTGTAGATACGTTGTCTGCCCACCTAGTATAAAATACCTATAGTGATCTGTGGTAATGAATATAACAAACTCACTCAGTTCTCTCAGTCACAACACGTCAGTCAGTGTCACGTCAACACCATAAGTGATAATGAAAGTATAATGGTAAATGATTTCCCCCCAAACCTCTCAAGACTCAATAAAGCTGTGGGACTCTATAGAGGTCTCACACGGACTTCTTGAGAGAATTTGAAAAGTGATGTTCCTAATATGTGTTCTGTGGTCAACACGATTTACACGATCGTTACCTTTTTATGTTTTTGATTAGTTAATTGGTTAAAATGCCTTCCTATGTATCCAGAAATTGTAAAAAATATAACTGCAACCGTAAGAGACAATAAAAATGTCTTATTTCATTCGTAAGTATTGTAAATATAAATTTAAAATACAAATTTTCATTTAGTGATGACATTTGCCATGTTGCCAATCCGATATGCATGAGTGAGGAGCGTATACTATGTTTTCTGTAAGAGTGAAAGAGAAAAACAATGGCGGCCGAGATAGCGCATAATAAATTCTATGAGCTCATTGGTCAACTACCAAAAGTCAAAATATTGTCTATCTCTTTTTAACAACAGGCTAATGATATGATTTTCCCTTTCGACGTGTATTCCGTCATAGAAACAATTTCGCCATTTTAAAATGCAATCCATTCACGTATAACTAGTCTATTTATAAAAGGTCATTGATGTAAGTACCTAATTCAAACACATTTGTAAAATTCAATAGGTACACATAAAATATAAAAACTTACCGTTATCACAATTCAAACTAATTTTTAACACTGTCTTGTAGGTTTAAAAAATCAGCAGTAGCGCCAAAGTTGCTTCGATTTTTGAAAATGACATTACGTGGCAAATCACTGTTGTTGGCTCGTTGTAGGTCAAATATTCTAAACAACAGTTATGTTCTATGCGCGCGCGATGTGAAGACTCAAATACATCCTAATCGGCGATTTCCCGAGATAAAAAAAAAGAAAATTGGTTCGTTAATGACTTCATAGATGGCGCTTAGCATAAATTAGTATGGCGCTTAGTAAAAGGCGAGTCCATCAAGAGCACGTGTATGGCTGCGTAATATTTATTCCATTCCAAAATAGAAATTGGTCCTGGACTCTTGAATGAAAATAGGTAAGTACCACAGACGTATAATAAGTATACGTCTGTGGTAAGTACCTAGGTACTATTTTTTATTTTTTTGGTAGACAAGCAAAAGTGTAGAATTTATTACAACCCTTAGGTAGGTACGGCTCGGCTTTCATAAAACGCCGTCTATCGAGTGTTTCCGAACTAATTATAACTTTTTAATTTAGGCTGTCAGAAAATCGCCCATTAGGACGTCTTGTATTTAGTCTGCGTCGGTCGAGCACAATCACGAGCGTGTCGCACCGTAAATATTAAAGTTTCTGTGTCCTTACCAAAATAAATCAAAAATGCCATCGTGTGTGTTTCGGAAGTGCACCAATTATGACTCTAAAGTAAACAAAATACACGGGTTCTCTTACCACATGTAAATATGCAAATATACTTAGGCTCGTATTCTAAAACCAAACTCACACTCAAATCTCAGCTTGAGTTCAGTTGGAAAGGGATGGTGCTATTCATCGCATATATCGCCATCCCTTTCCAACTGTATTCAAGCATGGATTTGATTTTGAGTTTGGTTTTAGAATACGAGCCTTAGATTATTTAGTAGGTATATTTCAAATTATTTTTCCGAACAATCTAATAACTGACGCAAAGACGCCATGTTTAGGTGAAGAAGAAGGGAGCGATCTAGTTTTGACGCTAGAGCGATAAGGATGCGTGCGCCGTGGACATAGATTATTTAGTGCAGAATCGAATATTGATATTGACTTAAATGCCTTAAATTAAATACCAATTGTTCTTTATTTTTACTTCGTTTTATAAAGCTATCTGTTGTATGTAATGGACTAATTTATAAAACATTAAAATAGTTTCACTGAATTGACTATTTGACAGTTGTAACAATAGAATATGAAATATGTCGGCTATGGCAGTTTAAAATTTAACGATATAGTTTTTTTTAAAAGATAATTTGTAAACATTTCAATAAAACAAAACTTTGCGATTATTAATCTGTGGATTACAAGACGGGCGGAAACACGGGCCATAATTGAGCTTCGTGCTTAGAGCATTCAACCAACCAACCATGGTTGAATACTCTAAGGCTTCGTGTGACGCCACCTATACGAAAATAAACAAAAACTATCTTTCAAGTTTCAAGATAACTTTATGTTTATTGTGGTGATAAACTAAACGTCACAGACATTTAGCCAAATGTCACGTGACCAACCGTTTCCGCACGAAATTTTAAATGAATAAAGAAAAATATGTTTTTTTCTAATAATTAAAGCTCTTTCGGGAAAAAAATTATTGTACGTGGTATAAAATAAGCGTTTGTAATTTTCAAAATACTTTTCCGAAAACTATCAAGTAACCAATTTCTTTTTCTACTATTTATATTATATTAGACTGATAAATTATGGATTATTAATGTTATTTTCTTTTAATAAATTAGGTTTCCGAGTGGTCAGGTCAGTTCGTGAACAAGCGAATTTGTTTTAAAATCTCATTTAAATGAAAAAGGGTTACATTTTGCTAGTAATGAAGACATAGAGAAATTAAAGTGCCGCATTTTAAAAAACTTTTTGAACTCTATTTTGACTCATTTTTCGAACATTCAAAACATCAGACACCCATTTTCAATCATCGAGTAGGTACGTACATCTCATTAAAACTATAATTAGTAGGCGATTTTCCGAGATAAAACAAAAAGAAATTGGTTCGTAATGACTGCATAGATGGCGCTTAGCATAGATTAGTATGGCGCTTAGTATAGCTGCGTAATATTTATTCCATTCCAAAATAGAAAATAGGTACTGATGTCATGAATGAAAATAAGTACTATTTTTTTTATTTCTGGTTGTCCATCTAGTTGTCTCTATCTACCGACCCCAATAGATAGGGTATCGCAACTGGAACTACGGGTCCGGTTGTGTTTTCAGGGGTACTACGGGATTCCGGTTCAAGCCCCCCGCTGGTCGTGCCTTTAACCAGGCGCCTCCGGCGGGATCCGGACATGGGTTGAACTCGTAGTGGCGTGTGGTTAGCTGTAGAGCTTGGGGATTTTCGTCTGTCCTGGTATTGTGTGCCAGGACTTCCAAACTCGTGCACAGCGAGCGGGGCCTAGTAGCGGTCTCTGAGGGGCCAGAAGCGAAAAGTCCTGCGGGGAATGTGAGTTTCCCTTATAGTTGGCAGCTTTGTCCGGTGGTTCTCATTGGACATTGGTGTTGACATCTCCGGTACTAGTCTGGAGAACTAGTAGAGGCGGCCTCCTAGATGCCGTAGCCTCCGGTCCAGCCAGCCGCGTAGGACGTGGGAACTGGCTAGGCGCCTGGATGGGTTCCGAGGAGTGAGTGTGCTTACTACTCCGCTACCAAGGTGGACACTTGGGAGTCGACTTTAGAGTCGACGACCCTAGCAGTGGCAACTGCGAGTTGTGCCCTTCGTGCAACGAGAAGTGAGCGAGCATGACAGCTCCGGCTACCTATATGGACAATAGGCAGTGAACTACACGTGTTCACGGGGATACTCTCCCGTGACACTAGTCTTATGAGTACCAATTGAAGAGCGCGCTGCGGCGGGCACTAATTTAGCGTCAAGACCTAACGTTGGTAGTCTCCTGCGCGAGTGTTCTACTGGCGCAGGGACGTCTGGCACTTCTTGCATAACCTAACATAACTTAACGGTTGGTCTCGAGGTGCCAGTACAAATAAACTTAGTGAAGTAAGGAGAGGGGATGTCCATCTAGTTGTTTCCATAGGAACATATGCCTGATTCGACTTCCACTCTGATCAACTGGGTGATTCGTTCAGTTGATCAGAGTAGAAGACGCGAAGCAAAAGTGTAGAATTTATTACAGCCTTGAACGGCTCGGCTTTCAAAAATGGACTAATTTTTATTTTTTTATTTGGGCTGTCAGAAAATCGCCCATTGATAAATACTTAAATATTCATGAACGTCAGGATTGAGGAGCCACCCCTAATTTATAAAGGAAAATCATACCATCAATTAGTAGTATAAAAAATAATTTTGTAGGACAAATTCTGGAATTTGTAGTATAATACTTTATAAGGTACATCAGTATAAAGGTGGCTCCTCAATCCATACAGTATGGATTGAGGAGCCACCCTAGAACTCGGAAAGTAATGAAGTTACATTTTTAAAATTTTGTATGTTTTATTAGGTATTTTGTAGGTTATCTACTAAAAATTTCAGTGCAGTACTGCCGAAATTAAAGAAAATACAATAATTTTGTTGTGGCTCCTCAGCCCGTATACAAAAGCGTGAATTCCTATGAAATTGATCGACATATTAATATGTTCGAACTAATGGACAATTAGTAGTATGTATGCTTGAATTTGTGGTATAGAAATAAAATAGTAAGATTAAGTAAATTAGCTAAAAAAATACATTTCATCTGGCTCCTCAATCCAGACACTTACATTTAAATAATTGACTGTATCTACCTAACTATAGAAGATAATCAAAAGCTTTATATGCTAATATTTAGTAGAAATTTCTACTAAATATCTATGTACAAAATAACATTGTACAATTTGTTCATAGGAAGTTATGACGAATATTAGATATTCCATATAATTTACTATAAGGTGACCATGTTTTATGAATGAAAACCGGACAAAATGTTCTTTACATTTAATTTTTAACAAAATATATTACCCATACTATTATGAACTTAACAATTGTTATAATTATCATAAGGGTTCGAAACGTCAGGAAACTAAAAAACTATGAAATGTAGTAAAACTATACGTGAGTTAATCCGTAAAAAGTGTTTCATTTCAATGTGTAGTGTTCGCTTAAACCTTAGAAAATAATAATTATTATAATGTTATAAATATTGTATAAATAATTTTAAAGCAAATTTTGTTTTAAGTATACAGATTACAAATAAAATTCTTTTCGACACTTTTTCAATTTGCAACTTAATAATTGCTAATACTTATCGATGATATTGGATAAATACATAGCTTTGCATTTTTAAAAGCGACATTACACTGAACTGTTCTAATCATATCATGTTCCTTTGATTCAGTAATGAAATTTGTTAAGCGTTTAAAATGTTAAACTTTTATCAGATCCTATTTCTGATGACAGAGATATAAGATCTGAATCTGTGAAATAAAATACATACGATTAAATAAAATTACAACCTAATTTATGTAAACAAATATATAAAATATACTTTGTACCTATTAAATTATGTTTAAATATTACGTACAAAAGGAATTAAAGTAAAACTTATAACATGTCATATCTACCACATCTGCCATTTTGTAATACTTTACTGCACTGGCATCAAGAACTTTTTAGCCGAACCTTAAATAAAAAAAATCTAATCTATACATTTTACTATTGCTTCTTATAAAAGTAATTAAATAAATTAGAACTTACACTTGACACATTAGCAGTCTCTATTTGGTGAAAAATGGGCTATGGTCAGAGATGGGCGTAATCAACTACTTTTTTAATCAGATTAATAATCTGATTGAAAGTAATCATCATTACATTTAATCAGATTAAAGTAGTCATTATTACTTTTAATCATGATTGAACATGTAATCCTTAATCTTGATTACAGTAGTCAGTAATCTAAATTACATGATTATTCTTAACTAAGTTTAAGTATATGAATTATGGTTTAGGAATTAATGAATATAATTTATATTTTATTGAGTTGCCATTAATTATCACAATTTGTATGCATGTAGAAATTGAGTGGTTGGCTTTATGTACTATAAATTATACCTACTACCACAGTGTTACTATATTGACGACCTCCGTGGTCGAGTTGTTTGTACACCGATTTTCATGGTGTCGCCATCTCTGAGGTCCCGGGTTTGATCCCCGGTCGGGTCAATTTAGATTTTTTTTTTTCTAAATTGTCGCGGGTCTGAGTGTTTGCTATGTGTAATATGTATGTATTTAAGTATTTTATGTATGTTTAACAAGTTGTCTAGTAACCATTTAACAAGTTTCTTATAGAAGCTTTTCTTGGGCTAGATAATTGGTGTGAGTGTAGAAAAGTTTATTCATTTATTTTATTTTATTGATTTATTCATACAGTGGGGCAACGCGTTTGATGTGGGGCGACGCATGCCGCCGCCCGTAAAGGTATCCACGCGGTCGTTCGCCGATATGCAAGGGTTGTCACAAAATTCGAAATCAAATAATCGTTTAATTTTTATAAAATAATTATTTATTATCGATATTGTAATGCTTATTTTACATTTGAACAAATGAACATGTAACAGAAAATATACAATCTCTGCTCACAAGAATAGAATAAAAAATAAAATAAAAAAACTTTCCTACACTTACACTAATTATCCCGCCCAAGAGAAGCTTCGTTATGAAACTCGTTAAATGGTTACTAGACAACGGCTAAACATAATTAAAATACTTAAATACATACTTATTATACACAGAAAACCCCCAGACCCGAGAAAAATTTAGAAAAACAATAGATTCTAAATTGACCCGACCGGAGATCGAACCCGGGACCTCAGAGATGGCGACACCATGAAAACCGGTGTACAAACCACTCGACTAAGGAGTTAGTCGTCGTTCAAATAGAATAGAATAGAATTTCTTTATTGCGTGTAAGCTGCATTCATTATTTGTTATATAGTTGTTCAACACCTACATAAAAAAAAATTGTAATCGGGGCGATGACAACCAGGACCGACGTCGGCTTTCGTGCTCTGCAGTGATAAATATATAGGGAACTTTAAAAAAACTTAGTATTGCCCAGGGTCCAACCTAAGACGAACCGAAGACGCGGGACCCAATACCTACCACCAGGCTTTCACGGCTTAGTAGCACGTTGGTATGCTAACTTATTACCCGTCTGCGGCGAAGCCAAAAAAGTAGGGTTTGTGTTTGACCTGTATGTATGCCCGTTTTTATGTTCTCTATTACCTAATAAACGGCTAAACCAATTTTTATTAGTTGTTAAATTCGTCTTTATTGCGCGAGTGTCAAGTTAGTATATCAAATAAATAAAAAAATAGCGGATTTGTTGTGCCAGCCAAGTTAATTCATCTAAAAATTAACGATTTAAAGTTAATTACGACTTTACTCACTTCAATTTCTCAAGCCCATATTGCAATGTCTGGAAAGCAACATTTACTTTAAATAATAATAATTATAAAAAAATAATGATGATTTATTGCTATACAATATGTTCTTTTATTTTTTAACGTTCCGACTGTTGGTTTTATTAATCAATCATAAGTAATCAGTAATTAGTAATCAAGATTACGATTACAGATTAATAATCATTAATCACCGATATGATTACATTTTTGATTAATTTGATTAATCTGTAATCTGTAATCGTGATTGAAGATTACATATTGTAATCGTAATCCGTAATCATTAATCTGATTACTTTTTGCCCAAGACTGGCTATGGTAGAAGACTGCTTATGCTGTCCTCATTGCCTAGTCTCTGACTAACCCTTGGGGGATAATAGTCGTGATTATATGTATGTTTGTATGTATGTTCCTTGGTTTTAACACTTTGCATCGCTCAATCACGTTTCTGATTTAAATGTTAAACGAGAACAACAATAACAGTATAATTGTCTAAACGTCATCCTGGCGTCATCTATTATCTTTTTGAAGGACTAATATGAACTGAAACGCAATTTGTTTTGCTTTCCGTGTATTGTGAACCTTGTACAGAATACAATACAGTCGTTAAAATAAATAAGCACCTAGTAATAATACGTCAAAATTTACCTATATCACTTACTTGATCCTAGATTCAAGAATATCCATTTTCAGGATGCCAGAGCTTGTGCAAGGGCGATTTCTATGCTAAGACGATTTATTACTACCACTCCTAGTATCGCTAGTGAATCTGATAGTGATTCTTGTGTCAAAACCAATTTTGACTTCTGGAGTCACCTTATGAAGTTGGCTCATACGAAGCGGAACAAAAAACACAGGTTCTTCATTACAGCTATAAAAAAAGGATGAAGTGAGCCACTACTTCTCTGCACAGGTGTCACCTCTTTCAACCGATCCTCCGATTTAAAACAATGGGAAAACATGAAAGTGGTTTTTCCCTAATTGTTCAAGCTCGCCCAAGAGTATTTAGCAATACCAGCAACATCGGTCTCCTCCGAACGTTTATTTTCAAAGGCAGGCAGTACAATAACAAAAATAAGAAACCGGTTAGCGCCAACACGGCTAGATAAACTTTTATTTTTAAGTGATTGCACAGAGGAATAGTGGGGCATTTAATAATGTTTAAAAAAATAAATAATAAACAACGTTGATTTGTCAATTTATATTTTTTATTATTGTAACGTACCTACCATTTGCTTGACCAATTTGTGAGCGCATAATGCGCATTTATATAGTCATAGATAGTCCATGCGAGCGTCATGACATGTAGTTGTGTGCGCATTCAATGCGCATTAGGCATAGACCTAGGGATGGCAATTCTTTTAAAAAAATATCGATTTTTAAATTGAATCGAATCGCAGTCTAATAAATCAATGGGCGATTTTCTGACAGCCCAAATTAAAAAGTAAAAATTAGTTCAAAAACACTCGATAGATGTCGTTTTATGAAAGCCGTACCTACCTAAGGGCTGTAATAAATTCTACACTTTTACTTGTCTACCAAAAGAATAAAAAAATAGTAAGTACTTACCTATTTATATTCAGGACATCCAGAACCTATTTCTATTTTGGAATAGAATAAATATTACGCAGCCATACACGTGCTCTTCATGAACTCGCCTTTTACAATGCGCCATACTAATCTATGCTAAGCGCCATCTTTGAAGTCATTTACGAACCAATTTCTTTTTTTTTTTTTGATTTTGGAAAATCGCCTATTCACAATAAAATCGAATCCTAAAAGATCGTTCTCTTCAAAATCGATTTATTTTAGAGTTTGTATTCACAATATTGCTTTAATTTATTAAAAAGAAGCTAAGCAAACTAGGCACACAGCTATGTCGTGAGTTTTTAAGTAATTTAGCGGAAAACTATCTGTAAATCATTTTATGGTCCTTAACAAAACTGAAAAAATCGTATTTCGATTTTCTATGTTGAAATATCGATTCACTGGATTGATACATATCAACTTAAAAAAATCGATTTTATGGTCCAGTGTAATCGATTCTCGATTAATCGATCTTAGATCGCCATCCCTAGATAGGCCCTAAAAAAGTACTCGATACCTTGAAGTATGAGGCAGAGGCCCCCCGCTACAAAAAAAAAGTTAAGTATGCAAAACTATAGTTCTGTGGGTTAGGATAAGTTGGTTATGTTAGACTTTTGACAAATAACGGAGGGGGCCGCAGGACCCCCGACCCTCCCTATTTCCTAATCTTATGTGTGTTATTAAAAACAATAGAGTTTAAAAATATTTTCTTTGTAATGACATTATGAAGGAAACAATTATGAAAAAAAAGATTATGACTTTAAAATTGTTCTTAGTAATGACAGTAATAATAATTTAATTAAGTTAGGTCTGTTTGGAGTTCCGATAGTACCTAGTAATAAAATTTTATTAACAAAAGTATGAGGATGAAAATTAGGAAGAGTGATTATTATGAACACAAATCGGTACCTAGTAAAACCAAAAATAGGAATAATAGTTTTATCTGAGCCAATATGGACCCACAATTAGTAAGCATTGTCAAATATAGCATAAAAAACTATAATCACAAATAAATCTCATTTACATTATGGCTAAAAGATCCAAAGTTTAGGGCCAGTAAAAAAAAATATATGTTGGTGTCTTTGTCGTAATCGTAATGAATGTCCATGTCCATTGGATTTTGTCTATGAAAAAAAAATACGTCATTTCAAAGAAGACGTTCTTCTCTTTGCGTGTGTCTGTTGCGAATTTACAGAATTAATTTATTTTTCTCGGAAAAACCTAAATTAATCATAACCTGAACTGTGCAAATACATAACAATATTATCTAAGTATACCTGACACAATTTTATTAGCAGTTTGGCTATATTAAAGTAAATATTCGCGATGTGCAATAATTGATTTTTTATTTTATTTTGTTTACCGTGGCTTATTTGATGAAATAGCTATTCAAATCACTTTGCGTATGACGTCCCTCTATTTGAACGGCAAATGCGACGTGACACAATGTGAAATGTGAAGTAGAAAAAGCTAGTTGAGTGATGGATGAAAGCACTAAGAATTCCCCTTGTAAGGTAATTGGCCATATTTTGTTACTAGTTTTCCTGATTTGTAGTAAAAAGTTTAGCTGTAACGTATGTTTTATTGTTATTTCATTGAAAACTATGCCTATTTTTGCATTACCAACCGTTGACGAGTTTTATTTATAATCTTATTAAAGAAAGATTTTTTGTATTTACCCAAACACTGAGGCACTTTAATTAGGATCTTATTTTGTTATATCAAGGGGATGCTAATTTAATGTAATGAATTTCTAGCTAGCCCTTCCTCCTAGTGCTACTTCATACAAAATACTGGTATTTAGTGTATCTTCCTGTTCATTGCACACAGCTGCTTCTCTATTTTAGTTTGCAAGATGTTAGTTTTATTGCACTTTTATTTAACATTGTTGTTTGTTTTAGTAGTACCTTTACAAAAAATAATAATCATTAAAGTCTTTCGTTTGAATAGCATGGTTTAATTCATTTTTATGTATACATAATTTTTTTCAAATGTATATGTGTGATTCTAACACAAAGTTCAATATATTAAAAATACTATTGTTACATTTTATATTATAATTAAAATCCTTTTTTTTATCAGTAATATCGATTTTAAAATAACACTGTGACACTGGCTTGTTTTGATTTTGTTTATATTGCACGACCATTAGGCTTGCGATGTGGAAGCGGACGGGGTGCAGTTGCACGCAGAGTTACAACACCTGCGGCAGCACCTCGCAGAGCGAGACGCGCACATTGTAGCCCTCGAGGGGGAGTTTGTCAAGTGCACCTCTAGATCTAATGATTTAGAAGAACAGCTAGGTATATGGACTGAAAAATATGAAAGGTAAACATTTCTTCTTAAAAAACATTAAAGTAAACAATAATTTAGATTTTTGATATGAGGTTTATTTGTGGTCTCTTCTTGTTATAGATTGTATGATTCCCATAAAAGAGTACAGAAACTGAATCAAGTTTTGGAAGAGAAATTATTGCAAATGGTTGACAAAATGAAGGGTGAAAAGAGTCTGCTCACAAAGGACATAGCTACACTTTCAGTACGCTTAGCTGAATCTAAGCATAACTACAGCATGCTGCAGAAAGAAAATGTATGTAACATGAAGTTTTAACTTTTAACATCAAAATTGGCCTCCAGTTTTGTATTTTGATTTACTTGTAAGCTGATAAAAATTACCCTTTCTTTTTAATTTTCTTTCAGGAAAGATACAAGAATGATATGAACTTAGCTATACAATTACTTCAGTGCAAACCAGACAACTTTGTTTCGCAGAAACTAGACAATGTGAGTAAAACATGTTGATTCAAATGCCAGAGTTCTTGTCTTGCAAGATAGTTAATCAATTTGTTCTTCTTACAGCTTCCAGTAGATACTCAAGCGAGGGTGTCACAGTATGTGATGTCGAAAACATCAAAGCCATCCAGTACTTCTCATTCTAAATGTGGAAATGAAAATGATACATTTGATGCAAGTGAATATGAATTTAACATTTCTGCATCACTAATGTCCAAAATTCTTGAAGATAGCATCCAGGATACAGTCACTAAACATTGTGATTCATGCACATGTTCTAAGAATCAGAACAAACCGTTTTGCTATAATGAAAGCTATTATTCTATAGCAACACAAACACAATTGAGTGGAGAGATGAAAAAGTCTTTGTGTAATAATTGCAAATCGGAAATTCAGTCTCTACATTCTGATTTGAGTGCTAGAAGTTCTTCACCTCGTGTCATTAAGCTTGTTAATGAAAAACCACTAAATTGTGGTTTAACTGGCCCCATGTACATTATACCACAACCAGTTATTGAAAATTTTGAAGAAATCCCTAAAGTATTGCCAGAGACTACAGATATTAGCTATGCTGTTCCTGACAATAATATACCTGAAGACAATGCAATAAAACATGTCAATGATAAAAAAACTTTAGATCAAACTTTACCGAAGGAGATTATGGATACAAAGAAAAAAAGTTGTGCCAATATGGAACCATCAGTGCATCATAAGCTTTGCGATCGTACTAAGACCCCAATGTCCAGCAAAAAAAGTAGTATCCAGAGTACTGCAAATGATGATTTGGTTGTCAAAGATCCATTGCCAAATTCTGTTCCTTTGCCTAAAATTAAACCAGAGATGCAAGCAGCAGAAACAATAAAAACAAGAAAAAGTTCTCATGGATCAATGAGCGTTATGAGCAGGACCTCTTCTGTTGCTAAGTCAACTGTGAGTACACACAAATCTAACACTCAAGTAGGGCCCGGTCCTAGATTTTGTCATCTGCGCATGCAAGCTGGATCCAAAAATATATTATTGGATAATGCTGAGCCCGATGTACCTCCAGTTTTATATAGACGACAAAGCAAATGCAATGATAATACACTGTTCAAAGATCTGCATGATGATTTCGTAGAACTAGATAAAAATGAAGATGATGAAATGATAAGTGATATCAAAAATGATAATGTAGTAGTTGAGACTACGCTAATTGACGTCCATGTTGATAACAACAATAAAGAGTCTAATACATCTGTCAAAACTGCATTGCTTAATCCTGTTTTGTTAAATGTTTCATCGTCGCCATTACAGCCTCTAAAAACTCACAACTTTTCACAAAATTCCGAAAACAATAATAATTCTCAGAGCTTAGGTAGTCAGCAAAATGCTTCTGAAATCGATAACTTGTTAAATGACTTTAATGCTGATGTGGCTAACAAACAAAATAATAATCAAGATACGGACAGATCTAAGAAACCAGACATATATACTCCTACAGATAATCAAGACATGAAAATATTTAATTTTGATCGTTATGAGCAAAATAAATTGCAAGGTCATTATAATAGACCATTGAGAAAGATTGACATGTCTCAACTTCACTACATTGAAAATACTAGAATTTCCAAAGACTTTCCTCCCTTAGGAGACTGTCCCAAGTTAGAAAAGAAGCCTGACGTACCTCCTAAATCTTCTTTGCCAGCTGTTGTAAATGTCTATCCAAACTTAACACAGACCCATTTGAAAGTGAACGAGAGCAAAAAAGTGTTTACAAACGAGCAGAGCACAAGTTCCTTGTCGAGCGACGACAGTGCTGCACTGTTGCAGAAACAGCAGCTGTTAAGAGTTGCCGAATGGGTAGAAAAAAATTTAGAACAACAAAACAATTTGAATGATCCTTTAGAAGAAGATGTTAGTTTCAATAGTAGAGCGCCACGAAGAGACAGTAAATTGACAAGGTTGACAGAAACATTGAACGAGATCGCGCTAAATATGCCACATCCAGTTAGTAAGTTTGCGAGACAGTACTCTAAAGATAACACTAATGCCTGGGTTCATAACAATATTACATCTATATTAGGTCAAGACAAAGGGAACCGAAAGAATGTCTCGAGCCAGAAACTAACTAATAATGTAGCCAAGGAGACAATGTTTCCCGTCGAAAGTGGTGACGCCACAATAACGGAGGTGAGCAAGGAAGTGGATCGTAATCCTGTTAAGTCTAGTCATGAGGAGATCAATGTAGCTAAAGCTCTACATGCTGGCATAAAAACGAATGGTGATAAAGAGATAAGTGCGGAAGATTTGGCGAGAATGGAGTACAATGTGAAGAAGTTTCTGCTGAGCGGTCCTCATTGGGTGAATCCTGGGGCTGCTGGCAGGAGCCGGCGCACGAGCAGCAAGACTGAGACTGACGTTTAATTTTGGGAAGCTAGACTGGATGACATTCATGCCACGAATAGTGTGTTGGGTAAGATCTAGTATTGGTCACCGATTTCATTGTGAATATTTTCACTCAGAATAATTTCCTAGTAAAGCTTCTTTTTTTAAATCAACATTGATTATGTACAGTTTGTTTTTCAATGGTAAGTAATACTTGAATTAAGTTGATGGACCATTTATGATTACTGAAGCTTTCCTACTAGTCTTTGTTTTTTTTAAAATACACAATGCTTGAGTAAAATAGTGTATTTAAGGTTCATTCTAAACATTATGTATCATATTTATGTTAAATGCATAAGCAGATATAATATGTTTACATTGAAGAAGTTACTTTAATAATTCCATTGTGTAAGACATACATATGTATTTGTGTAATTTTTTATTGATTTGCTAATTTAAATAGACATTAGATAGTTTTTTCGTAATATTTGATTATATGCGTTAAAAAACGCTCAAATAAACTCAAAGATAACGAAATGTTGAAGAAAAATCTTCCCGCTTGAGGAAAAAAATGTTTTTTCAATGTTTCGCTATCTTACATAGTTTTGTTATAGATATGAATATTTCTCAAATCAAGGCTGCTCTTAGCTAGAGTATAGGAAATTAGAGAGAAAACAAATTAACAATGTTCAACAATATGCCACCGTAACACACCTTTGCTATGACCAGTTGTCAAATATAAATCTGATAAACATTCCAAAGGGTCACATCATAACAGACACTGGAAAGTTCGGTATAGTTAGGTAGAAAGTGTAATGTGTTGTGTAAGTAGAATATTATTTCAAACCGGAATATGTGTTACTACTGTTATAAAGGGATATGTGAAATATTATAGCTTTTGAATATGTGATAAATGCAAATTAGTAATGTTAGGATATCAATAATTTAATGTACAAAAAACTTTGTTGTCATTATTCCAAATTGTAGGCAGAGATGTCTGTTCTCATGGATACTCGTGTCACGTGTTCAGTATTATGCTACCGGTTACTTTCTATAAAAATAAGGCCAAGGATCTGTTTGTCTACTTTCTCATAAGTGGCAGATAGTTTCTAGCATACGAAATTTATGTGTGGCAATAGTTTTCGACAGACTATTTAACACTTACGAGTAAGACTAAGGAGTGAAACCGTTAACTGTATACATCCTTTGCTTTATACAGTCACATCTCATAAAGTTACCAATGCGGTTTTAAAGTCGTACAATCAAGTACAATAATAAATAAAGAATCCTTATTCTCTTCAAAAGGAGATTACCTACATACTGAAAAGTGAAATAATAATAACTTTTACAGAACATTGGCTGAAAATGCTTACGTGAAACTGCTTTGAAGTGTGCGCTTCAACCGCTATACGTGCCGTGGCACGTTTTAGACAATTGTAAAATAATTTTATGGAACTATTAGTATTATTTTTAATGTTTCATATATAAACCTAGATACACAATCCTATACTAAATCGTAGGTAGCGGAATAACGGCAACTGTGACATACATTTAACGTATAATTGTGTTTTTTTCGAATAGCAATTTATGACTGAGCACACATTGACAGTAACCATGGGTGGCCAACCTTTTCTGCAGCAGGGCCAAATTTCGGAAAATTGATTTGGCACCGGGCTGCACTACCAAATTTTAAGTACTTAGGTAGTTGACCAATGCATACAAAAAAAATCTTTAAACTATCACGTTGCATTGCATTAAAAATTCCGTTATTTTTTTTTTAAGAAAATGAAAATGTGAGTATAAACACATTTCGTCGCCTATACTTTAACACCGCGATCATGCATTTAAACAACTTTTCAGGAGACGAAAAAAGCATTGTAATTTTTTTTCTAGAATGAAATAAAAAACCCACTTTGGCTTTTTAAATTTTTTTTAAATATTAAACATTCAGGAAACTTCGTAAAATAGTCATATTTACAACACTTAATGAAAAATATTAGATAAGTAGGCGGTGTTACCTCCTATTTAGGTTTAACTTTCGATGAACTTCCTTATTTTGTAATGCTGGTCCATTAACCCACCTATTATCACTGCATGTACCTTAGGTGCTGTTCCATCTAATAGCCGCGAAATCATCTTCTTGCGAGCAAAGATCATAAAAGGTGGTATAAATAATCCTGCAGCACTACAACAACAAATCACTTGTTGTTGTAATGCTGCAAACACACTACCTCTTTCACTGCTTGCAATAAGGCCAACTTGACGCTTTCCAACTTTTGTCAAGACTCGCGGTGGCTTGTTAGATGATGTTTGCACACCTGTTTCATCTATATTGTAAAGACGAGTAGCATCAATGCCATGCTTTGGCATTTGTTCTTCTAATAAATCAAAAAACCTGTACACTTGGGGTTTATTAAACCCTCTTGCTCTAGCTATGGAGGTTGGCTCTGGTTTTCTTAAGGTCAAGTCAGGGTGTCGTTTATTGAAACCTTTGTACCAATCAGTTCCAGCAGAACCATCCGTAAATGGGTGAACTATGAGATTTTTTATCTAGCTAGCTTTTAGCTAAAATAACATTCCTTTACTTGAATCTCCGCTTGCCTTGCCTTCTATTTCTTGGGATTCTCAGAATCTTCAAAAAGGCGTTCTAACATATGTGTGCTATATCAGTCGAATTTGCCTTCTTTGTGTACATTTTGGTGGCATAGTTTGTTTGTCTTTGTCAGATTTTGGCTCGACGGCGTCCTACGTTTTTTACAAGTCTTCTCACTCTATTTCTTGGGATTCTCAGAATCTTCAAAAAGGCGTTCTGACATATGTGTACTATATCAGTCGAATTAGTTTGTCTTTGTGAGATTTTGGCTTGACGGCGTCCTACGTTTTTTACAAGACAATATTTTAATAAAAATGCGTCTTGTTCCAATTTATTTTTATGTGAATAAAATGTTTCATGGAATTTTTGTATGTCAGTCATAGTTAATTCGTGGCATTTAAAAGTAGCTTTATTTAGATGCCTGCAGTTTGGACGTTGAGGCAGTTCTTTTGAGAAGTAGGTACCTTTAAAAAATAACATTAAATTAATCTTTTGGATCTAACTTTAGCAGAATTATTTCAATTAATGAAATGACTAACAGTATAAAATCAGGATCAGACCATGATCTGGTCAGAATAAGACCAAACATTCATAATAGATCCAACCCTCTAACGGCAACTGATATTTGAATAAACAAACAACCCTATAAAATGCACAAAGTAAGCTAATTACTTACCTAAAATGAAAATTTAGTATCGACGTATTGCCAACTTTGCAGGCCTCATTTTCAATCAGTTTTACTAAACCTCCGTGTTCTCCAACCGCGCGCGCGGTTGGATCTTAAATCTGCCTCTACTTGTAGTCTATTTCTGTATTTATTTTTTACGTATACATGAGTGGAAAACCATTTTTCGCATAAATATGTTGTGGGAAAAGCAAACAACTTTTTAAATGCCAATTCAGATAACTCCTTATAATCCGATTTTAAATTTAGCCAAAACTTTGTTGAAGTCAATTCTTTGAACGTTCGTTTTAAGGTCGAATCACAACTTATTTCAATTAATTGATTTTCCTGAGCAGGTGTCAGGCCTGTGATGTCTGTCTGATGAAATAGATCCATAACCCAATTTTCACTGTGGTCTGGAAATGCAAAATAATCTCAAAATGGAGACTTCAAAGCTCGAAGATGCTCAATAATTAACTCTCGAGTCTCTTGTTGCAACATAGCCCTGCCACTTGATAACGAAAATGACGACGGAGTAGGAAAATGTTCAAAATTATTTTGAAGAGAGCGATTTATCCACAAATCAAGTTTCTTCATCATCGCTTCAATTTTTTCTTGGGCAATGAAGATATTGATATCATCTGTTCCTTGTAAGCTTAAATTCAGCAAATTTAAAGCGCTGAAAATGTCAGATAAGTAAGCTACCATGGCAAGCCATTCAAAAAGTGATTAGCATACTTCTTGACGTTGCCTGTCTTATCCGAATTATTAAAAAAAAACATTACGATTTCGTCTCTTAGCTGTAAAACACGCGTCACAATTTTTCCACGGGATAACCAGCGCACCTTCCGCGTGTAATAGCAACTGCGTATGAATGTTTTCCATGTCTTCACAAATCACGCGAAAAATACGGGAATTTAAAGGCCTAGCTTTGATAAAATTCACTACCTGTATAATTTCGTCCAAAACACTTTTTAATTTAGCCAGCATATTCTTAGCAGCTAACTTCCATATGAATGCAGCAATGATGCCAGTTGATTGATGGATTCACTGCTTTGACACGACCTTGAAGTCCTCTTTGCGTTCCTTTCATGGCACATGCACCGTTCGTGCTTACTGCCACACAATTATCCCACATAATATCATAAAAGTTGTTTAAAACTTCAAATTTCACTTTGCCTTGAGTACTAAAAACGTAAGGAGATGTTGATGGAGAAAAAAATCTTACCTGATGCTATTATCATGCTCGTAACGGACAAATGCAAGCAAATTTACATCATTACAAATATCAGTGCTCTCATCTAATTGCAAAGCATAATTATATCGGCTTGCTTTTAAATTCGCAATCAACTGTTCTTTGATGTTATTTGACATGTCATCAATTCTTTTTTCACTGTCTGTCTGCGGACCCCCTGGTATAGTCTCGCGGACCCCAGGGCCCTTATTCTGTAACGGTTTCTTGTTTCAAAACAACGTTAATTCCTTAAAAAGTTACGATATCTTTCCAAAAACGTATGCGTTTGACGTTTGTGGTTTAGGCGTGGAATCTATAGATTGCGATACAGAATCAGGGCCCAGGTTGGGAAACTCTGAACTAAACAATATAACTCGCTAGGTACCTAAGTACCTACTCTTTTTGTTTAGACGTTTTGAGAGCGTTGGTTGTGTATCTAGTTTTTATATGTAATTTTAAACTAAATACTTATAGGTATATTAATATGTCGGTAGTCATGCGTTTTCCTTCGTAAATCAAACTTCCGATCATTGTCATCAACATCTCTAAACGTCCCCAAAATCTTGTCATTTAATGTGAACTTAGTAAACATTTAACTGACAAAATCTTATCAGGAAAACATCCATCTAACCTAATACTACTTCTGGGTATGAGAAAACATCTTATTCTTCAAAAGTACCTAATCGTTGTATCGATTATATTATGAAATAAAATAAATTATATCTACAATCTATAACCCTTAATATTCATAAAACAAATGTATCATGCCTCTGCTTACAATGTACGGTCAAATATCAACTTGATCGAAACACTTTCGTGGTCAAAGCATTACAGCATTTAGCTAAAATATATATCCTAAAACGTATGTTTTTAGTCTACTTTTTAGAATATAATTTCATATGTAGGTACCTATCTTTTAGCTAACTATATATTTTTGACCATGATGTTTTGATCTTTTTGGTGCTGACTGAACTATCTATACATGTTAATAAAATATCAGATTGATGTCTTCTATGCATATTTTCCTAAACGTGTATCTGAATGAAATATATTTTTGAAATTGGTTACTGAGTTATAAATACATAATGTTATGTAACTTAGTTAGGATAAAATAACAAATGGTGCGTAATATCAAATTTTGCCGATTCGTAAATGCGGTAGTCTTTCCCTTAGGTGGTGACGAAATCTTTTATTAACGGTACTGTTAGAATTGTCAAAGATGTAGCTCAGGGGTCGTAGGCTTACATTCACAGAACAATAGGGTAGTTGATTGGTTAGTCAATAGAGCAACCTAAAATAAGGACTATGCTAAACATTGTCATATTTATGATATTCTTTCGTAGAAATTGTATGGGGATTTGTATGGAAATTGTATTCGTAGAATTATAGGAGGTCCACTCGAGTTCTATATGTAACAACATCTGTTGTGAGACTACATTTTTAATTGAAAAACAGTGCATCATCAGTGCGTTTAGGATATATTAATTAATGTGGGAATAACAAACCAAAACGTTACTATTCTATTCCATCCATAGTAAATAATAATTGATCGTTTCAGGTTAGAAATTAGAGATAAGGTCAAATCAAAAGATTGTTAACAGTTTACAGAACTGTTAATTAACACCATCTGTAGTAAAATGCCCGAAGATTTTGTACAGACGCCAGCACTACCTACCCGAAAATGTCAAATTACTTCATTATAGGAGAACCGGCACTTTCCATAGAAAAAATGCTTAATTTGTATACAATAGAATTTGGTCATAAAGTAAGGCTAATATTATTTGCTACCTAAACTAAGTTTTGTCTTATTTTTATCGAATCGCGGATAAGAGTTATTTAATTATTAATATTTTTTTAATATGAAACACAAAAAACAGAAATGTTACTTTAAAAATGTCTAACGTGGCTGCATAACCATAACTCTTTTGCTTTTAAAAAAGGGAAATGTCAACAATGCCGTCACGTCTTGTTTGATTTGACAGCTAGCGGCTGTCATTTGTCAACAACTGTCATTTGTTGACAGATATTGCCAGTTAATTAATGAATAATAGATAAAAAAATTAAAAAAGTAAACAACTTAAGCATAAAACGCCGGGTCTCCTTTTGAACTGATTCACTAGAGTGTAAGGATCAATATCATACATACATATAATCACGACTATTATCCCCGAAGGGTTAGTCAGAGACAGGCAATGAGGACTGCAAAAGCACTCCTCTGCCATAGTCCACTTTTCACCAAATATCGACTGCACATGTGCTCAGCGTGACAGGTGGTGAGCGCATCGCCGCCCTATGCTGGTGGAAGTATGTGCAGTCTTTTGTCCGTTGGTCGCCTTTCATGACACCCAAGGGAAGAGAGGGGGTGGTAGTATTCTTTCACCGCTACGCGACACTGTTATTAGTACGGAACAATATCGATTGATGAAATTGGACAGATCTTCATTTTAGTCGCTTCACTCTTGCCAGAGTGGTCTTGGTTATCACGTTCCGGTAGGTTGGGCAGCAGACAGTGCCCGCCGCACGACATCCCGCCACCTCTGCCTGCTGGTCGTTAATCGGGCACATTCGTGCACGGGAGCGCCCACCGCAGCCTTCACTTGGTCCGTCCATCTCATTGGGGTTCTCCCTCGTAGTCTTGTGCCCTCAACTTTCCCTTGCACAACAAGACGTTCTATGGAGTCGTTTCCACGCCGACTAACATGCCCAAAGAATTTGAGAATCCGCCTGCGCACTTAGGTGGATGGGCGCTCTTTTATGCCAAGCTCATCAAGGATGGAGGCATTTGTTCGGAACTCGGTCCAAGAGACCCCGAGCATCCTCCTCCAACACCACATCTCCAGAGCGTTTTGGACAGATAATGATAGGTTAATCTTCAGGCGTGTGTACTTTGTGTGTGCGCCTCGGTGTTCAAGTGGCAAATCGCTCGGCCCAATATCCGGACTACGGAGGTTCAATTCCCAGGTTAAGCAAAGTATGATTCGTATAGCCCGGGCTTGTGACCAGTTGTCACCAACCCGCATTTAGCAAGCGTGCTGATGGTCAATAACTCATCAATTGTAGCCATGACTTTATTTCAATTTGTCATTTTCGATAATGAAGGCTTTTGACCTGCTGTTTGACAGTTTAGGCTATCACTTTCTGTGGTTTAATCTCTGAACAATAACTAAAGAGTTATTGTTCTGAGGGTTTAATGTTCGTTGTCATGTCAAATATCCTTTTTACAAGCTTTTATTCAATTTTCTGTGTGTTAGTGTGGGACAAATCTTGCAACTGAATTTAAGACCAGCCCCCTTACTCTTGAAACCGATCGCTATTGGATCGGATTGGTATTGTGAATTTTCGTATTTTTAAGTTACGATACCAGCGCTAATTTGGATTCATATTGGGTGAACTAAATGGCATTGAGTTTTGTATTTTTTTCACTCAATATCCCCGCAACATCAATCCATATTAGTTCTGGTGTCGAAACTTAGGAGTACGAAAATTCACAATACCAATCCGATCCAATAGCGATTGGTTTCAAGAGTAGGGGGGCTGTTCTCCTCAACCGATTGAGCTGAAATTTGGTACACTTATGTTAGTACGATGACAATGCAATGTTATGGTACCATTGAGCTGGTCTGATGATGGAGTCTGGAGGTGGTCATAGGCACTCATAAACGTATCGGCGGAATCGCATCGAGTTTGGGTTCGTTGGATTTGTCTTTTCGAGCACTTTAGTGCTAGATGATGTCCAGGGTCCTGATGATGGAGTCGGGAGGTGTTTTATAAAAAGGTTTTTTAATTTTAATTTTTATGATGCCGATCCATTTTGATGTCGCACGTAACCAGAAGCATTATGCTAGCTGTATTTGTATATAGTATATAGTATTTTAGTCGCTCATCATGTTGGATGAAGTTACGACCCCAGTTGAGCACTATCGTTGAAGTGTTAATAATTCGAATGATAGGAATGTAACTTGATATGCAGAATTTGGTATTTGTTACCTAGAGAGACAACGCGCGTGAAATACTTTATGACCGGAGACTTGCTAGATATCAGTCACTTTTTGTTTGTGAATGGAGTATCCACCATATCTGTCATTGATCACGGTGCTGCCTTTCAGTTATTTGGCAAATAATGGTTCGCCCTACAATGTAATCTAATAAATTTATAGCACTGATCCATCGCAAACAATTTCGTTATGTAATTTCATATTTATTTATTTATATATATACATATATTCACGAGTACTTATTATCCCCAAAGGGTTAATAGTCCGGAAACTTCGTGCGCGACCGTCCCGCGGGGGTCTGTCTGTCAAGACAGTGGCGGGGGCGAGGTACAATGGCGACTCCGTCGTTTTACCAGTCTAAAGGTCAAAATCCCTTGCACACCGCGTCGTCTATTTGGTACGGGCACGTACCCGGGCGGTCGGCGCGCTTCATACGAAAATCGCTGCAAAGTGGTAAAGCGACGGTGACCCCGACCGTACCCAATGTCAGCGGGTGTAGTCGTGTTCTAAAATGACGTGCTACCTTGTCCCCGCCAACGTCTGTACCCCGCAGGACGGTCGTGCACGAAGTTGCCGGAACATAGTCAGAGGCTAGCAGTGAGGACCGCAGAAGCAGATCACTGCCATATTCTACGTTTCACCAAAATACAACTGCGCATGTGGTCAGTGTGATTGTGCGTCTATCACTGCTTTATGCTGTTGAATGTTTAAAGTCGTTTAGAGTAAATGTGAATATTACTTCCAAAACTCCTGATGTCTATGCCGAATCGGCCACCGAGCCGGCTTGCGTCAAGTACTAGTTTATTTTAGCATTCAAAGTAAATCTTACTTATATTTTAAAAAATTGAGTTGCACTTTAAACGTCTAGTTTTAAATTAGGATTTATTTGGATTATGATGTAAATATATTACCTATATCCAAGACTCCGGCTAGAAGCATCCCGCGCCCGTATGTCCATAACGTTAGATTGTAGCGTCGACCCCGCCAATATTGTGTGTTGTACTGTTTTAGGAATAGCTGCTGAGCACAAGTTTCGTATTTCGGTGTTAGTGATCGGTCAATTTTTATTAACGGCTACTGCATTCCAAATATTCAATGTGTGTAAACCTACCTGTGCATGTACCTAAGTCAATGCATTTTCCTAATTCCTTTAGCGTAATAACATTAATGATTAATTTGTAAGTTTTTTAGCGATTACAAGAGATCTTTTGCAGAAAATTAATTTTGATTTTGTGATATGGTTTTGTTACCAAAAATATTTGTTTTGCTCAATGATATTGTTCAATTTACTACTTTTTTTATTTACACCGAATTATTTAATGCTCCGAGGATTTGGATCTATTAGGAGCGTTGTGTACTTTCCTTTTTTTGTAAAAGTATGGCGTGATTATTTTTGTATCTGTTTTCATACTTAGCATTTATTTTCTACGTTTAGTTGAAGTTCTTCCATATGTTTGTTATTTATCTAGTTCATAAGTTTATTTATACCGAGGAAACCACATCCAATGGTATGTTTGGTTCCACTAAATAAGTTTTACTAGCTTCAGCAGTATGTAATAATTTATGTGATCCTTTATTATAAATATATTAATATATACTATAAAGAAGGTTTATTGATTTCGATACCCTATAGATTAATTGGTAGGAAAGACAAGAGCAGACAAAACAAGCTTTGTGCCTTCGATGTGTCTTTCGAAGCTGTTAGATTGATACTAAAGTTTTGTAATGAATTAATATTTATACTGCACCGCCTTTGTGACATAGTGGCTAAGCCACCGGTCATAGAGCCGAGCCAGAGGTGCCAGGTTCGATTCCCAGCAGGGGTCCGTCGTGTGCTTGATTTGGTTGGGGCTTGTTACGTCCGTCTGGCTAGTCTACCACCATATTATCTAAAGTCTGGCGCCATAACATACATCATCATCAGCCTATAAACGTCCCACTGCTGGGCACAGGCCTCCCACGTGGACAATAGCACGTGGGGATATTGGGCCACAACCCACCACACTGGCCCAATGCGGGTTACATAACAAACATACATACATATACAGGGAGTAATCGTTGAAGTGTGCACAGGCGATTATTCCGAAACTATGAGAGATATCAAATAACTTAAAACTGATAACGAAAGTACGTTATCTAATAAGTAAAATGGCATTAAAAACTTTTTAAAAATCAAACGAGAAGTAGCTATCCCAAATTTTGACAATAAACACTCCCATACATTTAGTATGAGATTAGTAGAAAGGTTTTAGTTTCCTTGTTTTAAGTGGTCTAGTATTCATTTTACCTTAATCATATTTTATGATTACGTATGATATGATATTCAAGTAGATACACGTGTAGATTAATAGGGTGAGGATGCCTTTAATGAGATAGGCGCCGAATTTGAGATAGCAAGGTATTGGCCAACTTACTGACGGCAGCCACCTGGCACTAGTATCGCGTGAAACGTTATCGACACCTCCCCTCGCACGTCAGTAGCCCCGCTCAGCCAGCATTGCAAGAACGTGCAAATGGTG
Source organism: Scoparia ambigualis (assembly GCA_963921215.1). Classification (NCBI taxonomy): domain Eukaryota; kingdom Metazoa; phylum Arthropoda; class Insecta; order Lepidoptera; family Crambidae; genus Scoparia; species Scoparia ambigualis. The sequence goes on from OY992518.1 coordinate 13,839,159, forward strand.
ATTTTATCGAAAGAAAAAAAACATTTTTTTCCATCAAATCTTTACGAGGTATGTAAGAATGTTATTATTACGCTAAAGGTTATGTATTTAACACCATTGTGTCAGTTTTATAATCAATTTTACGAAACTGGTACCATAATTAGTGTTTTATTCATCAAAAACAAAACTAGGTGCTTATTTTGATCAATTTCGGTTTTTCCCTAATATGAGACACGCTGGGGTTCCTAACTTATTATTACGCTAAAGGTTATGTATTTAACACCATTGTGTCAGTTTTATAATCAATTTTACGAAACTGGTACCATAATTAGTGTTTTATTCATCAAAAACAAAACTAGGTGCTTATTTTGATCAATTTCGGTTTTTCCCTAATATGAGACACGCTGGGGTTCCTAACATGAGATATCTCATATTAGGATTTTGGCGGCACGTGAATAAATTTTAATTTTTGTTTTAGATGCCTTTAATCAAAAGGAAAACCTGGGACCACAATGAAATTACTATGATTTATATTACAAAACTATAAATGAATACTTAAGTAAGAAAAGTATGAACAAGACTACATTTAATAATTTTAGTTGTTAAAATAATGTTAATTAACCAAAGACATTAAACTATTACTATTTAAATCTCTTTGTAATTAACAAACTATTGTGATCTCCATTTGTCTGACATCTGCCGACTGATATATTTGTGATCAAGAACTGTATGAAAGTCTGATTATCACTTGCTTGTTTTGTTTAACGTACCTGCCATAATTTTGTAAACCTTATAGAACCTAATTTGAGATACTATCTCACAATAGGAACCCCTAGTAATCTCAAATTAGGAGGTTTGTTAGGAGAATTTCGCAAACGCATTATTCAGTTGCAGCAAATTTTAGAATCGCATTTTTTAGTGAAAATTAAATGACAACTATTTCTTAAAACTACAATAAATTCCGTATCCAAAACTGTGATTTTGAAAGTTCTAATTACAATACTTATTTTAAATGGCAAAAAATAAAAATGGTATCTTATTAGCGGCATCTAAGGTTGGTTTAATGCTCTAAGAAGGTATCTTACCACTTCAAACTAATAATAAACCTTTTTTCAATATCGCATTAATTTGAACTGGCTGAAAAGCAACGCACTAAATTAAAAAAAAATCGTTCTAACTTCAAAATCTTGATCGCGGGTCGGAATTTTGAATTTAGAACGAATAACAAAAAGTTACTTTTTGTTGGTATTTTTGTAGTGCGTTGCTTTTCAGCCAGTTCAAATTAATGCGATATTGAAAAAAGGTTTATTATTAGTTTGAAGTGGTAAGATACCTTATTAATCTACACGTGTCTTAGAGCGTTGAATGCTCTAAGACACGTGTATCTACTTGAATATCATAATTATCATATACGTAATCATGGAGTGATCATACATGGAGCTCGATGGCGCAGCGGCTAGCGCGTTCGACTTGCGAACTTGCCCGTTAAGCAACTTTCGCAATGCCTGGTCGCTGGATGGGTGACCAAATTTAAAACATCTCGAGCTCCTCCGTGCTTCGGAAGGCACGTTAAGCCGTTGGTCCCGGTTGTTGTCGTAAGATGACAGTCGTTAAAACCCATCAACCCGCATTGGGCCAGCGTGGTGGGTTATGGCCCAATATCCCCTCGTGCATTGTCCACGTGGGAGGCCTGTGCCCAGTAGTGGGACGTTTATAGGCTGATGATGATGATGACGTAATCATAAAATATGATAAAGGTAAAATGAATACTAGACCACTTAAAACAAGGAAACTAAAACCTTTCTACTAATCTCATACAAACGTATGGGAGTGTTTACTGTTTTTTTTTATCCACAACGGGTAAGCGCTTGGCCTTCATCTCACCTGATGGTAAGTGATGATAAGGCCGAAGGTGGAAGCGCGCTTCACCCGGAATCCTCAACCACTGAGGAACTGGCTATCTTATCTCAAACTGTCGGAACACAACAATGCTATAAACATCGTTGTTATGGCAACAGACTTAGATAAGATGGTGGTCGCTAGCCAGGCGGACTTAACAGTCCTACCACCAACCAAACCGAGCACACAAAGATGTACCCCCGCTGGGAATCGAACCCGGGACCTCTGGGTCTGATCCGGTGGCTTAGCCACTAGACCACAGAGGCTGTTAAAGTTAAAGTTATTTATTAGTTTTAGTTTTAAATTTTTTGATATCTCTCATAGTTTCGGAATAATCGCCTGTGCACACTTAACGATTACACCCTGTATATAATCACGACTTTTATCACTGAAAGGTTAGTCAGAGACTAGGCAATGAGGACCGCAAAAACTAGTCCTCTACCATAGTCAACTTTTCTCCAAATATAGACTGCACATGTGCTTAGCATGACAGGTGGTGAGCCTAAGCTGTTGGATGTATTTGCAGTAGATATTTTCACTCCTCTTGCTCAAAAAGACCTTTGTACTGTTCCAGAGCGAGAAAAAAAATGCTTTTCTTGTCCTAGGGGAAAAAGTATTTTTTTTTAATTTATGTCTATCAAATGACAATGAGCCTACAAAAACGAAATAGTCTTTAGTCATAAGTAGAATAATCATGAATAAAGACTTCTTATTACTGTTTACTTAAATCAACAATTTTTTTGAGATAGTTGGTATTAAAGTTTATGGTAAAATTATAATCATTTGAATCTATGGACAACACAGACCACGTCCACACAGTCCACGCTTCAGCAAGAAACAACTGCACAGCCTGCACATGTTCTTAGGTGGTGGCCTTTAGCCCGTTAGTCGCTTTTATTACACCCAAGGGGAGAGAGATAGTATTATTTTGATGAGCCCATCGCCGCTCTATGCTGTTGAATGTAGACATGGGCGCCGCCGTGGCTCGCCGTCGCCGTTTAGGTATGGCGCGCCGCCGCCGCCGCCGACTGCTCAAAATTTCGCGCCGACAAGACTGTTCCAATGTGTAGGCTCTTGTAACATAATCTCAGTTTATTCTTTACTCATGTGGGCCGTGCGGGCGCCGCGCGGGGCGTCCGCTCAGGTGCTCGATGAGGACGAAGACGACCCTATTTCCGATCAAGAGGGAGAAGAATCAGAAGAACGCCCTTTGTTTGGGGACTTTGCGAACGTGCCTAGTGTTAAAATCCACACCAACGCGTTGGCATAGTATCTTCGAAATGTTGGGGAGTATGGCACACTGCTGTAACTGTCCTCGGAACCCCGTCAGCTTTCTTGGCCTGGGCTGATGCTGGAGCGCCCAAATTACGTAGGGCACGATTCAATCCAACGGCCCCATCGGTGTTAAACATGCTTCGCACCCACTTGGAAATACCTTTATTTCCACCGCTGATAAAGCCTGACAACTCACTTGCCCACACTGCAGCTGAGAAGGTATATTTGTTCGCCACTCTTTTTGCAAAGAACTCACGTCTAGAAGTCGCTGCTAGCGACTTCCAGACGTTTTCCTATAGCCTCTCCATGGGAGAACCTCACATCCGCAGCAAAGAGGTACTCAAAGCCCTCCGTACTCAAACGTGAATAAGGCTAGTGGTCCTGATAGAATACCGGCCATTATCCTACGTAACTATGCACCTAACTTGTCTACTGTTCTAACACGCCTGTATCGCCTCTCACTTGAGACTGGTCTAGTTCCTCAGTCGTGGAAGCTGGCTAATGTGCAGCCAGCCATTTAAGGCGCGCCGCCGCTGGTTTTTTTTTACTCGGCGCCCATGTTTAGTTGAATGTAGTAGTCTGTTAGTCGCCTTTTACGACACCGAAGGGAAGAAAGGGGTTGGTAGTATTATTTTGATGAGCCCATCGCCGCTCTATGCTGTTGGATGTAGGTATGTGCAGTCTTTAGTCCGTTAGTCGCCTTTTACGACACCCTAGGGAAGAATGGGGTTGGTAGTATTATTTTAATGAGCCCATCGCCGCTCTATGCTGTTGGATGTATGTGCAGTCTTTAGTCCGTTAGTCGCTTTTTACGACACCGAAGGGAAGAGAGGGGTTGGTAGTATTATTTTAATGAGCCCATCGCCGCTCTATGCTGTAGGATGTATGTGCAGTCTATAGTCCATTAGTTGCCTTCTACGACACCCAAGGGAAGAGATGGAAAGACTGTAAGTACATACTATCTAACAACATAGAGCGGCGATGGGCTCATCAAAACAATACTACCAACCCCTCTCTCCCCTTGGGTATAGTAAAAGCAACTAACTCTATGCTGTTGGATGTAGGTATGTGCAGTCTTTAGTCCGTTAGTCGCCTTTTACGACACCCAAGGGAAGAAAGGGGTTGGTAGTATTATTTTAATGAGCCCATCGCCGCTCTATGCTGTTGGATGTATGTGCAGTCTTTAGTCCCTTAGTCGCGTTTAAAAACACTCAGGGGAAGAAAGGGGTTGGTAGTATTATTTTAATGAGGCCATCGCCGCTCTATGCTGTTGGATGTATGGGCAGTCTTTAGTCCCTTAGTCGCGTTTTAAAACACTCAGGGGAAGAAAGGGGTTGGTAGTATTATTTTGATGAGCCCATCGCCGCTCTTTGTATGCTGTTCGATGAATGTGCAGTCTTTATTTCGTTAGTCGCCTTTTACAACACCCAAGGGAAGAAAGGGGTTAGTAGTATTATTTTGATGAGCCCATCGCCGCTTTATGCTGTTGGATGTATGTGCGGTCTTTAGTCCGTTAGTCGCCTTTTACGACACTGAAGGGAAGAGAGGGGTTGGTAGTATTATTTTAATGAGCCCATCGCCGCTCTATGCTGTAGGATGTATGTGCAGTCTATAGTCCATTAGTTGCCTTCTACGACACCCAAGGGAAGAGATGGAAAGACTGTACATACTATCCAACAACATAGAGCGGCGATGGGCTCATCAAAATAATACTACCAACCCCTCTCTCTCCTTGGGTATAGTAAAAGCAACTAACTCTATGCTGTTGGATGTAGGTATGTGCAGTCTTTAGTCCGTTAGTCGCCTTTTACGACACCCAAGGGAAGAAAGGGGTTGGTAGTATTATTTTAATGAGCCCATCGCCGCTCTATGCTGTTGGATGTATGTGCAGTCTTTAGTCCCTTAGTCGCGTTTAAAACACTCAGGGGAAGAAAGGGGTTGGTAGTATTATTTTAATGAGCCCATCGCCGCTCTATGCTGTTGGATGTAGGGGCAGTCTTTAGTCCCTTAGTCGCGTTTTAAAACACTTAGGGGAAGAAAGGGGTTTGTAGTATTATTTTGATGAGCCCATCGCCGCTCTTTGTATGCTGTTCGATGAATGTGCAGTCTTTATTTCGTTAGTCGCCTTTTACAACACCCAAGGGAAGAAAGGGGTTAGTAGTATTATTTTGATGAGCCCATCGCCGCTCTATGCTGTAGGATGTATGTGCTGTCTTTAGTCCGTTAGTCGCCTTTTACGACACCGAAGGGAAGAGATGGAAAGACTGCACATACTATCCAACAACATAGAGCGGCGATGGGCTCATCAAAATAATACTACCAACCCCTCTCTCCCCTTGGGTATAGTAAACGCAACTAACGGGTTAATTTATAATAAAATAAACTAATTCATATTGTATTGGACTGTTTGTTTTATTTTCTCGCATTCGTAGTGAAAATCAGAGTGTAACTCACGGCGCTAATGACCCATTATAACTCGGTTTCTATTTACTCCCTCGCTAAAGCTCGGGAGTAAAACTACCTCGTACTTATATAATGGGTCATTTTAGCCCCTTGTATAAGAATCTACTATTTCATTCCTCATACTCGGAAAGTAGGTCTGAAGTTGCCTGAGGAGCGGGTGGAAAGAAGTACTTTTCCGCCCTAGGGAGAATCGTTTTTCTGACATGTGTAATTGTAACTTAATATTAAAATAATACTAACAACACATCTCTTCCCTTGGGTGTCGTAAAAGCGACTAACGGATCAAAGACTGCACATACATCCTACAGCATAGAGCGGCGATGGGCTCATCAAAATAATACTACCAACCCCTTTCTTCCCTTGGGTGTTGTAAAAGGCGCCAACGTACTAAAGACTGCATATACATCTACAGCATAGAGCGGCGATGGGCTCATCAAAATAATACTACCAACCCCTCTTTTCTCTTCGGTGTCGTAAAAGGCGACTAACGGACTAAAGACAGCACATACACCCAACAGCATAGAGCGGCGATGGGCTCATCAAAATAATACTACTAACCCCTTTTTTCCCTTGGGTGTTGTAAAAGGCGACTAACGAGCTAAAGACTGCAACATATGAATAAATAAATAAATAAAACATACATCCAACAGCATTTAGCGGCGATGGCTCATCAAAATAATACTACCAATACCAACCCTCTCTTCCCTTCGGTGTCGTAAAAGGCGAATAACGGACTAAAGACTGCACAATGCACATACATCCAACAGCATAGAGCGGCGATGGGCTCATCAAAATAATGCTATCTCTTGGGTGTCGTTTATCATTCATGTTTATGTTTTTACTTTCCTTATATTCGTAATGAAAAGCACAGTGTTTACCTCGGGTGAAAGACTTATGTACTCCCTCGAACTATTGGCACCCTCGCTACGCTCGGGCGCCAAACCCCGTCTCGGGGGTAAATAACCTACTTTCTCCCCTAGGGTAACAATGTAGGTACTATTTTCAATTATTGTTAAATTGACAATCTATTTGGGACGTCGCGCCATCTTGATACACACTACGTTGTCTTTGTAAATACCCTTGTGCTGCGGCCACATGAGTAAAGATGCGGCTCTGCGATGTCTGTCTGGCGGCTGCCTAAACGAGTAGCGATTTCGAAGATAAATTATCATATGTGAACAGCATACTAGACATATCAAATTTAAGTATATATTTCTTTGTATAGTTGACTAAGGCTTGAGCAAAGCCAAAACAAAAAATATTGGTTTATGTACGATACTTTTATTTATCGAAAATGATGAGTTTTTGAAATATTATTACGTATATCTTTTTACGTTATAGAGCCTTACGTATAAAAATACAACGAATATATTACTAAGATAGTTAGTTAGGGACTGGTAAGACAATTTTTCAATTGAGTACTTAATAATCGAATTATAAATGAAAACAGTTTTGTGACTTACGTCATTTACTTCTGCGCTAAGCGTGTTGAAGCGGCGCACGCAATATTCAACCGTACGACTGCACAAATAGAACTATTCTAAAATCTACGCGAGCGCACTCCCAGTCTCCCAGTCCCGCAATGCGCGTCATGAACGGTGGACCTGTGCAACTCGCTAGCGCAAATGACAGAGATGCTGATTACGTTATTATTTTATTACGTACGACTAATTGTTTAGCAAGTCGTTTGTGCTACCCAAATAATGGGCAACAAGAAAAATAAAAAATATGTTTCGAGAAAAAAGAAGGAGATTCGAAGTATTTAATGCGTAATGCATAGAATAATAACGCATAGAACGATAGTCTCGTATTAGAAAACTGTCATGGCGTGAGGCTAGAAAAAAATGGATGTTGGAGTAAGTTACGCATACTATCTCGGCGACACGCACTCTAGTGTACAAGTAATGTTGCTAGAAAAATCAGATTTGCCCCAAAAGTAAGGAAATTGGAACTGTTCATTGATAGATAACTTTAGATTATTAGTACTGACGCGGGAAGTTTCGGTACCAAGCCAGTATGGCTTGGTTTTACTGGCCTCATTTATCGTGCGTGTTCTCGCTTTCTATGCGTTATTATTCTAAGGCGTAATGTATGAGTATAAGTATAATTTTGAATCCATTTCAGTACGTAGATTTTGGGTACCTATCGTAAGTCTTGCCGTAGTCTATCACATAATATTACTGACCTATTTTTTTTGTGCTAATCTGCGATCAGCTCTAAAACTATAAGCAGATTTGTTAAGGATTTTTGACTTATTTAAAAAATTATTTGACTAAGGCTGTTAGACCATCGCCACGATGATGATGGTGATGTAGTCCTTCAAAATTAATAATCAATACGTAAGTACATACAATAATAAAAATGATACTAAGCGCTTTGCATAAACAAAATATTACGCTTTCTCTAACTAAAGGAACAATTTGTACTTCGGAACAAAGACAACGCGTGGAGTCGCCAAATAAACTAATACATTTATTACCGATTCCAATTTGTTTAGAGGAAAGGTAAGTGTTATTCAAATCAAATAGTATCTTATTAGATCATTTCAGCAATGTTAGTTTTATTAATACAAATCCAATCTTTAAAGAAAAAACTCTTTATTAATTTGATTATTAGGACTTTTATAATTTATTTCGATATTTAATTTTAAATACTGTATTAGTGTTTGTTTCAAATAACCTGAATTGATATTTTTTAGATTAACGTTCCTAAGCCTAGGAACTGGCAAAAATAACGCTAATGCTCAAAGCGTTATTCGCATTCCATTACTGTCTATATGTGAAGATCTAACTTAAGTACGTTTTTTATTTATTGTTTTCAAACATAAGATACATTTCAGCGTTTCTAATTGAACAAGTTTGATTTGTACGGGATAACGCAAGAACAAATAACATACACTAACCCGTCAATCACCTATCATTGACGTTTCGGTCTATTTTCTATACCCGTAGTTGTGAGTGGTCTAGCTAAATGTTTCGGTGTCAGTTATCGTGTTGTTTCTTGAGCTTCGATATACTTAGGTATTAGGTTGAAAGTTTAAATTCTACAGAGCCACTCAAAATTTTATAGCTTTTTTATATAAAGTTCATTTCTGGAAACTTGACAGGAATGGCGAAGTGAGTATTAATTTAAACAAATATAATACTAATTTATACTATATTATATCAGTTATAATATATTATATCAGTTGAACACAATAATTAGATATGTCAAATATTTCGTATAAGTATCTCGTCTCTTTTTATATTTTCAGTGTAAATAAAAAATCGGATTGGTATTATCAAGCCGAAAGATATACAGAATAAGTGACGGCTAAAACAATCACTCCTACTGACATTATAGCTATACGTAACAGTAATGAAGACTCGTCGGAGGTCACGAGTTGCAAGGCTCCAGCAGTAGAGTGACGTTAATTAGGTTTTACGGAATTATAATTCTACCTCCATATCAAAATACATTTACTTTGATTGACTGGTTGGATTTTATTTTTCCAATAGGTAATTTATTTTTGATTATCCAATAATTTCATATCGATAGAACAAGTAAAAGTGTTTACTTAGGTATATTTAAGCGTTAATAAAACGATAAAATATATAAAAAACATTAAAAGTAAAAGAAGCTTAGAATCCCTCACCAACTTATTCCCATTTTTTCTTTCCTGCTCCGTTATCAGATTTTGATCATCACCTAGCTACAACCTATTTGTAGAGACCATTCCAATGAGCCTAAACACGATACCTATGTTGTAAGTTGGTAAGGAATTAGTTATTCTTGCAGATGCTGCAGCATCAGGTCAAAGTTACCATGTTCTTTCAATATCATTTAAGTAACAGGGTATCAAATTTTGAATCGATCAGACTTATGAAAGTTGCTCAAATCCTTTTCTCGTCTACAGTAGAGATAATGATCTTAAAAAGGCTAAACTGATTTTCTTAAAACACAATTCTTCTTAGAAAAAGTAAAAACATTTTTATTGATTGATAGATTCTGGCTCAAAATCACTCACGATCAACACACCTCAAATAAAAAAAAACAAAATCAAAATCGGTGCATCCGTTCGGGAGATACGATAATTCGTACAGATAAACAATTTACTCAAATACACACGTTAACCTCTCAGTCTTGGCATTGAAATGTCTAAAAATGTTGACAGCGGGTGCTGTCAATTTAAATTTGCGGAATAGAAAAAAAATCAAACGCAATTCATGTTTTTTGCGTTCACGATACATAAAATGTACCACAAAACCGAAATAATCAACCGTGTTCATACTAAAGTAGTCTCTAAGTGTATCTAAACACGGTACAAAGTCAAGTGGAGAGCGCGGCTAGCGCGGCCATATTTTGGCCGCTTGGGGTCCGACGGAATAGCGAGTTTTTAGGTGCGGCCAAATATGGCCGCTTGGGGCTTGAGGGGTTAAACTTGCAACACCCTTAATTTTGCGTCGGGGGTTAATAAAATGTTAAAATTGAAGTGTGTCTTTGTGCATTATAATAAAACAAATAAAAAGAACAATAACATTATAATATTACAATTATTTACATTGCAATCCGGCTTGACAAATATAATTTACACTACTTTTCCCGAAGTAGTTTCATAATGATAAAGTTAACTTACATAATAATCTGTCTTTAAAATTACTGAATAAAGTTGAAAAAAATTTGTCGAAAATGCTCTATTCATTCTATGTTCTTGGAGCATGAACTCGGATGACCTGCGCGCGCGCGAATTTTGAATTGGTTGATATTGTATCGCTAGTGTAACGAGTGTGGCATGCGGGTGGCGGGGCGGCTGGGCGGAGCTAGCGCTGGATTTATTTTAGGGAGCTGTTTAAGCGCTGCAGCGGCTGCAGCGAACTTTAGGTCTCTCATTCCAGAATTGGAACAAATGGTTCGTATGAACGTTCTTGTCTATATCTTCTAGGTCAATGTCTAGAAACGTCTCCTCCGTCCGTCATTGTCGTTTTCGTTAAGCGTGATCGTATGGTGAATAAGATTTGCGGCTAAGTACTTTGAAAAGTCAAAGTGGGTCATATTAACAAAACGCCGTAAGTACTCAGTACTTAGGGGTTGAAAAGTCAAGGCGGGTGATAACAAAGCGCCGTAGGAGATGGATTAGGCTCCCTCTCGCTCGGAGGTAGCCCGTCTCATTACTAACGGGCAAAAAAATGTTTCATGGCGAAAGTACTTATAAATGGGAATGTACTTACAGCTAGTTGTAGTATCTATCTGCATAATTGTAACTACTTATGTTGAGCAAGCGCTTTATGCTAATGCTGGTAGGTAGGTACTGCTAAGTAGATAAGGCACGTGCCCACCGATGCGTGTAATAACTTATCTCTCTAACAAGCAGGAAGGGTTTATCTCGCATCGAGAACGACATCTTTGACCTTCGCATTTCCAAAATCACTCCAGGCGAGCCCATTGTTGTTGACCCGCGACCTCGCCTTGTGCATTGTTCCCTGCGTCTTCAATTTTTGCGTTAACACACAATTTCGCCTTGGATGATTTACAATTAGTCGATTACTATTTTTATATTGTTTGCTTGTGTACACAATGGTGAAGTTACGTGTACTTGAGGGCGGACCAGATTTCATTTGCATAAAGGCTTCTTTGACTATTGTGTTTATCAACTGTAGGTACCTACTTATCTACTTTAGATTTCAATAGGTATTTTGAAACAGAGGAGAGCAATAGAGACATAACTTGGTAGGTCAAATTATAATAAAAATAATTACTAAGTTACGTTTATTGCATACATGAATGAAATATAGAAATAAACTGACACAGAGACAGAGTACCTACTAAATAATTGGCCATAATGGTAACAAAACAAAAAAGCTCTTCCAGACGTACTTATAAAACGATACCATGGCAAACTCGTCGTAATTAGCAATAACGATAAACTGACAGTCCTTAATTTAACCATAGCGACATTATTAATTTACAGAAAGTTCTGTAAAAAAAGGTTTCTTGACCATCCGGTCTTACATCTTAACTTAGGATGGAGCTTGCAATTGCAATTTGCGGCTCATAACACCAGGATACAATAGAAGAATGCACCCACACATTCTTTAGTGAAAGTTAATAGTTTGTAAGATGTTTCCGAGGATGCAATTGTGACGATATTGCACGGTTTGTGCGGCTATGCTGCTGTGGCGATGGCGGGGCAAGCAATCTCAGTTGTCCGAGTGAACGACCGTACGATTCGCGCCACGCGACAGGTGGTCGCGGGTTCTAATTCTGACAGCGCTAGAGAATAAGTTGACTTCGTGTTGTATGTACCTACCTATTGTTGTATGGCACACGCAACAGGCTTGATATTCATCATTATATGGTTCCACTGCCGGGCATAGGCCTTCCCTCATGGATATCAGCACATAGCCTACCACGCTGGCCCAATGCGGGTTTTGCGCAAAATTCGTTAGGTATGTTATATTATGTATGAACCCCGCTATGAAAAATATGACAGCATAATATTTATAATCGGCGTGAAGATACAATGCTGGGTTCAGGTATTTCCATGAAACATGGTGATCGGACTTTACAAGCCCAATGCTGGTTGGTGAATTTAAAACAACTTTCAATCTTACAACAACCACCGGGACCAACTGTTTGATATTTGCCACGCGAGCCGAGGTTCTAGCTTTTTGATGTGCCTCGGGTTATCGGGTGTTTGCCCTAGTGATGTACAAGCCTCGAGTCTTTGAGTTCTTATTTTGAAGACTCGAGTCAGATTTGCAGAGCTCTGTAAGCTCGATAAGCTCGGAGCCCCGAGTCTAGTTGAACACGAGCACTCTGAGCAACAACTCGAGCCTTCAAAAGAGCTCGAGCCTTAAAATGAACTGGAGCTTTCAAGAATAGCTCGTTTTTTCAGATGAATTTTAATTATCTACTACTTATTGTAATCAATCAACAATTTTTTTGATTTACAAATTGAATCTGTGTTATAATTATTATAAATGAACAATCATTGTCTTTTAAACACACTCATCATTGTTTAGTATTAAAATGCTAACTTTTAAACATGAAATAACTCATCACAACAAAAGACTAGAGCTCAAAAAAATAATTGAGCACAGAAAAAGACTCAAGCGCAGAAAAAGACTCAAGCTCTAATGGCACGCTTGAGACTCACGTAAACTCGGAGTCGTCGCGAGCTCTGTAAACGAATCCAACCCCGTAAAAGGACTCAGAGAGCTCGAGTCTTGTACACCACTAGTTTGCTCTCTTGTCATCATACTCAAATGTATTAAAGACTCGGATGCATGATGCTAGCCCCTACAAAACATCAGGGAATTGTTTATGCAGTCACTACCGCTTGACAAATCATATTAATAATAAGCCTTTATTTAGAAAAAAATTGTAAGTGCATTTTTAAAATAACAATTTAGTAATAAATAGGTATCTGTTTGACCTTTTTTGGTAAAGGCCTCCTCTAGCCTATTACATTATTTCATATCTTTCGCTATCCTTGTCCACTCTGATCCCCGCCATCTCTTTCAACTCATCCTCCCAGCTCTTATTAAGGTCTCCCTCTCTTCCTCTTATTGTAACTACATTTAAGTTACCTTTGACGGTATTTTATGTACTTACGGCAATAGGTATTATTTTATGTAAGTCTCGATCTTCTTGCGAATTGCCCCTTACATAATGTAGCTGTAACCACCAACCCGCATTAGGCCAGCGTGGTGGGTTATGGCCCAATATCCCCACGTGCTATTATCCAAGTGTGGGAGGCCTGTGCCCAGCAGTGGGACGTAAAGGCTGACGATGAATGTAGCTGAGTTGTCCTTAAAGTAGATAGAAATCCGAAGCTCCTTTAGATCTATTGGTGTCGATCGATGCTGGGATACCACACCGCCGCCGGTGACGCAATAGGCTGGAGTGGTAGAGCGTAGAGCCCCTCAAAGCTTTCAAAGGTTCTCGCAAGTTATCCCTCTGTTCTGTTCCTTGCTTGACAGACAGCTCGTTATTGATTGTAATCATAAATTTCAGTTCGTTTCCGTATACTATCTCATAATAGGAAAGCGTAATGAAGGATGGCGAAACAGGAATTTTATTGAAATGAATGTTAAGTAGCTATATAATTACCATTCATATTCTGAATGCAACCGCTCAAACTTTGATTCTTGAATCTTGACTCTTGAATTTTTGAGTCATTCGGTAAAATATTATAATTAGCACCCTTAGGTAATACTAATAATAAGGTAATACAAAACTACGAGCACTCGGAGCACTACTACCACAATACACATCTATGGCTCTAGTTTGACTGAAATTAATACAACTTCGGAATTAAGAAGAAAGTTTCACTCAACTAAAATATTTTTCATGGAATGAAAATATTTAGTTTTATTCAAATGCTTACATTAAAATTCATTGAAGTGAGTCCTTTTGTTATTTATTTGGTGTACAATAAAGAATATTTTATCTTATCTTATCTTATCTTATCTTAATTGCTTTTTTATTACTAATATTTATTTTATCCTACTAATAATGTGCATAAATGTTTAATTGTATGTAGCGTCATCTAGTGTAATTTATTTAAGTATATCTGGTAGTTTCCATGAAAGATTATGACAAATAAAAAAGATGTCGTTACCTTCTTTGTAATTTTTCGGATTGTATGAGACTGCCCCCCCCCTTCCCCTCCTCTTGTGTACGTATCGAAAGATCGTAAATAAAAACACGTGAATAATGAGGTGAGAGCGTAATTAGTCTTTTTATAACATAAGTAAATCAGTTTCTAGTGTAGTATGGACTTTTTTTAACTTACATCTTATAATATTTTTTCAGACGTGATATTCGCAAAATATTGCAATACGAATGTCAAAAAAAAGCTAATATTCGCGGATGCGAATATTCGTTACATCACTACTACCTACTCTACACAACATAAACGGGGCTTATTTATTTACGCGGCTGAGTAGGTATTAAGGTAATGTAGTAATCATGTGCTTAATCGTAGTAAGTAATAATAATATTCAAATTCTAAGTATGAAAGCAAGCTTTCTATAGACATGGTTAGGTTTAAAAGCCAGTAAGTCCTACTTTGTTTTTGAAGGACTTAATCACTAAACGCCTTAACAAATTCGTAGAGCTATTTGTTACTGTTACTTTTGTCAGGCGTAGATCTCTGTGGTCTATCTATTTAGTTAGTAGACCACCGGTTTCAGACCCAGAGGTCCCAGGTTCGATTGTCCAATTTATACATTGCGTAACTGGTATTAATTACCTCTATACTATCCTGGGCAAAGGCCTCATTAAAATCAATAAGTCGTCGCTAAAATAATAACAATAAAATAATAGTGAAATGAGTTTATTGAACGATAAATGGTTTCAAATATAACATTTTTAAACGATGCTATCCGCTTAGGCTTAAGAACTGTGTAGCAGGATAACAACGCCCGCCCCCAAAGAGTATCAAAGGTAGGGCAGTATTTATACATACAGTTGTCATTTCTGCGCTTAGAGTTTGCTGTTATATCTCGAATGTGATTTTTGCGTAAAATGCCCATTTTCGCATTTTGTAGTAATTTTGCAGTTGTATTTATCGTTTTTATCGAAATAGAATAATAAATTCAATATAAAATCTTTATTCATCATGAAGTAACAATTACTCTGGTATAAATTTTGCTCAATAATATTATCGTAGCTAGGAGATATTCACAGTTAACTTATAGCGATTTTCAAAGTTTTTTGGTTTAGAATAAGATTTTTTTCCTAAATAAAATCAATAATATCTAAGAATTCCGAGGCCGCTACGCACTATTCGACTATATAAGAGATAACAATATCATTTTTATATTTCACTTGTTTAGAACAGTAGTTAAATCGATGAGCTCAAAAAAGTGCCTACGCGCACTTTATGAAAATCTTTCTCTGCAATTTTGGGTTTAATTAAAAAGTTAAGCAAAATTTACAAAAAGCGAGGCCGCTACGCACTATTCCAATAGCTATTCTACACTATTCAATAAGTCATAATTGTTAGTGTATTTTTGTTTCTAAGATCCATAACGCTTAAATTGGCCATTTTACGCAAAAATCACAGTCGAGATGTAATAGACCCCTTAAAAGGTCGTAGGGGATATTGGAGTGCTTACGTAAGATAGTGTGAAGAATAAAAAATTGCCTCACCGTTGAGACTTGAAATAGTGAAAACAGGGAAGTGGTAGGGTAAATACGGAGTTTTTTAGTTAAGACTTTTATGACAGCTCTTTGGGCTCGCTCCAATCTCAACAAACGTGTTTTGCCAGAGCTGCCCCAAGAAGTAATGCAATACGAAAGTACGGGTTGAGCTAGAGCATAGGAGACAGTCTTAAGACACCGGAAAACAAGAATGTTTCTTAATTTTTTAAAAACAAACATTAGTTTTCTAATTCTGGGAACAGCGGATTCGATATGAGGTCTCCAGGACATCTCACTGTCAACTATAATACCAATAGGTACTTAAGACAAGTAGTCCTATCAATTTAGTCACAACTGCAAGATACAAGGGAGGTGTCTTCTAGACATGTATGCGCACAGATAACAAATGTAGGGGGTGGTTGGGAGATACTGTTAATAGCAAAAGGAAGAAGTTTTGTTGTGGCAACGTTAAGAGTAAGGAGATTGGATTGAAGCCAGCCCATAACAGATCTTAACGCATTTTCAGCAAGAACTTGTACTTCACTCCAACTACAACCATGAACTAGTAGAACTGTATCATCAGCATACGTTATTATTTTACAGTTTGGAATGTTCAGTTTGCACAGTTCATTAATATAGATTAATAACAGGGTAGGTCCGAGAACACTACCTTGTGGTACACCAAAGTTTAGTGACTCCTCTCCACCTACAAACTGATCTATCTTAACGGACTGCGGGCGATTGCTCATATAACTTGATAACATGTCATGTGCAACTCATCTTGATTTCTATTAGTTCTAATTTTTTGAGCAAGATTGGTGCTGAGACAGTGTCAAACGCCTTAGCAAGATCTAAAAAGATGCCGACTGTTTTTAAGTTTTTATTAAGATTTTTGACAACAGTTTCTGTAACTTCTAAAACAGCATCTTCGGTAGATCTTTTGGATCTGAAACCAAATTGATTGTCTGAAAGAATATTGTATTTATTTATATATTTTAGAAGCTTTTATTTATGATTTTCTCAAATAACTTAGAAATAACAGTAAGTACGGAAATAGGCCTGTAGTTTGAAACATATTCTTTATCTCCAGTTTTATAAATGGGATGCACAATAGCTCTTTTAAAAACAGTGGGGAAAATACCTGATGAGAGACAAAGATTAAATACGTAATTAAATTTAGGAATGAGAATGTGGCTGGCTGCTTTAATGACTGTTGTGGGTATGCCATCCCAGCCAACTGCACACCTGTCTTTAAGTCTAAGAATAGTGCTTTCGATTTCTTCATCGTCTAGCAGCGAATAAAGCCATCGAATGAGATGTGGATGAAATTATTGGTTGTTGCGTTAACATATATGTAGGCGAAGTATTATTTATTCGTGTTTTATTCCAAATTATCATGTTTGCTGCTAGATTTGCACCTACATTTGAAAAATAGGAGTTAACTTTGTCAACAGCTATGATGGGATCAAAAGACAGCTTTAAACTAGCAAATTGTTTAATGAGCTTCCATGTTTCTTTAGGATTGTTACCAGCCTGCTCAATTTCTTTTTTATTGAAATCCTGTTTTACCTTTTTCAATAAATTGATGGGTATACCTACTTATTCAATGATGTTACAATTATTATAATGTCATTGGGGATATTGTTGTAATCACCACGCTTGACAAATGACGACCTCCGTGGTTGAGTGGTTAGCGCGCCGGGTCTGGCGTCGCGCCATCTCTGAGGTCCCGGGTTCAATTCCCGGTCGGGTAAAATTAGAAAAAAATTGCTTTTCCGAATTGATTACTGGTCTGGGTGTTTTTCTATGTTTATATATATTTATCCGTTATCTAGTTAACCATATTAACGAGTTTCAATAGAAGCTTGTCTTGGGCTAGATAGTTGGTGTGAGCGTAAACAAATTTTATTTTATATTGATTTATTTATTTGGGTTCGTATTGGTGGGTTGAATGGGTTACTTTAGCCCTATGCATTGAAAAAATCGACAGTATATGTCTTTGCCCGACCTGAAAATGAAACCCAAAGTATCGGTTATCTACCGATCGATTTTTAAAATTAAGTACTAAAGACCAAATCTGATACCTATCAAACAAACAAACAACCAACTCTCCTAAAAAAACAAACTGTGAATATATACAGTTAAAAATCGAAACGGCTCACAAAAATATGTAACGTTACCTTGTTACGTGCTAATTTTGTAAGACACTGCAACACATGTAATTCCTTACACGCAACCGATGTTGGCGCTTAGGCCTAGTTCGCACTTGTACTAGTAATTTAGTCAAGTAGAGTACAGGCGCCAAAACTTCAAACTCCAATACATTTTGAATTTATCTCTTGGTTATAACGCTCAATATCGATTAGAGAAATTTGACAGAGATTGCTTCGTTAGTTAAAATATTCAAATGGCGAAGTAATGTACTTACTTCTACTGCGAACTGCGACTAAATTACTCGCCTATTGCGAACAAGACTTTAATCGAAACGGCCGCAGCTTCATCCAATCCGATGAGACAACGAGAGTTATTGTTCAGTATCGCACAGAGGTACCGCTACTGAGGTAACGGCCCTCTAGCAATACCATTTAGTCGGGTTCACACTGCCGAAACACGCACGGTGTGTCTAGTGTCTATACGAGTCTATCCATGCGTCGTCGATACGTAAATACATACGGCTGTTCGTGTTCGCATCTCCGTAGTCTTTTTTATGTAAAATGTAGGCAAAGGAGCAGGCTGGTCATCTGATGGAAAGTAATCACCGCCGCCCATGGACACCCGCAAAACCAAAGGAGTTGCAGATGCGTTACCGACTTTGAGGAAGGAATAGGATGTATGAGATCACTCTGCTTACCTGAGAATTGAACCCAGTAGGTACCTATCTGAGGATATAGAGCCGAGCGCTTGATAAGCCACCGGCGCGTAACTCTATAACATCAGAAAAATACAAGCCATATCAACCTTAAAAGTGGATACTTACGTGGATATGCACATTTGATGGCTATTGACTTTATAATTCTTTGAGAATAACGACCACAAACCGTCAAAGTATAATGTGTATTTACTTTTAGGAACTGTTTTCTTATCGGGCTAATGGGTAATTAAAGGCAAACAAACTTAGTGGTTACATAAGACACCTTGACTGGACAATCCACGAAGGTTTTCTAGGAGTCGGAATTACTAAAGGTGCTCTCATACTGTCTCATACCTTCTAGTTTTTAAAAACTTTGGAGTAGCATGAGGAGTGCGGAAAACCCGAAGGCGATACTTCTAAAGGCTCGACTCAGTGCAGTAGGTATAAACCCATTAGCCCGTTATGAAGATAGTACCTAAAAGTAGATACCTACACATATCTGACAGTTATTGGTCGTTTTTCTCAAAGTTAAATAAAGTCAATAACTGTCAAAAGTGTGTATCTACTTGGTATCCACGTTTAAGGGCTCAGGTTTATATTAACAGATTAGGCTCGACTCAGTGCAGGTCAAAGGTGAAATAAACGTGTCGTAACAGGTTAGTTAGACAATGGAATTACGATCACACGCTCGAAGGACCATATTGTTCCGGAGAGTGTACTTGAAATTTCAATTGTTAAATTAAATGATCAAACTTTATAACCAAGAAAACACTACTGTAATTAAGTAACCTTCTAGCTGACTGACTGACTGGCTGACTGACTTACTGCCACACAACCTTAACTATAAAACACAACCCAAATAACGATTGTATGATACTTGGACAGGACAACGTCTGTCGAGTCAGCTATAATAGCATAACATTACATAATCACGACTATTATCCCCGAAGGGTTAGTCAGAGACTAGGCAATGAGGACCACAAAAGCAGTCCTCTGCCATAGTCCGCTTTTCACGAAATAGCGACTGCGCATGTGCTCAGCGTGACAGGCGGTGAGCCCATCGCCGCTTTAAGCTGTTGGATGTAAGTGCAGTCTTTAGTCCGTTAGTTGCTTTTTACGACACCCAAGGGAAGAAATAGGGTGGTAGTATTCTTGTCGCGTAGCCGATAGCGACACGGTTACAAGCTATAATAGTCTTATTTTATTATCCATTGCTGGTTACTCACAAAGGTATCCAACATGAAATAGCTTAACGACATTCAGTGCGAGTATGATCTTAAAAATTCGCCAACACGAACGAATGTGACGAAAGCGAGTTAGACTGTCCCGTTAAGTTCATTTTATTTTTTTTTGCCCACTTACGGTATAAATCCATGCATGTTTTTGTTATGTCACGTTTATAATGTTCACACTACGATCAACCGTTAACTTGTCGCCACTTAAAATACTATTAAAACACAAAGGCCTTCGCAAAAGCATTGGATAATGCGAAAAGTACTTAGGTAGGTACCTATTTTGCATTGTGCTCCAACGATCATTGCCTATCTAACTGGATTTAGGGGAGGAGTGTAACAGACTGTATTTGGCATAATAATAATTTAAATAAAATACAGTTCAGTCTCTAAAAAAATGTTTGGTTTTTTACAAATTAAAATCAATTGCTACGAATGTAGGTATGTTTGCGCATAACTTGAGAATGACCGATTTGACTGATTCTTATTTGATTGTGTACAAACACATGGTCAAGACAAGATTTATATGAAATTTTTTTTGTAAATTTATCGCGGGGTATATAACTGGGTTTACGCGGACGAAGTCGCGGGCCGGGCGGGCCGATAGTAATAAATAAAGTCAAACCATTTAATAGCTGTTAATGAAAACAAATTAATTGTCGCTCGATCGCCGTCTGCTACAAATAGAACAATGGCCGCGCAAAGCGGTCCGTTTGTTACGACTCCCGTGTAATTTTGATAAAACAAATTCAATTGAGTCGAGAATCAGAGCGACGATAAAGTGTCGACAGCCCCGAACAATAACGTCATAACTGCAAGATAGTATTTTGGCAGTTATGACTTTATTCTACGGGACCGTCTCGTCGAAGTGTCGCCAGTCGGTTTTCGCACGGTGTGCGCCGCGGGCCGCACGTACGCGCAGCGGTCACCGGGCCGGAGTTATTCCACGAACACCGCGATTATCTGCACTATGCCACTGCAATGGATTTGTTTACTTCGCTTGGCTTAAAGCTAACAGATAATTTGCATTCTTTCCACTTTAAAATTTTTGGTCGACGCTCTCAACTTCAAAGAAGTGATTAAATAAGCTATTTTTTTGGTTTTTCCTCGTTGAAGAGCGATGGTGTGGCGGCTTGCGCGTAAATTAAAATTGCTCAAGTTACTCCGCTTGCCGCTAAGCATAGAATAGCACTTGTTGATTAATACGCACAACGCCACTTGTTGGCATGTTACACTTTATTAATACGCACAATGCCACTTTTTGGCATGTTACATTTTATTACTACGCCCAACGCACAACGCTAGCGAGAGTGTAGCGTTCGTTCTATTCTCTCACCGGGACGCATCGCACTGTGTATTTACAAGGTATACCTTGTAAAGACACAGTGGTATAAACCTTGTTATAATATCTCGATTGTGCTCACTTAAATAGCATTTTCATATTTTATTTTATATCGAAAAACATCAAGCCTGCGTCGACTGCGCCACAACAGGTTACCATTTCCGTTTCCCATACAAACTTTTAAACTTTCTATAGTAAACTTAAAATGGTAATAAGTCAGTTAAATAAAAGTATTTTTTTAATTTTATTTAAGTAGATCTTTGTATTTTACTTTAGCATGTAAAGTTTCATCAAAATTGGCTTATTATAGTTTGTAAAATTTTGAACTTGGAAGTTTATATATTTATAGGAAACCGAAACGCTACCAACTGTGGGCTCATGGGGAGAGTTCCAAGAATACTGGCAACACTACTTCTATAGAAAATAAATTGGACTTCTTGGCGGGAAAGTGAAGCGTCATGTCTGTAGTTTTGTCTTATTTTCTAAAATTTGTGTTTTGTCGAATATTAATGTGAAATAATGGTGGATTATTAACCGTTAAGTGTTCGTGAACGTGCATGAGTGTTAGCAAATAAAACAAAACAGTGCATCATTACTTTTCAAATTCTCTCAAGAAGTCCGTGTGAGATCTCAGTAAAGTCTCACATCTTTACTGGAACTCAAGGGATTTGGGGGAAATATCATTTAGCTTATTATCATCACTCATTATCATAATAAAAGCATAATAAATGAACTCTATTATTTCGACTGAAGGATTCATGGTCAGGAACAAATTATCAAAAAAATTAAAAGAAAATAAATTTATAATACCTATTAAGGCCTCAGTGTCCAAGTGGCAAAGCGCTCAGTTTGATATTTGTAGGTTCTCGGTTCTATTCGCAGGTCAGACAAAGTGTATTTCGTCAAAATTCTATTCCATTCTTTAATATTTAGATGCGCAGCCCGGATTAGTGATCAACTGATTACTCATCCGCAATTTTGTTATGCGTAGATAAGTCATGTTCGTACATTTACCTTTACCTCCCTACCCTCCTTCCACTCTTCACGGTTTAAGGCCATAACTTGCCAGTCCTTCCGATTGTAGTCCAGCTCGTCCCACCATCCCGTCCTTCTGGGCCTGCCGCAACGTCGTCGTCTAACTTTGCTAGGACTCCACTCAGTGGTGGAACTTTAATAAACTAAAACCTTTGCCTATTGAATAAAAACTATTTGTTCAAAAAATATACTTAAATATTTTTTTTAAATTGCTGCTGTATCTTATCTTTGGTATTGTCAGTGTCATTGTGAATTCTTAACTGAAGTCATCATTTTAATAATTAATTTTTATTTTTATTAATTAATTATCTGTTTGTGTGCTTTTCGAAATGTAATGTAGTGTTTGCAGAATTAAATCAAGTATCCAGTCAAACTTTCGGTATTTTTTCGTATAAAATTGTAAATCTCTTTTTATGTCATAATAAAATTGTAAAAGCAAGTTCACGAAAAAGCCGTAAAGGTGTGAAGGAACACGACTGAGTAAGCTTAAAGAAACTAATATTTATGGTTACCCTTTAAACGCTATATTTAACATTAAAAGAGATAAGCAGCACCTTTTTTATTAAACATACATTGTCTGTAAAGGTAACGTAACTGGGGACCTATAACTTGCCTATAACCCGTTAGAGCAGTAAGTAGTTTAAGATTAAAGAATCCTATTATGGGAATTTGCATAGTAAGAATAAGGTGATACTGCTCTGTTGTAAGGAAGGCCCCAGAACGAACTGCAAAACATTTTTTTGTATCTTGATCTCCCGAGGAGGTCGGTTACGTTTGCGCAGCTCCTCTTAGTCTGATGAATTTTAACCGCCTACGCGGTCTAGCTAGTGGCTAAGCCACCGGTCTTAGCCCCAGCGGTCCCTGGTTCGATTTCCAGCGGGGGTACATCTTTCAATACTTGGTTTGGTTGGTGGTAGGGCTGTTAAGTCCGCCTGGCTAGCTACCACCATCTTATTTAAAGTCTGACGCCATAATAACAATGTTGAAGACACTGTTGTTTTAGAGATTAGAGATAAGATAGCTAGCCTCAGTGGTTAAGGATTCCGGGGGAAGCGCGCTTGGCCACAATCACCAGGTGAGATGAAGGCCAAGTGTGTACCCGTATAGATAGAAAAAAAAGGTTAAAGTAATACTGTTCTAAGGGTGCTTTCAATTTAAGCGTTTAGAGCAGGACCAACATGGTTCAAGTTACACTTGAAACAGACTATTTATTAGTAATGACCAGGGATAATGACCATATTCTGGCCTACGTACGACAAACGGACCGCAGCCGTGCGTCTGTCTCAATAGTGTAGACTCTATATGTGAATCAAGGGACAACAAATACAACATGATCCATCCCGGTGCCCCAACGTCCTGCTAAATTGAAAGCGCCCGAAGAGTAGATGGTCAGGTCCCGAACGCACTGCAAAATCGCGTTTTTTGACAGTCACAGCTGCGCTAACGTAGCTGACTCGCAGCTCCTCAGTTTGACGAGTTGCATTTTGCAGACGTATGGAATCGGATAACACAGATGCGCAGAAGGATGACCTGAGTTGTCGTCACTGCGGCTGCCTCCGCACCAGCGACAAGCTGCGGGAGATCATCAAGACGTTCCCCGCCGCGCCGCCGCCGTCGCCCGACGCGGTGAGATATTTAGACCCGCGTGGGTCCAGGATGGTGGGTTATGGCCCGATCTCTCCATGTGGGAAAGCCTATGTCCAGCAAGAAGCCATTTGAGATATTCACTAAGACCCACATTGACCCAGCGTGGTGGGTTTTGGCCAAAGACTATTAGCCAGGTTTTGGCCCATCTCCCTATGTGCTGTTGTTTATGGGGGAAGGCCCAGCAGTGGCCCGTTTATCATCATCATTGGCCACAGCATCTGTTGCAGATGATTGTTGCAGCGCTAGTGGTTTTGCGGATTTCTGCATCGCCGTTGATGGCTATAAAGCTCTATAGCTGCACGGCATTTCTTGCCACATCGGTCGCACACAGGAGTCCGCAGGAGGATGATATGGCGCGACGAAGCTGAAAATGTTTAAGTTTCTCCAACCAGTCTTCGTCATGTTTCCTAGCCCGTTTATAGGCAGATGATAATATGATGATGATTCGGTCAGTTGACTAACCGATAACGTTAGCTTCTGGCGCAGCGGCTCCGTGCTTTGCAGTCTGCGTTATGGTTTGTTTCGGCCTAAAAGGTTATTACAGAGACTTATTATTAACATTTCAGTGTCAAAACTGTACATCTGCCTATTGTACGCACATCGATACACCGCAAATGCTCAGATATGCAGTCGCGACGAAATATAGCGCTGAGCCCAATGACATTTACAATGAGGTAAGAAATTGTCATGTTTACTTTCTTTTCCTTATATAAACATTTAAATTAGATTATTTTTACACTGCTGAGCTTGATATTTACCGGTAAGAATATAACTTTTCTTTTACTTCACTTCAATTTTCATTCCATAATCGATACTAACTAAGTACTTAGCACTAAATATAAACCTTGGTGGTTTATAAGTGCTATTCTTCTACAACTAGTCTAAATTGATGTTTAAAATATTAAATTAATAATAGTTAAGTAAATATAAAAATTGATTTTACAATTTTACTTTTTTGTCTAAATAAATGTATTATTTCGACAAATTTGTAAAATTGCAATATCTAATAAATACTTGCACGTAAGTAATGAATTTCTGACAACCTGGACAAATGCGTGTCCTTTAGTAAAACGTCGAGCAACGCGTTTACGTAGATACGGCTACGTATAAATGAATACGTGCGTAATACTGTCGCGACCTTATAAGCTTTTGTGCAATAATTATTGTAGTCTTAGTAAAACATAGAACAAACTCTTTTTATTTGCTAAAATATCGACTTCAAAGAGCAGAGTTCACATCGTCGATATTTTAGTAAGAGTGCGTTATATTAAGGACGGTATAGCTTTGTCTATGCTTATATCCACACGAAAGATGCTATAGCGCGTTTGACGATAAATAATAATGCTTTAATTTTAAGATACGCTCGTATTATACGCGCGTTATTTAATTGTCAATAAGTCGAAATTCATATATGCGACAATATACCCGCACTCCGTAACCGTGGAGTAATACCATTAAAAACCAACATATGAACACCAAGAAGGTCACAGTGTTCCCAAACTTGCGCTTTCCCTGACCGATTGCTTAATTGGTCAACCGATACCATCGCCGGAAAGTAAACCCTTGTTAGAGGAGCGTCTTCGTGTCTTAGCCCTGGGATTGTTAGGTCGTGTTGCGGCACCCGCTGGTTCTATATTATAGGGTTGTCTACTTACATACATACATACTTACATACATACATACATATAATCACGACTATTATCCCCGAAGGGTTAGTCAGAGACTAGGCAATGAGGACCGCAAAAGCAGTCCTCTGCCATAGTCCATTTTTCACCAAATAGTGACTGCGCATATACTCAGCGTAACAGGTGGTGAGGCCATCGCTGCAACTGTTGGATGTATGTAGTCCATTAGTCGCCTTTTACGACACCAAAGGGAAGAGAGGGGGTGGTAGTATTCATTCACCGCTACGCGGCACAGTTGTCTACTTGAAACTACTCGTATTAATTATTATTTCTCATCAACGGAACAACAAAAACAGAGCTGTGCGATTAATAAAATACTTCCAACCCATCTCTTCTCTTGGTTGTCGTAAAAGGCTAATAACGGACTAAAGGCTATTTTTTTGGATATAATTTGGCTTCTAAATGGTTATCATGACATTTACAGTTTAATAATCAATTTAATTATTAATTGATATTTATTTATTAATGTTTTATGCTGTTAATTTTAATAATTTGATTGTTTTGTTTTCTGTTAATTGTATACTGTGTTATTTTTTTTTATCAATTGACTTGCCTTGTTATGTTTATAGCCAATAAATTAAATATCCTACTTCCTACTAATGTTATAAACGCGAAAGTTTGTAAGTATGGATGGATGTTTGTTACTCTTTCACGTAAAAACTACTGAATGGATTTGGATGAAATTTGGCATACAGATAGTTTATAAACTGGATTAACACATAGGATACTTTTTATCCCGATATTCCCAGGGGAACGGGAACCACGCGGGTGAAACTACGAGCGGCCGCAAGTTAATAATATGAATACATCTAACAGCATAGAGATGGCTCACCAACTATCACGTTGAGCAAATGTGCAGTTATTATTAGTTGGTGATACTTGGACTGTGGACTGCTTTTGCGGTCCTCATTACCTAGTCTCTGACTAACGCTTCGGGGATAATAGCACAGAATGACTAATAGTACTACCGTACAGAAGGTTCCCTCTCTAACGACTTTCACGCGAAATTGAAACCTATCGTGGGACCCGAGCGTTTATATTCCGTTAAGGGCGTTTACGGGT
Source organism: Scoparia ambigualis (assembly GCA_963921215.1). NCBI lineage: Eukaryota > Metazoa > Arthropoda > Insecta > Lepidoptera > Crambidae > Scoparia > Scoparia ambigualis. Next base: position 13,865,757 of record OY992518.1, read on the forward strand.
TTACGCAATTCGGTTTCCCGTACAATTTTCCAAGTCGAAATATTTAAAGACCAATAAGCCATTTTTTATGAAACTTTGCATGCTGTAGTAAAATACAGGGATCTAAATAGATTTCTTGAAAACATTTTTAAAAAACGTTTAATTGGTTGAGTTATTGCGATTTAAAGTCATCTATAGAAAGTTTAAAATTACTCAGTCTCAGAAACTCAGTTAAATAAACGTTTTTTAAAAATGTTTTCAACAAACTATTTAGATCTCTATATTTTACTTCAGCATGCCGAGTTTCATCAAAATTGGTTCACTGGTTTTTAAAAATTTCAACTGAAAATTTGTATGGGAATCCGATATGCATAAACCCTCTGCGATTTGACGTCATGACGTCACAGAGCGTAGGGTTTATGACGACGCGCGATGTCTTCAATGCGTCGGCTCGCGGCAACCTTTACTGCCATACGCCTAGGCGGCCTGCCTGGGAGGCGCGCCGGCAGAACGTACCTAAACTGCGGAACGACACCCCCCTGATAATAGTCCTAGGTAGGTGTGTAATGAAATGAAATGGTTTATTTGCTTTTAAACACGGTATACAATGCAGTTGTTACAGAATAAAGTGATAACTTTCTGAGTGGTAGAGCCACGCTGCGTTGCAGCACGCATTGGGCCGGCTCGCCCGGCGTAATACCATTCTCTTACGTATATCCGGCGTGAAATAACGGCACTGAATGCTTCCGGAGGCCCCCCTCCTCACAATTCGTATTCCTTCCTTAACCATATTCCTTCCTTAAAGGCCGGCAACGCGCCTGCGATTCCTCTGGTTTTGCGGGTGGGTGTCCATGGGCGGCGGTGATTACTCTCCATCAGGTAACCCGCCTGCTCGTGTGCCTCTTTCTACTATAAAAAAAACAAAGATCAAGCGTATTTTGTCGACATGCAAAATAATTGTATGCAGTATTGTATGTATATATTTCTAAGCAATATAGTAATTGAACGAGATCAGTAGAATCTGACAAAGATCGTGAAGTGTTGCTTGCGAAAATTATTGGTCCCACCCAGCTAAAAAGCATATTAGCTTTAAAATGGGATATTTAAGTGATCCCGTTGCTGGCTAAGCGGGAGTTAGTTACTTTTTCGTGCGCATCATTTTCCCATATGAATGTTTCAGCTAATGGAGTCACTTTATGAAGTCAATTTTGGTTTACTTAAAAAAATTATTTAGTATCCATTAGAGCGTACGGTTCTCTTTGTCGTGCAAAATTTACGCCGTCAAATTGCGGGCGACCGCTTAGTTGAAAGATCTTAACCTGCTACGCAATTCTCTAAGCGTCACATAGACGCTGCCCGCATAACAGTGATCATAGATGATACAGCCGTCATTATATAAGCTTATTTTCATTTATCCAGTTTTTAGCAATCACCTGAGTTTGTGTTACTACACAAAGGCCCTGCGAGGTGAACATAACGATAGTTAAGTTATACTGCGGAATGTTTTTCTATTCCACCTCCCTCCCTAAGATTGCATACCCAAATAATACCCACCATACCCACTAACAACTCATGTGCTTTCCCTTAATTACAACCAGGGTAATCCGGGACTTGGTGTGGTAGCCCTGCAAAATGAACACAACGATACATCACTGGTTGCCGTGGAATACTTTGCTTTCCTTCCCCCTTCCAAAAGGTGGCATCCCCACTAACAACTTTTGTGCTTGATCTTAATTACAACAAGGGGAAATCCGGGACCGGTAGTGTAGCCCGGCGAAGTGAACCTAACGATACATCACTGGTTGCCGTAGAATGGCTCGCCTTCCTCCCACACCCAAAAGTAGAGCTTACCCACTAAACCTCATGTGCTTCGCCTCAATCACAACCAGGATAATCCGGGAACGGGTGTGGTAGACTTGCGGAGGGAACCCAACCATACATCACTGGTTGCCATGGAATGTCCCGCCGTCCCCATCTCCCTTCCGAAGGTGGCATCCTCACTAACAACTTCTGTACTTTCCCTCAATTACAACCAGGGTAATCCGGGACCGTGCTTTGCTGGTAGCTCATTAATACAATATATGACCCCATTCCTTCCCTTGGGTGTCGAAAAAGGCGTCTGGTCCAGAAACTGCACATAAATCCAACAAAATAGAGCGGCGATGTTCTCACCACCTGTCACGCTGTGCTCATGTGCACCATTTGGTGAATCGTGGACTGTGGCAATGGACTGCTTTTGCGGTCCTCATTTCTTGGTCTCTGACTAACCTTTCGCGGATAATAGTGGTGAATATATGTATTTAAGTAATCTCTGACCGGGTGTGGTAACCCTGCGAAGTGCACCCAACGATACATCACTGGTTGCCGTGGAATGTCTCGCCTTTGTCTCGCCGGCACACTTCGCCCACATTATCTATTGATGCTGCGACTTGTGATGCACGAGTTTTGATGGAACTCAACCCGACGCTGGTTTACGTTGTGGATAGCGTAGAAGTGTATAAAACTAGATGTCGTAGTTTTGTGAAGCCATGTCAGTACTCAATATTTTTATTGTAAAACTATAAATTGTTACAAACAATGTATGTGGCGGGAACAATTTTTAAGAAAGGAGAGAAGAAGCATATCGAAGGTAATGCACGCGTACATACTGTTTATCAATGTCAAAAAGTATTTAATTATTGTCTTCGCTATAGGTGGCTATAAGCTGTAATTTTTATGTTGTTTGTTGTTGTGTTATGTTAAGTTATTTCATTTTTACTTACCACTTTTAATTAAATGTCACTGTTTTATAAATATTTATATACCAAAGTATTAAAAGAATTGATAGTCATGTTTGATCATACTATTGTTTAATAATCAATTAAAAAAATTGTCTTAGTAAAAATGCATATATACATACATAGGTACATATAAACACGACTATTATTTCCGAAGGGTGAGTCAGAGACTAGGAAATGAAGAAAGCAAAAGCAGTCCCCTACCATAGTCCACTTTTCACCAAATAGCGAATGCACATGTGTTTAGCGTGACTGGGTGGTGAGCCCATCGCCGCTCTATTCTGTTGGATGTATGTGCAGTCTTTAGTCCGTTAGTCGACTTTTACGACACTCAAGGGAAGAGAGGGGGTGATAGTAATATTCTTTCACCGCCAGCAACACGGTTAGTAAAAATAAATGAACGAAAATCGAAGTTGCTTACAAGAAAAGGTAGTACTAGTAAAACTAAAAATAGGGTAAAGGACATAAATATAGGTCCAGTAACCCCATCTTTTCGCTTTAAATCCAACATTAGGTCAAGGCGCAATCCTCGCGTAATGAATAATGATGGAACCATCAATATGCATGAAGCAACAGTTGCATTGCAACAAAGTTGTGATTTAATGATATTATATTGCAGTTACGCATAAATTTCATTGGCGGCCGAGATGTAATCGTAGATAGTGTTCAGCGTTGTTATCTATTCGGTAGTGTAGCGGCCGCGTAGCTCATAGCTCCCTCTTATGCATTTTTATCTATTCGGTAGTGTAGCGGCCGCGTAGCTCATAGCTCCCTCTTATGCATTTTTATCTATTCGGTAGTGTAGCGGCCGCGTAGCTCATAGCTCCCTCTTATGCATTTTTATCTATTCGGTAGTGTAGCGGCCGCGTAGCTCATAGCTCCCTCTTATGCATTTTTATCTATTCGGTAGTGTAGCGGCCGCGTAGCTCATAGCTCCCTCTTATGCATTTTTATCTATTCGGTAGTGTAGCGGCCGCGTAGCTCATAGCTCCCTCTTATGCATTTTTATCTATTCGGTAGTGTAGCGGCCGCGTAGCTCATAGCTCCCTCTTATGCATTTTTATCTATTCGGTAGTGTAGCGGCCGCGTAGCTCATAGCTCCCTCTTATGCATTTTTATCTATTCGGTAGTGTAGCGGCCGCGTAGCTCATAGCTCCCTCTTATGCATTTTTATCTATTCGGTAGTGTAGCGGCCGCGTAGCTCATAGCTCCCTCTTATGCATTTTTATCTATTCGGTAGTGTAGCGGCCGCGTAGCTCATAGCTCCCTCTTATGCATTTTTAAATTTTTAATCAAGTTATTCGTAGTACCGTGAACGTGTCGCGTAACGGTGAAATAATACTATTACCACCCCTTCTCTTCCTTTGGGTGTCGTAAAAGGCGACTAACGGACTAAAGACTGCACATATATCCTACAGCATAGAGCGGCGATGGGCTTACCACTTGTCACGCTATAAGCACATTGCAGTCGCTATTTGGTAAAAGGTGGACTATGGCGGAGGACTGCTTTTGCGGTCCTCTTTGCCTAGTCTCTGACTAACCCTTCGGGGATAATAGTCATGATTATATGTATGTATTCGTTGTTGTGGTTTACAAAGACTTTTTCATCACTCATACAGCCTGAGGAGCGGGTGGAAAGTAGTACTTTTCCGAGTATAATACTTATTTTTATATATCCGTGCATGGCGTGAAGAACTTGATAAGTCCAAAATGGCAATTTTACACGACAGCGATTTTAAAGTTTGACATTTTCTCCTCAATCCGTTTTCATCTTGAACTCATTTTTATAGCTTGATTTATGAATAATTTTTTGTGATCTTTCAAATTATTTTACGTATTCTCGTAAAATCTGCTTATTTTGTAAGGTTAGACTTATCAACATACTACCCAGAGACTAATCAACTTATTCCCCATACATTAGTGCTCAAAACAGTAAAAACATTGTTTAATTTAATTCTTAGAAATCAGTTTTTCAGTGTAATTGAAATGTCTTAATTGATTTAAGAGTAATGTTAGATGGTTTTCCAAATATGGTTATGCTTTTCTTTCTTATTATCTTATATTCATAATAATTAACTTATCAACATGTTCACCGATAACCCACCCACATACCTATACTTATCAATTTTTTCACCATAGAATTGGGTATCAATAATACACATTTATGTCAATAATATATATTTAATTGGTTACGAGTAGGTTGTGATCAGAGCCGGGAAAGGTCTTCACATTAGAAACTGAGGATCTCCAGCGGGTATCTAGAATGATGTAGTCGATTTGATTCCTGTGCCTATCACCTGGAGATCGCCATGTGTACAAACGTCTTGGATGATGTTGGAAGTACGTGTTCATAATACTGAGATTTCTGTCTATACAGAACTCGATCAGTTTTTCACCCCGTTCATTCCTATTGCCAAGTCCAAATTTTCTAACTAAGCTACGGATATTATCATCAGCAAGTGTACTACCGACTTTGGCATTCCAGTTACCAAGGATCATTTTAACTTATTTATGCTTTTACTAGGTCCTACTATCTCTACATACTTTTAGTGCTCGATAGGGTAGCTCCATAGTGAGCTTTCAGCAGCATCTTACTCATAACAGTCACACAGTTTATTTGAGCCTTTATTTTTCACGTAAACATATTTATCTTGTGCTAGCGGCCGCTCGCAGTTTCACCTGCGTGGTTCCCGTTCCCGTAGGAATATCGGAATAAAAAGTATTCTATGTGTTAATCCAGGTTATAAACTATCTGTATGCCGAATTTCATTTAAATCCATTTAGTAGTTTTTACGTGAGAGAGTAACAAACATCCATCCATACTTACAATTTTTCGCGTTTGTAATATTGGTAGGATAGGATTAGAAGTAACTATCTTCACAGTACTCGATGGTGACCATGCTAATATCTATTCTGGTGCTTAGTAGAATTGTTTGCACTAAATCTTAATCTTATGAAAACCCCTGAGACTATCGGGCATAGACAGATATGAAAATACGGCTTAGGTTTGCGTTCGCCCGCGTACCTCGGTGTCGCAAGTTTAAGCCGATCTAAGACCCAAAGGTTCCGGGTTGTAGTCCCAGCTGGGAGTACATCTTTGTGTAATTGGTTTGGTATTTGGTAGGGCTTATAACGTCTGCCTGGCTAGCTACTACCATCCTATCTGTCATCTAAGTCTATACAAAAATATTAATAACATTGTTTTGTTCCGACGGTTTAGAGATAAGATCGCAAGAAGCGCGCTTCCACCTTCGGCCTTATGTACCAAGTGCTTACCCGTAATGAATTAAAAAAATGTCCATTGGTTCCGGTGTCGGTGGCTGCTTTTCATAAGGCGGCGGGCCATGTGTTTGTTGCTGGTTCAAACACATTAAAAAATAAGGCTTTTCTGCTGACTCCATACTAGTACCCAAATCTCTAAGGTATCGTCACACGTAGGCACGATGATGCGTCGTCGTGGCTTCGATATTATCGCCTTGCTGTCGTGACGTATCGCCACCCAAACCGGCACGGGTTCTCAGCGAAGTCCGCGGGCTTACGTAACCACCACACATCACAGCCGAAGGAGTGGTCACTTTATGACGAATGACAAGATGATGCTGATGTTCTTTTGTCTTAAGATAGTAATGCTTGGTTAAAGCGTTTGCGCTGCTCAAAAATGGAAATATATTTCGATTTATTCGATATTATAATTTCATTTTAAGTAGACCTAAAATAAATACGTAAGTTTTTGTAGGGAATATTTTTTAATCCGAATGAATACATATAAACTGGTGGCTTACACAAACTTGCCAAAGTAAATGTTAAAATCGCGTGTATTCTGAGTACTAGTTCGATGGCGCGGCGGCTAAGGCGTTTGATTTCCGATCTTGCCAGTTAAGTAACTTTCGCAATGACGGGTTACTGGATGTGTGCTAAATAAAAAAATAAACATCCCGTGCTGGTTTGGGTAAGGCCCAATCTCCTTATGTGCAGTTGTCCAAGTGGGAAGGCCCGTGCCCAGCAGTGGGTCTAAGGGTGGATTCGACCAAACTGGAATAAGCCTTACTCCGAGATTAGTCTATACCTACAAATTCGGCGTTTAATCTAGGTATAAGACCTTATTCCAGTTTAGTCGAATCCACCCTTAATAGACTGATGATGATTGGTGAATTGTAACCTTGCGCACTGCTTAAAGCTACCTCGCCTATATGTGTTGGAGCAGCATTTCGATAAACTATTCTTCTTTTCATACTATATCACGCTAAAATTGGTAGATTTGAGTGACAACATCGTCAGATTGCATTTTTAACGGTTTTAACGGTATCAATTATTGCAAAATGCACATTTGATAGTATTGAACCGCGATGACAACTCAGCTCGTAAAATTTTACTACCTACCTTAAAATATGTGTCTACACCCAGTGAGATCACCTGTCTGGGAGACTTATGAGTGATGCAGGAAATTAGATCTGGATTTGTTCTACTGAATTTTACTGAAGACAGAATTTGTTCCGCATAAACAACGGAAATATAAGCTTTTCTAACCGACCTCCAGCCAGCGGGATATTTACCATAGTACGTCTGATGAAGTATAAATTGGTTTTAACTTTTAGATCTGTAATTAGTCTCCCAGCTAGCAAAATACCCTTAGAAACGAAAGCTTTTAAGAGCTATGTCCTTAAATAAATTTTATATACGTTCTGATTAAGATAGTGACTCTAATAATGGCATATCATAAGTCTATTTAAGCTATAAGAGCATATATACTTGTAAAAAATACTTTTAGAAATATATAAGAAAACGAGAAATGACATCAATAAGACCAGTAGTGTTATAAACGCACTCTGTAAGCCTAATTCTTAATTAACACTTATACATGCACTATGTAAGTCCACTTAATCTTAAGAGTGACTTATCAAAGTATTTTATTAGATATCGGCTGTTACACTTATAATTTATTCTTACAGACGTATATAAGCAAACTTTATATAATGTTTATTAGAGCAATAGTATTATACACGCACTTTTTAAGCCTATTTGCCCTTGAGTCTTAATTAACACTTATACATACACTTTGTAAGACCACTCAATCTTAGAAGTGACTTTACTAAGTGTTTTGTTAGATATCGTCTGTTACTTATAACTTATTCTTAAAGATGTATATAAGCTTACTTTATAAAACATTTGTAAGAACAGTAGTATTATATGCGCACTTTATAAGCCTAATTACCCTTGATTCTTAATAAACTCTTATGAATGCATTTTGTAAGATCACTCGATCTTAGAAGTGAGTATTATAAAAGATAGTAAAGAGTACTAGCACGTCAAATGTCTTAGAAACTAGATAATTGCAATTAGAATTCTAATGCATTGCAAAAAAGTCAAAAGGTGGTCGACCAGGAACTTCCCTGTTTGTCTTTTAGCCTACTTTAACTTTAATAAGGAACCCTAAAGGTTATGAGCAATGGCCGCGTGGATTAAAAAATGTGGTTGAATTTGATTTTAGAAGCGCGGTGTAAACCTTTAACAATGGTAATGCACTTATATTGGTTCTGTTAAAGCCACTATAAGGCATGATTGGTGATAATGGCGACATTTTCATATTTTTCATTTTAATATAATATTGTTTATTATTAAAGATACATTGTTGAAATGGCCCGTAAAAATATTGTGATTGTTATTTCAAAATGCTCGATAAAATCGACTTCGCAATTAAATAACAGTTAGTAATGCGTAATAAACATGAAATTATACTTACACATTTTGTAGGAAAGTGAATTAAACAGGACAGTACATAATACTTACGTTTTTAATACTCTTCTTATTATTCAGAAAAGATTCACGAGCACGTGGCAAACCTTTCGGCGGACTGTGATTACATCTGATTACATGTCTTACTAAAAGCTCGCAAAGAGAACTACAAGTAATATCACACTTATAACAGCATTAGTAAGTACATTATAAGGGTAAATGCCTATAAAGAATGCCTTTGTAAATCATTTGTATGTCTGTTTGGTATTATTAAAGCATCAACAAGAATTTTGTAAGATTGAAAATACACTTCTCGAGACCATTTTAAGATAAATTTAAGGGTAAATAGACTTATTAGGTGCGCCCAAATCCACACTTATAGCAGTCTATCGGAGTACCATAAGACAGGTAAAATTATACTCTTGGGATGTGTGTAAGAGGAAATTTTGCTAGTTGTTTTTTGTTTTGGTGAACAGCTGTTCACCAAAACAAAAAACATTCTTCTAACGTCCTTACTTCAGCCACAATCAAGCTGCAAAGAAACCTCCAGTCAGCGGACTTTTTCTCTTAGGGCATTATTTTTGTAACTTTTGGTCTGTACCAATTACAGATCTAAAAGTTAATACCAATTTATACTTCATCAGACGTACTTTGGTAAATATCCCGCTGGCTGGAAGTCGGTTAGAAAAGCTTATATTTCCGTTGTTTATACGGAACAAATTCTGTCTTCAGCATAATTTACTCATAAGTCTCCCAGACAGGTGATCCCGCTGGGTGTAGACACATTACTAAAATGACATTCAATACTTTAATTCATATTCGATTTTAAGGAACTACTAATAGAGAATAAGATTACTTGTTATGTATACCACTGAAAACAGTTTGTGTCTAGATATTTTTGAAGCGTTCACGCTGTATCTAGCTAGGGTATAGTTTATCAAAGGAGCAGCAGCCTTACTCGTATTTACCTACCCATTTACCGATTAGGTATATAGGTACACAAAAATGCTAAACAATTCGAGTAGCTCCGACCGCAGCACGCTAATTGGCGGTGCTTGCTACCAGCTCGGGCTAAACGTGTCTACTTTGACCTCTCATCTCGGTTGGATCACCCGCTAAAACCTTGTTTTCACTAGGCGAGTAATTTAGGTGAGTAGCGAATACCTTGTCAACCAACAACGGCTTAACTTGCCTTCCGAAGCACGGATTAATAAAATAATGTTTCTATTATGTTTAAGTACGAGAGTTCATACGACTAGCAGATGTTATGGATGAATTATATTAGACCGGGCCGTGCACGGGGCGAGCCGTGTGCGTGGCCCGGACGGGGCACTGATTTGAGACGTTGCATACATTTTGTATGAAGCAGTTTATATTACACACACAGTGCAACACGGCCCGGTCTAATATGAATACGAAATGTATGTAGCGTTTCAAATCAGTGCCCCGTCCGGGCCACGTACACGTCACGCCCCGTGCACGGCCCGGTCTAATATAATTCATCCCTTAAGATGGGGTTATCTGTGCTTAAGATGAAGGCTAGTCGATTCGACTACACTTGGGCCAAATTCATTAAAAATTTTTTGGAAACAAATTATTAACAATTTTTTGCAATACCAGTGTCACACTTTTTAACTTTTTCTTGAGAATTTCTTTTATATTACCTGGGGAGGCGTAAAACGGCTCACCAAATTCAATTATAAAATGGGTCTGTTGGTAAAATTATACATTTTCCGTGTGATATTTTAAGACTGTATAAATAGACGCAACTTAATAAAACAGATTGTTTACCTAATCAATGTCTCAGACATAGCAGTATCTTATCTGTAATCTTCGGCCAACGTGCTCAGAAGGCCGCCGCTGCGCGCAGACCTAGAATAAAAATTACCTACTCGTTTGTTCCCAACTAACAATTGGGTTCTTGACTCTTGTTGTTCGTTGGCATCGATAAGCATTTGCCGGATAGCACAGCGGACAGAACGAAGGCTCTAACATAACTACTGAGGTATTTGCTTTGTGGAGAGATATAAAATATATAGGTATATGTACTTTTATGTATTTCTTTAAGGGGGTGCCGCACGATCGCAAAAGCTGGCATAAGTCTCTTAATGAACTTTAAAGCAAAATCAATCATATTGACATTTAAAATTAGAACAATAAAATTCTGCTTTGAAGTTTTAGACCTAGTAATTTGATTAGAGCAATGTTTTTTTTCTGCGAAATGTACAAAATCATCACGTATTTGTGTTACAAATTAAAATTTACTTTTTTAAGAGTAAATTTGAATTTGTGGGGTGACTTGCGTAATATCAAAACAAATATTTTCATGTAAGAATTATTATTGTTTCATGCGTAAAATTAAGAAAGTGGTCGAAAAAAAATGTTTATAGGAGTCATTAGATTTATGTATTGTTTCTTATTGTTTAAAGAATTTATTTCAAATTTCAACAAGGCCACGACCTTGTGCAATGATCAGGCTAACTTACGTAAGTTAGCCTGATCTCCTGAAAAAAAAATTACCTAAGTTTATTTAAGCGTTAATAAAACGCTAAAATATATAAAAACATTACGTAAGTTCTTTTAATGTATTTAACTAATTCAGCTCATCGTACAAGTAACTTAAAAATACGTAAATTTTCACAATTTCGTGCAGGATCCCCTTAACATACTATTAAAACTTTTTAGTATATTAGGTAAGTTGCTGGTTTTTAAGTTTATTAAAAGTAAACGTATATTTTTTCAATTGGAAGTTTGTTTTAATTTAATGGTAAAAAAGTTTTGAGTATTTTTGCACACCGTAACTAAGGTAGTCAAATAAGGAAGTGGTTAAAAGCAGAAAAAGTCTTTAAGAGAACTAGGCTTATCAAGAAGTGGTCGAATACAGACCAGGTCATAAAAAGAAAATGACAAATTAAGAACTGGTCCCGAAACGTCAAAAGGACCTGATGAAGAATCACTGCCGGTCATGGACACCCGCAAAACCAGAGGAATCGCAGACGCGTTGCCGTCGGAAGGAATAGGGTTAAGGAAGGAATAGGAATTGTGAGAGGGGGGGGGGATGGACCTTCGGAAAAAAATGCTGCTTGGTCACTAGGCGAATTTCGGGTAGAAAACTAACACAAGGCATTTTTGAAGTTCCATAATTTTCTACTAACTTTATTAAACAAGGTCCATGCACAAATTACAACACCCTCTTTTGCTATGTACATAAGTAATGTAAATTTCGTTGAAACAGAGTCATTTATTTTATTTGTTTAGTTAATTGAGGTAGCCTCACGTAATTTTACAGCAAAATGCTTAATTAAGTGGTTCGATAAGGATCTCTCTAGGTTAAGACCAAGTACAGTTTGAATGTATTTTGTTACCCCAAATATTTGGTCAAGAGCATCCTGGCATTACACACTAATTCGGAAGTAGGTAGTTGTTAATTTAAAAACTAACGTAATTCTTTTGGGAAACGGAGAATAAAGAATTTATGACGATTTCTTGGTGGAATTAAAATTTAAGGATTAGGCATTAAGAAAATGAAATCATAAGGACTCGGTGCCGAGTAAGAGGTATTTTTAAACATTCGATTTAGTTAAAGTTAACTATTTGTTAAGTTAACTGTTTTACTAATTCGTCACTAGATGACGCTGTTTCGATCACGTCGACAATTTTGTTTTTACTTTAAGAGGCCTTTACATCTCGACTGTGATTTTTGCGTAAAATGCCCATTTTCGCTTTTTGTAGTAATTTTGCAGTTGTATTTATCGTTTTTATCGAAATACGATATTAAATTCATGCTTAATATTACAAATTTTCACTCTGCGAGAATAAGCTGAGTTCGGACGGCCGGCGCATCGCATTTTGTAGTAATTTTGCAGTAGTATAAATTTTTTGTTTTTATCGAAATAGGATAATAAATTCATTATAAAATCTTTATTATCTATATCTCATGAAGTAACAATTATTGTGGTATAAACTTGGCTCAATAAATTATCGTAGATAGGAGAAATTCACGGTTAACTTAAAGCGATTTTCAAAGTTGTTTGGTTTAGAATAAGATTTTTTTCTATATAAAATCAATGATATCTATAAATTCTGAGGCTACTACGTACTATACGACTATATAAGAGATAATATTCTATTTTTTTATATTGCATTTGTTTAGAACAGTAGTTCAAACTAGGAGCTCAAATAAGTGCATTCGCGCATTTTATGAAAATCTTTCTCTGCAATTTTGAGTTTAATTAAAAAGTTAAGCAAAAACTAAAAGCGAGTCCGCGAACTATGCCAATAATAGCTATTCTACACTATTCAATAACTCAAAATTGTTAATGTATTTTTCTGATACCAAGAACGCCAAAATTGGTCATTTTACGCAAAAATCACAGTCGAGATGTAATAGAGCTCTTAGCTGGATTGATGTCAGAATCGTGGAAAATGGAAAGCTGTGGTCTCTGCCAGGTGTGATGTATGTATGTACATATAGTAAATAAAATCCCCCGTTCACTGGTTGAAAATCACTCCCTTGATAAATATAGAAGAAAAAAATATTCGCCTTTATGAGTAATAAAAACCTTTTTCTTATAAATTACATTAAACTACTTTTAATTTTTAACTTTAAGGTCCTTCAAACGAGGCGTGAAGAGGCACCTTGTGGACTGGCAAGGTGAGGGCGACTGATAGTTCGTCTTGCTAACGCTGCACCAGTTGTCTTCGCGTCTTGACGCCATTTCCACTTAACCCCGTGAGCACCGTAAAACCACAGACACAATTGAAAAACAATTGTTTCGCGACCGCCGGCGGTATTATGATCCTTGACCTATTACCAACAGGTGGAGTCTCATCTACCGTGCTAGATATAAAATAACTACTACTTACTGTAAATATCTGATCTAGTCTCCTTTTCGCTTGTTCCCATAGAAGTTAAGCAGCAAGTCCTGGCGGGTAGTATACGAGCTGGTGCAGCTGGTGCAGCTGTCGGTGACGGCCACCGCCCTGGCGCTGTACTATCTCATCTACTGTTACATGCAACTGGTCTACTACATGCTGAGGAGTGCTCTCTACTTCCACCAGGCTGATGGGTAACTGTAGTCTTTAAGTAGCTAGATCTGACACTATATTATATTATCTACTGCTACATAAAACTAGTTTAATACATGCTGAGGAGTGCTCTTTACTTCCACTAAGCTGTTGGGGGACTGTTGTATTTTGTAGCTTGCTCCGGCATTCTGTTACCTCATATACTACTACATGAAACTAGTCTACTACATGCTGAGGAGTGCTCTTTACTTCCACCAGGCTGATGGGTAAACTGTAGTATTTTGTAGCTGACCCCGGCGCTCTATTACCTCATATACTCTACATGCAACTGGTCTACTACCTGCTGAAGAGTGCTCTTTACTTGTCAATGTTAAGGAGTGCCTTCTACTACAAGTACGCTGATGGGTAAGCTTTATATAGTCTTTAAGAAGCTAGATTTGACGCTATACTTCACCTCGTCTACTGCTACATGCAACTGGTCTTTTAGATGCTGAGGAGTGCTCTTTACTGCCACCAAGCTAATGGACAAGCTGTACTCTTTAACTAGGTGGGATCTGTCGCTCGCTATATTATACCTGATTTATTGCTACATACAACTCATCTACTACAACTCAGGGGTGCTTTTTACTTTCACTAAGCTGATAGATACGCTGCACTTTTTAAGTAGCTTGGATCTATTGCTATATGCAACTGATCTAATACATACATACATACAATCACGACCATTTTCCCCGAAGGGGTTAGTCAGAGGCTAGGCAATGAGGACAGGTAGAGCAGTCCTCTAACATAGTCCACTTTTTCCCAAATAGCGTCTGCATATGTGCTCATCGTGACAGGTGGTGAGCCCATCGCCGCTCTATGCTGTTGGATGTATGTGCAGTCTTTAGTACGTTAGTCGCCTTTTACGATACCCAGGGGAAGAGAGGGGGTGGTAGTATTCTTTCACCGTTACGCCACACGGTTAATCACGGTTATCATTATTACTATCAACATTATTAAAAACTACCACTACTTACACTACCATTAGACTCGTATAATAAACTATCTCTTTCCTTGAGTGTCGTCAAAGGCGACTAACGGACTAAAGACTGCACATACAACAGCATAGAGTGCGTGCGTAGGGCTCATCACTGCATGAGCATATGCAATTGTTATTTGGTAAAACTCTGGTATCACTCTGATTTGGTATCACTCTGAGCGACAAAATAAGAAACAGAGAAATCCAGAGTCGCACTAAAATAAACGACGTAGTGCGCCGCCAGAAGGCTAGATGGGCGGTTGGCATCACAAAAGTAACGCGCAAATAGTGGTTACAGAAAGCCCGAGACCGATCAGGATGACCGTGCAAATGAAGAGGCCTTCACTCAGCAGTGGGTGATCATAATCTGAAGAAGAAGAAGAAGAAGAAGATTTGGTATAACGTGGACTGTGGCAGTATGGCAGTGGACTTTGCGGTCCTCATTGCTAAGTCTCTGACTAAAGCGCCTACCAGACTGTTGTAAACAAGCCTTCCCCACCAGCGGATCTATTGGCTAAAAAATATGGATATGGACATGGGCTTCATTTGACATTTGAAGCCCATATTTTGTCCTTATATGGGCATATTATGGGCTTCAAATGTCAAATGAAGCCCATGTCCATATTCATATTTTTTAGCCGATAGGGTAACTGGTCACCTTGGCGGGAGGATGGTTTACAACTTGTTGTAAACAAGACTTCCACTTGGTTTACAACCGTCGTTGATGTTTTCCGTCACAGGCAGTGTTGCCATTTTTAGCAGGATCCTGCTTTTTTAGTATTTTTTTATAGTAGTTTGATCTATTTGCTGAAAAAAAACGCGATTAATTTTATATCTTTATTAGCTAGATATGAGCTTTTAAAGTTGTAAAAAAATACCGCACTGTGTGTACATATATATAATGTGTAATATATACGAACTTGGATTTTTTCAGTAACCACGTTGCATGTAGGTTGTAGGTCGAAGATATTATTTAGTCTGTAAACTAAGCGCTGCGGTTTGTGTGTAATGGTGTGTAATTGAGAAGACGTGTGTGTGGAATTTGTTAGAGAGGCAGAGTTGCCAACACTGCTTGCGTGGTTTACAACAAACGTCCACACAGCGGACCGCCAGAAGTTTTCAACGCACGCCCGCAAACCTCGTGGAAAGGTCAACCGAAATTTCGTTGTATACAATTAACCACACTGTTGTAAACAGCTGTTGAAAACTTCGGTTTACAACAGTCTGGTAGGCGCTTAACCCTTCGGGGATAATAGTCGTGCTTAAGAGAATGTACGATTATGTATGTATACAATTCTGTACTTCCTCGAATTTACATGCTCAGCAGGTTGTGGGTAATGTCGCCGGAAGTAAATTACAACAAACCAAATATTAAATTTTAATTAACTAGTGTATTTCTATGATTGTACAAGTAGGTTAATGATATTTGTTGTTTTTTTTCTGAAAAATAACGTTGTTTTATGTATGTCGTGTCAATATCATTGTGTGTTATTAAGAGTAAATCTTTCAACAATTCAAACGAATCAACAATTCTTTCATTATGAGGTACGTACGTATAGCTTGCCTTTTTTTTCTCGCGGCTAGTAATATGTTGCATAATTTCGATTAAGATTTATATATGTAGTAAAGTTTGTAATGTATAAACAGACAGAGTACCCATAACAAGTTTTATTCAATTAATTATATCCCACGGAGGACAGAACCAATGGAGAGCGTATTTGCCATTTTTTCTTAAAAACGCAGTTCACGCTTAGTGGTGGGGGGATACGTGTGGCATTGACTCGCTCATTGGTCATCGCAATAACACGTGATTGTATTAGGGAGACCACAGCAATATTATCGTTATCGATAAAAATAAATATTTTGTAGATTAATGTTTTATATTTTAGCGTTTTATTAACGTCTTCTAAGATTTGATGAAGCAATGTTGACTAAAAACATAAGCATCAAGCACTGACAAATTTCGACGGTTGAAAGCCAGACCTCGGTAGCCAAGTGGTTAAGGCAGCCGCCCGGAAAACGGAAGGTGCGTGGTTCGATTCCCGCCTGAGGTTGTCGTCTTTTTTCAGTGTTTAAAATTTTACTTATTTAAGCGTTAATAAAACGCTAAAATATAAAACATTAATCTATAAACGCAGCTTCATCTTAACTGAATGTTCAAATATTTGTAAAAATATTTCTTTCGGATCTCAGAGGTGAAAACTTCTAAGATTTGATGAAGCAATGTTGACTAAAAACATAAGCATCAAGCACTGACAAATTTCGACGGTTGAAAGCCAGACCTCGGTAGCCAAGTGGTTAAGGCAGCCGCCCGGAATGCGGAAGGTGCGTGGTTCGATTCCCGCCTGAGGTTGTCGTCTTTTTTCAGTGTTTAAAATTTTTTTTTTTTTTAAATATTTTGTAATTCTGTGTTATGGCATATTGCGGGATAAAATAAAATACATAATGAATAATAATTTATTTAATTAATGAAGAAGTAACTACTGGTTTTTAAAGAGAATTAAATTAGTTAGCTCGGCGAATGCGGTAGCCCCGCGCAGTTAATTGGTTATATAGTCTTTGTTATATTATAATCGAAATACTGTGTTTATAAGTGGCCGCAAAAAAATTAAAAGCAAGCTTTTTGCGCGGAGTGCGATTCTGTAAAGTACAGTCTGTGTATTGTCCCGCAGGGCAAAGGGCTCAATCATTAAAGTCAAGTCATTCCTACATCATCATAATCATCATCAGCTTATGAACGTCCCACTGCTGGGCACAGGGCACTGCTCCCACGTAGCATAACACGTGGGGATATTGAGCCATAACCCACCACGCTGGCCCAATGCGGGTTGGTGTTTTAACGACTGCCATCTTAAGACAACAACCGGGACCAAACGGCTTAACGTGCCTTCCGAAGCACGGAGGAGCTCGAAATGTTTTTAATTTGGTCAACCATCTAGTGACCCACCCGGCTTTGCGAAAGTTGCTTAGCGACGATCGTAAACCGAACGTCTTAGGCTGATTTCACAGTCACGCGTTTGATCAGCGCCGGCCACACGCGCGCGCTTACAATTTATTAATTACACTATATAGTAGTTGCGCGTTTGAACTGCGTGCGTGACTATGAAACGCAACTACTATCTAGTGTAATTGTAACCGTGCGCGTGTGGCCGGCGCTGATCAAACGCGTGACTGTGAAATCAGCCTTAAACGCTGCGCCATCGAGCACCTTAGTCATCGCTACAATTGATTCTTATTGGCTTAATCACCACGCTTGCCAATTGCGGGCTGGTGATTACAAGCCCGGGCTATGCATCCAAAAATCCAAAAACACAGTTTACCCGGCCCGGGCATTGAACACAGGACCTCCAGATATCGTGCCGAGCGCTTGACCACTCGGCAGTCGAGGTGTTTCTGTAAAGGCTCGATCAAAAAATCAGTCCTGAATCGGCATTGCCTAAATTCTTCTTTACACAAACGTAACAAAAGTCACTCTTGGTCGGAATGTGAGGATTAACCACTCACTCGTGGAAATTTTCTGACACAAAAACTGGCGTAACTGTCAACGTCAAATTTGACAGAATCGAGCATAGACTATGCGATATTTTGCGATCACGATGCATAAAATGTACCACAGAACCGAAATAATCAAACTTATTCATACTAAAGTAGTCTGTAAGTCTATGAAAACACGGTACAAAGTCAAGTGTGTTTTTGTAGGTGCGGTCTCATGCGACCGCTTGGGGGCTGAGGGATAGTGCGAGGCGATTCGATAAAAAAAAAACTATTTTATTCAAAAATTATAATATTTTACTTATTAATTTAATACCCGTGTCGCGTAGCGGTGAAAGAATACTACCACCCCCTCTCTTCCCATGGGTGTCGTAAAAGGCAACTAACGTACTAAAGACTGCACATACATCCAACAGCGTAGAGCGGCGATGGGCTCACCACCTGTCATGCTGAGCAAATGTGCAATCGCTATTTGGTGAAAAGTGGACTATGGTAGAGGACTGCTTTTACTGTTTTCATTGCCTAGTAGTCTCTGACTAACCCTTCGGGGATAATAGTCGTGATTATATGTATGTAATTTCTTTTACGACACCCAAGGAAAGAGAGGGGTTGGTTCTTTTAGTGAACCGCTATACCACACGGCCAACTTCCAATTGAAATAATATATTGCTAATAACTTTCCAGCCCCATGAAAATCACAATCGGCGTGGTGACCGTGACGTCGCTGGTGGTGGGATTCAACATCGTTATACGGATGGAAAAACTAATCGGCATTTTCTAAGATTTACGGGATATTGTATCATACTCTATATTTTAGTGTTTTGCCTTTAAATATATGAAAAAAATAGAGAATCACTTGAAGAAAATTTGATTCCACTGTTAAAAAACCTTTTTGCATACCGCGTTCATTTGTGATGAAATCTATTATGTGTTTTGTCCGTGAATTAAGTTATACGAGTGACTGTCCAATAAAACCTTTTTCCAAAAATCATTGCGTTCCTTTTCAACGACCAAAGAAGCGTGACATAAGGCAGCGATGTTTTTATTAACGCGCTCACTAATTGCTTCTGAGAGCCAGTCATTAGTCCGCTCGAAGACGGATTGAGCGGAACGAACCACCTGGACATTGTTTTCCCAAATGGTTTAGGAAGCGATTAAGGCCCCCCTCGCGCTTTGTGCGCTTTCAATACGGCGGGAACGAATTTTGCGGATGAGGAGGCACGAAGAGGCTGCTCGCCGGCCACTCGGAGACAGACGTCTGTGGAAAGCGCGCGTGAACCTCCGCCGGGCCTACTTGCGCGCAACACGCGTTTCCCGCGAAACTGTGTTTTAAATTTGGAATTAAAATAAATTAAAACTTTACTCTTTTTTAAATTCAGTTTTAGTGCATGTGCATGAAGGTTGGAAAGGTGAAATAGTGCGAATATCCTATGCAAGATGGTTCTTAGTGCGAGGTAAGTGGAGTATGGAGATAATCAGTTTTTTTCTTTCTTCCTAAAGCGCGGAGGTGTTTAAGTGTCACTGTGTTACGCTTTGTAGCCTAACTCTGCTGGTCTACATTTTGGTACACCACCATATTTAAAATGGAATGGATTTTTAACTGAATTTGGAAAAATTTCTAGACTTGCATTAAAAAATATCAAATATTTTAAGTACGATTCCGGTTTTAGAAAACGAACACTTCCAAATAAGTTAGGTCTGGGAAACCATGCCAGTTTTTTAGCGTTTAGCTTTTTAATTATTTTCTTCTTTGATTTTAAGAAAAGCTCTAGTCGGTGAAGCCTCCTCCACTTATCTCTTTGGCCAGGTAGCTAACTTAAAATTTTTCATTAATTTCATAATATGGAGTGTAAAAGAAATGGGTTTTCTGTAGCCGTTTACTGAGGAAGATTGTACTCTATTACCTTAATATTACAATAAAATTCAGTTCTCTAAAGTTTAAAAAAATTATTTTAACTCTGGAGAACTTTGCACTTTGTAAGTACTACAATTATATGCCATAAAAAAAAGTCGAACAATACAAAAGTATGCTACATCTAAATCGCTATTCCACAAAACAGGAACGTGTAACAGTCGATAACAATTAATGTTGTAGTTTTACAAATTCGGCGCGAAGCTAAATTATATTTGTACTAGTTCTGTGACCCCGCTACGCTTGAACGGGATAAATACCATCGCTTATTCGCCATTGCAGCCTCCAAATACCATAGACGACGTGCGAAGTGGCCAGTTCAATTTAATTCAACAAAAAGTTCTTTATCAGTCACAGAGAGGTGTGAAAAATAATTCTACGAACGGAACTCAGCCTTTCCCGCATTTTCCGGAAAATCGGAGCAGTCGATTCTGCTTTTTTAGAGCGTCTTCAATCGAGTCTCAATGATATAGTTTTGAAATTTGTCTCGTTAAGTAAAGAAACGTTGAAAAAACGACTTCCTCAGGTGGGAACTGAACCTCAGATCTCTTAGTAAGCAAACTAAAGAGGTTTGATGAGACTAGGTACCCTACACTGACAAGCATGTACGAGTATGAAGAACGTTATGAGAGTAAAGGTGGACATTCACGGTAGCACCATTTGGCGTGACTAAACAAAACTACAGACTAAACTTAAGTCAATTGGAAGGACGCCAAACATATATCCCATTCACGAGAGTTCAAAATGGATGTGGGTTTGGGCATTCACGAGCAACCGCGGCACGACGCCACGGCCCAAAGCCAGTGCCAATGGAAATCCAGAGTTTTACATCAGTCCAAACGGGTTTCACACACTTTGGATGTATATCACGCCATTTGACGCGATGGCGCGACCGTGAATACCCACCTTTAGTGAAGCAAAAGATGTGTAAAATTTTTTTTGTAAAGTTGTTTTGTAAAAAGATGTGTGTTAGGAATTTAGGATCGGAGCAACTGGAAAGCTTCGGTCTCCACCTATCTTTCCGGAAAGCGGGCGTGATGTGTGTGTGTTATCACCCTTAATTTTTATTCGTTTTAATGAAATTAAGGGTGAGTTCCACCCATGAAACTGAACAACTTTCCCAAAGAAACCTATGTGCAAAAATGACAAAAAAAAATCGACTTTTGCACAAGTTTCTTGGGGAAAGTTGTTTAGTTTTATGAGTGGAACTCACTCTTAATTTCATTAGGACTCGAATAAAAATTATATGATTAGCCAAAAGTGTTCAAAAATTGCGACAGGTCTAACCAATGCCTTGGTGTCGGAGGGGTCACGCAGCCGCCAAGTATGCGAAAGACGTGGGTTTGATTTCCTCTTGAGGTAGTCGTTGCTCAAAATTTTCACTCACTATCTTTGCGTATAATTGAGCGTTAAATCGTAACTTTTGTTTTCTTTTGCGTAAAGGGGGGGTTAGGCGGTCAGCGAAAATTCCGGACGGTGTTGCGCGGTGCGGGGTCCGCGGTAATTCGTAAGAGCCATTCAAATTTTCATTCAAATGAGGAGCTCGATGGCGCAGCGGCTAGCGCGTTCGGCTTGCGATCTTGCTCGCTAAGCCTCTTTCTCAATGCCGGGTCACTGGATGGGTGACCAAATTAATAAAAAAACATCTTGAGCTCCTTCGTGCTTCGGAAGGCACGTTAAGCCGTTGGTCCCGGTTGTTGTCGTAAGATGACAGTCGTTAAAACCCACCAACCCGCATTGGGCCAGCGTGGTGGGTTATGGCCCAATATCCCCATGTGTGCTATTGTCCACGTGGGAGGCCTGTGCCCAGTAGTGGGACGCTAATAGGCTGATGATTATGATGATTCAAATTTTAATCAAAAAGTTATTAGAAGTGTTTAGTTTTTTGGAAATCCAAATCAGTCAAGAAATCGAAAAGTTTATGATTTTATAAGAATTATTATTGTAAAACACCGTTGTAATGTGCATTTATATGAAATTTTAGAGGCAACTTCAGGATTTTTTTCTGTCGAGCAAAAAGTTTCCAATCGTATTTTGGAAACAGTCATCACCTCACACATACGTTCAACTATACATAATGAAAACTTCAGTGCGAAATATTTTAAATAACAGCTAATAGAAAAGAACCATTTTTTCCGTTTTCACCGCCTAACCCCCTTAATAACGCTCAAGTAAACTCGAAGATAACGAAACGTTGAAAAAAATGAAAAAACTTATTAATTTTTTTCATATTATCTTCGAATGAAAAATATATCAAAAAATTACGAATGTGTCTCATAGTCTAAAATGTTTAAGGTCACTGAGACACGATAGAAGCCTTGTTATTATATAACATTATTGTACTTTTAATGTAAGCAAGTTCACGAGGAAAGTGTTATTTTATCTATAAAATAACAGTCTACTGCTTCTAAAGGAGATGGTTTCCGACATCGTGCGTTCGGTTCCCGATTACTACTCTACTAACCAATACCAATCTATTTAGAAATTTTGTATTACCCTGTAATACAAAATTTCTGAATTTTGTATTTCTAATGTTGGTGATTTTTTTTTAATATCGCATGAGTAAGTAGTTTCGAAAGTAATCTAGGACGTATCTAAACTTACAACCTTTGCCTGTAGATATAACACCAGGTTACAAAGAGACTGACAATTTTTTGTATTTATTGTTAACACATTAAACATTGGAAAACGTTGAAAAATGTATCACGAGCAGGGTTCAAACCCCACCCGCAGGCTTTTATTTAGGTTTGTAGAATTTCACGCAAATGTTGTTGCGAACAAATAACAATCCGGAATAATTATGGTTTATGGTTTATGAAATTTATTTTTTTTGAAAAAATACATAATTTAATTACTTACCTAAAAAAATACAATTTTATCTTAGCACTAAATTTCAAATCAAAATTGATAAGAAAAGTGCAAAAGAAACACGAGCAAGATTTAAGTCGGATTAAGCGCACTACCAACATTAAAATGTACTTATAAGTTTTCTGTTAATTATTATGATAACTACTGAGGAACTGGCTAAAGATAAGGTGCCTTACAAATAAACAGAGAATAATGTCAGAATAGTTTTCCGTCCTTTGACTCTAATTAGAAATTACGTTTACATGACAGGAACAAAACACGGAATAACTATTCGTAGTTTAATTTCTTTGCTTATTTGTAAGGCACAGTGTCTATAACTGTCGGAACAAAACCATGCTAGTAACATTGATGTTATGGCATCACAATTAGATAGGATGGTGGTAGCTAGCCATGAGGACTTAAAACAAGCCCTAACAGCACTCAAACTAAGTAGAATCATGTATCTCCCGCTGGGCATCGAACCCGGGACCGCTGGGTGGGAGACCAATGTGCTGATGATAGAGACGGAGACCGATGTGCTGATGGATAGGGACGGAGAAAGATGTACCGATGTGCTGATGATATTCAGAAATTAGATCTCACTGAATTTAAAATCAATATTAAAGAAAAGCTTTTTATGAAAAGCTTATTATAAAGTGTCAGATTAGGTACAGTCACGAGCAAAAATATGTAAACAATTGTAACTCTTAATACAATGGAATAAGAGTCAAAGTATACATATTGTTGCTCGTGACTGTACACAGAAGACAAAACCGCTTGGGTCTGAAATGCTCCACGTACTCCAACAGCTATTTCTAATTGTCTGTAAATAATTTATATAGAGTACCATATTATGTAGTTTAAATTCAAAATCATAATCGTATTTTATGACCTGGTAACGGCATTCTTTTTTTTGTATAAGTTGCTTCTGTGCGCTGTGGTTTCTTGCGCCCGTTATTTGCCACAGCTAAAACATGACGTCCTGTTTAAAAAAGAGTCGGACGATTCAAAGTATATTAATATATTAATTGAGTCTTGAGTCAACTTATTAATTGAGTTTATTGAATTAAATATATTTTGAGTTTGAGTTTGATGGCCTTAATACTAGACCACAGAGGCGGTTAAGTGAATTTAAGCATTTCGGTTTCCCATACAAACATGCAAGTTAAATTTTTTACAAAAATGTATGCCAATATTAATGAAACTATGCATATTAAAGTGAAATACTTAGTTTTTATCTAAATAGTTTTTAATAAACATAAAAAATACGATTATCTGCTAAGTTACTGCGGTTTCGTTTTCCACTATAAAAAGTTATACTAATACGCAATAACTCAGCTAAATCAATATTTATTATAAATTATTTTTTCTACAAACTATTCAGATCTCTGAATTGAATAGAATAGAATTTGTTTATTCGCAGAAAACATGGTACAATTTTTGTTTTTGATAACATGATAGTGTAAAGTTCATGCATGTTTTACCGCTTTAGCAATATGCAAACATTTCAAAAAAAATTAACAATTATAAAGTCAAAATGTCCAGTCTTGCATAGAATAACAATGTCAAAAACAAAAATAAAATGTCAACAAAACAATGTCCAAATAAAAAACAAAATAAGAACGTCAAAACAAAATATGTTAAGTTCAAATAAAATCTAAGAGGTCACTAATAAAAATGTCAAATTATAAAACGTGGAATACTACTTTAATATTATCATAGAAATTTAATACGAAAACAAATGTCAAAGTTTAATTTTATTTAAAGTCCCATTACGACAAAAAATTGAGATTTAATTCATGTCATAAAAGCAGTTCTCAACCAACACTCTAAACATTATCTTTTAGAGTGTTGGTTGAGAACAAAAACGTACGATCGGAAGATTCTGAATATGGCTTGGGAGTAAATTAAATATTTTAATACACATATTGTTATTATTTCTTCTAAAACAGTTTGTTGTTGAAGGTGGTATACATAACTTGTTTTGATATCTTGTTCGGAAATTGCACGTCTCGTGTCTTATTAAAGAGATGTAAGGTTTTTTGACAAATATCAATACCTTAAGTATAGCGAAGGTAATGCAAGTATATTTAACTTTCTAAAAAGAGGTCTGCATGATTCAAGTTGTCCTACTCCGCAAATACTTCTGATACATTATTTTTGCAATATGAAAGCACGGTTTGTGTTCGTTGCATTTCCCCACAAGACCAGCCCATACCTGAAAATAGAACCCACATGTGCGTGATATGCCATCAAAGCTGTCCTTTGGTTAGCCAATTGTGTAAGACGATATAGAGCATAAATGAATCTGTTTATCCTCTGACACACCATATCAACATGAAGTTGCCAGGTTAGTTTTGAGTCTACCACAATGCCAAGAAAAGTAGATGTAGCTTCCACAATAGGCTAACCGCGATGGTGGATGGACAATGGTAACACAGTTTTTATTACTAAATTGTACATATTTTGTCTTCGCAACATTAACATAAACCAGTTCGCTATTTTATCTAGCTGTGTTTTAATATCATTTTCATAATCAATGTTAATCTTTTTGTGTATAGCCACAGATATGTCATCAGCAAAGAGAGTGACTGGGTAATCAATACATTTTGGCAGGTCATTTATATATAAAATAAATAGTATTGGCCCCAATATGCTTCCTTGAGGAACTCCTAAATTTTATGATTTATAAATTTTTGTATAGGGTTCATCATTCAGTTTCGAGATTTCCACATATTGCATCCTATCATTAAGGTAACCCTTGATCCAATCATATGCTAGTCCTCGTATGCCGTACAGCTCGAGTTTAGCCAAAAGTATCGAATGGCTCACAAAATCGAATGCCTTTTTTTTTATTTATTTTTTTATTCTACAACGGGTAAGCGCTTGGCTTTCATCTCACCTGATGGTAAGTGACGATAAGGCCGAAGGAGGAAGTGCGCTTCACCCGGAATCCTCAACCACTGAGGCACTGGCTATCTTATCTCAAACTGTACGGAACACAACAATGCTATAAACATCGTTGTTATGGCGACAGACTTAGATAAGATGGTGGTAGCTAGCCAGGCGGACTTAACAGCCCTACCACCAACCAAACCGAGCACACAAAGATGTACCCCCCGCTGGGAATCGAACCCGGGACCTCTGGGTTTGAAACCGGCGGCTTAGCCACTAGACCACAGAGGCGATAAATCGTACAGTATTGCAGATACAGGGACTCTTCGGTTCATTAAAGTTGACACAGTTTTGACCAGAGAAAAACATGCAAGTGCAGTCGACCTTCCTTTCCGAAATCCGTACTGTTCCTCTGTGAGTATATTGTACTTCGTTAAAAATGACGTAAGTCTTGAATGCATGACCTTTTCAAATATCTTCGCCAATATTGGAATGAGTGCTATGGGTCTGTAATTGTTTACTTCATGTCTATTTCCACGTTTGAATACAGGCTTCATTATGGAAACTTTTAAAGCCGTTGGAAATTTACCCTCGATAAAGCATTTATTCACAAAATATACCAATAATGGAGCCAACTCCTTTGCACAAGACTTCAATACTCTAGTACAAATGTTATCGTACCCAGTTGAGTTCGTATTATTTAGAGATGCAATAACTTTATTTATCTCGTTTTCGTCCGTTGGTGTCAAAATGTCTGTATATATTAGGGCATGCTCCCGGGAATTCCCGGTACCGATTTTTCCCGCTATTTCCCTGGAAATTGACTTTTTACGCAGTACCGGTACTGAGAATTCGTTTCTCGGTAAATTCGGTACTTTCAGTACTTTTGTTATAACTTAAAATTACGGCAATATTAGGCTCCGCGTTGGCGGTAGTCGTTACCGGTAATCTCGGCCTATGTTCTTAGTTACAAACCAGGCAAATTTCGTAGCGTTACCAAATTTTTATCTCCTGAGTTCTCAACCGTGACGTCATCGCACTGCAATGATTTGATAACTCCATTTAAATAATTTCTTTGTTGTTTGCTAATTTAGCTTTACCTTCTAAATGGATTCGTATCACGGAGTCGGAGTCGGATTGGTATCACGGAGAGCTCCCTGAAAGTTCAGAGTAACGACGAAAGGATGTTTTTTCGCGTGTTTTGGTGTTTTGGAGGGGTTAAAGTGGACTAGGTTATGTCGGCCCTAATTCGAGATATGACTTAACATGTTCTCGGTTTCAGTCACAAGTCTATTCTGGCTCTCGATGACGCTTTCCAGAGAAATATTAGCTCATCTGGTGTAGCGAGTTACTCCCGTGCTGTCGTCCGCGTAGCATGGCTTCATGTCAGAGCACGAACCGTCGACTACGACTCTGATGCTACGCTCAGAAAGAAAGCTGGCCACCCACGAACACAATTTCTCAGGAAGCCCGTGTGATGGAAGTCTAGAGAGAAGAACCCTGTGCTATACCCGGTCAAAAGCTTTCGCTACGTCCAAGCTAACTACCAGTACCTCCCCTTTACTCTCGACTGCCTTCGTTTATCGGTGAGTTAGGTACACTAAAAGATCACCAGCCGAACATACTATACTGGCGATCGCTTAGTAGCTAGTTTTCTTTTAGGTGCCTTAAGAGCTGGCGGTTTGTAATGGACTCCATTACTTTGGAGAGCAAAGAGGCTATTGGCCTGTAGTTGGACGACTCTGAGCAATCGCCTTTTTTGAGAATCGGGTGGACAAGAGCTGTCTTCCAAGAGGTCGGGACAACGCCAATAGTGTAAGAGAGCCGGAAAAGGCGCGTTAGAACCAGCGCCAACTCAGGAGCACACGTCCGAAGCACAATTGGAGGAACTGCATCAGGCCTACTCAACTTTTGAATATCAAGGGAAAAAAGAGAATTACGAACTGACCTTTGTAGGAACCGAACGTTTGGCATTGAACTAGCGCAATGCGGTGGAGAGTTTTCCCCATCGTCCAAGGTCGAGTTCGATGCGAAAAGAGTGCCTAAGAGATCGGCTTTCTCCTTTGCAGTATGGGCCAGGCAGTCATCGGTCTTGTGCAATGGTGGTAGGGACGGCTGACAAAAATTCCCTAAGATAGCTTTGGCGAGAGAGCAGAACGCACGCGTACCTGAAGGAAGACGCACTAGATTATCGGCAATTCCACTTATGAATGATGACTCGCCTTGGCAATGTCCTTCTTAAAGGACCTGGCGGCAAAGTTGTACCTCTTTCTGAGCGCACTGGTGTTTGGATTCTTTGATGACACCGCATTAGCCCAGGCTTGGTAATGTTGTCGCTTTTGGCGAGACGCCATTTTGCAGCAACGACCAAACCATGGTTGGGACCAGCCGCCAATGGGAAGCACAGAGTTTGGATTGTAAAGTTTCATTCCCTGCAGTATCACATCAACGACAAAGTTGGCGGTGACATCAAGATCATCCAGCGAGAAGCAAACTTGCCAACATGGTAGGACGCAAAGAAACTTCGCATCCCATCCCATTCCGCTGGTCTATAATGCCAGACTCTACGTTTTTGAAGTGTCTGTGAGAGGCTCAGTGCTACGAATCAGTCAGTGGTCTGATGAGCCTAGTGGTGCATCAACAGAAACTTGATAGCCGTCTGGATGCGAGGTCAGCAGAAGTTCCAATAAGAACGGTGCATGGCCCTCCACATCTGAAACCCACGTAGGCTCGGTTACCAATTGGGACAGACTGTAGGCCAAAGCGAAGTCATGAACGGCTCTACCCGCGTGGTCAGTTGTGCGTGAACCAAGCCATTCGACGTGGTGGGCATTGAAGTCTCCCAATACCACAATCTCGGCCGAGGGGATCTGTTGGAGAAAGGTCTGTCGCCATTTGAACGGTCTCGGTTTGGACAAATTTATATTATTTACTCACCTTAAAACACTCATGATAAAAATCCATTGTATATAGACCCTTTTAAATTTAAACCTCTAACCACTTCCATTCGACAAAGTGATTATTCCACAGCTAGTATAAAAATTAGCAAAACATTTTTTTTATTATAACATTTTGTGTAATATTTTATTTTACTCAATGATCCATATAACAAACGTTAGTTACATCTGGGTTAAAAAAAATCTCAGTACCGAAAAGTACCGAAATTTCCCGGTTTTGCCGGTACCATAGTTAGCGCAGTACCGGGAATCCCGTTTTCTCCACAGTACCGGGACTGCAACCCCTAGTATATACAGCGTGTTTTTTGTAAGGTGTCAAGCCGATGTATGGTGATAGGGAACTACCATACCTATCCATTGGACCCCCATGTATGTTCTACGATTTTTTGTAGTTTACGAGTTATAATTTTTTTTCGTTATTTTATGATTCAACGACGAGACGGCTCTAAAAAAATTATATCTTTTTTTTGGGTCGACTTTTCTATGATGTTTTTTTTCTAAAACAATGCCTATTGATTGCACTTTTATGAGTAAAAAAATCTCCTTCCTAACTTTACCCTATAGTACTAAAATTTTGATCCTAACTTTAAAAATTGGATTAATCAGAACAGAATGGAATTTTCAACTTCGATAAAAAAAATTAAAAAATTTTTTCCATAGTTTCTGACTAGTCTCAAAAACTGCCCAATCAAATATGCTTTTATACTAATACAAAAAAAGATGTACTAAATGGGACTTTTTTTGCTGAAATCGGTCGTTGAACGTGGTAGGTCGGAAATTGTGTAATTTTCATCTTTACTAATATTATAAAGAGGAAAGATTTGATTGTTTGTTTGTATTGAATTCAATGAAGGGTCCAAAGCTACTATACCGATTTAAAAAATTTTTTCACCGTTGGGAAGCTACACTATCGCTACAATATATTTTCAAAAAAATTAGGGATCCTTACTAAAACTCAAATAAATTCCTTACATCGCGTGCGCTACGAAAACTATTGATGATAAAACAAATGCGATTTAGGCGTCGTCACTGGGTACGCGAGAGGAGCCATTTTGAAAAGTCGTCACGGGGTCCTCGCGAACGTAGTCGTCGGCGGTCTGCTAGTATTTTATAATTTCTTAGTATCTTTGCATATTCTTGTCTATCAGGAGATTAATTATCCCTTTACGTTTAAGAAGAACTTAGTTGATACTAATAACATACATTTCATACCTACTACTATCCTCAAAATTACCATTAATAATGAGAGAGCCAAAATAAAACTCAAAATGCAATAAAAATTTAATATGTTCACCAAACGCTATGCACATTGTTTTACACACAAAAATGTTTTTCTTAAATTTTTGCGGTGGTGCCGCATTTTGAGTTTTATTTTGGCCCACTCATTATTAATGGTATTTTTTTATATATTTAAACTCAAGAGGCGGCACCGCCGTGACGACGCCTACGACGCCCTGTTCTATCATCAATAGTTTTCGTAGCGCACGCGATGTAACGAATTTATTAGAGTTTTGGTAAGGATCCCTAAATTTTTTGGAAATATATTGTAACCTATGTCAACCGGAGATAGTGTAGCTTCCCAACGGTGAAAGATTTTTTTTAAATCAGTGTAGTAGTTTCGGAGCCTATTCAATACAAACAAACAATCAAATCTTTCCTCTTTATAATATTAGTATAGATGAAAATTACACAATTTCCGATCTACCACGTTCAACGACCGATTTCAGCAAAAAAAGTCCCATTTAGTACATCTTTTTTTGTATTAGTATAAAAGCATATTTGGTTGGGCAGTTTTTAAGACTAGTCAGAAGCTATGGAAAATGTTTTTTAATTTTTTTTATCGAAGTTGAAAATTCCATTCTGTTCTGATTAACCCAAATTTTTAAGTTAGGATCTAAATTTTAGTACTATAGGTTAAAGTTAAGAAGGAGATTTTTTTACTCATAAAAGTGCAATCAATAGGCATTGTTTTTTAAAAAAAAACATCATAGAAAAGTTGACCCAAAAAAAAAAGATATAATTTTTTTAGAGCCGTCTCGTCGTTGAATCACAAAATAACGAAAAAAAATTATAACTTGAAAACTACAAAAAATCGTAGAACATACATGGGGGTCCAATGGATAGGTATGGTAGTTCCCTATCACCATACATCGGCTTGACACCTTACAAGAAACACGCTGTATATAACATGCAATGTTTCATTAAAGTGGTCTTTGGGTTTTAAAAAATTGACTTTGAAGTTTATTAAGGGAAACCGAAATGCGTAAACCCTCTTAAATCTTTATAGGGCAGTGTCAAATATATTGACACCATACTTTGAACTTTATGTAATTGAGATAAGGTCGAAAACCAATGAAACATTTAAACATGCTGTGTCCTTAAATGTTTCCGTTTATAGCAATATTGTTTTGATATCTACGCTACGACTAATGAGTCATTAGTACCTTATAATAGGTGAATGAATCCATTGTGTTTTTATCTGACACTGCCACGTGTTCTCGAAGATATTGTTGTTGTGCGCTTAAACATATAAATTGTAAGAATTTGAAGGTGACAAGTTCACACAGCGATAAAGGAACAATTACTTAATCATTATCAATTAGAATTGTAATGTTGATTTACGTGTGAAAAATACTGACATTGTAGTCAATGGACCTTTCGGTTGCGTTTAAAATATTCTACTCATATCTAAGTACTTATAATGATACTGAATAGGAAGTTGTGAAGTTCACTTTGTTGTACCTATTTTCAAGGAAATCTCTTTTCACGGAGAGGTAGACGGAGACACTTCATAAAAATATCTTTTAATTTGCCATTTGACGACCTCTGTGATAGAGTGATTGGCACGCTGGTTCTAACGTTTCGAGACGCCAGAGATGACGACGCGTCGCCGTCTCTGAGGACCTGGATTCGATTCCCGGTCAAGGTCAGGTCAAGAGTACCCATGCCGACCAGCATGTAGTGATAAATAATGTTATGAGTGAGAGCAAAGCAAGTACGTGTGTCAGGATTAGAGATATGAGAAATATGCTATCTATAGTAAGAAATTTGACTAAAGCCTCCATTCAAATTATATAAAATGTCTCTTACTTTAGTAGGCAAAACAACAGCTTACATCATCATCAGTCTAATATAAACGCCGCACTGCTGGGTACAGGCCTCCCGCGTGAACGTGGGGATATTGGAACTCTTCTTTAATCTGTGATATTGGGCCATAACCGTTACGTTGATTACATATATTTACATACAACAGATTACGTTGATTATTAATTTTGGCCATATACGTAATCCACATGACGTCACACCAACGTCACAGCACGTCACTGCTACCGGCGACGTCACAGCCGGCGCGGGGGCACCTGTGACAATTATCGCGCTTGCGTCTGCGTACGCGATGACACGTGAGGCGTGGCGTAGCGGGCCGTTCCGCGGGCGGGCACAACTCAACTTTACACCCACTTTACACCTACCTGGATAGGTGAAGGCCCAATATCCCTGTGTGCTGTTGTCCACGTAGGAAGGCCCGTGCCCGCAGTGAGATGTTTATAGGCTGATGATGATGATGAAAGTTTTTTGTCCTAACCCTACAACCCGCATTAGACCGCCCGCCGTGATAGGAGTAACACTATACATTTATTTACACAAAATGTCAATAATTTGTTTACAAACATTATTTATGCAATTTGGCCGTATTTTAACCGCCTCTGTGGTCTAGTGGCTAAACCACCGGTCTCAGACCCAGAGGTCCCGGGTTCGATTCCCAGCGGTGGGTACATCTATGAGTACTTGCTTTGGTTGGTGGTAGGGCTGTTAAGTTCGCCTAACTAGCTACTACCATCTTATCTAATTCTGTCGCTATACAACGATGTTTATAGCATTGTTAGAGACAAGATAGCCAGTTCCTCAGTGGTTGAGAATTCCGGGTTCGTGCGCTTTCACCTCCGGCCTTATCGTCACTTTCCATCAGGTAAGATGAAGGCCAAGCGCTTACCCGTTGTAAAATAAAAAAAAGTACTAGTAGGTAGCATAAGTTGCGGGTTTCCACAAGGTTGCCACAGACCACGAGTATGCAGTTTAAACATATATCGCAGTTAAAAAAAGATGGTGATTTGATGTGTGATGGTTCTTTACTAGATAGTGGATGGTGTACAACCGCTCCACTTAACATGACTCTTACATGCTATTAGAAAGAATTTTGTTTAAGCTTGCCAAAGGCGGGTTGGTCACAAAACTGGACTAGCATTGAAAAATCTGAAACATAGGTACTTAGCCTGACCTAGGAATTGAACCTGGGCCCATCGGGACGAGCGGTTAACCACATGAGCACGGGGACTTATACCTTAATACATGCATACATATAATCACTACTATTACCCCAGAAGGGTTAGTCAGAGACTAGGCAATGAGGACGGCAAAAGCAGTCCACTGTCACTTTCCACTAAATAGCGAATTTAGTCGCCTTTTACGACACCAAAGGGAGGAGAGGGGTAGTATCTTTTAATGAGCGACTACGCGACGGGTCCGGCTGTCAATACCTACAATGCAAAAACATACGTAGCAAAGGATGTTACGACATTGGTCAAGTCTGATATTGGCCAAATCGTCAAATTAGAAATTTGACAAATTAATAATTCTTCAAATCCTCTTTTCGTCAAATTATGTAATTTGCCAAATACGCCATTGGTCAAGTCCATGTACAGTGGTTAAATTATAATCTGTAAGAAGTTTATCTAGGCGGAAAATGCTGGCCAAATAGAAGCATAATCCACATGTCAAATTCCCTACTTCGTATTATGACTAAATCGCGTAATGACATAGTAGCGAAATGCATACTTTTTACAAATAGGTACAGTTACATACGGAACTATTTACACGCTGGCCACTTCACTCAAGCAATAAAATATTACAGTTTTACGGTTTTTACACAATATGGTAAGAATACGGAAGAAAATAATTCACCAATCGCGAATTATAGACTAACAGTCTTTTAACTTTTTTTCATAGTATCGGTAAAATGATAATAATTAATTAATTAATTATGTAGATTTTAAGTATGAATAAAAATTATATGTGTCAAAATAGTTTTTTTCTCCACTGTAACTTTGAAAAAGTAGGCATTTCGCTACTATGTCATAATACGAAGTAGGGAACAATGATATTATATCCACGAATGGAGGGTCGCAAACGTCATTTTTGTTTCCCTCATTCGCATTGGCTGCCCTTCTAAGTCAATAATTGAAATATATTGAGTATATAGATTGGAGAGCCTCTTTTTATTGTAACATCATTGGTAGGGAATATGATATGTGGATTATTTGCTTAGTAGGTTTTATGCGTTGTAGGTATTGACAGCCGGACCCTAGACGTCACGGCTCGTATCTAAATAGATTTAGACTTTTTGGACAATGTCTATCGCATCCTTGATGTGTTCGAACTTATTCGTCCTAAACTGAAACCATACATACTCGTACTTCACACTCACGACAGTTAGAAGGGGTCTACTTTCAAAATCTCCTAAAACATATTGGTCAAAATTTAACTATTACCAGAAAAACAAATTTGTTTTGTTTGTTTATTGTAATTACAATGAATTTATGGAAGGAATTCATTGTAATTACAATGAATTCCTTCCATGATCCACTAATAATTCCGTATCTCACTAAAACATTTTTAAAAACCATTAGGAAAAGTGATATTTTATCAAAACCCACTAAAACATCAGTCTGTCACACTATCAAACACTAAAATAGAGTTGGTCAATAGCAGAGCTTTATTACGACACTTAACTTTAGAAGAGTATGTCGCTATTGGGCGTTATTGTTGTCGTCTCGAACGATGCTAGGCTTAAACTTGATTTATCTTCGTTTGTGAAAAAGTGCCTTCAAGGTGTTTTGAAAGTAGACCCCATTATCCCCAAAGAGTCAGAGACTATGCAACGAGGACTGCAGAAGCATTGCATTGCCACAATCTACGTTGTACCGGATAAACACGCGGACAAAAAGAGCATACTCCCATTTTGTTGTTCCATCATCTGTTTATTTTGACGTGCACTAACTGGAGCCCAACAATCGGCCGTATAACTCATATCGTGTCGGAACCATAGAGGTATTATAACTAGAGCAGTTATTCCTTACAAAAAATGTGCTCAGCTTGATGAAATATGCACAGACAACGGGCGGGCGAAGAGCTTTGATGTCAGGCGTTATCAGCCCATGGGCTGAAAGTCGAAACTCAGTGCGAAAAAACTTGATGCGCTGAGCTCTTGTCAGAGTGGTCGTGGTTATGAGTGGGTCTTGCGGTGAATGACGGCTCTCGTTATGCGTCTCCATTCGGCTCTATTAGTAGCATTGTGGGAGAAGTCGCTCATGGTAGATTGAGTGAGAGATCTAATGAGGTCTACCCATCTGGATGAAGAGCGACCACGGGAAAAACATACATCATCATCATCATCATCATCAGCCTATTAACGTCCCACTACTGGGCACAGGCCTCCCACGTGGACAATAGCACGTGGGGATATTGGGCCATAACCCACCACGCTGGCCCAATGCGGGTTGGTGGGTTTTAACGACTGTCATCTTACGACAACAACCGGGACCAACGGCTTAACGTGCCTTCCGAAGCACGGAGGAGCTCGAGATGTTTTTAATTTGGTCACCCATCCAGCGACCCGGCATTGCGAAAGTGGCTTAGCAAGCAAGATCGCAAGCCGAATGCGCTAGCCGCTGCGCCATCGAGCTCCTCGATGAAAAACATACATACATATGTATAATCACGACTAATATACCCAAAGGGTTAGTCAGAGACTAGGCAATGAAGACCGCAGAAGCAGTCCACTGCCATAGTCCACTTTTCACTAAGTTACAACGGCACATGTGCTCAGCGTGACAAGTAGTGAGCCCATCGCCGCTTTATGCTGTTGGATGTATGTGCAGTATTTAGTCCGTTAGTCGTCATCAAAGTGGTGGTAGTATTCCTTTACCGCTACGCGACATAGTTATTATTTTATTATATTTGATATTAGTATTGTTTCTAGTTGTTCTTTTAGCATAAGAGTCGGTCATGGTAGCATGGGATCTAATGAGGTCTACCAATCTGGTTGGAGAGCGACTACGGCGTCTCTGGTTATATTACCCGAATGGTCGGATCCGCGCCGGCCTCGGTGTTTCCTGGGCCAACTGAGCGTCGGGCCTCATTACCGTTTCCTCCGCCACCGGCCTTGGTCAAGGCCACCGCTGTCGTAATAATATAATTATTCCGCATACACAATAAATGTTATCAAATTCATTTCACTTTTATAACAGCTCCGTTGTGTTTGTTATCTTTTGTATCTTTTGTGAATATGCAGATGAGGCAGCTAAAAGATTTGTGTTGTGCAATACGTGTTAGTTACATAATTAAGTAGAATTTTAAAAATATGAATCAATGAAATGAAATACTTTATAACGAATTTTACTAATGAGGAACTACTTTTATTATTTCAGTAAAGTATTTATCAAATACATACATAACCACGACTATTATCCCCGAAGGGTTAGTCAGAGACTTTGCAGTCCTCTGCCATAGTCCACGTTTCACCATTGCAGCGTCTGCATTGATATATTTATGTGCTCAACGTGACACGTGGTGAGCCCATCGCCGCTCAATGCTGTTGGATGTATGTGCAGTCTTTAGTCCGTTAGTCGCCTTTTACGACACCCAAGGGAAGAGAGGGGGTGGTAGTATTCTTTTAATGAGCCGCTACGCAACACTGCTCTACTCTTGTATTATTAAATTATATGGTATTATATTTACTATGATTAACTTAGTCACTTATTCTGGAAGTTCCGTCTCACAGTTTACGAGATCTTTTGGCAAACTTATCTTTACACTCTATGAAAATGACTGCCATAAGGTTATCTTGAAGG
This sequence comes from Scoparia ambigualis, assembly GCA_963921215.1. Lineage (NCBI taxonomy): Eukaryota > Metazoa > Arthropoda > Insecta > Lepidoptera > Crambidae > Scoparia > Scoparia ambigualis. The sequence continues at coordinate 13,902,302 of OY992518.1, forward strand.
GCGAAATGCCTAAAGCCTTTTTGGTTTCCGTATGTAATCCGTTATAACTAAATCACTAGCATTACCGCCTGAGGCCCTACTGTCACCTTTTAGAGCAGCATTACTTAGTCATGCAAAAATACAGCTCTTAACAGTAAGGGATGAATTATATTAGACCGGGCCGTGCACAGGGCGTGCATTTTGTATTTATATTAGGCCAGGCCGTGTACACGGATCATGCACTGTGTAATATGAACGGCTTCATACAAAATGTATGCAACGTCTTAAACAAATCAGTGCCCCGCCCGGGCCACGCACACGGCACGCCCCGTGCACGGCCCGGTCTAATATAACTCATCCCTAATACATGCTCGTCTTATCCTAACAAGACTTAAGTGCCATTTATACGTACCACAACCTCAACCACATCGTAGCTGAAAGCCGTTGTTACGTCTAAATAAAGCTATGCATTTTCATACGAAGCGCTTGCCCACGTAGCTATGGTATGGTTGTCGTTCGTGTAACATCGCCTTAAGACGTCTATTGTCTACACAAACTTTATCTCCAAACTCGACAAAACATTTACTCACGTATTGCAACCATCAAATAATTATTATTAATTAGAGCGTTTATAAGCAACAGTGTTTATAAAGATAAGCTTAAAATTATGTTAATTAGATCAGAAAACTAGGGAAAATATGTGTCAGTTGGTTTGCGTGCGTAATAAATTGATGGAACGTGGCCGCTGGAACTACAGTTAAGAGTTAAGTAATCGCCGTTGAACTGTTGTTGGCACTTTATTGTTTATGGACGAAATGGACTTGACTCATGTAATGACGTCACGCTGGCGAAATGTGTTCCGTACACGGCAACTTGTTATGAGGGGAAAAATAAAGATTTACGATGGCGAATGAAAAACATTAGCGGAAAAATAAAGCTATTTTGTGTGCGGTTAGTACCTTTTTGTATCAAAATATGTATGTATCAAAATATTTAAGGCCAATGTGTTCTTTAACATAAAATTTATAAAATTTCTTAAAAGTTTATTTTTAATATTTTAATTTTATTTCCTTCAATCCTTTTTTAAACTTTTATTTGTGAAAGCGATACCAAAATTACAAACTCTCTCTCTTTATTTTTCTTATCAAATTATACACATAAGACGGGGCTAGTCAGAATCCTATACTCACACCCTGTTACTGACGCTGACGCCAACGTTATTGACGCTGTCTCTATCTGTCTTCTTTAACAAAAACGAGACAGCGTCACTTTAAACCGAGGTGTAACATTTCGCCATTTTTATTAATAAGTCGGACACAGATTCTAACCACTTCTGTGGTCTAGGGGCTAAGCCACCGGGGTCATAGGTTCGATTCCAAGCGTGTGTGTACATCTTTGTGTACTTGGTTCTGGTTGGTGGTAGTGCTTTAGCATTGCGCTCTTCCACCTTCGGTCTTAACGTCATTTACCATCAGGTGACATGAAGACTAAGAACTTACCCGTGGTGGATAAAAAAAAGATAATAATTAAATCCTAGATTGTGTAAATTATATTGTTGGTTTGCTAGAGTGACGTTTAAATATTCAGCCGTTACTCATCTGAGCGGCTCAGAGGCAGATGCAAGTCGATGCGGAACCAGTGACCTGTGAACAATGTGACGCGGTAAAGCGGAAACTGCTTCCGATGTAAAAACTACTATGATCGACGAAATAATGTTTTCCAAAAAACGCTTTTATCTCAGAATAATATGCTTTAGTTATAATGCTGAGGCTTTTATCCTGGTGATAGGTTTATGCTTTTATCATACAAAACCCTATGGTTTTGTCTTTATGGTCTATATTTTGTACGATAGGTACGATTGATTTTTTTTCAAACATCGGGGAAGCGTTCAACTCTATCTTACCTGTTGTTAAGTAACAATTAGACCGAAGATAGAAGTGCATTTCACCTCAACTAAAGAGAAACTGGCTATCTTTTAATAAATAAAACATATTTTATCTGTTGGTTATTACAACAATGCTAGTAATATTTTTATGGCAACAGGCTAACATAGTTAACCAGCACCGCCCGCTGGGAATTGATCAATCATTAATTCATCATCATCACTTCTCAGCCGGTAACCAACCGGACTGGCTTAAATATCCAAATCACCGGTATTTAAATCATCGAACACAGAGGGTGGATAAAATAACAAAATCAAACAGTTGTTTAACGCATCAAAAAGTAGCGCCAAAGCTTCAGTATAAAAGACATAAACGCGCGGGACCAAGAAACGATCAGAAAATGACTAAGGAAATATTACATACAGCAGATGGTAAATTACATTTATTTCCAGACGTGTATGTTTGTAGTTATGTATAGTTAGTACATAACAGTTTTTAGATATGTAAGATGCACATGGGAGTCTACGAAATTTAACATTTAATTTTTGCTGTCTGTTGCTAGTGTTAGCATGCTAGGATGATAGACTTCGCGTAAGCTTTCATCAAGCTCGTCCCTCGTCCCACCTAAGTGGGCTTCTTTGCTGTTTCACCAAAGTGAGACCCATTATAAAAAACTGTGACCTAAACAGTTCAGCGACGTTAATTGAAAAAAAGGCATTCCATTTTGCCTTCATGCCATTTTGCTCTCATAGCGATTATGTGGTAAACGTTTTCATACAAAGAGCAGAACAACAATGCTCATACTGTTATCCAAGACTTATGGTACCAAGTACTGGTTGACGACCACAAACGACCGATTACAATACGAAATTGCAAGTTACGGCGAGTCCCTAGATGCGATAACGGTCTCTTTGAATCACGAATCGATTATAATTGAGCTAACGATTCTGTATCGATTAATTGCCCTCCCAATCACGGAACTATAGTAGTTCGGTTGAAACAATGTTACTGGCGTTTGGTAATTTTAGTCGATATCGTTTTCAGTTACAATACAATGAAAAATGTAGCGTATTAATTGTTATTATTCTTTCTATTTGTAAATTTTGTTAATACTGTAAATGACGTCTTAATTGCTTCAGTTCGGACGACTTGCGTCGAATGTTCATTCGCAGAATGTACCTTTTGCATAATGCACCCCACTGCCCTACTCCTGTAGGTCACATAGGTTAGAAATTGAAGACATTAGCGAAGCGCAGCGTCGCGATTGTCTTGAATTTCGAGGTTATTTTTTTTATTAGACGACAGAAATACTTTGCGCATGGGGTGCATTATGCGAAAGGTACATTCTGCGACTGAACCGCGTTGAAACTTTCGCAATTCAAAAAAAAGTTGTGTAGTAGTATCCTTCCGTTATTCGGAAGGCGCATAAAGTCGTTGGCCCCAGCTGTTGTTTTCGTAATATTGAATTTATGTCACATAAATTCTTCCACAGTAGACTTCAAATCGCATAAATTCAATTGAATATTAAATGTTTTATTCCTGTGTATTGAACCCAATAATAACCGCATTGCTATTCGGCTGCCGAGGTGATTATATGTATAATCATTGTTTATAATTATTTTGTTAAATGTTATAAGAGATCAGCTGTCGTAATATCAGACACAAAAAAAAATTATCAGCAATCCATAGGAGTCTTTCTTCGTGACAGACAAGGGGATAATTATTGCACCCAGAAATGTTGGCTATCCATGCAGGCTATTAAATAAGTATTTTATAAATTTTTTCAAATGTCAGAAACCTGAATTGAGAAAATACAAGCCTATTCTTTAATTAGAAGCCGACGAAGGCAATGTAATGTTCCAGTCATTGGTCGACAATAATTCGGGATGTTTTTGTTTTAAGTCGATCGTTTTCTCACATAAAGGACAAAGGCAACGGTTGGCCAACCCTGGCGGGTCACTGGCCGCCACCATTAATCATCAAAATCATACCCGAATCGGAGATTGGCTATTGGAAATTCGGACTATTCTATTACGAATGGTAGAAAAAGCTGTTTTCTGATTGCCTTATAGAAAAGGTATAGATGAAATTACATTAATTTTCATTACTGGCGTAGTTTATACATTTTCATCCATTTCGTGTTTTTAAACAGTTTTAAAAATATAAAATAAAAATGATTTATTGCCACAATTCAATCGGTAGCAAAGAAGGTATAAATTAAAAATGATTACTTAATACTAACTTATAAGTTAGAATTAAGTTTTAGATTGATTTTTGAAAAAGCGGAAATTATATTTTGTTTAGTAATTAGCTATTTATTTTAATGTAAAATAAACCTTCAAAATAATTTCAATCAACAATTTAGCTTTGATTGAAATAAACTGACTAAAGTGGACAGTGGCGTTTTTGCTTTTATACCCCTCAACTATGTCCCTTATTGCGGGCAATGGGTAACATACTCAGCATTGTGGTGAACTACGTTCAGCGCCGATTTTCAGTTTGTCCCCTTTCAGGAGTGGACGGATTTGTATTGACTTAAGGTGTTAAAAAAGGTGTGCTTGTGAGGAGGCGAGGGTAACAAAAACCAAACAAAAGAGGAGGAGGATTTAAAATGTAGTGTGTATAATTATGTGTTTTGTGTGTTTGTGTGTGTGTTTTTGATGCTTGTGAGATTTATGAGCGTCTGAGTGCAGTTGTGGAGTTTTAAAAAATACTTTTAGTTTTTTTTCTTTCTTTTGTAAAGGATAATAATTGTACCAGATACAATTCTTTGTTTTTTTAATTCTAATGTTTATTATTTTCATACACCATAGTTCTTTAGCTTTCAAATAATTGTTTTATATTCTGCTGTTAATCTACAGGATTGGCAAATACTGATTTGATAATAATTCATTTGTTTTTTTTAAAACATTATTTACATAATACTAAACATTTATAACAATATCATTTGGCTGGGTGAATGTTTTTCAAAAACAAACTGCAAACACTTTTTTGGAATCATCTTTAAAGGAAATCCATAATGGAGTTCAAATTACACAATACCGACCACCAAACAGTGCGTGAAACAATAATTTTATGGCTGCAGAGCGATGTTATTCATAAAGATATAGATTCCCGGCGCTCCCCCGGCCTGTCATTACCCTGCCGTGTCTTTTGACCCGGCCATTACGAAACAGAAGCTTGCCGAGAACAATAAACTCCGTAATGCCACCATCACGATTTTGTTTGTATGGATTTAGCAAAGTTCATATTACTGGGGGTCATCATTAGAATGTATCACGATCCGTATTGATTATGTGGAACACTAGATTGGTTTGCGACTGCAATTTGGTACATAAATCTGAATCATTTCTTTCTTTTTGCTGTTTTGTTCTTTGGATCTTACCGCACGCATTTTTTTCGTTTAGATGTTTAGATAGATTACCATGTAATGTTGCGGTTTTGTTCCTATGTTTTGCAAACAATTTATTTTAGGATTTATAAATTAAATTGTATTACAATAATACTTCGGATAACAGGCAGTGGTAAAGAAAGGGCCTGATATCCGAATGTCCTCTGTTCAAACTCTAATTCAAACAAAGTGTGTTTCGGACATATAGCCTGAACTGGCAATGAAACCGCTCTACTACTTGGCTATCGCGCCGCTCAGTTTATATGTATGTAATCTGTGGATTCATAGCTTTTTTTAAACTTCTTCGCCAGCAGGTGAACCACGGTGCAAATTTGAAGCTCCGTGAGGTGAACCTACCCAAATCACTTTGTCAAATTTCTCTAATCGATATTGATTCTTGTAACCCTCTGCGTCGTCTGTACAGACCTCTCTTTTCTCTTCAGGCTATCCCACCTACTAACTGTAGGAAAGTAACAGTATCTTTAAGGTGCCGCTTTAAGCCTGCATTGTCTGATGAGTGATGACAAATTACCTAATAAAATTATGCACCTAATATTGTAACTGTGATGGTGATAGACTAAGACAATATGGCGATACAACTACAAGACAACAGAAGTGGTATTAGGTTAGGCGCGGTTTACCAAAAGAATTATAACCAATTTACTTTCATTTTGTTTCAGATTTATCATCACGTACAGTTTACTTCTTCTATCGAAAGTAAGTCGCCTACATTTTACTTACTCTAATTTTCGTTAACAATTCTATTATTTGACACACATTAAAGAATTTATTGATAGATAATCCTGTAATGTATTGCTTGAATTGCTTAACTGTACTCAGACACAGTTTTAAAACCGTTATAAACTTGTGAAATTACATTATTGTTGTTGTTGCTTTTATTGATTATTTGTTGCGCGTTGTTCTAAATACCTACATTAATATACACGTATGAAGTTCCGTAGCGTTTAGCACTTGTTAATATTAATACTTGTTAAAATTAATATTGCACTTATTGATACAGTATCACTTTCATGCATTTTACCTTTCTAATTTAATTTGAACATACTGCACTATAATGACAGTTCTGTGCCAAAGTAGGGGAAAAGTAAGATAAGTTATAATCATAAACCTATAAACGTCCCACTGCTGGGCATGGAAGATTGGGCCGTCACCCACCACGCTGGCCCAATGCGGGTTGGTGGATTTTAACGACTGCTTTACGACAACGACCGGGATCAACCAACTGGGCTTTAAGTGCCTTCTGAAGTACGGAGGAGCTCAAAATGTTTTTAATTTGGTCACCCATCCAATGCCCCGGCATTACGAAAGTTGCTTAACTGGCAAGATTGTCTAACGCCTTAGCCTTATAACCTAACAACTTAATAACTTTTGTTTTGTGCAGCAAGCAGCCTCAGAGAAGCGACTAGTGGACCGACTAGTGGAGCGACCAGTAGACCGACCAGTAGATCTGATTTCAGCGGAGTCATCGGAGGCCTCCACGGAGGTTTCAGTGGTGTCAGTGGCGAGCTCGTCATCATCATCCGCGGAGATACACGAGGGTTCGGGAGAGGACCCGCCTGATCCGTCTATCTCCATTGGCCATATTAAGGTGATTATTATTCGAAACTCTTTATTTATTTCTACATTAAAGAAATAAAAACAATTACATAAGTACTAGTTGACCTTTTATCGAAGTTTAAGATGTGAAAATCATATTTTCGCAATTTGAGTAAAATATAGATTGAACTAAAAAAAAATATGTACTGAAATATCGACTATAAAGAGCACAACTTAGTTTTTTTTAACAGAATTTACAACTTAGTTTAAAAGAAAGAAAATTTTAAGTTAGCTCAGTATTTAATAAGAGCTGTACAATAAAAGCAGGGCAGGTTTCTTACCTGTCTAGTAATACAACACAGGGAATACAAATTCTTGTAATACAAGGAACTATATGAACTACGACTCATACATCATACAATAATATGAGCTCGGGTCTGCAGAAAAACTGCTCTCCCTCTGTCTGCGCGTTAGTGCTTATGCTTCGTGTGATCCTATTTAAAAGTAGAAAATAATATTTATGTTTCATTTTTCAGAACGAAACAAGAGAAGCTTTAAAAACAGATGGAACAGAACAGGATCCGGTGAGTTATTTAATTTAAATCTTTGGACTAATCTCATTAAATTAATATAAACGCATGAATCTGATACACTATTCCATTTTTTCGAAACATAGGTACTCAATTATAAATTTAATAAATGATTTTTTTTTTATATAAAAGAGGGAGGCAAACGAGCAGGCGGGTCAGCTGATGGAGAGTAATCACCGCCGCCCATGGACACCCGCAAAACCAGAGGAATCGCAGGCGCGTTACCGGCCTTTAAGGGAGGAATAGGTTTAAGGAAGGAATAGGAATGGGAGGAGGGTGGGGGGGGGCCTCCGGAACCCTCACTGGTCGGACGAAACACAACAGCACCAAGTGCCATTATTTCACGCCGAATATTCGTGAGAGGGTGGTATTACGCCGGGCGAGCCGGCCCAATGCGTGCTGCAACGCAGCGTGGCTCTACCACTCAGTCAGTGTCACTCATTTAGCACCACCCAGGGATCACGTGTAGGGTCTCGAGGGTAAACCTACGGACGCGAGCAACTTTGATCCCCAAATGAAAGGGAAATAGCGTTCTTAAGAGTCATAATATTATGTTTTTTTACGTGTTAGAGACATTTATAAGTGTAAATTAAACAAAGTTCTTACTACATTTACTTAATGGTTTATGGATAACTCAAGTGAGGCCAAGGAAAAGAATTTAGTTTTTATTATTAAATAAAATTTTAACATGTACCTGAAATTGCTAGATTACTATGTGTTATCGAAACAAAACAGCACTTAAGTTCACAGGCATTAACATGCCTGTGAAAAACAAACACAAAAATAAATGGAGTTCTTGAGTTAACAACATTGACATAGTAGGTATCAAAATCTAGTAATAGTTCATACATTGTGTACAAGGAGAATAGAAAAGTGTGGAACAGTGGTGGCTTATGGCCCGGTCACAATATGTAGTTCATGAAAGACCTTAGCCTGGCACTAGGACAGACATTTTTGCGTTTTCAAAGCTACTTCCATTATAAGTAAATCTTAATAAGAATCAGCTAATAAGTTAGCTACAGAAATTAAGTTATTATTTTCATTGATTAAAAACATCCACCTGCATAAAGTATTTCCCAAACGACATTAGTAACTAATTCTGTTAGTTTCCGGTACTGCTATCTGCCGCTTAACGGACGAAGAAGGCGCACCGCCAAGTCGTGTCCGGTGGAGCCTTTATTCTAGTTACCGTGACAAATTTCACCAGGGACCTTACTATGCAAATTCTCATAAGAATTTTGCATTGTAAGATTAAAGAAATACCAGGGTAATACTAAAATAAATAAATACTAAGCTAAGAGGTAACAAAGATTGTTATGTAAGATTTGTTTTTAATAAATAATTACGAGAATAGATACAGTTCAATTAAGTTTTTTTTAATTCGTGACAATAATTCTTAGCGTGTTGCAATGCAATATAAAATAAAAACAACTCCTGTAATTTTCTGGACCCTTATTCGAAGTTCTCGAACGCATATTAAGTGCGTATGCGTACCTACATAATTTAAATGATTATATTTCTTAGCTTCTCGTCTGTGAGAATACCTTAAATCGATTACTAGTAGGTAACAAGTAAAAACAATTTTTATTGTGACTGGTTTTACGGCCGCCGAAAGGGTAACGTAATTTTGCTATTTTTAAATTCAAATCATCAACGAATTTGAAAAACTTACAAATCTTAAAAGGTTGTGTGCCAGCTCAGCAAAAATAACGGTATTTTACAAAAAAAAGACAATAAAATATGCATACATGCCAAAGTAAATAGAAAAAAAGAAATTATGGTAACTAAATAAAATCAACTAATTAACCGTGTCACGTAGCGGTGAAAGAATACTACACCCCCTCCCTTCCCTTAGGTTTCGTAAAAGGCGACTAACAGATTAGAGACTGCACATACATCCAACAGCAAGCAGCTCACCACCTGTCACGCTGACACATGTGCAGTCGCCATTTGTTGAAAAGTGGACTATGGCAGAGGACTCCTTTTGCGGTCCTCTTTGCCTAGTCTCTGACTAACCCTTCGGGGATAATAGTCGTGATTATGTGTATGCACAGACCACATAACCCATAGACTCCGCATACGAGGGTAACGTCACTCGTACTACATATGTAATCCATTGCATATGTAAGTGCCACGCCCCCAAACCTAGATTCAGTTATGGTTTGACAGCGCCGCGGCACGCAAAAATTTAAAAAAATATTTATAATATAAATATGCCGTATTGCGCTGTAAAATTGTATAGAAAGTGGTTCCCTAGCTTACAAAAAGATAATAATTATCATTTCATCGGTCAGTACAATTTTATGACGTAAAATGATAAATTTTAAATGGGTGTAAAAATTCAATTATAAATGAAGAAAAATGCACGCGTTGATGTCTTATACAAAGTCTCTTTCTTTGTGTTGTAAGTTGTAAATGCCTATAACCTAGATATAATTCTGTGCCTATAGCACTATTTCCCTATTCGCTGGTGTATTTAGGTAAATTCAAATACTTGTAACAATATTTAATTCACATAGAATGTAATATGTTGACTATTATAGCAATTTCTAGCAAAATATCATTTTTATACCTCGAGTTTTCGTAACCGAACTAACGGTTTCCGAGAATGGAGTAATCGTTTTCAGGTTTTGTGTATATGTACTAAAAATAAAGTTTTTAGGTTGTTATTGGCGTTGTATAATCAGTTTTAGTTGGTTTAAAATTATTATTATATTTTTATAAAAATATTCAATGCTGAATTTTTGTTTTAACTTCTTTATTTTAATTTATTATTTAAAGATAACTTAGTAAGAAATGACTTGTGTTGTAATAGGTTTCCGAAATGCCCAAACTTGAAAATAAAATGAATTTTTGTTTAGTTAAAGTAAACGTTTATCTATACAGAGTTAATTTTAAAACACCAACAACCTCGCAGGATTACAAACATCATAAACAACAAAGTCTGTTCTAAAACTTTTTCGAAATCGGCAAAAAAATTTTTTTACTTTTCATACAACTGACGAAACAGCTGATCGAGTTTTGTATGGAAAATTGAATTTCTTTTTGCCGATTTTGAAAAAAGTCGTAGAACAAACGTAATTGTTAATGATCTTAGTAATCTGCTCCTGCAAGGTTGTTGGTGTTTTAAAATTAACCCTGTTTATTTTACCATCTCGGATAAAACTTATCCGTCTGATAAAATATTACGCGACTAATCTAAAATGTCACTTGTAAAAAAATAAAAGATATATGACAATACATTTTCAAAATGTATGTAGGAATAATACTTTAATCACCAAATAAGTTTTATCTCACCTTTGAAAAATCAGCCATTACATATTTATTTTTACAAACTACTCCGAAACTGAATAAGGCAAACAGATTGATTGACAAAATATAATATCTTAACGAGTTTTGATATAAGAAGAATTGTTTTATTAATTTATTAACACCGTTATAAATTATACATCAAGTACGAAAACAGTCCATCGATATCAATATCGACTCCTAACACATTACTAATTCGAATACATTTGAAATGATGTGTTACATATCACTAGTTTGACCTTCAAAATATCCAATCACAGCCAGAGTTACACCACCGCTCCCCCCTGAAGTTTAGTACTCGCTGAAGCGACGTCTATGGGCTAAGTGGTCTGTATACACACAGTATGTAAATAAAATCACATATTGTAACAAATCACATATCAAGTAGCTAAAACAAAGCACTATGCAGAGGACTGCTTTTGCGGTTGTTGCCTAGTCTTTGACTAACCTATAGGGGATAAAAGTCATGATTATATGTATGTAAACCAAAGCAATGCGCGGTGTTGGCTTACACTACGGTCGGCATAGATTCACTTTCATAACGCATGCGGCCTTGAATAGAGATGCTTAATTTATAAGACTGTGTACATTTCTAGCGAAGCTACGCGATGCGGTAATTACTACCTGCCGCTTCGCGTCCCTAACATTGGGCCGTAGCCCACAACGCTGGCCCAATGCCAAATGGGTTGGTGGGCTTTAACGACTTCCATCTTACGATAATAACCGGGACCAACAGCGTTACGTGCCTTCTGAAGCACGGAGGGGAGTACACGATGTTTTTTTTTTATTTGGTCGCCCTTCCAGTGACCCGGCATTGCGACTAATTCACGCCAAAACTATTTTAGTTCTATAACCATGTCGCATAGCGGTGAAAGAATACTACCACCCCCTCACTTCTCTTAGGTGTCTTAAAGGCGACTAACAGATTGCACATACATGCACATACTTCCAACAGCATAGAGCGGCGATGGTCTCACCACCTGTCACGCTGAGCACATGTGCAGTCGCTATTTGATGAAAAGTGGACTATGGTAGAGGACCGCTTTTGCTCGACTTATTGCCTAGTCTCTGACTAACCCTTCGGGGACGACTATTAAGTCGTGATTATATATAATGTTAGTGTGTAAGTACGCAAAATAATAATAAATTAAGAGTTTTTTTTATCCGAGTTCTTTTCGTAACATCACACGTCGTGATATATTCGATCATAATGTGAGACTATTTATTATTATCATCATATTATAAAGTAAAGCCCTTTTCCTGTGTCCGCTTTCTTCTTCTAAGCCACGCATTGGATTTTCATGCAGGTTTCAATAATAGAAAGAAAGAACTATCGCTCTTTCTAAAAACCATCCTCAGTTATCACTGAGGATGGTTTTTCGAATAATGATAATGAAATGCATTTAAAATAGCATGTTAAATTAGATTTAATCATAATAAATGTGTTATCGTATCGTCTGACACTGGTTAACTATCACATAATATTTAGAACACAAACAATGAAGGCTCTTACATCAAATTACTTCAACTTCATGAATACGTATATTTTAAAGTTAAATTCATGATTCTCGATTAAAGATTGATACTCGATTGAAACTGGACTACTGTGAAATTATAGGCCGTATTCTATAATATCTCTATATATAAATATAATATACCTCTAAATGTTAATCTTTGGAAGAACCTTGTCGTGGAAAAAATGAAAGTAAAAATCTTGTTACATTACTGGTAAGAAATGATGATGACCCAAAAATGTTCTAAAACGTTCTTGTGGTTTCTGTATAATCTTCCTAAAACCTTTACCCTAGAAAAGAGACAATGCGACCTTATTGGTGTGACCTGGAAATGTTGCTCCACTGAATTAGTGGTTTACGCAGAATTAGCTGCAGTGCACTCTCACTTGTTTTGCATTTTTCCAATCTGCGGTTGGCTTAAGTTTACAGGCGGAGCGATTCGAGGGCGTCGGTAACTGGCGGGACTAAGCCTCTAGTCTTTGTGAGAGTCACCGCGAATGGGTGAAAGGCTCAGTAATAGCCGCCAATTTGCACTCATTTGCCCAGTCATTGACGAAGTGATCGATTCGGCTGGTGACTGACACTTTTAACTAAAACACGACCAGATTCCGACAGTCTTTTATTTTGGAGGCTAATCTTTGTTCTGTCTTACTTTTGCGGTCAACAAGCTCAATCGAATATTTGTATTCAGAACTGAAATCTAGTTTGCTAGTAAACTATGTAGGCCTTTCCAATTGCACGGTTGTTGTGATCCCACTTTTTTCTACGTACATACTTTTAAAATCTTTTTTTATTACTTTCCAATGTATTTACGAAGCGGTCAACATTTGTTATGCATACTTTTTACAGATTTCGTAAGGTTGTTAGTTTGTTCCATTCAGTTTAATGCTCTAAGGTTGTACTTCGTGGATTGTTGACCTTGTTAAAATGTCTGGGATTATATTTGCTTAATATAAGTTGTTTGATTGGCGTCTTTTTATAGTTTCCCAAATGTATTTAACTTTTTATTTTATTATGCTTAAGATTTACTGCATTCTCGGTTCCAAAACATTGTCCTAATTAAATAACTTATTATCTTTCTTTGAAACTGCTACAAACAACTAGGATTTAACAGCTAACTTTTATATTTATAAAATAAAATAAATATAAATGATACTCTTGCTAGTAAGCGACATATAAGCCTTTTATATGTGTTTTCGCTATTTATTTAATTAGCAATAAAGAATAAAAGAGTAGTTTGCATTATTATTTAAGAATTAAGTAAAGTTCATAGTTTGAAATAAATAATGGTAGGAAGATAAGTTTTTAATGAATTTAGTTTTGATTTTTATTTATTTTTATTTAGTTACTAAGAATATAAATGTATTTTGCATTGCTAATTTAAGTATTTAGTAAGTCCTTTATTTTTTGCCTGGAAAACAGGATAAACCTAGTTCAGGCACTTGTGTATTATTGTCACTAACAGTATGTTTAGTATTCTGGATATGTTGTAAAATAAGTTATTCAATAAAGATTTTATTTATTATTTATTTATTTATATCTAGCTAGCAGACGGGTTCAGTTGAAGAATTCGATCACCAGCTCAGTGTAACAATTACAAAGTTTACACAGAAATGCATGGTGGCGAAACAATGGCGCCATCTGCAATCAGCAAATTGAAACATCAACCTTAAATACAAAGTTATGAGGTTTTTTTCACGCGTGAGCACCCTCTCTCTCGGTCACTACTAAGTACAATGGACATTGCAAACATTACACTGTTACTTAGCTTTGAAACTTATTACGTATGCCACAAGGCCTTTGACGAGATAAAAATATCGAGTCCATGTGTTGTTCTGTTTTCTTACGTGGTATACCCACGTGTTTCCCAACCTTTCGATACAGTATACAGAATACGATGTCGGCTGAATGGAATATGCTTGTGCAATGCGTGGTATAGTAGGTGGTAATATGGGTTGCGAAGGGCTTTTACGTTTCGATGAATTAGGATAATACGGTGCTCTACTGTGCTAGCGTACGTTGGTTAAAAACATGAATTCGCATGTATTGATTTAGTTGAAATACATTTGACTTTAACAATACATTGTAAAAGTCATCGACGTCGTATATATCAGCGTACTACATCAGCATAATTATAAAAGCGAGACTTGAGGAGATCGCCAACAGTCAGATTGGAAATTCTTATAATAAAAGAATTACTTTCTTCTTGACGTGCTTTCCGATACACGGAGCTGCGTTAACTAGCATCTCTATATAGTAAACTGCGTAAGAAAAAGACATGATAAATCTTAGAATGCAAGGAATAGTTGGCATAACACAAATCATCATTGCCCTATTTGAACGCCAAAGGAACATACAACATTCCCTGGAGAACCATTATAAATGCTGATTACACAGTGGGACCAAACTTCATATAATGTTGGATTGGGAAGTTGCCAGGTCGCCAAACCTAAAAGCCGGACAAACCAGCCAGTTTGGCCGGACATTTGGGTAAAAAGGCCGGACACCTTAAATTTTCGGGAGCAGGAGCGACCGACAGTCGACACGCCTATGCTCTTAGCTACGCTCGGCGCTCGCTCGTTTGCGAAGTGTAAAAGCCTTAAAAGTCGGACAAACTGGACACCGTTTATTTTGGCCGGACACGCAATCAAAAAGCCTAACTATGTCCGGCTTTATCCGGACGCCTGGCAACTCTACCTGGTGATATAGACGACTCACGTATCCCAATTCTGGCTGTCGCTGCTGGTAAGTGCTTACTGTTGCAATTCTAAGACAATAGCATTTGGTAACAGAATTTTGGTCAGCCATCACTAGACAGCCAACCCCTGCTATCTAAGTACCATTCTAACTATTGCGTAAATTTTAGGTATCTACCTTTCGCGCAATTTCAAAGTCAAACTAACTTTACATAAAAGGTATTTAGTGCTAATGACTAAGTCCCAATATAGGTATATCAACTAAAGTTTCTTTATACCTATGTCACGTATACGTTCCTATGGCATTCATCCGATTACGATAATACTTCGATAAGTTGTTAAACGCTCGCGAAGGTTTCTGAGTTAAAATCATCACGGAATGTCAATTAGGAAAAAACACAAGCATAAAGCACTGACAAAAGTCGACGGGTGAAAACCAGACCTCGGTAGCCAAGTGGTTAAGGCAGCCACCCGGAATGCGGAAGGTGCGTGGTTCGATTCCCGCCTGAGGTTGTCGCCTTTTTTCAGTGTTTAAAAATTTTACATTAGTATATTTAAGCAAGGGAAGAAGGGAAGGGAGGCCTTTGCCCTGCAGTGGGACAATTAAGGCTAATAATAATAATAATAATATTTAAGCGTTAATAAAACGCTAAAATATACAAAAAATATTAATCAATTAGGTACTTACGCACTTACGGACGATCACGCAGACGAAGTCACAGGCGTTCGCTACTTCTTAAATATAACAATGAAGACAAGTTAAACACTACAATTTCATTCATTCATGACGATGAACCGATTACCAAATAAGATAATTAAGTTGTATCATGATCTAACAGCCACTTTGTTCTTATCACTCAACGAAAGTTGATACACAATGAAGGTCGTGAGAGAGGTGAGTGAGTGATATTGTGTTGTTGGCAATCGTTCGTCCTCACATGTGTCGATGGTAATCTGTGACCCGCCGTCGCGGCGTGTGATGATGTAGCTGTTCTTCGGCTCACATTGCATTTAAACCATAACAACAGCTGCAACTGTATGTCCCACATCTCCCTTCCCGTAATATGTCCAATTTAGATAAGTGCTTAAAAAAGGAAAGGGAACTCATTAGGTCAATAAAGTAGTTGTGGATTGTTCATATCGCAATGCCGGTTATTAGCGATGTGTGCACGCTGAGATTGGTACGGTAACGATGCGTTTTTCGATCATAAAAGCGTTGAACATCATAAAAGTTTCGCAGTAGCTGTTCCGAGGAAAGGCAAATTGTATTTATTGATGATATATAATGTAACGCCTTGCTTGGTGGCGAATTGGCATAGCGTTCGCCTCTGTATTCAGAGGTACTAGTAAACTTTTATGTCACGCGAAATGTGTTACGGATTTTCGATACATACTCCGGGTGCCTGTCAGTTATTATTATCACAAACAGGCATCTGAAAAGATGGTGATGAACACTTTGGTGGACACTAGACTGCTATAGCAGTTATAACAATAAAACTTTTATTGTGTCTGTTATACTGTTTGCCAAGGTGTTAAGCCAATCTCCTCAATGTACAGAAGACAAAGAGATTTCAAATTAAGGGAAACTTTGTCCATCAGATGACAAATATGGAGTGATCTGATATGAAGTTATTTTCTAAATTGATAAGACAAAAGCAGAAATATTATTGTAACAATTGAATAACAATGCGCCCGCTAATATGCATTCATACCTTTACATGGAAAAGCACTAAAGTTTGGTTGGCTACAATAAAACAGAGTATAAAAAAACCCCAAAAGTCCAGTTATTCAGTTCTTTGGAAGAAACATCTAACCGCATAATATTATCACACATTAGTATAGTGTTTGAATCCATTGACTTGTTTAACTAAAACAATCGTATCATCTTAAAATTTCACCCTAAAATTGACCATGCACTGTGCAGAATTTTGCGCTGAACATTTTAACTCTCAAGCTTAACGAAGACATTATATTTGTAATAAAATTTGAATTCACATAAAATAAGACAATTAACATCTATTTTGCAATAACTAAACTAAAATGCATCACGTTTAAGTAAAGGAATGCACGAGTCTAAAGTGATCGAATTCAAGGTATGTAATTTTAACAAACGGTTTACATGTAGATAGGGTTTTGTTTTTATTCGTCATTCAACTTATGGTCGGCCCACGACCAAATAGTTGTGTTCACATTTGTCGTTTTATAGATTCGGAACCAATTTGGCCGGAGTGCCACAAGGCACTCCACTGGCCCAATTTTATAATGCGCGCAGCGCTCAGCGCCGCTCGCAGCGCGGCGCGCGGCGTGCGAACCGCCCTGACACACTTACGGCCATTTACAACTTTTTTGTGCAAATCTTTCAAGGGGTCGTGACTGTGAAATGGTGCATTATGAACTGTCGGTAATTCGATAGTTTGTTTTGAATGTTTTGTCGAGTGGATAATGGATGCAATCTAGAGAGAATGCTGACAATAAGTGAATTCTAATGTGGTTTTCTGGTAACGGTTCGACTTTCCAGCGTCTGAGCGGTATTAGGTCAGTATTGATAATTCGTGAGCTGTGTCTAATTAGCGGAGGTTATGTGAAGGAAGAAGCGGTGCTGTGGCCAAAAGTGTTGTGTGCCGGAAGCTGGTGGTTAGGCCTGTTTATCTCAGGGCTATCTCTGTTGCACCATGTCCGCAGTAGCTCTGCGTGCTTGTACGTATGCGATGAGATCTTAACGTAACGTACCATCTACCCACGGCGGGCGTGTACGGTGCGTACAATTGCTCAAAGCCGTCATGTTTTATTTTACATAAGTGTATTACTGTTGATATTTTAAAAATTTATTTCATTATTATTCTTAAATATAAAGGTAAACACATATACCAATCACAATAAATATAAGTAAAAGTTACAAATAATGACCTGGTTGGGTTATGGTTCTAAATGAAACAGTTTGGTACCTAGCTGACCTTTAAAATTGTGGTTGAGTGTAAATTACTGCTGTATTGTAAGGCAGTTTTATGAATCTATTTTTTAAACTGTAAAATTTTTACGTTATTATTTAGATTACTTACCATAAATTTTGCCTAGCATGACGTATATACCTATAATACTTGTACAATTACGAGTACCTATACAATTGGTTTCAGGAAGGGCTTATAGTGAACGCTAAAGTATTTAAATAGATACAGCCATACAACCGCGTACGCGCACGTAATCAAAACAAAAAACGCACAAGATGATACGTCGATTATCTCTTTTCTTGTCGACTTTTATACACAAGATCTAATTTATTTATATGCGCTATCTAATCAGCGTTCTGTGAAATGTGTCATGGGAAACGAGCGATTAATAATTAACAGGGTGGAAGCTCTTTGTTAGCAGCGTGTTAGCTCTAATATGAGAATACATGAAACCACTGGATTGGCCCTCCCCTAGTTTTTGTATAGCGTTTTCCTTTTTGCTATTTAGTATTGTCTTCTTATGATGAACGTTACGTAAAGTCATTCATTGAAATAGAACTCAGTAAACATAATCGACGACACTTGAAGGTTTTGATAATTGGAAGAGATAATAAGTTTGCAGGTCAATTAGCTGAGAAGTTTAAGAATGTGACTAGGTAGGCATTTCATTTAAATAACTTGATGGCTGTTAAGGAAATTAATGGTGACAAAGATTCGGAAAAAGTAAAGCTTGACTGGTCATTGTGAAAATTGCGTCTGAGACTTCATTTTGTTTAATTACTTTCTAGGAAAAGTAGAAGTTCGGAGGAGATATTCTCATTAATTAGGTACTTTGTTTATGCAAAAACGTTAAAAATGTCGTTCAATTATCTACTTACATAAGTTAGTAATGTTTCATTGGATATTTAACACAATTTCCTTATCCATTCTCCACTAAGTACTTATGTTTTGCATAGACGAATATACTCGTAGAGTAAAATAAATATTACTAAAATAAAAGACCACAATTTTCTCACTTGAGTTTATTCTGTGCTTGAGTTATAAAGTGGTGCCGTGTGGTCACAGAATAATATATACTAGATGTGGTGACAGAAAAAGTATGGTTATAGTCGTCGTTAACGATCGTCATTTTGTTGTAGTTAGTGTAGCTAATGACGCCACGCTACGATACCTACATTGACAAAAGCTATAAGATAAACAATTGTAATTTAGATACTCTTAGGCTCGTATTCTAAAACCAAACTCACAGTCAAATCTCTGCTTGAATTCAGTTAGAAAGAGATGGCGATATATGCGATGAATAGCACCATCCCTTTCTAACTGTACTCAAGCAGAGATTTGAGTGTGAGTTTGGTTTTAGAATACGAGCCTTAGTTTATCTTCTTCATAGTTCATCTTAAATTTCATATAAGTACCTATTTATTAATAACTATAGTCTTCTTGTCAGATTCCATTAATTACACACAAGAAACCAATGCAATAAACGGTTGTCACTGTCTCTCCCAGATGTTGTATTCCTACCAAAGAAGAATTAATGATATAAAAGCACTCGTAATAAACAATAGTCATTTGTTTCTCCTATTGTATAAGGTTGTACGAGTACGAGTATTACTGCCAGAGAAAGAAATATTTCATGAAACCGCAGGTAATAAACGCCAGTCATCTGTCTCCCCCAGGTGGTGTTCCTGTCTGAGAAGAACAACTACATCCCCGTTAGCATAAAGCCCCGGTCGCCGGTGGTGGACAACACGTGGCGCGAGCCGCCCGCCTGGGAGCGCGAGTACCGCCGTCACCGTACCAACGGCAGCCGCGTGCAATGTAAACACATTATAATATTTATTGACTGGTACACTAACGAACAACTACATCCCCGTGAGCTTAAAGCTCCGGTCGCCGGTGGTGGACAACACGTGGCAGGTACCGCCGCCACCGCACCAACGGCAGTCGCGTGCAATGTAAACATACTATAATTTCTATCACCTGCAGTGCGAGCACGGATCTTTTATCGACCGATAATATGACATTAAACGTCGACAAATTGACATCGGCCGTGCATGAACTGTCAAATTTTATCGTCTAGTGTCACTTTATCGGTCGATAAAAGATCCGTGCTCAAGGGGCTGATACACTAACGAACGAACACATAATATCTATCGACTGGTAAACTAATGAACACTGAACTAGTACTACTAGTACTAGTAAACACACAAACACACATTTTTATATATTTTAAAAAGACTACAGACCTGCCCCCTTACTCTTGAAACCGATCGCTATTGGATCGGTTGGTATTGTGAATTTTCGTACTCCTAAGTTACGACACCAGAGCTAATATGGGTTCATATTGCGTGGATTTTGAGTGAAAAAAATACAAAGCCATTTAGTTCACCCAATATGAATCCAAATTAGCGTTGGTGTCGTAACTTAAAAATATGAAAATTCACAATACCAATCCGATCCAATAGCGATCGATTTGAAGAGTAAGGGGGCTGGTCCACTAGGGAATTCAACTACGGGTTCCTTGACGCCTGTAGCCCATATTCTAACTAGGTGTGCAGGTACCATCTCCCAGTAATTTTGTTTTTCCATGACTTTGACATATTCATTCTTCTTTACTTCTGTGTTTTATAAAGGATTTCTTTTTAATTTCAAAATCTTCATGGTTTACATAATCAGTCACTCACTACGTATCTCATTTCATAACTGATTTCTGTATTACAGATATTGAAGCTGAATGTCAGGATGACTTCATGAAGATCAGAGTTGGATTCAACGGGTCCTTCGCAGGCCTTGTATACTCCGCAGGTAAATATTTAATACTGAAGTCTACTTTTAGGACTAATAGAATAGAAACAGATTATCAACATTTAAAATTCAATGTTCGCACTTTAAATTTAACTGTATTCACTTGAAATAAGATTAAAAAGCAATAAAAAATTACAACAGGATTTTGGTCTATTTTATCTTTACCTGCTACGGTTCATAAATATGTAGTATTTTCGCCAGAACCATTCTAGAGAAATGTTTCACAGGTTACGCAAAAGTGAGCAAAATGTGTCTTAATTGATAATTTAGATACTTACCTATTATCATTGCTATTATCTTGAGATCATGTCTTCAACTAAAATAACCCTACGGAAGACCAGCGACGACTGTCCAACAGCCGACATTAAGCTGATACGGCATTTTATAGTGGTTATACAAAATAACAAGAAGTTCAAACTTTGTGTACAGTCGTGTTAATTTTCTTAGGCTGTTGCAATATAAAAAACGCAGTCTTTCTCTCCCTTGCTAAATCTTGTAATAAAGTTTTAAACACGTGTAAATTATGTATAAAAACAATCTGTTTAGATTACCGCGTAATATCTACGCACGCAACAGTGATGGTTCCCCGTTCCCGTAACCTAAGCCACAGTCACATTTTTAGGTGCAACGGAACTCTTTGATGATTGGCATAGACAATGAAACTCCTAGCTGGATGTAAGGTTTTAAACGGGTGTAATAAATAGATTAAAAACAATCTGTTTAGATTACCGCGTAATACGCACCCAGCAGTTTTGGTTCCCGTAACCTAAGCCACAGTCACATTTTTAGGTGCAACGGAACTCTATGATAATTGGCATAAACAATTAAACTCCTAACTGGAAGTGTCATTGCATTGTTGCGTTGGTCTCTTAGCTTCATGGCGATCACATCACGGCCCATTCAAGTCATGCGCCGATCCGAGATAAGATAACGCACAAGCAACGGGGAAGCCGGGGTAGACTAGAACAGATGTTGTAATTATTAATAACTGTCATTAATGCGTGTCTTTGTGGGCACAATAAAACGGAATGCTCCCTTTTACACGAGTTTAGACAAGAGTTGACTTTTTTATAAACTGTAGGTCCTGTTTTAAGTGTTCAAACTTCTCCTCCTCACTTTAATATAACTCACTCGTACTAAAAAACAATAGCATGCTCCAGCAAAGAGATCAAAGACAAAGACATTTTGCAAGACGTTTGAAGACTGCGCAAACTTATTTATGTATTTAGGAAACTTAAACATTTAGCTGATCGGCGAATTATTAAAATGGTCTACTACGCCTTATGCCAATCACTTATTGACTACTGCATAACAACTTGGGGCGGGGTAGCCAAAACTCACATTATTGAAGCGGAGAGAGCTCAACGTGCAATACTAAAAGTGGCGGCTGGTTTGCCTTTCCATTTTTCTACATTTGACCTCTACAAACGATGGCAAGTACATTCCTTTGTGTTATACACTATTCTCAAAAAACACCAACAGTTAAAGTATGACCCGGAGCACAGGAAAAATAAACGGCGTCAAAGGTCAAGTTTTGCCAGACGCCGTTGTTCCGTATTAGACATTCTCAAATGCACTTTTGCTACTTAGGACACTATCTTTATAATAAAAATAAAAGCAAGCTTAACTTATATCCACTCCATAAATATAGTGCGAAAATAAAATCTCTCCTAAATTAGATTCTGAGGTCTATCTCGGGTTCGATTCCAGAGGGTATTTAATATTCATTGTGCTTAGTTTTGTCAGTGGTAGACCTAATTAGAAGTTCGCCTGGCTAGCTCCTTACTTGTTTGCTTTAGAAAAGAAAATTACCATTCTTCATTAAAGAATGAATAATACGTTAGGTAATAAAGAAATAAACACCCTTTTTCACATTAATAATAAAACGTAACAACCTAAACGAAGCATTTTTTTTCATATTATTTATCATTCATTTAACATGTGTGAGCCGTGTTTATCACTAACCCTGTTATTAATAAACGTTGATTAAAGTTACACTTAGGATTAAATTGACGCTGTCTCGTGTTGGGTGTAACATTTGGCCATTTTTATTAATAAGAAGGTAACTAAAAGAATAAGTACTCGTAGTACCAACCCTTCTCTTCTTAAAAGGCCCTAGCGGGCTAAAGTCTGCTAACAGCATAGAGCAACGACGGGTTCACCGCTTACCACGCTGCAGTGACCTATCACTTAGCACATGCGCAGTTGTAATTTGTGGTCAAACGTGGATTATGGCAGCGGACTGCTTCTGCGGTCCTCGTTGCCTAATCTCTGACTAAGTGCCATTTTCCTCTGATGCGGATTAAATAGCAAACAAAAATCGGCCGAAATTTCGTTTCGGAGAAAGACAGTAGGGCCTCAGGTCCTAAAAGTAATTATCTCTTATCTAATTTTAAAACATCCTACTAATATTATTAACGCGAAAGTTTGTAAGTATGGATGGATGTTTGTTACTCTTTCACGTAAAAACTACTAAACGGATTTGGATGAAATTCCGCATACAGATAGTTTATAACCTGGATTAACACATAGGATACTTTTTATCCCGATATTCCTACGAGAACGGGAACCACGCAGGTGAAACCGCGAGCAGCCGCTAGTTTAAAATATAAATCCGAACGCGTGCCGAAATCCGCGTCACTGGAAAAGGGCATTAAGCCTTTGGTTATAATAATAGCCAGTCGTGAATCTTTGTATCATGTATGTACAATCGAGGAAGTTCTCGGTCGACCACTGTTCAGCGATATTCGCTTCCGCTCCATTCCTACTAGGGTTGCCACTGTTTTTAGGACAAATAAAGTATTTTTTATTTTGTTAAAACAAATATAAAGTACATAGCATAAAAAAGAGTAAGTATTTATTAATACGTCCTTAAAACGTATTTATTTAACAAATATTTGTCTTTTACGTAAATAGAGTAAATAGAGAATTTTAGCGTACTTTATTGGTGTCGTAGATTATAAAGTACGCCTACATGGAAAAGAGGACATTACTCTATTTTAGAGTACGGGTAACCCTAATTCCTACCGCGCGTACGTACCTTCAGTAGCGTGCGCTTAGATAGCAATGCAATGTGCAAGCGATTATAGCCGAAAAGTGGTCAAACTCAAACTCAAAATATATTTATTCCATAAACTCAATTAATAAGTACTTTAAATCGTCCAAATCTTTTCAACCGCACTCTTTCAGGACGTCAATTTTTAACTGTGGCAAAGAACGGGCGCGCATGAAACCACAGCGCACAGAAGCAACGATATTTTCATAAAATATGTCGTTGTCAGGTCATAAAATACAAAATATGAATTAAAAAAATAATAAAAAATAAAATACATTACTACAATACAATGTATCTATTAATTACAGACAATTTATCATGTGTGTTTGCGCAGGCTACTCGTACGACCCTGACTGCATGTACATCAACGGCACCGGCCGCGACTACTACGAGTTCTACATCCAGCTGAACCGGTGCGGCACCCTCGGCAGGAACAGCCAGCACGACGACACCAGGAAACATCCCACTGTGAGACCAAACACTTTATACGGAGACCTTTGGAGTTTTAAGGCTGGTTTTACAGTTACGTTTTTAGTGGGTAGGTCTTCTCTTTCCCTCGTCGAGTTTTTTCTGACTGGGGAGTAGGTGAGGAGAGACCCACATAACCCGAGGTCGCTCTAGACCTCGATGTATGTCTAAAGCGGAAGTCTATTAGAATACAGATTTTTTTGATATCGAATTTCATTTTACCGAAAACTTTTCCACGATTTTTAATATATATTTTTTTTAATTCATCAAATAGTTAATCATCGCTGTTTTATATCATCGAAAAACGTTTCTTTAAAAAAATCTTTTAAAGTTGTTTTCATTACCAGAAAAACGGTATATCGAACTTACATTTTATAAAAGTATTAAGTTATCGATGAAACTATTCGTAAAAACATATTACAATATGTATCGGAACCAATAATACTTTTCAATTAACACTTTTTTATCGTAGTACGTTTCATCGAACGATGCATTCGCCTGTTGACGATAAATTGTGTTGCGGTCAGTTCTATATTAATATTTCATAACGCATAACATAAATGGCCAAAATTGAAAAGGCATAATTTTGATAAGCGTAAGTACCAAAAGGCATATTTTTTATTTGCCATAATGTTCAGAAGACATAATATTCAAAAAGCATACATGCAATAAGATAAAACTTATTGATAATATGATCAAACCAGCGTGCAGCATGCAGCATGTAGGCAAACATGCAACATGCAAGCAAGCATGCAGCATGCAGGCAAACACGCAGCATGCAGGCAAGCACGCAGCATGCAGGCAAGCACGCAGCATGCAGGCAAGCATGTAGCATGGCAGGCAAGCTTGCAGCAGGCATGTTTTCTTTCACGGCTCCGGCGCTGCGAGGCTCCGGCGGTCCCACGCGAGCTTATCGTCGCAGATGGATTTCGCTCACCACGAGCGAGCGCGAGCGCGAGCGTTAAACCCACCTGCTCCTCAGCTCGCGGGCCGCCTCGCCCCTCCGCTCCTACGCGGGATTGAATTACACTCTAGCGTAGGGCAGACAAGACTACGTGGAGTCGGTTTTGCCGCATTTCGTTTCTGTCACTGACTTTTTAAGCACAAACTTACTTCTTAACGTACGTAAGTATACATCATAGTAATAATAGAAAATAAATTTATGGAAATATACAATTATACTTTATAAACCATGCCTGCAACTATGACTTTTATGAAATAAAAAGACATTATGCACAGAACTTATTAATTGCATGAAATAGAATTTTTGATGTACATTGATTTATTAAAATAAAAATTGATGTTTCAATTATTCTGCAAACTGAAACTTACGATGAAACAAAAATATGGGTAACAAAACTTCGATGTAACATTATTTCGAGAAAATGTATAAAACATGAAAATAAATAACGATGAACTGGGTTTGTAGATAATTAATATTTGAGGAAATGAAATTGCGATGTAATCTAATTCTAGAATTTGTTAAATATTCTATAAAAAGTTCTGCGAATCGTTTTATGGGGAATGAAAATCGTTGAAAGGAATTGCGATAAAATGATGGATTCCCGTCTAAAGCATTTTACTTAGTGGAAAAAAGGGTGCTTTTCTACTAGTTCTGTATAAAATCCAGCAGTACCTCTGCTGGATTTTGTCCAGCTCTGTATAATTCCACCAATAATATTACTTCGTTTTCTTTGCCTGTGTGAACTGGAGTAATCTGATTGATGGATTTTGCCTTATACAGCTCTGGTAGAAAAGCATCTCTTTATTCACCACTATTACAACCCTGTATTCCGTGATGGTTTTATCAACATAGAAACTTGGACTAATTAAGAAACATATTTTTTATACGCAAGAGTCGATCGAGTTTGCGTTATCTACACTGATAATAAGAGATAATATCAAGTAGGTATAACTTCCAAAACATTAACCATTAATGGGCGTATTGTAACTTAGTTTGTGTTAGATAATCGGTATGGAGGTCCATTTCTCCCCCCCCCCCCTCACAATTCCTATTCCTTCCTTAGAGATCCTACACCTTCCGCAGGTCGGCAACGCATCTGCGATTCCTGGGCGTCCATGGGCTGGTGATTACGTTCCATCAGGTGACCCGCCTGCTTGTTTGCCTCCTTATAGCATTAAAAAAAACTAAGAAATTTTATTTTTTAAAATTAAACTTATGACAGAGTATAATTATTATTAACCATAAGTATATAAGTATTAACCGTGTCGCGTAGCGGTGAAAGAATACTACCACCACCTCTTTTCCCTTGGGTGTCGTAAAAGGCGTAATAATATCCGGCGTGAAATAATAGCACTTGGTGCTGTTGTTTCGTCTGGCTAGTGAGGGTTCCGGAGGCCCTTCCCTCGCCCCCCCCCCCCCCCCCTCACAATTCCTATTCCTTCCTAAAACCTAAGTACTACCTATTCCTTTCTTAAAGGCCGGCAACGCATCTGCGATTCCTCTGGTGTTGCGGGTGTCCATGGGCGGCGGAGATTACTCTGCATCAGGTGACACGCCTGCTCCTTTGCCTCCTTCTATTTAAAAAAAAAAAAAAGACTGCACATACATTCAACAGCATAGAGCGGCGATGGGCTCAATACCTGGCACGCTGAGCATATGTGCTGTCGCTATTTGGTGAAAAGTGGACTATGTTAGAGGACTGCTTTTGCTGTCCTCATTGCCTATAGTCTCTGACTAGCCCTTCGGGGATAATAGTCGTGATTATATGTATGTAGAGTCGATCAAGTAAGCGTTAACTACAACGATAATGATGAGATGACATCAAGTAACTGTTTGCCGTGGCGTGTTCTAACTTAGTTTTTGTTACATAATCATTCATTTCATTTCATTTCATTTATTCCACAAACAAATAACTTTGTGTAGGAAATACACATAAATAATTCATTAAAAAAAGAAAGAAAGTAACCTAACAATCATAAATTAATTAATTAAAATCTAAATAGTAAGTAATTATAATTCAAACATTCAAAAAAAATAAAATTAAATCAATATAAATTATAAATAAGTTCACCAATTAAAATCAACATCATTAAATAAAAATATAAATTTAAATAATCACAGAATAAAATCAATCAAGTAAATTCATCAATACTATACAAACATTTTTCTAACAAGAAGCTCCTTAAGCTGTTTCGAAATAAATTTATACTACCGATAGAATTAAGATCAGTAGGCAGAGCATTAAAAATCTTGACCGCTTGATACCTTACACTGTGCTTAATTATTTCGAGTTTGGGCGCAAAAAAATTGTGTAAGTCCCTTCTCCGTGTCATTAAACGCTTTTCTCTTTCATCAGGTGTTTCATATTTTTCAGGCTTTTTTACTAAATCTGTAAGTATAACTAATATATAAAGACTAGGTATGGTTAAAATGTTAAGTCTTTTAAAATGTTCCCTACAGGATTCCTATTGTGGGATTCGCGCTATAGTTCTAATGGCTCTCTTTTGTAGTATAAAGGCTCTATTTAAATTATATTTATATGAGTTACCCCAAAACTTAATACTATGTCTTAAATGTGATTCCACCAATGCATCGTAAACTATCTTAAGTTGCTCTTCAGTAGTTTCATCCCTTAAACTTCTGAGAGCGTAACAGGCTGAACGAATTTTATTTGCCATATTTTCCAATTCCCGCTTCCAATTAAGAAATGAGTCAATATGTATGCCCAGAAACGTAACTGTTTCTACAAGAGTGACTTTATTTCCTTGCAAAGTAATATCCAAAGATTCCGTTTCAATTGCATCACTAGTACCGATGTTCTTTTGATAAGCAAACTGTCTACAATTTATAATATTATTCGTAGCAAGATGCTCCATAAGGCGTGATTTGATAACCAGTTCGAATATCTTTGAACAGACCGGCAATAAGGAAATAGTAGTTAGTAGTAGTTTTTAGGTTCAGTTTTGGCACCCTTTTTGTAAACTAGATTCACTTTAGCAATCTTCAATTGATCTGGAAACACACCCTTATTATAACACATATTGAAAAACAATGAAAGGGGTTCTGCTAATATATCAATATTGTCCATAATAATCGTGATGGGCAAATCATCGTATCCACAAGACTTCTTTTTACCCATCTTGCTGACAATTTTAAATATTTCTGTAGGTGATGTTAACTTTCAAATCGAGTTATTTGAAACTGGTGGGTCTTTTAAAATTGATAGAGACAAAATTGTGTCGCCTACAATATGAGAACCACCCTGATCAAATTTCTTAGAAAAAATCTCAACCACTTCTTCAGGCTTTACAATCCATTTACGTTAAGAGACAATAACTTCCTGCTGTGATTGTTGATCTTATTTCTGTGTTTATTAACTACTTTCCATATTTCCTTTGAGCAGTATTCAGCATTTTTTATTCCTGTTTGTACAGCCAATCTTCTTGCACATCTGGCCACACGCCTATACAGATTAATATATTTATTTGTATACTGCAGTAGTGATTGGTCACTTGTGCACTTATGTGCCGATATCAAGAATCGCTTTATTTTACTAGCCACCTTTACACCTTTAGAAATCCAATTTATCTGGCTAGTTTTGGTTCTGAATTTACGCTTAACCTTCTTAAAGCTTATTTTAAAAATAATGTCAACATTTTTAATAAAAACATTTATTCCAAAATTTGTAAAACTATTTTTTAAAATATGCTACCTAAAAAGTTTATTATTATTATCATTAAATATTCTACGTTCACAGACATTAACTACATTCTATGCTTTCAATTCCTTTACTACAGGCACTTGTAACTCACAGAAAATACCTGCATGCCCATCTGAGAGACCATTAGGTCTACAGTTGTTGACACTACACAATCACTCAGAAAATTAATTAAAAATTGTCAAGACACGAACTAGCATGTCCCCTTCTAAAAGAAACAGAATCCAATAGTGGTCTAAAGTTGTAGCAGGTAAGCAAATTCAAAAATTCTGACTCCTGCCCACTTTCCGTCAATAAATTCACATTAAAATCACCACATAAAATGCACTTCTTGTCAAAAAAATGTTTTAAGAGTTTAATCGGTGTGAAGGTCACCATTGATTCGTTTTGTGTGGGCGACAGAAGAACCTGATGTGGAACACGATCACGGTGCAGTACAACGCGCTGATCGAGGAGGAGCTGGACGAGCACTTCAAGGTCACCTGCGAGTACGGCTACGACTTCTGGAAGACGGTTACCTTCCCGTTCCTGGACGTTGAGTAAGTGTCACATTACATACTGTCGATGAAGTTCCCGGCTGAACACTTTTCGGCGATATTCGCTTGTACACGCTACTGTACGTAGGTGCAAAATCAAAATCATTTATTCAACATAAACCTTTACAGGCACTTATTGACGTCAAAAACAAAAATAACAGTTAACTAACGTACTATCTTAAATTTTAATCTTACTAACAAATCCACCTACCTACCTAACTAACCTACCACCAGTTCGGATTTTGGGATAACCTTCGACTGAGAAGAACCAGGCAAGAAACTCAGGAGGCTTTTCTTTTTTCCCTACGTTTGTAATAACTAATATGTTGTACTCGTACATGCACTATGTCCATACATGTTTGTCATTTACATAATCTTCAATTTTATTATAATAGCCTTTACTCATAAGGGTTTTTATAACATGTGTTTTAAATGTATGTAAAGTTGCAGTCGGAATGAGGCGCAAGCAAATATCGCCGAAAGATGGTCGACTGGGAACTTTCTCGGCTGTGAATCACGACTTTTATCACCAAAAGGTTTTTTTTAATGAAAAAAGGTGGCAAACAAGCAGGCTGGTCACCTGATGGAGAGTAATCACCGCCGCCCATGGACACCCGCGAAACCAGAGGAATCGCAGGCGCGTTGCCGGCCGGCCGTTTAAGAAAGAAAAAGGCTCGTTTCTTGAAGATTCCTAAGTCGTAACGGTTCGGTTAAACCTTCGCGCCGCCAAGAGCTGATTCCCTTCGTCGCTGCATAGCATATAAGCAAAACATGATGTTCGCAAAATATCATATTAGCAAAACACCATATTCTTACAATATCATATTCATATTCATAACATCCTATTCGTAATTAACAACATTTTCTTAACAAACAGTACAATTGTGATAAAAAAAGTTTTATGCAAGTTTTTCTATTAAGTACTTATATTTTTTTATTTTTTAAGCTGCTAGCTAACCAGAAGAACAGAACGACAAATAGAATCGAGGCATGGCATCGCCGGATTAATACAAAAATTCTATCAAAACCTACCATTTTCCAAAAAAATAACGTATGTAGGTAGTGGACGATTGTGTTATAAACAAGATTAGCATTTTACTATTTCTGAAACGGTTGTGTGCAGTATTCTAATTTTAAAAATTACTAAAAAAAATTAATAGTAAATTAGTAGTTAAGAAAGAAAATAGCAAATAAATTGTTAATTACAAGAATAATTGACTTTGATATCAATAAACCGTTATTACACGCTATCTGATTGTTAGATTTCTTGAAAAATATTTACTTAAACATTATGACATTAATTGTACTTTAAAATTAAGTATCCTGCTAATATGTTATTTTGCTAATATGATGTTTCAAGAATGTGTTGATTTGATATTTGATATTTTGCAAACATCATTTTTTGCTTTAATAACGCAGCGAGACGGAGGGGGCTTGACAGTCGATTGCGTGTAGTTGCGCTTAGTCAGAGACTAAGCGGTAAGGACCGCAGAAGCAGTCCACTGTCATAGTCCACGTTTTACCAAATTACAACAGCACAAAACATTGTGCTCAGCGTGTTAAGCCTATCGCCGTTGGATTATTGCTGTCGGATGTATGTGTACACTTTTTAGTCCGTTAGAGAGGGTTTGGTAGGTAGTATTCTTTTAGAGAGGCGCTACACACACGGATGTGTCACATTAAAAATGAGTGGCAAATTAAAAAAAAAGTTGTTTTGAAAACTAGTCGTGTTAGCCGACGATTTGCCAAACTTTGTTAACTTACCCAATTACGTATCGACTACCAGTTTATGGCTGTTACCTACTTAACTTTTTTCACAGTCATTTTTTAAGTATACCGTATATTCTTGTAGGGTGGCGACCGGAAACCCCGTGGTGTTCACCCTCCAACCCCCGGAGTGCTACATGGAGATCCGTTCTGGCTACGGCGCGGGCGGCGCGCGCGTCTCGGGCCCCGTGCGAGTGGGGGACCCCCTCACGCTGCTGATATACATGCGGAGCGCGTACGGTAATATACGATTGCCTTCTTTTTTTTAATCTATTTTATTTTTGGGGATTATTGTCTCTTGACCTGTCAATCCTATTGCAACTACATTATAATATATATCTGAAATCTACACTCACCGGCAAGGAAAGTTGGCCACCCTTGATATCTGCATATATACTTAAGTATGTTTTTTGTTGATTTTTTTTTAATGAAGATGAAATGAAGTTTTGGTTTTTAATTGTTTTAAACAGTTTTTCACTCATTTAATAGAGTTGTTGAAGTTACAAACTCGTTATCGTGAAATTTCATATTTTTACAATAAAATAAGACTTCTTTTAAAATTACTGGTAAATTGTAAATGACTCAAATTCTTTAGTTTTTTGATTCCATAATAACGAATGTTTCCCCCCAAATTTTAACATCTCAATTTTATTGCCCAAATTCTCCATTTTGACCAATTTCTAAAATAGGCACACAGGGCATTCAAACGTTATGAATAACCTACTCAAAATAAAGTTATACGTAATTTTGACCTACCCTTATAAGCGACAATTTTAATAATCACCTAAAACTTTTGATATCGCAAGATAAGAGTTTGGCCAAGATTCCGTGCCGCTTAGTGTATTAAAATTTGAGGCAAGAAAGAGTCACTCAACACTTAACCTCACTATATTACACTAAGTTGAATAACGCCTACATCGAAACGATTTATTCAATGACTCCCCTCGATTCCTGTCACACCACACTCTATCAATAGATGTTGTAGATAGGTAAGTCTTCGCATTTCCCACACGTATTAAAATTGGGCGAGCTCTCTGTTCATTAAGTGTACAAACTTATTCGATTAGTTCCTGACTAGCAGGATTCTTGTTTCGCCGGATTCTCGTTTTGTCGGATTCTTGTTTCGTCGGAAATATTAACATACAATAATATCACTTAAGTAAAGAAAACATGTAGTTATATTTATTATTGTATGAATTATTATATTGTTGCCACCATCGGACATATTTTAAATTACCTACTTAGAAATGGGTTTGATTCATATTTTCAAAGAAATGACGATTTTGCTTTAAACATTTTTTATCTGTTACGTTATCTGTTAACGTAACAGACGTTATTAAATTAAAAACATTACAACTTTTATTTAATAAATAGGTAAAGCCGTGATATTTCGATAGTTTTCCTTCAACAACAAAATCCGACGAAACGAGAATCCGGCGAAACAAGAATCCGGCGAATCAGAAATCCGGCGAGTCAGGAACTAATCGATGGATAGTAACCGGATATAATTGTCTCCTGTACCTTTACAACTCCTTCACAACTCATTTATTCTGATATCACAAAAGTCGTCTGAGTTTCTTGCCAGATTTTCTCAGTTGAGGCTTTAGCAAAATCCGAACTAGTTAACCGGCCCTCGCGCTGCGCAGCGCGTGCGGTAAAAAACCATTGCCCCCCGATCTTCACACTCAGAAATACTTACCTACTTCACATTTTATTGATATCATAAAGGTCGTCTGAGTTTCTTGTCAGGATTTCGCAGTTAAAGGCTCTCCTAAAATACGCGTACGGTACGATCGCGTCATTTAAAATGATCCTAACAGAGCCACTGCTCATTCAGTCACGCTAACCTTTTTTTAATGACTAAGTAATAAGATCTCCTTGGTTTCTTGCTAGCTCGTCTCCGCTGAAAACTCCCAAAATTGTTTTAAAATAACAGAATCGAGGCACTGATCGCAAATGGTTACCGTGGCCTATGGACTTTTGCCAGAGGTGTCAGCTGCATGACCCTTTACCGTTTCAACGCCAATGACTGATATATCCGATAAACCATTTCCGTGCCCACCACGCCAACGACTGATACAACGTCAGTCGGAAAGGGGTACTAAGCCCAAAGGAGGGTAAAGTATACATGATAGTGAATAACTTTTGTATAAGAACTTTTCCATAAAAATGGATAATTTAACAGCTTTTTTAAGACTTAAAAAAAATTAAGCTGTGGTAGCCCTGGCGGTCAACTGCTTTGAGAGAGAGAGAGAGAGACAGATTTGAGAGTTCATTGCTTGCATTCTTGTGTTAGCTGACATGCGTTAGCCCCGTTCCCTATTCAGGGTTGTACATTTTTTAAATTACGTTAAGTTATTTTGTATGGAATAAAATATGAACGTTTTTCGCAAAGCTTATATTTGCAATATAAATTTAACAGTTGATAGTAGCACTTTCAGTTGTCCGCGGCTTAGTACCCCCTCTCCGACTGACGTTGTATATTAGACAAAAAAACAGTAGAAACTGTTTTTTTTTACATGTGTGAAATCATTTATGTGTAGGTATTCTCGAACATTTAATAACTAAAGCCGTGGCGTCAGCGGTACGACTTTCGGAAAAACACGTGGCGTGGAAAGGGTTAAAAACCTAATCACGCCTTTTTAAAGTACCTACCCATGCTGTACCTATCTACTTTCTTCTTCTTACCTACCGTACAGAACGCAACGATTTTAGCGGCGATTTTGCTAGCACAGATCACAAAGGCGTTCGTCACAAAACAAAATCGATACGATATTTTATTACTGTAAAACAAAAGAAGGTAAACATAAACACTTAACGGGACTCCGTTTAGAAAGTTGAACAAACAGTTAACTCTGAAAATTTCGCTCGAGAACCAAGGTTATAATCTCGTTGAGTTATGAACTGAATTATTTAAAAAATGTTTCGTCCCTATACTTATGCTTTTTCACGTTCCCTTGTATGTATACAATAAAAACATCATTAGGTATATAGATACAAAAAAAACATTAGGTAGGTGCTTAATTGCCTAATCTGTAAGAAGGTAGGTATGTACCTTATAGTGAAAGGGTTTCTTTCAGAGGTACCTATCCAGGTACCTCTGTACCTACGACCTTTCATAGACAACTAAGACAACATTAAGCTGCCAAACAGCAGTTGCCTGCATTGCATTATTCTACCTTGAAGACGTTAACATCTTCTAAAATAAGTAGATGTAATATGTAATAGAGGCATAATAAGCCTTAGTATCAGAGTGTTGCCGATATTGCATGTTTTCTCTATGACGTCAATAAGCTGCGATGACCGCTATGCTCATGATAAATAACATGTAGGAATATTAAATAAAATCGTATACGTGTAGGTACTACCTACATATAGTTTTTCTATGCATACCCTTTAAATTACCCGACTGTTTGGACTTCGGTTTTTTGCATCAGCCGTGAAACGCGAAAGTTTAAAAAAGCACACAAACATTAGCTTTCCAATACAATGTTACAAAAAAAACTGCCTCACTGTAAACCTATCTACACTAATGCTGTAAAAACCCAGATTCTTTGATAACAACGCTCTGATTTCTGATTGCCCGTAAGCACCGTAACGTTCAAGGGCGTAATCTGTAACGGTGCGGTAACCGCATCGCTCGCGTGATACCGAGCAATGCGCGTCCCGACCATCGCGCCAAGTTCATCGATCCATCGATTAATTACACAAACACCGTGTCGAAGTGTGTCAAACTTTTACTCGATGTCTAATAAAGACGGGAATGTGATTTTTTTGTTTCTGATGCTTCCAGACGGCTTCGATATTGTGGTGAACGACTGTTTCGCCCATAACGGTGCTACGAAGCGGATCCAACTGATCGATGAGTTCGGGTACGTAGAATTGGTTTACGCATATTGGCTTTA
The DNA here is from genome assembly GCA_963921215.1 of Scoparia ambigualis. Lineage (NCBI taxonomy): Eukaryota > Metazoa > Arthropoda > Insecta > Lepidoptera > Crambidae > Scoparia > Scoparia ambigualis. The sequence continues at coordinate 13,937,387 of OY992518.1, forward strand.
CAGAGTGTGGAGTGAAAGTTTTATTCATTTTTCGATCATGAAGACGGAAATTTGTATGGCAAAATTGCGTCGCACGTTGGGGTTATTCCCCGAGGATCACATTCCCCGAGGATCATGTCCCGGAGGATCACGAATACGATAAAGGTGATTGATTAAATTTACTTTTGTTATTTTTTGTATTGTGTTTAACTTGTACCGTTAACAAAAAATATATTAATTTATAATATATTATGTTAGGGGAATTTCGCGAACGCATTATTCAGTTGTAGCGAATTTTAGAATCGCATTTTTTAGCGTATCAATATTTCATGTTGGATATATTTTGCGAACGCCTTATTTAGTTGCAGTGCGAATTTCAGTATCGCATTTTTAGCGAATCAATATTTCATGTTGGATATATTTTGCGAACGCCTTATTTAGTTGCGCTGCAATTTCAGGATCGCATTATTTAAGCGTAAAAAAAATTCAATCATGCAGCATGCATCGGGCGGGGGGTGCGCTCGGGGGGGGCCTGCTATAAAGAAAAAGATAAGTATGCAAAACTATCTTTTTCTTTATAGCAGGGGCCCGACCCCCTTTTTTTCTTAATCATAAGTAAGTATAGGTAAAATGTATTAAAAAGAAGCTTTTGCAAAAAAATTCTACTCTGAAATTTACTGCAACTAAAAAAGGAGATCACGAAATTCATCTAATAATAACTTATAGGAACATAAATAAAGCTTACCAGGAGGCGCTGCTTTTATGCCATACAAATTCTCGCTTTCGTTAGCATGATCTTAAACTTAATTATATAATTTCGTTCGTAAAAGTCGGACTGGGCATCCAAGCGGTGTACCTAAATTCTGTAAAAAAAACAAAAGCATTTTATTGTTCTCTTCCACAGTAGGTACTTAACTATTTAAATTATAATGGTCAATTATTTATGTGCTCAGCGTGAGAGGTGGTGAGCCCATCGCCGCTCAATGCTGTTGGATGTATGTGCAGTCTTTATCCTTCCGGGCTGTTTGGAACTTATCTCGAAATACCCCATTACTCAATACGACCTAAGATCTAAAAGAACTTTTCTCTAAAGGAATGAAACTCGAATGGACTTACTACCAAAAATAGCGGTTCTCAATATATCCTACTTGTTGTCAATAAGACTCAATTTCAAATGAACCGAGTCTTATTGAAAATTATTACAAGAACATCACATGGCCAAAATACACTAAAATATATTCACATGGAAATATCAAAACACACGATTCATAATTAAATGTTTGGTTCAGCAGGTTTGAGTGTAAAATTGCTGTAAGCACCAGATTAGTTCACTAAAAGTGTCGGATCATGGATTAAGAAAGGCAAATTGGTTTGGTTTGGTATGTTTTTGGTTTGTTTTGTTCGACATATTAAATTTGTACATCATACATTATAAGTTCTTTTTATTTTGAGTAGAATAGATAGAATAAAATCCCCTCTCACGAGAGGAAACCTGAGACCAGCAGTGGTAGGGGCTTTCCAAAAATTAGTAGATTTCTTCATTCCGTGTGTGTAACCTAGAACTTCCAAGTTTTGAAAAAAACTGCTCTTTTTCGCCAAAACGCACGGCACCAGCCCCCTTACTCTTGAAACCGATCGCTATTGAACCGGATTGGTATTGTGAATTTTCGTATTTTTAAGTTACGATACCAGCGCCAATTTGGATTCATATTGGGTGAATTAAATGGCATTGAGTTTTGTATTTCTTTCACTCAATATCCACGCAATATTAATCAATATTAGCTCTGGTGTCGTAACTTAGGAGTACGAAAATTCACAATACCAATCCGATCCAATAGCGATCGGTTTCAATAGTAAGGGGTCAGGTCTATTGAGAGGCAAAACCCATTAGACTTTTTTTTTGCTACCTAAAACTTAACCTTTATCTCTAAAGAGAGTCTAATAAATGACGGAAATTTAGTGTGTTTAGGGACAAGACGTTTTGAGAATCAGTTTTTATGATAATCGAGTACTTCGATACTAGAATTTAGTGTATTTTGGGAATAAGTTTCAATGAGACTCGGTTCATTTGAAATTGAGTCTTATTGACAACAGTATATATTGAGAACCGCTCTCTTTGGTAGTAGTCCATTCGGGTTTCATTCCTTATGAGAAAAGGTCTTTTAGATCTTAGGTCGTATTATTTAATGGGTATTTCGAGATTAGTTCCAAACAGCCCGGAATGGTCTTTATTCCTTTAGTCGCTTTTTACGACCCAAGGGAAGAGAGGGGCTGGTAGTATTATTTTAGTGAGCTGCTACACGACACGGCTCACAAGGTATATTAATAAATCTAACAATAAAAACCAATGAATCCGTCCCAGGTGTCCGGTAGACGACAAGCTGATCTCCCGCTTCCGCGGCTCGTGGTCCGAGTCGGGCGTGTTCGAGACGCAGGTGTACGCGTACATGAAGACGTTCCGGTTCACCGGATCGCCCGCGCTCTACATCGAGTGCGATGTGCGCATGTGCCACGGCCGGTGTCCGGTAAGTCGTATTGTATTTATGACCGCTTTCACATGTTGAACTGCCTCTGTGGTCTAGTGGCTAAGCCACCGGTCTTAGACCCAAAGGTCTCGTTTGGTTTGGGATTAATAATTTCAATTTTATATTTTTTGTTATTTTATATTAGCAACTCGTTTATGGAAAAAGTTGATTAAAATCTCATGGGACTTATTATAGTTTTTGTGTATGATATTATAAGATGTCATGTTGAATTGAAAGAGCTTTGATTATTTAAGAGGCTGTTAAGTATCAAATATTTAAACTGTTTCTCGTTAATTTCAGTCCCAACCATGCCACTGGCGCAACATGAAGAGCGTTCGGCGACGTTCGGTAGAGGACGCCGAGCGTTCGGCGAGCGTCGCGCCGCGGCTCTCGGAGAACATCTCGCTGTTCCAGTCACTTCGAGTGTTGCAAGAGGGAGAGGAGGACTCGGAGCTCGCCGCTAACACAGGTGAGGGTACTCTTAACTCGGTGCTTGCTTGAAATGAAACACTTTTTACGGATCAAACTCGCGTTTAATGTACACACGCCTGTAGATCAACCTATCCAAAACTGTCAATTTTTCCCAATCGATATTGATTCCCGAGCGCCTAATGACAAAGTGAAAATGTATTGGAGAAATTTGACATTTTGTAGGCAAGTTGAAGTACTGGCGTGTGTAGGTAACTACTACATAACATATTTTTTTATTCCTGACGTTTCGAACCCTTTACAGGGCCCGTGGTCACAGGGAGACTGAAAAAAAAACTATGTAATGTAGTAAATTAAACGCGAGGTTGATCCGTACAAAGTGTTTTATTTCAATGTGTAATGTAAACCTTAGAAATCAATCGGTGCTTGTTGTTCGTGGTCTCGAGCCATCCCCGTTGCATAGAGGGGATGGTAGCTAGGTTTTCAGTGGGTAGGCCATAACTGGGCGGGGAGGGGTGAGACTCCTATATAACCCGACGTCGCCTCTGGCCTCGGTGATAAAATTTTGAGGTTTTTGAATTACGCTGTTATTTATCATTATTGATCACTTAAGAAAGTAGATGTAGGTACAATCAACGCTTCTAAAATGGCCGCCTAAGAGTATCTAGGGACAATAAAACACATGTCTAGGTACGGCATGTCCTCGGAATAATAACTAAAGCATAGGAGTGCTATGATGACATTAGAGTGGGCTCTCCGTTCGGTCACCATTCGAATTACATTAATTGTAAGTATGTCGCTTTTGAATTCAGTGTCATAAATGGTGACCGGTTTTTTTTTCGCTGGACATTTGACGTTTTTGTCAACTTATTTTGTCTCTTTTCTTTCAATGTTTATGGCCCATTTGAAAAAATGGACAACTATACGAGTCTCATTTGAACTCCTTCTATGCTTTAGTTATTAGTCTATCGGCATTACAAAAAAAAACGGCAAAGAGCGACTTCAAAACTTGCTATTCTGACAAAACACAAATACTTACGTAAAATGTATAGGTAATTTCAAAGCTGCCACCAACAGTAGGTACCTACCTATCTTCATTATTGAATTTTTTGCATTCACAATGCTAAGTAAGTATATAGATAAAATGTCATGGGTTCGAATCCCATTCGAGCTTTCCTGAGACTAGTTAGTTTATTTTATAGTAAACATTTTAACACACATTTTTTTAGTAGTTAAATCTTAACAACTAACTTAACTACCTATCTACCTAACTAATCATGGACATGAAACACGGGATTGCGTCTCTAGTTTTTTCAAGTGATCGAAGGTTTACTATCATTTTTTTTCAATTAACAAGCGTCATTGTCAACAGCCGTCGCCGAGGGCCAGACATGTGTGAAGACGTCCGCTCTATCCGCGCTGGTGGCGGCGTGCGGCGCGCTCGTGGCGGCGCTCGCGGCCGCGCTGCTTGTAACGGCGCGCGCGCTACGGCGCAAGGGCGCGGCGCCGCTGCACGCGTACGTGCCGCACAAGGGCCGGATTAAATAACGATACCCATAGTTTTACGTTAAATGTTACGCTATCTGCCTGTAGGTTCTTGGAGAACGAAATAAAGATAAGTATAGAAATGTGATTAAAAATAAGAATACACCTTTTTATGTCAAATGAAATGGTAGCTGCCGTAGGTACGAATGCAGATTACCTACCAAAACTGTCTTTCTTCAATCCATATTGATAATTATTCCCTAGTGACAAAGTTCAAAATGTAATAAAGAAGTTTTCCGCGCTGGTGGCAACGTGCGTCGCGCTCGTAGCGGCGTGCGGCGCTCGCATCCGCGCTGCTTGTTACTTGGCGCGCGCGCTCAGGGTGCGGCGCCACTGCACGCGTATATCGATATATAAGGGCCGGATTAATTAAGATAGGAATACACACTTTTTTTATGTCAAATGGCCTACGTCAAACGCCAGCTGCCGTAGTAAAAACTGTCAAATTCTCCAGTCGATATTGATCCTTATAGACCAGTGACAAAGTTCAAAATGTATTAAAGAAATTTTCCGCTTGGCGGCGTGCGGCGGAAGCGACGAGCGACGTTCAAAAAAGGATCTTTAGGAATTTTTCCCTATTGCTAAAATAATAATACTGGTGATTTCAGATCAATTCAACGAGGGAACATTCGTAAATGATGTGGTGAGATTTTTTGCCATCTGTTCTCACATCGTACAAACACAAGCAGATCAAACTACCACAAAATGTCAAAAATCTTTAATAAATTTTGAACTTTAACATAAGGGTATAAGAATCAATATCAATTAGAGAAATTTGACAATTTTTGATAGGTGCAGGTGTGTACAGTCACGAGCAAAAATATGCAAACAATTGTACCTAACTCTTAATACAATGGAATGAGAGTCAAAGTGTATTACCTACATATTGGTGCTCATGACTGTATTCCATAGGCCACAATATCATTGCAACTAAGTATATAATTAATGATAGTACTTCTGTATCCAACGTTAAACTGAAGTACTAGAACGAGGAAAGGTATTTTTTGATAAACTGAACCTTTCTAAGTAAGTATGTCTTTAAGATGTACACCAAAAAAACCCGAGTTGTGGTTGGGTTTGAATATAAGGCTACTGTTGCCAATTATCTCTACAAAGGACATACTGTTGCCATCACCATGGGGTGATGGCAACATGATGAAGCAATATGAATTGACCATAAGTTTTCATTATTTATTCTACAACAATGTAGGAGCCTCACTCTCTAAGTACATTCGTCGTATATTGCTTTATGTTAATGTACGGTTAACCCAGAAGTAGTATAACACTATAGTACCATGTCATACCAACTACTAAGTTTATAAATATGGAGTACGTTCGTTCTGAGCGAGTTGGTGTGATATGGTACTAAAGTGTTAAGCACTTCGAAGGCCGATTGTACGACAAATTATGGGCCAGCAAAGTTGCAAATGGAGGAATCCATTGCGTGGTTTAGAAGAAGAAAACAGCGCCAGACACATCAAAACGGCGACTTTACTTTATAATAAGATATGATGATGAAATGATGTAAACACTTGGAATTGCAAACTCTGATGTGTTATGATGATGAAATGATGTAAACACTTAGAATTGTAAACTCTGATGTAGCATAACTTGATACAATACGCTTTTTATTAAACTACACTTGCCTGTAAAAATAAGTATCACACTTTCAAAATTTCATTTTTTTTCTAAACTATAGAAGTTAGAGATTTAAAATAAAAAAACGTTTTATAGCAATTTTATTAGCTTTTTTGAAACTTTAGTAAATTATACAATAGTAACATTTTTAAGTCTTGGTGTCTTGTTTATCTTGTGTACCTACTTTAAAAGTTATTACAATTTTAAAAGTGTGATAGTTATTTTTGCAGGCCAGTGTATTAGGTACTTAAAATGTTAGCAATACCTAGTGAATCAAATCCTTTTTTTGGCTAGCTTTCTCTCTTTGTTTGTTTTTTATTTTATTTTATATTATTATACTGTAATTAGTTTCATTTTGACATATAATCTGCCTGATAAAACAATAGATATGTATTTAGAATAGGTTATTTAATAATGTAACTATTAAAAGACAGATTGAGAGGACTCATATTTTATTAAAATATGTTTCCTCCTGTTTGTCGTTCGTACTCCGTTCCAAGTTACTTCTCGACATTGTGATAAACAAATACTTAAGTATTAAGGACAACTTAACATTTAAGGTTAATTTATTTAAACGTATTTAATATTATACCGAACGATTTTATGATATTTTTTTTCATTCGTTTGGTGATCATTGATAGGAATTTGTTGGTATGTTTTTGTATTCATTTAAGAGGCATATATGTCTTTTTTTAGAATACTTTCTACACCCCTTATAGGTAAGGTACCTACACGTTTTTATAATAATATCTAGCGCTATCTAGAAGGTGTATGTTTTAGTTTGGAAAGGATATTAAGTGATCCAAGATAAAAATTCACTTAGTACTATTTTTTCTACATACTTGTTAAGCAGACTTCCTGTAATGGAGCCTTTGCTAAAATGATTTTTTGTTGTGTCTAGGACAATAATATATTAGGTAGCATTGCCATAATTTTCAGGCAAATCTGTTTTAAAAATCATAATAATTGTAACAGCGCATGCAACATTATTAGGGATTTTTGCACCGAAACTGCAAATCCAGATTTAGGTATCACTTTACTCCTGTCAGTTAATGGAAGTTGATAGACAGAAAGAAGATTTAGGTACATTAACATTTAGTTAATTTAAAATTCTGGTGCAAGCCGTATTGATACCGGTTTTTCAAATTTTATAAGGAAAAACTGATTTAATTAAATAGTTCAAAAATGTAAATATTAGTTTTTAGATATTAAGCTAGTATATTAGTCCAGCTAAGTTTTATATTACACTGTAGTTTTTTTATATACCAAACTTTTACATCATTGTACAAACTAGAAATGTGAAATAAATTGGTTTCAAACGATATTACGTTGTTATTTCTTTAAACTCTTTCATAGCAGAAAGAGCTTGGCCTGCATCTTACAAGATGTTAAATGACGAGAAGTCCGGTTGAAATCATACCATATTTTACACGGACCGGAATGACTGGAAAGATGGATAAGTACCTATTATGAGACTTTACAATAATCGGAACACAATAATGCATCTGAAGGCACATTGTTCCCATTATTAAAGGTGGTAGGCTCCATAATGATGGACTTAGAACTCAGTAGGCGTGGATATTCGGGCGAGGAAAATAAGATATGGCCGCTTAGTTAAAATAATTACTTTACTCACTTTCTAATCAGATTTAATTCAAAATACAGTTAACGATCAAAAGGGCACTATCTAATTGTAAGGAAATTGCCGACACTCCACCGAACACGTAACGTGCGCGCGCGATGCAAACGGATTACAGAATGGGGCCGTTCGTTGGCCGTCGTCCCGCGCTGTCACACGCCGCACACTAGCGCTCGGAGTTGCGTCAGAGTGGTTGTGACGTCACATCCGCTTGTCACTGCCACTCTATGGTCGATGCGCCGTCACGGCCAGACTGACATTCGCACGGCCTCGTGCGTCTGGCTAGGGGCTCCCTTCTTCAACTAATCTGCAAAGACAAAGTTTTACCTGGTGATCACACACACCACTTAAACGCTCGCCCATCTCTGACACTTTAAACGGCAATGTAACCATCTCTGTCACATTTATCAATTTCTCTTAACACACACTGAACCGGACAACTATAGGCTTCCCTCCGACCTGCCACCATCTCCTATGATGACACGGTCCGGCCCGGACAACCTATCAGCGTCCATCCGTTCGTCCTCTCATAGGTCGAACAACCAGCACCAGTGACCTCATCCGGGACATCGACCTTTATAAGCCAGTCCCCTGGACTATTCACATACTCACTTACTTTAAATCCTGTAACTTGAAATCTGTAGTCTGATTAAAGACATCGACCTGCATAAGCCAGTCTTTTAGTCAGCTACGCCACTTCACAGCTCTTTGAAGTTGATGTTAGAAAGTACAGAACTTAAAATCCACTTACATAAATCTACTCTTCGTCGAGCTCTGAACCAGAGAGGGTTCCAGAACTGGCGGTCAAAGTTGGTGAACTAGGAAGTGACGCTATGTCACCTCCATCATCAGATGACACCCTCTCTCTCTCCTGACTAGGGCCCGCCGTCTCGGCCTCCTCTACATCATTAGAGTACCAGGTAGCTACCTGAACTAGACCATCATAGCCTCCGGGTACTGCACGCAGATTTTCGTGAGCATATTTGTAGACCCTGTTAGATCCGTCAATATTTCTTAACTCATACCTGTCATTTTCTAATACACGAGTGATAATAAACGGACCCTTAAACTTTCTTTGCAATTTTGTCTGATTGCGTTCGCTTGATTTAATAAAGACAAAGTCGCCCTTTATGAAGGGTTTAATAGTGGCTTTGCCGCGGTTGAAACGTTGTACTTCTGAGGCAGCTGCCTTTTCAATGTTTTCTAACGCGCTACTTCGAGCTTGCTCTAAATCTAGACGAGGCTCGGGTTCTGAGGGTGAAGAAATACTAGATAGGCCTAAAGTCTGTGCCCGTATGCCGAACATAAGTTCCGTTGGTGTGTAGCCTGTCACTCTAGATGTCGTGCTATTAAGGGCCAACTGAACTTCAGGAAGTTCATCCCGCCACGTCTTGTTAGGGTCATTTTCAATTATTGTGAGTAAGCATTTTAGAGTGCGCATAACTCGTTCAACTTGGCCATTGGCCCTACTTGAACCGGTGGCAATGAGGTGTAATTCGATGCCGTGATCGTTACAAAACTGTTTAAAGTCTGCGCTTATGTAGCACCTACCCTGATCGGCGATTACTCTTTTAGGCGAACCAAACAGACAAACTGCTTTTTTGAGCGCTTTAACTGCGCTGGCGGCGTCTAGCGAAGAAGTATACTCGAGAAGGACGTACTTAGTGAAAGCGTCTATAATAACTGAAGTGTATTCTTTCCTGTCGCTTTTCCCGCTCAGTTTGCCTGAAACGTCGATGTGAATGGTATGCCAAGGTACAGGAGATTTAGGGATGGGGTGAAGTCGAACTTGCTGGGGTCCTGAGCACCCTTTAGAAGCCTTGCATACAATGCATGAATCGACAAATTTCCGCACTTGCTTAGCCATTAAGTGGAACCAATATTGCTCATATAACTTATCTAAGGTTTTGTCAGCGCCAAGGTGCTTAATTTCTGTATGAACATGATTAATAAGAGTCCACGTGAGAGACCTAGGTACTACGGGGAGCCAGAGGCTATTTTTATTGCGTTCGATTTTTCTATATAGTATACCTTTTCGGACGTCATAGGTATGAGCAACTCCTTCCGGTAGTTCATGGTCATTGTGCTTACTAATCAGATCTTGAATCTCACTATCACGTTTCTGTTCTACCGCGAGCCAACCCTGATGTAATTCAACGAAATGCACTACCTTATTTTTTTGAGGCGAATCTTTTTCTGACGAGATTTTGGATGTGCTAGGTAATGGCTCTGGGAGAGGATTCCTTGACAAGAAGTCAGCATGTTCCATGCTGCTGCCCTGCTTGTGGATTATGTCAAAGTTATAAGCCTGCAAAAAGGCCCACCATCGATGGACACGTGGGGTGAGGTCAGTTTTAGATTTCGACGCCTTCAATGAGTTGCAGTCTGTGAAGACTGTAAAATGCTGTCCATACAAATAATGTCGGAAGTTCTCTACTGCGCGAACAACTGCCAGTGTCTCCAACTCGTAAGAGTGGTATCGTGATTCCGTGTCAGTTGTTCGACGACTAAAATAGGATACAACGTGAGGTACGCCCTCCTTTCTTTGAATCAATATTGCCCCATACCCCTCTGAACTGGCGTCCGTGTGGAGTTCAACGGGAGAGTCGTGGTCGAATATAGTCAAAACCGGTTCAGAAGTTAGTATATTGATAACTTTTTTGTGTATTTCATCATGAGCCTGTGACCATTTTATCGGACCTTTCAGTTTAGTCAAAGGGTAGAGTGGTCCTACCATGCGAGTATAGTTCGGTATGAAACGCCTGAAATAGGATGCAAGTCCTAAGAATTGCCTTACTTGCGTGGCTGTTTTAGGGGTCGGTGCATCGACCAAAGCTTGTACCTTTCGAGGGTTTGGAGTCACCTCGCCTGCTCTTATAACATATCCAAGATAGTCTACTTCGTACTTCATGAATTTACATTTTTTTATATTGAGGGAGAAACCGGCCTCAGACAAGGCTCTCAATGTCAAGTCTAAACGCTCTAAACCCTGACTTATGCTATCAGAGTAGCAGAGGACATCGTCCATGTAGGCAAGCGCCACCTTATCCTTTAAGGAACCTAAGGCTTTATTAATGCACCGTTGGTAGACCGATGCTGCATTTCGTAAACCAAAGGGCATGGCCAGATATTCATACTGGCCATCGGGGGTAACGAAAGCTGTTCGAGAAATGCTGTCACCACTAGGGTCTACTAAGATCTGGTGGTAGCCTGAAGCCATGTCCAGGGAAGTGAAGAAATGAGCACCATGAAGATGATCAATCTGTTCATCTATCCTAGGTAACGGGAAATGTTCGGGCCGCGTGTTAGCATTCAGCTCCCTATAATCTACGCACATCCTATCGGTGTTATCCTTTTTTTTAACGAGTAATATCGGGCTAGCAAACGGTGAGTTGCTTTCGCGGATAACACCTGCGTCCAAAAGGGACTGTACTTTCTCTTTAACTATTTCTTTTTCTGCCGGAGATAACCTATAGGGCCGCCTCTGCACGGTCTTATTCGGATCAATGGGATCTATGCGGAGAACACCGGTTGTCACGCGACGTGTGGGTATGCTTTCGATGAAAAACTCACTATACTTTTGCAAAATCTTAATTAAAGCGGCCTTGTCTTTACCTTGTAAATCTGTATCGACGTTATCGAGATAGATATGGTTTGATTTTTCAGCGACATTTACTTTTTTACGTGAAGAAAACGTTATTTGACCACTATTTATCTGAACGTGAATATCGTTATCTAAGAGGTCCCTCCCTATTATTAATGGTTCCGAGATGACATTATCGGGGACTACATGAAACAAAATTGGCACTGGAACACCCTGAATAATAACATGGCTAAGGATTTGTGACGTACATTGAACACTTTCTTTTCCTATGCCCGAGAGGCAAACTAGGTCACTACGCAAAGTACCCGGAAACTTTTCGACTAAACTACATGCGATTAAGGAACAAGCAGATCCACTATCAAAAAGAAAAGAGACGGGCTCACCGGATGATGTAGTCAACGTGCTCTTGGACACTTGGCGTTCACAGATGTTGACTTCTCTGACCGCCGCTGGTCCCTTCCGCTCTGGACACGATGACGCGATGTGGCCCAGTTGTCCACACACGAAGCAGGTAGGTGGTCGTGTCTTCTCAGGAACCCTTGGCGTCAGATCTGCTTTCTTGACTATAGAAGGCGACTCTTCTCGTCGCTTGCGGCAGTCGATAGACTTGTGTCCTAGGGTTCCACAGCGATGGCAGGATCCTGTGAAGCGTGGTTCACTAAAACGAGCTCGCTTTACTTCCACATCTTGGCCTTCGCCGTTATCATGTCTTCGCTTTAGTGATACTGCATTGAGGATACGAAGAAGCTGTGCTCGCGTCGCTACATTATTGGAATTCAGCTCCCTACGAATGACGGCGTCCTTTTGACACAATAGTGAAGCCACGAATCCTGTCATTATATCTTCAGACATTTCCATACGCGGAATACGCTCTATAAGGTTCCACAGGCGCATAGCAGCCTCACTTGCGGTTTCCTTTGCTGCTATTTGAAATCGGAGGATTTCATCGAAATAATCTTGCGGCAGCATAGGTTTCGCGAATTTGGCAATAAGAAGTTCTTTGACGAACGGCCATGTTAATTGTGAAGCTAGCAATTTGGTCAAGCAAGACGCGGCGCGCCCTTTTAAAGCGTGTGTGAGTACTAGCAATAAATCTGCACCTTCCAGCTTCTTATTGTTGACGATTATTTCTGTAACTCGGCACCAACCTTGAATGTCTGCTTCCGTATCATCGGGGTCAAATCGAATCAACTGCGCCGACATGTTGGACGTTGATGATTGGGGGGCAGCCAACAAACGAGATAGCAGCGTCTCCATATGATGTAAAAAAGTCGGCGTAGGTACTTGTTCCCCGATACAGCGATTAATTTCCTCAGATCTTTGCCCTTCGCATCCCACTTCTGATGAAGGCACATTGTTCCCATTATTAAAGGTGGTAGGCTCCATAATGATGGACTTAGAACTCAGTAGGCGTGGATATTCGGGCGAGGAAAATAAGATATGGCCGCTTAGTTAAAATAATTACTTTACTCACTTTCTAATCAGATTTAATTCAAAATACAGTTAACGATCAAAAGGGCACTATCTAATTGTAAGGAAATTGCCGACACTCCACCGAACACGTAACGTGCGCGCGCGATGCAAACGGATTACAGAATGGGGCCGTTCGTTGGCCGTCGTCCCGCGCTGTCACACGCCGCACACTAGCGCTCGGAGTTGCGTCAGAGTGGTTGTGACGTCACATCCGCTTGTCACTGCCACTCTATGGTCGATGCGCCGTCACATCTAACTTTTTTGTTATGGAGACATACTTATAACTACTGCCACTTGACTCAAAGATAACGAAAACGAAACGTTGAAAAAAATGTCTACCTCAGGCGGGAATCGAACCCGCGTCCTCTGCAGCAATCCGGGCAGCTGCGTTGACCACTCCACCACCGAGATATTGGTCAGACCGACGAAATTTTTTAACGCTTTTGACTTTATGTTTTTATAGCAACAGTAATACTACCTTCCCCTCTCTTCCCTTCGGTGAAGTAAAAGGCAACTGACGGACTAAAGACGCTGCACATACACCCAACAGCATAGAGCGGCGAAAGGGCTCACCACCTGCCACGCTAAGCACATGTGCAGTCGCTATTTGGTGAAAAGTAGACTATGGCAGAGGACTGCTTTTGGGGAACACCTTAAAACTTCGAAAAACTTGATTCCGAATTTCATATTTCCTAAAAATTGAAATCACTCATTTATAATCAGTAGGTAACGTTAATATTCCGAATATCATAAATACTTTTTTTCAGTTTTCCGATTTTCATAAGTCTAAAGAAACAAAAACCCGAAATGTTATTAGTCCGATAAACGAAATTCCGATATCATATTTCCGAAAATTTATTGCTTAATATTGCAATTCGTTTTTTTGTCGTGGCAACTGCGTAATTGTAAACGTTCGGGATTTTGTAATTTCGGATTTGTAAAAAAAGGATTTATGATATATCGAAATTGTGATATTCGGAATTCTAAACCATTCGGAATTATAAAATTAGGAGTTTTGAAATTCGTGAAGTTTCAGAATTAAGTTTTTCGTATTTATGTAGTGTACCCCTGCTTTTGCGGTGTCATTGCCTAGTCTCTGACTAATCCTTCGGGGAGAATAGTCGTGATTATTTGTATAAATGTAAACAAACACAATTTAGAAATAATCAACATTATAATAAATTGCACGCAGCTTAACACAGAACTTATAAAACACTCAATAAAAGCAACTAATACAAATGCTTAGCATAGACACATTATCCATGCTTATATATAGTTAACATAATATTCGTTGTAAAATGTAAAATAAACTAATTAATAAATAAAAAAAATATAAAAAAACCTCATAAAAGTACTTTACATAAGTTCAACAATACTGTCATGATTTGATGATTTGTTCATAATTATTTTCTTAACGATATCACATAATTTGAATTACTCCGCGGCAGGTAGATTTTGTAGATAATTTTCCAGATACTTTATGGCACCATCTAGGATGTTCACTTCACTTTCCTTAAGTAGCTTTATGTTTTTCCTGTAAACAAAATGAATTTTATGTAGCCTTTGTTACAGAAATCTCATTTTCAAATGCTTAGCATAGACACATTATCCATGCTTTTATTTAGTTAACATAATATTCGTTGTAAAATGTAAAATAAACTAATTAATAAATAAAAAAAATATAAAAAAACCTCATAAAAGTACTTTACATAAGTTCAACAATACTGTCATGATTTGATGATTTGTTCATAATTATTTTCTTAACGATATCACATAATTTGAATTACTCCGCGGCAGGTAGATTTTGTAGATAATTTTCCCGATACTTTATGGCACCATCTAGGATGTTCACTTCACTTTCCTTAAGTAGCTTTATGTTTTTCCTGTAAACAAAATGAATTTTATGTAGCCTTTGTAACAGAAATCTCATTTTTGCACAAAACATCCATATGGGTCAGCGTGCAACTGCAGACCCCACATAAGATATAGAAATTGTTAGCTATAGCAGTTAATAACAATACTTTAATGTGCTTAGAGTTAGTTTCGATATTTTTTATACAAGCAAAAAAGAGATTTTCTCTTTTAAATCTTACTAGCGGCCCGCCCGCCCGCGCCTTCTTCTACGCTACTAACTTAGAAACACTGTCATACTTTTAAGCCATATTGTACAAAATATCCAAAAATTATAAACAAAAACCATACTCAGTTAACGCTCTATCTTTTAGTGGAAACCGCATAAAATCCATTGCGTGGTTTATAAGAATAGTGCGGTGCTACAGACACAGGAAAACGGCGACTTTACTTCATAATATGTAATGATATAGATATAATAATCACCGGCAACGACGCCGTGTGGTGCTCACCCCTCGAACCAGGTAAAGCAAATTGCATATTTAGGCTTCCAAACGTGAGTAGCTTTAAGTTTGATTTCTAAACGTGGTTTGCAAATTGTGGCTGGCAAATTCATACGGGGACAGGAAAGAAGAGCGCGGGCGGCGGGGCCGCGCAGTAGGAACGTCAGTTGTGTGCAGATTCCCCCCTCTCCCGTCGCCCGCAGAATATGAGACTGTCGAATTTGCAGCCTATAGCCGTTGCAGCCTTTCGTAATCGTTGCAGGTCCCTTTATGTGCCGAAGTTCTACTAAAACATGGTACTTTATATTTATAATAATTGAATAGCCGAAAGGAGAGACACTCTAAAAAGAAGATGTAAGTATATAGCAGGGCGCGTGGCTTTCCCGCGCTTTAATTCCCTAGTAGAAAGATCTCGGCCTCCACTTTTCTCGAATTGCTGTTCTCCAGTATTTAGCGGGTAAACCTACCTCTCATTCCTGATTGTTTTTAGGCTATGAGTGCGAAAAGGGGGACGGATGGAGCCCCACATAACTCTGCCTCCCTTCTGAGGGTGGGGTATCCAAAAGGCGGATACACTGGGCTAAAAAAAAGCGGGCGTGTGACTTTACCTGTGTGTATTGTCAGGCAGAGTATCCCCGTCCTTGTATGAGGCGTGTATGAGGCGGCAGCGCATGAGTAGGTAGCGGTCCGCGCATAACATCAGTTTGCTTCGTGTATCAAAACCAATTATTCAGACTAGCTCTGGATGAGGAAAAATTTAGAAAACTGTCTGCTGACCTTCAGTAATGGAGAGGCACTCTAATATTTTTCTTCTGGTGTATTTCAGTAATGAAGAGGCACTCTAAGAAGATGTATGTATACAGGGTTAATTTTGGACCCCCGCCAAAAGTAAATATGGGGTAAAAAAGTAATAATAAAAATTTTGACGTAAAAATAATAAATGTTTTCTTTTTTTAATTACAATTTTTTGCCTGGTTTTTATATCCTATAGTTCTAGGTGCGTGCGCTCACCCTCGCGGTCACACGATGGCGCGCTGTCATTGGTGCACGGGGTGAATAATAGCGGTCACGTGCATGCGCTTTGATAACCGCGATAGGCCGCGCGCTAGGTGACAATAATTTTAACTTTCTTTTGGAAAAGTTGAGACAAAAATGTATAAAAAAAGTTTTTTTATTTCATTATTTGGTTGTAGGTACTGCTGCTATAGGATCACGTAAAAAATTTGGCGGGGGGTCTAAAGTTAACCCTGTACAGGGGCTACTAACAAAATCAACAAGGGAACGTATAAGGGCGGTATCTACACATTCTGAATACAATGGCAAAAAATGGGCTCCAGTTTTATAGTGATTTTTCAAAGTTATTTTTTCTAACAAACTAAATCAATTAAAATAATGCACATCATGAAACATGCTGTATCTTTACTAACACGCACGCAAGCGTCAATAAAAAGATAGCTCAGTGTGCTCCGACTTTACTGTGCATGTTCGGCTATCTTTGTGTGCGTGAAGGACAGCTGGGGTTTGGAAAGGGTTTTTGGTGAATTATGATAATGTTTTGTAGTTTTGGACCAAATTTGGTAAGCTTCCTTAAACGTTCGCTTATTGATATTGTTAGACCCTATATAGCTAGGGGCATGGCTTTACCTGTGCGTATTGTCAGGCAGAGCATCCCCGTCCTTGTATGAGGCGCGTATGAGGCCGCAGCGCGTGAGCAGGTAGCGGTGCGCGCGCGCCTCCACGCCGACGCCGATGGCGGACGCGCTGGTAGCGTCACGTGACACCAAGTCGCCGGGCAGACCTTCGCTCGACCATTTCGTTAGCTCATCTGTGAGAAACATGTTGATCGTACAGTTTGGGCATGTTTGGTATAATTCTAGGCACTCCTTGTCTTATACAATCTTTGATCATGTAAACAATTAGATGCACGGTGTCATGCAAAATCAAACTTAAATAATTTCCCCGCGTAAATGCATACACATCCATAGATCAACATCAGTACCTACCTAGCTAAATATTATTAGTCCTATAATAATTAAAGATTTATTAAAATATACACCTTACGAGGATACAGATAGAGTTATAAGTCATTTTGAGTATACTTCCTACTTATTACGTTCGGACGCGCTGGTAGCGTCACGTGACACCAAGTCGCCGGGCAGACCTTCGCTCGACCATTTCGTTAGCTCATCTGTGAGAAACATGTTAGTCGTACAGTTTGGGCATGTGTGGTATAATTTTCGGCACTCCTTGTCTTATACAATCTTTGATCATGTAAAGTTTACATTGTAAACAATCAGATGCACGGTGTCATGCAAAATCAAACTTAAATAATTTCCCCGCGTAAATGCATAAACATTCATAAATCAACATCAGTACCTACCTAATAGCTAAATATTATTAGTCCTATAATAATTAAAGATTTATTGAAAAATACACCTTTATACAGATAGAAATAAAAATTACCTAGAAATGAAAAGAGATAATAGATAAACATTTATTGTAAAGTAAACCATAAACTTTAGGCACAAAAGTACAAATTCTTAAAAATTTTATCGGAGTTACATCATTTTGAAACAAGGCTCAGAGTTGGAACAAAGTTCTAAATTCGAAATTTTTAGAGCAAAATAAGGCATAGGTAGGTATTTCTGATTTTTGCCTTGTTTGCGTGGTGCCGTTTTTCAAGCAACAATCTTGTATCTATAGTTTATGAGAAGATTACAATTTAAATCATTGAGATAAATTAACTAGAGAAGACGTCCCGTACAAAAAAATGTGCACAGCTATCAATGACATGATACTTGTACCGTGGTGCGGGGCTTACCTAGTTGTCATAGAAATGTCTAAGCGCGCAGATGCGACACACTGTTCTTACAGTTTTATTACCGATTTGTTGTTGAAAAACTAACATGTTAGTTTTTATATTTGTTGATTGTTGTTAATTGTAATATTGAAATGAAAATAAGTAAATTAATGACAAAAATAAAAGTAAGTAAATAATTTAGTTAAAACATTTCATAATAATAATAATAATATTTTTCAATTATTTCAGAAAAATATTTATTTAAGTAGGTACGTGTAAAAATATTACTGAATATCAAATATTCAGATGCTCAAATTTTTCAAGCATTATTGAGATGAGATTAATAATCGTATTTGAGTCCAATATAGGTATTAGAAATAAATAATAAAAGTATTTCAATGGTAACAAAATATTTTAATTTCCTTGGAATAATTACAAGTTTAGTAAGTTTCTGCCGTTTAGTTTAATTTTTTTTTCAGAAAAATTTTTTTGGGAATACTTATCAAAAATTTGTAATTCTAACGAAATCCCCAATCAAACTGCCATCATAATTCCAACCCTAGTAATTAATTCACATAAAGCGTTAAAAGTGTCACATCTGCACAAAACAGAAATATTGTTACTCTATGCAATGCTATTACCGAAACATGGCCGCCGCTTCATGGCTGGCGATTCGATAAAATAATTAGTCAAATGCATGTTAAAACGTTAATTTAATGCGTACTTACAGGTGAAAAGTGATTCCATTGTTTTTATTTGTGTTTCCTGAGTTTTTTAAATAGTACCTTAGCACACATGAAGGCATATTTTTATTAAACAGAACACAGAATTACACACGTATTTTCAACTAGCGCCTACCACAGACTAATACAGGTGGAGCGAGCTGGCTCTAACGCGTGTTGCAAACAATCTAGTTGAGATGTCTTCTCTAGTACGTAGTACATATTAACTCAATGTGTTAAATAAATATTTTAAGTAAGTATAATATTTTTAAGTATAATATTTGTATAACCCTGTCGTGTAGCAGTAAAAGAATACTATCACCCTCTTCCCTTAGGTGTTGTCGTAAAAGGCGACTAACGGACTGAATACTGCACATACTTCCAGCAGCATAGAGCGGCGATGGGATGTCACGCTGAGCACATGTGCAGTCGCTATTTGGTGAAAAGTGGACTATGGCAGAGGACGGCTTTTGCGGTCCTCATTGCCTAATCTCTGACTAACCTTTCGGGGATAATAGCACAGAATAAGTAATAGTACTACCGTACAGAAGGTTCACTCTAACGACTTTCACGCGAAATTGAAACTAATCGTGTGACCCGAGCGTTCATATTCCGTTAAGGAACGCTGACTCGATATCGATTTGACGTCAGGAGCGCGCGCTAGCGTGGGGTTCCCACTTATGTATATTTAGAACGATTACGATTACGCGCGACGTGGAGCGTGCTAGCCGAGCGGCAACCTTTACGGCGTATGGCACACGCCTGCCAGGGAGGCGCCCCGGCCGAACGTACCTAAGCTGCAGAGTGACACCCCCCTGATATTAGTCGTGTCGTGATTATACAGGATCAATTTTGGACCCCCCGCCAAATTTTTTCGCGTGATCCTATAGCAGCAGTACAGCCAAATAATCAAATAAAAAAACATATTTTTTTGTCACATTTTTGTCTCAACTCATCCTTAAGAAAATTAAAATCATTGTCACCTAGCGCGCGGCCGCCTCTTTTTCAAAGCGCATGCGCGTGACCGCTATTTATTCACCCCTTCCACCAATCAAATGACGGCGCGCCGTTCGCTTTGACCGCGAGGGTGAGCGCACGCACCTAGAGATATAGGATTTAAAAAGCAGCCAATAAATTATATTTAAAAATATAAAATATTTATTATTTTTACGTCAAATATGTTATTATTACTTTTCATACCCCATATTTACTTTTGGCGGGCGGTCCAAAATTGACCCTGTATGTATGTGTAATATTTGTATAATGACAGGTTGTACAGTCTAGGGAGTTCCCGGTCGACCACTTTTCGCCGATATTCGCTTACAGGATAAAATGTTTAGGTACTAGAAAAAAATCAAACAGTCTCAGGAAAGCTCGAATGGGATTCGAACCCATGGTGATTTTTCTTTAATGACGTTTGTATTTTTTTCTAGTAAACATTTTATCCTATATCTATATAGCATTGTGAATGCTAAATTTCAATAATAAAGATATTCGCTTACGCTCAATTCCGACCGCGCGCACGTACTATCGCTTTACCAGTCTAAAGGTCAAAATCCCTTGCACATCGCGTCGTCTATTTGGTACGGGCACGTACCCGGGCGGGCGGTGCGTTTCATCCGAATATTTCTGCAAAGCGGTAAGGCCAGTGACCCGCCCGACCGTACATAGATTCACGGTTATTCCCCAGAGGGTTAGTCAGACTAGGCAATGAGGATCGCAGAAGCAGTACACTGCCATAGGGGCCGTCCATTACACGTGATGTATTTTTAGCATTTTTTAACCCCCCTCCCCCTCGGTGATACGTGGTGATGTTTAAGACTACCTCCCCACCCAAAATCACGTGTATTTTTTATTACGTACAAAAAATCTTAAAATACAGGTATAAAGTATAATCTAATTTTATTCTAGAAAATTGAGGACCATGACAAAAATGTCTAAACAGAAAGGTTGTAGGTTGTTTTTTTTTCTACGGCGAGTTAAGGTCACTACACGCCGCTTTCGGTTTAGAAATCGCGCGGTAAAAAAGAAATACAAGTGACATCTTACTGTGACCCCCCCCCCCCCCACCC
The DNA here is from genome assembly GCA_963921215.1 of Scoparia ambigualis. Lineage (NCBI taxonomy): Eukaryota > Metazoa > Arthropoda > Insecta > Lepidoptera > Crambidae > Scoparia > Scoparia ambigualis. The sequence goes on from OY992518.1 coordinate 13,958,167, forward strand.
CTCCCATTCGAACTCCCACACGTGATTAATGGACGGCCCCATAGTGCACGTCTCACCAAATTACAACTGCACAGTGCTCGCAAGTGTGGGGTTGGTTGGTATCCTTTCCGTGAGCAGCTATATACCACTCGGCTGACTGCTTGTGCCCAAATAAATAGAAAAAAACTCACTTAATTATTCTCAGTAAATAAGGTTTCTGAAATTTTTTATTTTTTATTTTTACTTAAGAAGGAGGCAAACGAGCTGGCGGATCACCTGATGGAGAGCAATCACCGCCGCCCATGAACACCCGCAAAACCAGAGGAGTCGCAGATGCGTTGCCGATCTTTAAGAAAGAAATAGGGTTAAGGAAGGAATAGGAATTGTGAGGGGGGAGGAGGGAAGGGGCCTCCGGAACTCTCGCTGGCCGGACGAAACACAACAGCACCAAATGCATTTATTTCACGCCGGGCGAGCCGGCCCAATGCGTGCTGCAACGCAGCGTGGCTCTACCACTCAGTCAGTGTCACTCATTTAGCATCACCCAGGGGTCACGTGTAGGGTCTCAAAGGTAAACCTACGGACGCGAGTAACTTTAACCCCCAAAAGTTTGGCTCGACGATCTTGTTAGATACTTTGTATGAACAATGCACGGTCTAGGTCATATTGTTTTATGTAATAAGAATGCCGGGTGAAGTACGATAAGTACATAAAAGTTTTAAAGAAATTGGACTGTTGAAATATACAGCAGAGTTACTAGGTAGGTACTGTAAAAAAATATTTTTTTTTTAGATAAATAAGTATCTTTTTTATTTTTATTATTCTTAGCACACATAACAATTAGAGCCTATATTTGAACCGGCACTTGGCATACCTATGTAAGAGATTACAGGCGCGCATTAAACTTTTTAATTCGACATTACAATAATTTTATTGGTCGTTGGTCGTTTATGTAATGCCAATTAACCTAAGAGTATTTTAATAATGTAATGCTCAAATAATATTATGTTTTAAAGAATAACTTAAGGACGTAATATGGCATTCTGTTGTGTTTATACTAGTCATGAACTTGTATCAACAAGAAACAATCTAGAATGCTATGTTTACAGCATCTAGTGTCATGTCAAGTAGATACCTACCGAGTATTACAGATAGCATCATAGATTTTTTCTATCCGTCCCAGTAGTTAAGAACGAAACAACACAACTATATAATAATACAGCGCAATCGTCCTTCTATAACATTCTGGGAAAAAAAGCATGCTTAAGGCGTGAATTATACAGAAACGTATGTACGGTTAGCAACCGCACATTGAAAATTTGATTTTATTGTAATAATTAAGTAACCTATAAATTTAATGCTAAATAAGTAACTTCGAGCGCGACGCGGAGTCACGTAGATTAACGCAAACTAGTTGTCATCTAACGCGCAACACAAACACTACTTTACTGTAACTCTAACTCACTGTTAACTTTATTAAGTACACCTCTTTTTCTTTAAACTTCTTTTATTCTTGTCTTTAACATACATAACTCAACTCAACTCGTACAGTGTAAGATGATGGCACAGCGCAGGCATAAAGCCGCTTCAAAAAATTTTCATACAAAATGTACGAAGGCGTCGTGTTGTGAGTTACACTCAAACGGCCGCTGTTTCTCTATAATTAACGCCTAAGGATTCAGGGTCGATAACGTGCGAGTAATACCCATGATGTTAGAAGCATCTAACGTTTGCGGTGACTACGTACTTTCTATCACGAGAACCGCAAGTCTAATGTACTTTGTTAAATAAATAAGAAGTTTTCAACAAAAACAATTCTAACGCGCCATGCATACCTAATCGCGACACGACAAGTTATTTGTATTGTAAAAGTGTTTACTGTTACGTAGCAAGTTTTGTGGAAAAACTTTGGTTACGTTGAAGAGCGGGTCAAATCAAGCGACCCTTGAAACTATTCAGATGAAACATTGGTTATCTTAGTATTAGAGGAGAGTTGTTAATGCTATGTTGCTACTATGTTTTTTAATTATGGAGGGGTTTTGGCCATAAAATGCCACGCTGGCCAGTGTGTCTTGGCAAGTTTTTTGTCATTCCCTCGTTCGTTTATCAGCAGGGGGCATTACGGGCCAGGTGAGGTTGACTTAGGCGACTTGAGGTTATACCACCCCTTGCCCGCTTGTATAACAAATTATAAAAAAATATTCTTTCATACACCCTTGTTCTGACAATTACAAACACAACAAAAAAGAATTAGCCAAATATGTGCAGCCGTTCTGAAGGGATGCGCGTCACGAGCAAAAATATGTAATCAATTGTAACTCTTAATGCAATGGAATAAGAGTCAAAGTGTTTACAGATTGGTGCTCGTGACTGTACAAACATTTGTAGCAATGGATTTTTATTTATATGAGTACATAGATTTTATTTGTGTATGTCTACTGTTTTTGTATTACTTATGTTATGGTGTATGTGTGTGTGTATGATGTAGCAACAATAAACGTTTTACTTACCTACTTACATTCAAAACCCATTTAATGTTACCTTGGTTCATGTTGAATATTCTGATGAAAGCTAGCAGTTCAGGGCTTACAGGGCTCTCGCCCTGGTACAGGCTGTAATGCGTCACTCCAGCGAGACCTAGCTTGGTAAGCAGCGACAGTTTGGTCTCGCGCAGCGGGTCGCTCGCACTAACGCCGAGCGAAAGAGACAGGCTATCGTGCCGGTTGTTGGCGTACACGAATCTGGAAACCGAATATGGATGATACTTGCGGGTATTATCAACAAAGGGTTAGTCAGAGACTAGGCAATGAGTACCGGGTTCGATTGCCAGCGGGGGTACATATTTGTGTATTTGTTTGGTTGATGGTAGAGCTTGCCGCCTGGCTAGCTACCACCATCTTATCTAAAAACTGGCGCCACAGCAACAATGTTAATAGAATAGAATAGAAAAACGTTTATTTGATACAAAAAAACAATACACAACAAAATACCTTAACTAACGTTATAACACATTTTGTACCAAAACATTGTTGTGTTTCGACAGTTTAGATATAAGATAGCCAGTTCCTCAGCGGTTGAGGATTCCGGGTGAAGCGCGCTTCCACCAGGTGAGATGAAGACATCGGCACTTACCATCAGGTAAGATAAATTAATTAAATTTAAATTAAATTTGTTTACGCTCACACCAAAAATCTAGACCTTTTGAAACTCGTTAATATGGTAAGATAACGGATAAATATACATAAACATAGGAAAAACACCCAGACTCGAAATCAATTTAGAAAAACAGTATTTCTCTAAATTGACCTGACCGGGAATTGAACCAGGGACCTCAGAGATGACGCGACGCCAGACCCTGAGTGCTAACCACTCGACCACGGAGGAGATGAAGGCCAATTGCTTACCGTGGTGGTAAAAAAATACCCTCAGAATTTCTAACCACCGCCGCCGTCGAGGCCACCGGCTTTCTATCCCAGCCGCGGTCAGACATGATTGTACTCTGATTGGTTGATGGTTGGGCTTGATTTATGACCGCCTGGATAGCTTCTACTGACCTTATTGAATAACATAACCACTCATACATCTTTATTACTTCGTGATATATAAAGCGTGAGAATTTGGTATTTTGAATGTAAGAAAACATCTCACCGGTTCTTTCAATTTCCAAAGATAGCAAAGGCACGATTCAACAATGCAATAAACGAATGTGCATGTTACAGGCTTAATTAAAGTAATATTTTGTCATCATCTCCTTTCATTTGAAACTGTTAGCAAGTCACGAAACATACTTTAACATCGAATTCACTTGTAATCACTTGAGTTTAACCGCTTCCGCCTTAAGCAACATATTATTGTGTACTTAACTCTATTTAGATGGTGCAGGAGTACTTCTTAGACCCCCTGCCTATCTATAAGTCTGCGTTATCAAAGTCTATAGCAATTAGTAGTAGTACTGTAAGTACATGAAATCCTGAGTTGGTTATTAATACAGTGTGAAGTGTGATTCCATCTTTGACCTCATGGTAACTAACCAATAGGTAAGAAAAATTTCAAGTAGGAACGTTCTAGAATAAAAATATTATAATCTAAAATGTATTGTCGATAGATAGAGTCTACAAGAATATCAATAACAAGCAATGTTTTTATTAATGTGTATATTATTAGATGTTGTTATTTCTCGGCGGCATTGTTATGCACACTATCATATAATGTTGTACAGGTAGATAATGGACTGCGTCACGCGGTGTTATGAGTTTGATAATAATATAACAACATGAACGCTGCGCAATGAACTGGTAAGTGGTCGTTGGACCAATGGGTAAGTCACGGACCTTAATTGGTCATAACTGAAAGCGACTTCTGGTATTTCAACAACTTCAACCTCCTTACGATGAGAAACAACTCCTTGTCTGATTATTTTTGTTTCTTCAAATACTAGATTTGGAAAAAGAACATTATTTTTCAAATGCTTACAAGTTATAGATCTATGACATACGAATGTGCTTTGGTCCTTCGAGCCGGATAAATATAAATAAGAAAAAATATGATCCGTCACTATTTCCTAAATTAGAATGTAAATTATTTCTACATATTGTATTTACCCGTTATGAAGAAATAGATCAGCGTTTGAGCGTGCCCCGTAGAATATGAAGATCTGCTCGCCTTGTTTGAAGTCGCGCAGGGCATAACATTCACCCCTATCCTGTTCCTTATTGAAGTCAGTTGTGATCTGAAATATTAACAATTTGAATAAATGCAAAAAAGTAATTCAATGATTATTTAAAATTAAAAGTAATCTTTCTCTTTAAACAACGCGAAACGTAAGGTTTTTTAGGACTGTGTCGTAACGTAATAATAAAAACACATCATACCATATTAAGACTATCGACGGTTAACAACTTATCACTATTTTTCCGTTTATCAATAGTATTTTTTTTAAAGAATATAATTAAAGTTGAAGCTCGACGGCACAGCGGCTAAGGTGTTCGGTTTTCGATGTTTTCAGTGAAGCAACATTCGCAATGGCGGAGCACTGGACAGGTCCATAGAATAATAACTAAAGCATAGGAGTCCAAATGAGACTCGTATAGTTGTCCTATTTTTTCAAATGGGCCATTAACATTGAAAGAAATAAGACAAAATAAGTTGCTATAAACGTCAAATGTAAAGCGAAAAAAAACCGGTCAACGTTTATGATACCGAATTCAAAAGCGACCTATAGAAATGTAATTCGAATGGTCACCAAACAGAGTGCACACTCAAATGTCATAGCACTCCTTCTATATTTAGTTATTATTCTGAGAATAGGTCACAATTTAAAACATCTCGAGTTCCGCCATGCTTCGTAAGGCACATAAAGCTCTCTATGGCAAGCGGTAAAACCCACCAACCCACTACATGATAGGTTACATCCCAAACTCCCCATGTTGTCTATGTGGGAAGACCTGTGAGGCCGTCAGGACGTTTATTAGGATAATGATGATGACAAATTTAAAGTTTTTCAACATTGCATGAACGCCTCCAATAATCGATACACCAAACAAGGCATGGCGAAGAACAGTCGCCTCACAGAACGCATTTTTTAACTTTCAGTCTTATTTCTGCCACTAGGCATTCAAATCAGCACTAATACAAATCCTATACATTTTCTGGTTCTACAATATAAGAACAGAAGCTTCGTGTTCGTGAAGCGCAAGTTTTACGCAATGCACAGTGTTACAAGTGCTAATAGGTTGCGGTATATAACAGCTTTCATTCAGGCGTGTTTGTTTGCCGTGCACGCAGAGCTGGGTGGTATAGCGGCTGCAGCAGCCGTTGGTAGTAGTATTACCGACCCCTCTCTTCCCTTGGTCGTAAAAGGCAAAAAACATCGAACAGTAGAGTCGCTTTATGCTGACCGTGCATTTTTTTTTTTTTTCATAGAAAAGTATGTAACACGATGATCGAGCCAAACTTTTCCAGAATCCTTATTTACTGAAGTGGGTTATTATTTTCTATTTATTTTGGCACAAGCAGCGGTGTGGTATAGCGGCTCATTTAAATAATACTAGAAACCCCCTGCCACCCTTGGGTTTCATAAAAGGCGACTAACGTACTAAAGACATACATCCAACAGCATATTACGGCGATGGGATCACCACCTATCACGCTGAAGACACGTACAGTTATAATTTAGGAAAACGTGGACTACGGCAGTGGACTGCTTCTGCGGTCCTCATTGCCTAGTCAGTAGTCACTGACTAACCCTATGAATGTATGTGTTTGTTTCCAGATCACTCTATACTATACAATATACTATAGTAAAAACGTGCACTCAGCTTATAACGTGCCCAACTAATAAAAATGATTCTTATAATGGCTTACATTGCCAAAATTAATAGCTTTTTAATAGCCGTATTATCTCCTATAAACCTGCGTTTGGGCACAAATTATAAGGACAATTTGTACCCACCTTATAGTGGATTTATTGTTAGCTTTTATTCCTATACGTGTTTTATTATGGCCAGCAACAAGGGAGTAAAATTTATACCAGCAAAGCAATGTATTTTATAAAGCTGTTTGCCCATGTATGATTTTGTAATAAGTATTAAGATAGTGATTTACATTTTCGTAAAAGCTTAGCGAAAAATTAAAGTGACCGCTGTCACTGTCAACCATTTTAATAACAAGAACAGTAAGTTTATAATTTATCATAGTAAGTTGTTACTGAATATGTGCTTGTATAAAGTGAAAACGGTGTGGGAATTCAAATGCATGGCAAAATGTGGTACGCAGTGTGTTATATTATCAACGCGCCCTTGAATTTAGGCTGTTTGGTGATACAAAATTGGTTAATTATTTATTCATGTTTTTAATAAGGCTATTATAAGGGGAATAGGAATCGCACATCATTTATAAGGAAACTTAAGCTTATCCTATTGCCATTTTGTAAATATTTAGGGTTCTTTTATCACCAGTAAAATCCCGTATCCACATTTATTTTAATGTCTGAAGATTTTTATTAATAAATTCAAAAATTTTCTTTACTGTATTGTTAATAATTTAATTCTTATTTCTTTTGCAGGATAATAATATTTTACGGCTGATTAAGCCGAAGTAATAGAAGTGTAATGTGTCCCAACCTATTGAAACAAGAAATTAAGAAAATGCATTAATAATAGACATAGACTTCTTTCACTCTTTAAGTAGGCAATTCAGCAGCCAGCCAGCTATCAATACGCACCTAATCGTCTAATTACGTGCTATAATATTTTTAAATAAATCGCTAAAAGTTATATGAAGGAAATATTGATTTTTATTGCCCAGAATTTTATATCTCTAAACCAAAATTTCTATGGATTTAGTAGGGCGACGGAACCCGTGGCTGTTTTTTGTGACAGCTAGATAATTTCAACCATGATGAATCATGTTTTTGTAAAGTTATGTAGAACACTTGAATATAGTCATCTAGAGAATGACGCTCTTATAAATATTATGTAATCGAATATGGTTTGCTTTCATTCTTATAAAGTCTATGTAAAATGCTTTTACTCTTTTGTTATATAGACATCTTATAAAAAGCTCCTATAAATTAAAAAGCAATATAGTTACTCTGTGCATTGCTTTTATAAGAATAATTAGCCCTATTAGAAACCTTTACATAGCTTTTGAATATTATAAGGCTAAAAAGCCATATAACTAGCCCCCTATAAGAATACCACATTTTGAACCCTTATTGTGGCTATATTATTAGGATTTATTACCGTTTACCCAACTAAATTACAAGAATAATGGTAGTATTAGCTAAATCTTCTTATAATGTACCATTATAAGGTTCATTGACATACTGATTGCTATTTTAAAACAATTAAAAGAGTATGGACCTTATACATTAATTTTATAAGGGTATATTGTTAGTTGGGTGGTAACCAGTAGTAACCCCTCGTTGCTAGGACATTTTCTTCTCTATTGCAAATACATATTCATCATCAGACTATCATCGTCCCACTGTTGGGAACAGACCTTCCCACGTGGACAATAGCTCGTAGGTAAAGTTGGGTGGTCCTTCGAGATCAGCGAGAGGACGGACCGGAAGCTCTTCTTTCTGGGGGGTGGATGCCAGGGCCCTTGTTTTAGGGCTGCTGTTGCCGGAGGTGACTTTTGTTTCGGCAGTCATCCGGGTGGGGGTTGCCAAAGCCCCTTCTGCCAGAGTCTTCTTGAGGTGTGAGTAATGGCGGCCGAAGCCAAAGCCCTTCGAGGCCGAAGTGTAGGTGAAGGGCAGGGTACCATGGCTTGCTTTGAGAATCGAAAAGGTAACCTGCGTTCCTTAAGGCCCTGAAGGCAGATTGGGGGTCAGCTCGCAGTATTTAAGTGTCTGGGTAATAGAGTGAGGGCCTGGTAACAACACTTCTTGCGAAGAAACAATTGGGAGCAATTTTCAGTCGGGTGGTGACAGTAGTGTGACAGTAGTGGGTGATCACACCCACTCGAGGGGGCCTGCCTCGAGAGGTCGTTTCAGTGGGACCATCGTGGTGCAAGCTCTAGGGTGGTCCCACATCTTTCCTACATGCGAGGGTTGTTACTCTAGGGGTTTTACTCGGTGCAAGTGCTAAATAATCCTTCTCCCTCCCCAGCGCAGAGGTTAAGGTGTAAGGTGTTTCCCCAAGTAAAAAAAGGCTGCCTGAACTCCTAAGTCATTTTCTTACCTTTCCGTGTTCGTGGTTGCACATATCCCAAAGCGGGATGAAGGCCGTGACGTCAGCGTCTGCCAGCTGGACGTTGTTCTGCCTCGTCATCACCGTCGACACAGCCCACCTGGGAAAAACGGCGTCATCATTAGTCCTTTGACATGACTGTGTTCTGTACTCGACCTTTTTTAACTAGACAAAATGCTGTCTTACGCATACACCGACCCCATGTGCGACCTCGGGTTTTGTGAGACTCTCCTCCCCCTGCCCCGCTCAGTTAGAATAGTTCGACGGGGTAATGAGGCCTAAACACAAAAAAACCAAGTGCCATCCCTTTACTTTTTATTTATTTTATTTAAATTTCTTGTTGCTTACAGATTTCCATCCAAAACGCTTACAAGATTAGATTACATTAATTACATAAACAAGACACAATACTACTATCAAACTCGAGCAACTTGTACAAAATAATGATAAAAACACAACACTTACAATTTTACATGCATGCCAAGATAAGCTTAGCTTTACGCCATGGGATGTCGGGATAAAGGGGTCTACGAATGAAGAGCAGCAAGGTCAATAATGTACTGGAAATTTAGCATAACCAAAAGACAATCGTAAATACATTATTTCTTTTCACAGTACGAGCGAATTCCAAATCCAGGTGTTTTATTGTCCAGTGAAAGACCTTCTTTACCGAAACGTTTATGCGAAAATCGGGGAAGCAACAAGATGGATTGCTATGGATTGCCTCGGGGCATAATGTACCACTAAGCCCTTTAATTTTACAAATGTAGACAAATGCTAATGTTCTTATTTATAAAAACGTAAAAAGTGTTTTGTCTCTATAATTGAACTAAAGGCAGTTTAAAAAGCTGTCCCACTGCAGGGAAAGGTATATCCATTCTCTAAACTCTAAATCAAATCATCGCTACTATCGATGGGTATTGGCTTAGGGGGATGCCGCGCCATCGCAAAAACTGACATAAGTCTCTTAATGAACTTCAAAGCAAAATCAATCATATTGATATTTAAAATTAGAACAATTCTGCTTTGAAGTTTCAGACCTAGTAATTTGATTAGAGCAATGTTTTTGTTCTGCGAAAAGTACAAAACCCATCACGCGCTTGTGTTAAAAATTAAAATTTACTTTTTTAAGATGGGGGTGACCTGCGGAATATTCATAAAATATTTTCATGTATGAGTTATTGTATCATGCGTAAAATTAAGAAAGTTGTCGAAAAAAAATGTCAAAGCCATTAGATTTATGTATTGTTTGTTATTGTTTAAAGAATTTGTTTCAAATTTCAACAAGGCCACGACCTTGTGCAATGATCAGGCTAACTTACGTAAGTTTTTTTAATGTATTTAACTAATTCAGCGCATAGTACAAGTAACTTAAAAATGCGTAAATTTTCACAATTTCGTGCAGGATCCCCTTAAGAAACTCGCTGCCAAATTCGGGTTGGTAATCACAAAACCGGGCTAAGGAAGCATCGAAAAATCCGAAACACACTTTACCCGAACTGCGAATGAAATTTTACCACGCGGCCAAAGCGACAAAACAAACAAAACGTCTAATAAATAAGTGTTACGAATTAAAGACACAGTAAACTTGTTAAATATTTCCTTTACACAAACATTCAGGAACTTTGGACGGGAAAATGACATACTAGTAGTAGGAATAAGCACGCGAGGCCAGCATATATTTATGTGGTCATTCACACCGCGAAGAGTTCTTAAATCTTTTTATTTTTAAGCTGGAGCCAGTAGAGCGTGGCGGCTTCGCGTACGTCGCAGGCTATCAGTTCCTTGTATTCTTGTACGAAATAATTAGAAGACTTTTATCAATGTCCGCAACAGAATTTGGTTGGGATCTCATAAATCTGTTTGGTTTTTAGCGGAAGCCAAGTGGGCAAAATTCGATAAAGAGTGTAACATAAACAAATTATTCACAATTTCTTAACATGCAAATGATTAGCAAATATTAATGTTTCTTTGGAGAATGACATTTAAAAAGTGTTTTGATCGAATCTGCCCTTGGTGCGGTTACGAATAACATGCATTTATAAATATTGTCACAAATATTGTCTCTGATTTCATACAGCATAATATTATGCTTTTATGACATAGTATGATATTGGTATGTATCTTAAATCAAAACCGAATAATACTATTAGGTAGGTACCGATCTATTCCATATAAAATGTGAGACTTGACAAAACGGATCACAAGATTATCTTTCGCGATTTTTGAAGTTAGTTCCACATTTTAATAAAAGTGCTTTGCATTGATAAGCTATTTCACTTTCTTTCGGGATGTTGTACCTTATTTCAAATACACATAATTATAATAATTTGAAACTCATAAATTACAAAAATTACAATGAAATGTAACAATGTGGCTTGAGAATATGAAACAAAAAACAACTATGTGAAATTACTGCCTTAATAATTAAATAAGTAGTTAATTCCGGTACTCTGAGAGATTACGTCTCAATATAAAAATAGACTTCTCAAGCCGGTGTTGTGGTGATCTGTACCAGATGAAACGATTCAAACAATAGAAAATTAAAGTCTGCTTTTAATGGACTCTTACTTTCGTCTAATTACGCAAATGTTTTTAACTTTAGTTGGCATGTCCCATTGTTGTCTTGGAGACATCTTGCGGTGTTACGTTCCGTGCGTACTTTCAATTCTATTTCATTGCGTCATAGCAAGTACTTGAAATGATTGGTGACGAGTAAGCAATGAGCTATCTTGGTACGTAATGTAACACATGTGTAACAAGATGTGACGCACCACGTTGTCAAAAGCCTCGGATAAGTCAGTAAAAATACCATTTGGGAACTTATTATTATTAGTAGGTACCTGTTAGTTAAAACTGTGCCTAAAAAGCACTAAAAAAAGAGAACTTTTTATTTGAACGATGGTCTTACGTGGACTTTTTTACCACTAGCTCACGACTGGTTGGCGGCGGCGGTATATGGCGAATGGTTTTATTAGCAGGATAGTTTATTTTTCTACAGTGAAAACTATGTAGATTTTGGTAATTTATTTCACATTTTGTTGGCTTAAATTTTGTTACGTTATTTCGGAAAGTTGAGGTAGTATGGAATGGATCCTGAAATTCCGCTAAAAAATACCGTAAAGTTTTTCAGTTTTGTTTTAAAATTACTGATATTCAAAGAACCAAACTACCGGATAGGCGAAGTTTACTTTTGCTATGATAACTGCGGCTGTTTACAAGAATGCCTGGTGTTCATTTCTAATGCTAACACGATTGTCGGTATGTTTCGGTAGAGCTCGCTGGCGGGCGCAACTGCTAGCGCGTTGCGATTGAAGTTATAACTAACTTACAACTTTCGCAATGATTCCTAAATCAGATCAGAATCCAAATAACAAACCAAATTCAGTCTCCGGAATCAAAAATATCTTCAACTTTGATAGAAGGGAAAAATTTGGATATTTTTAATTCAGGAGAGTGAATTACAAATATCCTGATACTGTTCTTGGTTATTATCGTTACATAGCAGGCGTTAATTGTTAATCTGATAAATAATATCCTGAAGAGACAAGTAAAAGAATGTATAAATAACTAGGTACTATTATTTAAAAAAAAACTTTTTTATAAGTACCTATAGGTAATTAAAAGCAACTTGTTTGAATCCGCTATGAGATTAGTCGTCGATTTTATTACGTTAGTGCCAAATTATGTAAGTATGTAATCTAGATATTAAGAGTATTCTATATAGACAATTACATAAGTAACGGTTTTGAAACTTGACAAAAAATCCTTAATTTTAGCCCAGTCACCGTACTTGGCCTTATATTACGTGTTCGAGTACCTAATCTACTTGAATCGACATCATGAAATTAATTACGTCAATCTGGTTTATACGGAAAAGTGGTTCTGTTTTAATATTAGTTACCTAATCTAAACAAAATTGACCAAAAAATTTACCCAGATCGGAATTTAGCCAGTCACGATAGCTCCAATTAGTGCTGTTTGACTTACAATAACAAAACTGTTCCAACCGTTTCCATTGTCAATTTTAGGTGAGTGAACAATATGAATACTTACATGTTACATACGTTTAACTTAGGCACATGTTTTTCTATCTATACTTCTATATACACTCGAGAGTAATAAATCCGGGTCACATAAAGAAACCTATAAATCTCGGAAACTAAGAATTAAAGCATAATGAAATAAATTGTGTTTAATAGACAATTAAATACTTCATATACGATAGTAATAAAATTTAGGAGTCACTACATTTTATTTACAAAAAATTACATACTTAAAGAAAAAAAACTACTGATTTCGCCTTAAAACAAAAATAGGAAACATGACATTTTTAACAACATTACGATTTTCTTGAATTTTAATACTTTCTAATTGCCTCTTCGTGCTTCTATTACATTACGATTTTCTTGAATTTTAATATTGCCTCTTCGTGCTTCTATTACTGCGTTTACGCGGTTTGGCATGCTGTATGTACACCAAATTCCCTAAAGTCCTTCCCCTTTTTCAAATTTGATTTTTTTATGACATAACTTTACAATAACTAAGAAGTTTTAACAACTTCATTTAAGGAGTATTTAGTTGTCTATTAATTACAATAGCATTCTTAGTTTTCGAGATTTATTGGTTTCTTTAATAGGTTTGTTTAAGTGACCCGGATTCATTGCTCTCGAGTGTATAAAAATCAATTGGCACCATGTATGATAGGGCAACACTTGGAGTTCCACCCACCGATTTGACGGTTTTTTTATCCTACTTATGTAGAATGACTACTACTTTTGTAGAATTTGGTTCTGTACCGTTTAGTGGGTAAACTTCTCTAATTCCTACTCCCGATAGTTATTTTCTTAGACTTTCGGTGTGGAAAGGTCGATAGAAGGAGCCCCACATAACCCTGCCCTCCTTTTATTTATTAATAGGGTTGCCAACTTAAAAAATAAAAATAAAGTATTTTCAGGTAAGATAAGAAAAATACTTAAACAGAAAATTGAACAGCATTTTATTTTTTCAAAGATTTAAAATATGGCTGCGCTGCACCGCGCGGACAATGTTCGCAACTTTTTTACTTTTATAACAGGTACCTATGTACATATATGGTTAAAAGAGCACAGTGATACTAAAACAGTATTTTTGATACTTTATTATTGTTCAACAGTAAAAAGTATAATGTAGTGAAAAACAATAAAATACTGTTTTTATATATACTTAGTATAGTTTTATTTATATTGTATAGTTGGCAACCCCAGGTATGAATAAGGCGGATTCAACAAGCAAAAATATTAGGGTGGTATGTAGAGCGAGCGAGTATAAGTACTAACTTAATCTTTGATAAAAACTTCATGAGAGATTCTAAATAGTTTGTTTTCACTTATTATGAACATCACGTGATGTAAGAACACAGTGCATTTGTCTCATTAAAATAAAAAGCGTTTATTTTATTTCATTATGCAATAAAATATATTTATATTTTAATACAGATCGTAGTTTATAATACTTAATAACTGACGCAATTAAGTCACAGATAATCTGAATAATCAGTTCTAACTTCCAGCCAGTTGCGACACTATCAAATAGTATATACTTACAGATATAGGCATAAATGACCGAAGAAAGTAAGCGGCGCGGAATGTAAACGCCATTATATTAAAACAATGAGCAAAGAGAGGCGATCGAGAGTGTGGCCTGTTGACTAGTTGTAGCTAAATATTATTATTATATTATCTGACAGTGTATAGTGCATTATTACTGTTGTAATATAACAAATGACATTGTAATATAGACATAAGAACCGAGAAAGTTCTTTGTGTTTAGTATAGAGGTGAGCATTTACATTGTCATTATTGCATCGTATGATAATACAATAAGTAATGTTTGTAGTTATTAGCTAGTCCATAAGAATTCTTCAAATAATAAGTATAAGCTGTATACATACATATTCTTGGCATTTTAAAAGCTATAACCCTTTTGGATGTATATATAATGAAGTATTTGTGCCACTTATAATCAAGTTACAACTAAATAGAAATATTATGTAGTACCTACCTATAAACCTACTTACTCAACCATTATGTCAGAGATGAAGAGGCATTTATTCGCATTTGCGTAACTCACAAATCTAGAGAAAAAATGTTAGAAAATGCTTGAGAAATGTGTAAAACGCAAGTGGGCGTGAAAATTCAATTTCTTGGTTTGTCACGATGATGCGGAAGAGCATCATTCGCATTCGTTAGAAACCACTTTGCGGCTGCAATGCAAGCGCAATCGGTAATATTTACTTACGCAGAAAGTGTACAAACAATAAAATGAGAGATGAGGATTTTTTATGGTTAACTTTACCGCTTTTATTGCTGTAAATGCTAACTAGAGCTTCAGACCTAATTTTCGACAAATATGTACAAAACAGCAGATTTTAGAGAAATTTATTTCGCCAATCACTTGCCGTGTGTCACTGATATACTTATTCTATATTTCATTTTTATTAGCCTTTATTGTGTTCAACTGCTGAGCAAAGGCCTCCCCTCGCTGATACTTAAGCAATATAAAAGATTACATTCTATGAAGTATTTTTAAACAGCAAACTAAAGAAAAGGCTCATTATTTAATTTTCTATTTATTGTGATTCACGTGATTCCTACAATATCATCAGCGCCCCCTTGGAAAATTCACCTTTTGCTAAATCAATTATTTGTTTTTGCAAGCCCCAAATGCTATATTATACGAAATCCATTTATATATTTATATCACGGGAGCCCTAATAAGGGAGTGTTGATTTAAAAACAGCTAAAGATAGAAACGAAAACTGTAACTGTAATTTTTCCCACAGCCTAAATAGGCCACTGAGACACGATATGGACGATGTAGCGAAATCGAGGTGTAGATATACCTTTGGTGCTATTTATTCTCTTTGTAAAATGACAAATTGGCAAAAGTTGCATAAAACCTTCATGTGTTTGGCTAGTAAGACCATTAACAAAGCCTTAACTGTTTCAGTGAAAGTTATTAGCGCGCAACCAAATCATAAGCGCGGAGAACAGTTACAAAATTATCAAACCGTTATGTTATTGTTATCCTTATTTTATGTGTTTTGAACAAATTTATAACACTACCAGACAAATTGTTTTATTAATAAAATGAAAGTTTGAATTTGCATATTCAAAAACAACATCTTAATAAAATTGAAAGTCGCTCTAACTTATGATTAGTTACTCGTACCATTAAGTGTATCGAAAGCTTAAGTTGTGAGTAAGTATAGTGTGGTATCGACATACTAAGTTGTAAGTATATTTTTAGTAATAAAATAAAATTTAAGGCTTTAAAAATCGAAAAATGTTGAAAAATTTTCACGAGCATGTTTTGAACCATTTTGACATTTTAGGGCCCTTATTCTGTAACGATTCCTTGTTTCAAAACCACGTTAATTCTTTAAAAAGTTACGATATCTTCCCAAAAACGTATGCGTTTGACGTTTGTGCGCGGTAGGGTTTAGATGTGGAATCTATAAATTGCGATACAGAATCAGAGGTCTGGTCTGTCGCTCTTCTAATTAAGCTACTGTGGCTCTTATCCAGCCCGCTGAAATTCAACAAAACTATTTATTTTTTATTTTGAAAGCCAAAAGGTTTTTTTCAATATTTTCCAATTCGTAATTTGTAAATTTACCCTTAAAAAAGATAGAGAAAAACGTAGTTACGAGGGGCGTTCGAAATATTCTCGGTATTGATACGTTACAACCTCTTTTATATATATATTTGTTACTGGCCGCTAAGATTCATCCATTGACATTAAAAAAAAGTAAAATTGGAACCGAGATGTTCTTTTGTTTTTCTGCAATTGCCGAACAAACATGAACACCATGAGCGAATTAACAATTTTAACGAAATTAGAGCACCGATCCGTCATAAAATTCTTGACAAAACAGGGTAAAAATCAAAAAACCATAAAAGAGGAAATGGATTGTGTTTACCGTGAGTCTGCTCCTTCTTTATCTACTATTCAAAAATGGTCAAGCGAATTTAAGCGTGGAAGGGAGAGTATTGAAGATGACCCTAGACCTGGCCGGCCTGTAGTGGCTACCTCACAAGAAAATATTGATAAAGTGGAAAAACTTATATTGGAAGACGGCCGAGTGAAGGTAAAATCTATAGCTCAAGTAACCAATCTCTCTATTGGTACCGTACATGACATTATACATGACCATCTTAATATGTCAAAAGTAAGTGCAAGATGGGTTCCGCGAATGCTGACGCTTCTTCAAAAGGATATGCGTGTGGCTTGCTGTTCAGATTTTATCGACCTGTGTGGTGAAAATCCCGATGAGGTGCTGCAAAAAATAGTTACTGGAGATGAAACCTGGGTTCATCATTATGACCCAGAGAGCAAACAGGAGTCCATGCAGTGGCACATTAAGGGTTCAGCTCATCCCAAGAAGTTCAAGGTAATCCCGTCAGCTGGCAAGGTCATGGCCACAATATTTTGGGATTGTGAAGGAGTTTTGCTTATCGATTATAAAGAAAAAGGTGTAAATATCACAGGGCAGTACTACGCTAACGTTATACGTCAATTAAGAGATGCGATCAAAGAAAAGAGGCGAGGAAAGTTAACCAAAGGTGTTCTGCTTCTGCATGACAACGCCCCTGTCCATACTGCTCATATTGCCAAGGCAGCTATTGTTGAATGTGGGTTTAAAACTGTTACTCATCCACCCTATAGTCCGGACTTAGCCCCAAGCGACTTCTTTTTGTTCCCCAATCTTAAAAAGGATCTGCGTGGAAATAAATTTTCTGACGATGAAGCGTTGAAGACGGCCGTGGAGGAGCATTTTTACACCAAAGATAAAAAATATTTTTATGAGGGATTAAAAAAAATAATTGATCGATCTTATAAGTGTATGAACATAGGGGGGGAGTATATTGAAAAATAAAAATATCAAACTTTTCGTACTTGTTTGTTTTTATCCACATACCGAGAATATTTTGAACGCCCCTCGTACTTCAAAACTTTACAAAAACTATATAGCTGAACAGAAAATGGTTTCCACGTAATCTTAGTAAGGGAAGGCGGCATTCCGCGCGGGCAGCGGCGGCGACGTGCGCGCATACCGTTTCACATAATACTTAGTGCGCCGATACACATGGAAATGTCTCAGTCGATCAGATCGTTCCACTGGCTAACAATGAAAGCCAACATTAGTAGACAGAGGCAGCACTAGAATCACCAGTGGTGGACCAGAGTGAACGTATGTTCACTCTGGTCCTTCATGATTACGTTTACGAAAACGAAAATTTATATGGCAACATAGTAACCTCGTCTTGGTTAAATAAAAACTTAACTGTTCTTTGATTGTCACCAAGAGGCGCTGCTAAATTCTAGTTTTCAGTAACTACATCAAAAGAAAAAACTGTCTAGGCAGAGTGCAAGTTAACTTCACTATTCGTTCGATTCGAAATAATAAAAAATATAAGTACCTAGAATGCTAACTCGCAGTTGGAACACACGAACAGGTTTATTTTACTCTCGCCCAATCCCAATACCATATTTAGAGGTTTTAATAGTTCCTTTGGGATTTGGGCTGACTACATGTCTTAGACATTTGTTTAGAAATGGTTAACTGAAACTAACTAAAGTTTGGAAAGACAGATAAAGCTTAAGAATATTTATTGATTATTCCTTATTAAAATAGAGGAGAGAAGACGAAAAATAGAAAAACGTGTCAAAAAGTAAGCAAAGCATTCTTAGCTCTATATCGTCCAGATGAGTGCATATCAATCTTATGCAATATGCATATTCAGGTATGCTCCTCTGCTCGTAAATAACGTTTCGCATCGCTGGGGAACGATCATTCTATTGAATTTTTTTCTTGACTCGCTCTTAACACTTTTGAAAATATCAAGCGTACCTACTAAATACGAAGTATAGTATATTCTAAATTGGCATTTGCAAAGTCAGAGTATTCTAAATAGCAACCGTAAAAATCAAAATAAGCGCATTGAGCGATACCGCATAGGCATTCCCATTCCCATTTTCTGCTCGGCATTCGTACGCACCGGCCGCCGCGAACTAACGTGTGCCCAAGTCGCAATCGCCGCCGCGCCATATTCACTTTCACGCTCAGAAACAGAAAAAATGCGGGAAAACGCCACGAGAAATCTCACATTTTTCTCGAAGCTAAACAGCCAGTAACATAATTGCCTTCATCGAGAACCAACCGCCGCGTATCGGATTGTTTACAAATAGTTATGATGTGAGAAATAAAAAATTTAACTCACTGCGCAATTCGAATAGAAACTTTTTTGGAAAATCAACCGCGCGAGCTCAAGTGCGGCCGCTCCAGTTTAATTTTTTCTTTTTCCTTCCTTATCTTCGATTCTTTCGCCTTTCATACGTCGATTCTTAGTTGCGAATACGTCGGGTGAACACGGAAATTAATTGAAGCTAAGTATTATCGGATAGTGCCTAGTGTTTGTGCATCAAGTGTGGACGTTCAAGTAGTCTGCGTTTGGAATTTGCTGTTTTTTTTGTATAATATGGGTATGACTTGGAGGATCACCATGCCTTTGCTGAGTACATTGGCTGCGTTGGTTATTATAGTACACTCTGCTGAAGATGATGTGGAACATGATTATCAATACGACTTGCGACCGAGAGTATTGGACACAAGACTCGACGCGAATTATGAACAGGTAAATATTTTGACGATTGTAAAATAGTATTCTAAGGTATTGGTTTCAAAATTGTATATTTTAAAGTATTTGTTTTCTATGTATAATAAGTAAGTATTAAAAAGATGTAGAGCCGTTTTAATAATAACTAGATAGCTATTATTAAAAACAAGTTTCAACAGGACCTTAACTTGGGCTAGCTAAATGGTGTGAAAGTGAGAAAATATTTATTTATTTGGATGTTTGTATATACTTATTTGAGTATTAAAACTTACAAAAGTATTCCACTTTTTTGAAAGTACACAGCCTGTATGAAAAAAGGTAGAAAATAGACCATGGGCAACGTAGTTTTTAACGGCTTTGTTTTTAATAGCGGTACCTACTTTTTTACATTAAAGTAGGTAAGTACTATTGTTATATGAGATTGGTTTGAACAAGTTAGTTTATTTTAGATCATCTAAGGTGATACTTTTTATGGTGTTGCTTTCTAGAACACATTTTGTAACGGAAATGAACAACGAACTTTTTGCTCCATATATGAAACGCCTGCTTATGAATAAACCATATAAAACTAGACTTACTACAAACAAGATCGCTCGTCGAACTCACTAGTCAGTATTCTGTTGTTTTATGTTGAATTAAAGTTTAATTTATTGGTGATTGTTCGTTTGTCTCTTCCATCAACAATATTACTGTTGATCGAAGGTTTGTCTGGTAACAATCATAATTATAGCATTAATCAAGTACAGTTGCTGGCAAGTAAAGCGTATAGTCATAACGTCTTATATATTAGACATTGCGACTGGTAATCGTATAAAAAAACGGTAGGCCTGCCTGCGTTTGAAATAAATCATCGGATTAGTGAGCGGCCAGTCAAGACGGCTAATGAACCGAACCGGCAAATTTACAACAAAGTGTTATTATGCTGATGAATCTGATGATTTATAAATAAAGCTAAATAAAATAAATAAAATAATTTGTTAAATTAAAAAGCATTTCTTTATTAAAGTTATGCATTATGAATGTTTGAATTACTTAGTACAAAAAACGGTGAACGTACTGTGGAAGTAGAAGCAATATGATCAATAAACAGATTAACAATACTTATTCTTATTCTCCGATTTCAAAGTCAATTTGATAATACGGAAATTATAAAAAATAGGGAAAAAGTTAAGCTGCATAAAATATTATTAATACGTTTTACAAATGCAATAAGTACGCTATTCTATAATAATTAAAGAACGTTAAACAATATTAAAATAAAAATAATAGCTGTGTTTATAGTGGTTAAACGACTCACCGTTCTTTAGGATAAACATTGTTCTTGGTTTAGTTGATGGTAGTGCTTGTTTACCTGATCAAACTAAAATTGTTGTTACTGTGACAGAGTTCGATCAAAGCACCATTTGTTCCAAGTCTATCACAAGTAGCAACAATTTTATTAGCAACAATTAGGCATTAAGATGCCAGTTCCACAGTAGCCGGGGATTCCAAGTAAAGTGCGCCTTCCGCTTTATCGCCACTTAATTACCGTTAGGTGAGAAAGTAACGAAAGTACTTAGTCAAAACTTAAAAACAAACGTCAAGTTACCAAACTTAAAACTTATAAGTTCCGTTTCAAAACTCGGAAAAACCTACAGTCTTTAATCAAAAACAAATTCGGTTAACTTTCTTTCTTTAATTATAAACGCTGTTTGACAGATCTAATTTAAGACGCTATTGCAAAGATACGCTATTGCAAAACATTACCTAACCTGCTTTCCACGAAACAATGCCTCGTAGGTAGATTCTAGTAGGATACGAAGTTACGAATACGATATACATATTATAAAAGTTCTGAGAAACCAATTATTTTAAATGTAAGTAGTTCATTCATGTAATAATGTTATAGTATTTTGACATCATGTATACAAATGAGACATTGTGGCGACATGTCTTTTCAATTGTACAATTCATTTTGTAACAAAACTTTCTCCTTTATGACATTACTGCAATGTAGTACAATAACTTGATTTAATAAGCCTTACATAATGTTTGGTTAAATAAAGAAATTTTAACAAATACGTTATTATGACGCTTATAAAATTATGTTCTCCACATCTTGAAAAAATAAATTTAAACTGAAGGAAAAGGGTAATTTCCACGAATGCTCCTGATTTCCTAATGCTAAATTTTCAAAATTTATATAGCTACTTAACGCAGGTAGTGTATAATATTCTTTGATAAGGGCTACTTATTTAATGGCCTAGAGCGAACAAGGTTCAAGTGTGTAATAGTGCGTATGCATCAGGAGGCCATTTTTATACTGGAGTAAATGCATTACGCATACCACTGGGCTCGGGAGACGAAGATGGTTACGTGGGACTCATCACAAGCAGGAACAAGCTTGGAACAACAATTCATCGTACAAGAAAGACCAGTTCTCGATATGCATATTAAAATATGTCATCTAATTCCGAAGCGGGAAAGGGTGTAATCGCCTTCCTAATCCTGGACAATTCTAATACAGCTTGTACAGGTCTAGTAGTAGAATTCAGGGCGACTGGAGCCGCTGATGGTTGTGGGACTCTCCCTCCAATCATCTACGTGGTCACCAGCTGAAACTATGCCGATCATTGGCAAATAGAGATCCTAATAAGTTTTTCTTGCCTAACCGAATTGTCACGGACTGGAACAAGCTACCTGAAGAAGTCATAAACGCTCAGACCATAAATTCGTTTAAGAACAGGCTGGATAAATTCTCTTAACCACTAGACACACACGCATCAGCTCATTGAGCTGCTAGTGTATTTACCTCAAATAATAATAATAATCTCCTGAAGCTTCATTTGTTTAGGAACAAGTCATCGTGCAAAAAAGGCCAGTTCTGGATATGCATACTAAAATATGTCATCTAATTCCGAAGCGGGACAGGGTGTATTCTCCTTCCTCATCCTAGACTTATGCAGCTCAACGGGAGCATCGGAAGTCTATCCATTGCGCCGTCCTAGTTTCAAACAGGTCTAGAAGTAGAAATCGGGGCGAATGGAGCCGCAAATGGAGCGTGCACGCAAACGCAGGCCGCAGCTTACAATTAGCCGATTGATAGCTACCAATCTATGCTGGTCAAACACCTTGGCTGGTGAAACTGTTTACATGTGTATTTAGTGATACAATTTCATTACTAAGCTAGCATGTAAT
The DNA here is from genome assembly GCA_963921215.1 of Scoparia ambigualis. Lineage (NCBI taxonomy): Eukaryota > Metazoa > Arthropoda > Insecta > Lepidoptera > Crambidae > Scoparia > Scoparia ambigualis. Next base: position 13,980,677 of record OY992518.1, read on the forward strand.
CTGTTGCTTTTTCGGACGAGGCAGGAAACGTTTCTTTCATACATACATGGCATTTATCACTAGGCGATGAGGACTGCAGACGCAATGTACTGCCATAGTCCACGTTTCACCACATTACAACTCCACAAATGTTCAGTATGAGAGGTGGTGAGCCCATCGCCGCTCTATGCTGTTGGATGTATATGCAGTCTTTGTCCTGTTAGTCGCCTTTTACAACACCCAAGGGAAGAGAGGAGTTGGCAGTATTTAGCAAAATATTGTTATGAACATACGGCTGTCATTTAGAAAAAAATGCTTTCAACCCGCATTCGGCCAGCGTGGTGGGTTATGGCCCAATCTCCTGTGCTGTTGTCCATGTGAGAATCATAATCATAATAATCATAATTAGAGATCGGATTATATGCATTTATTTAAGCCATTCTCAGCGGTAACAGCATATTTTACCTACGATCTAGTTATGATGCATATTATCGGTACATTTACAATATTTTTCCGAGTGCAGTGCAATCACCCTGCGTTCCGTAATTTAATAGTCACAAAATATAAACTTAAAAAAAAGTTTGAAAACATATTGAACAATAACCTAGGTTTTGAACGTTTATGTCAAATTGATAGTTTCATTTAATGAGACGGCAGAACTTTTGCCAGAAACTATAGTGCTAACACAGCATCCAAGTTCAAATTCCGTGTCGTGAGGTAAATGCCGTTACCTCAGTGGATGTGGAGCGATCCTTTTCCACATACAAAAATATTCTGAATGATCGAAGACACAATCTTACCACTAACATTTTTGGATCAATATTTGATTGTTTCCGTTTACAAAAATATTAAATAACTAGCGTCCCGCCCCGGCTTCGCACGGGTTACCGTACCCGTACCTAAACAAATTATAGCCTATATACCTAACCTTCCTCGATAAATGGGCTATCTAACACTGAAACTTTTTTTTAAAATCGGACCAGTAGTTCCTGAGATTAGCGCGTTCAAGCAAACAAACAAACTCTTCAGCTTTACAATATTAGTAAAGATTTTAATGTCATGTAATGTTACTGTATGTACCTATTATCGCCTATCAAAAAATAATTTACTAATTGTATGCTGATTTTGAAATGAAAGAAAAATACTTCTTTTGTTTGGGTTTCTAAAATGTATTATTTAATTTTGCATATTCTGCAATTTTCGTGCATATTTCAAGCATTTTTCATGCATATTTGCATGCATTTAACAAACTTTTTATGCTGCATATAATCCGGTCTCTACATCATAATCATTTATTCATTCGTTATCACAGGTAAATAGTACAGGGCCTGTACCCAGCAGTGAGGCGGTCATAGATTGATGAGGAGGCTATTCAATTCGAAGATATTAACAAAATATACATGGTGCTTTTAGTTGGCTATGGAAGCGCTGTGAAAATATATAAGAAAAAACAACCAGACTATACTAAAAGAGCTTGTTTTGGTGCAGGGTTATATGGAGGGCTGAAATAATTTGTAATTATTTTGATCTGTTACTTAAAATGTTAAGTTCAGTGTACTCTGTGATCTAAAGATTTCTCGAGGCCCTAACCCAATTTAAAAAGCGGCAATTAACAAAGAGAAATAATAACGTTAGTTATCTTCATACACTGAAAAAGTCAGACAAAAGAACGGAGAAATTATGTTGATCCGAGTTCATTGTGCTCAGTTCTGTTATTTAGCCAGTGCTCAAATCAGTGAACCAGAAGTTCTTAGCTTTAGGATCCAACGTGCCGTGAACGAGAGAAATGAAATAGGTGTATATAAATATAATAATACATTGTTAAAAATTTTATTCAAATCACTAAAAATGAAAAGCAGGAGCCCAAGTCTGCTAATTTACGAATGGCATAATTGAATCGCAATTGGATCGCATTGTAATTGTTTGACACATTTGGTATTCCCTTACTCATTTAAGAATACCAATTGTGTTAAACAATTACAATGCGATCCAATTGCGATTCAATTATGCCTTTCGTAAAATAGCAGACTTGGGCCCCAGGTGTTTTGTTGGGCATGTCTATAAAAATAATTAAGAATATTATATATTCTATTGCATCCTATCTTGCTGTCATATTTAATAAGTGTATTAATAAAGGAATCTTTCCAGATCTTGTGAAGTTAAGTAAAGTTATACCTTTACCTTTATGAATAGCAGGAAACGGACTGACATAGAAGAAATATATTTGTTAAAAACCACAAACCTGTAACGGCGAAAGCTTCATTAAAAACATAAAGTTTACTTTCGTAATATTTGATTATATGTATTAAAAAACGCTCAAATAAACTCAAAGATAACGAAACCTTGAAAAAAATATCTACCTCAGACGGGAATCGAACCCGCCTCCTCCGCAATAACGTTTACTTGTTTATGTAGATCGAAGCTTGTTTATTAAAATATAAATTTACATTTTGAATTAAGTACTTCTTAAAGTGATGGTAGAAAAAATCTAATAGAAATTAAACCAAAGTTACATGAATACACATTACCTATAATTTAAAAATCCTTTTACCAATTTAATGGACAGCGGGTATAATAAAATAAAATCAATAAACGCGAAAACCATTAAACAGTCCCCGCGTTACGTATGAGCAGATAACTGACATTAGCATAACTTGTACCGCGCAAGTCTGCGATCTCAAGTTCGCGTTGTCAGAACCGGTGCTGGCGCTTTCGACTTTCATCTCGCATTGTGTTATGACATCGGTTCTGTAACTGCTTACTGCTTTCTTCGATGAGGTAACTGAATTATGTTTGATTAGTCGCAATTGAATGTTTTTGCGGACTGATAAAATCGGTTCGGACGGTTAGCTAGCACGTGCTTATTTTTGGGTGATGGACGAGTATGACACGGCTCGAACGGCACCTCACGAACACTAGCGGATGGAGACGAACCGAGCGATTTTTTAAAATTTTTCATGGATACACGAGGCACGAGACACTGGGCAACACGCGCGCTATCGACCGTGACGTTTTAGTTCTTTATGCCTTTATACCCTATAATTTAACTAGATCAGAGGGCTTTTTTAATTCACTACGGGTAAGCGCTTGGCTCTCATCTCACCTAATGGTAAGTGACGATAAATTCTAAGGTGGAATCGCGCTTTACCCGGAATCCTTAATCACTGAGGAACTGGCTATCTTATATTCAAAATGTCTGAACACAACATTTTGGTTACGGCGCCGGAATTTAGACAAGATGGTGGTAGCTAACCAGGTGGTCTTAAAAAGCTTACCACCAACCAAACCAAGTACCACTGGAAATCGAAGGCGAAGTCGTCGAAATGTCTGTAAACTTGTTTGCCAACCCCACTTGCCTGGGGAACGTACTGTATAACCAGTACGCCGCAATGTTAAACAATGCTGCTTGGCGGCAGAAATAGACATTAGGGTGGTCGCCATCCAGTAGGATTAAGGGCAAAAACCAAAAAACTACCACCGTGCAAAGGTTTATCTGTTCCTTGCGTTCTTTCTATCACCGTTGACTAAGACTACTATACTATGAAGCGTACAATGAACATAAACCCGCTTGACGCTCTGTTCCGCTCTGTTTAGCAAAACGCTGGTTCTCGTGACTAAGGCAGTAGACTGACGGGATATGCAAACGGTTTGATGATACTTGATTATGTTTGTAATACCTACATTATTGACAATAAATACGGATGACTATTCAAAACACTATTCATGAAGATAGAGAGTGTTTATTATACTGGTAAACATTGATATATTGTTTTTTTTCCGAAGATGATACAACTAAGTAATTACACCATAACTATTCCATATTTTCTTTATACGAGTATATTATTTTGGATCAATAGAGCCATGAAGAACTTAATGAAGGGAAACCTTCCAATGTGCCTGAAACGTAAACATGGACTTGTGCATTCTCCCCATCCTCACATACGGCGCTCAGACTTGGTCTTTAACAATAAAATTCAGCAAAGGTTCGCACTCGAAGTTTGCTAACGGGCGATGGAACGCAGCATTTTAGGGGTAAAGTTAACAGACCGTATATACCGTGAGAAATACAAAACTGTTTTTCACGACAAACCACTGATGTCACTGTTAAAGCCGCCATGCTTAAGTGGGACTGGGCAGGGCGGGCATGTCTGCCGTATACCGGATGAGACCACCACCAACTGGGTCCTACGTGGGGTTAAACGGCAGCAAAGGTTAGGCGCAGGTAGAGGCATACAATCTTCGATCAACAATACCAACTAGATAACGCGTCACGTACAAAATCAAAGCTAAATTCTGTCTACGTGAATAAATACTTTTTCAAAGCAATAAATTACTTTTTCAAAGCAATAAATTACTCCTGTCACTTAAAAAAGAAAAGACGTCAATAGCATTTAGTGGTGAAATCAACCTTAGGGAGCAACAAATAAAGAACTTTTTCCTGTTATGCCTTGCGAGAAAATAAGAGCTCACTTCTCAAGTGCGCTCTTATTTACCGAGACACATTTTTAGCGCCGCCGACCTGACATCTAGTTGTATTATTGATCGAAGCATACAATACATAATAGTAGCTACCTATAAGTGTAGAGAGACGAGCTTGCAGCTTACTGCAAAAACTGGAAGAAGGGGAGGGGCCTTTGTCCAGCAGTGGGACAATATGCAATATGGCCTAATATAATAATAAATATTATTAATTTGGTAATGAAAAGTTGATGAGTAGATTTTACTACTAAACTTTCACGATTAAGGGTGGATTCGACCAAACTGGAATAAGGTCTTATACCTGGATTAAACGCCGAATTTGTATAGACTAATCTCGGAGTAGGTAAGTCTTATTCCAGTTTGGTCAAATCCAGCCTAAGTTACAGAATGACAATGTTTTGTTATTTTTAGTCATTTTTATCCAGCATGTGGTATTCAACTAAGTTGTCTTGTCACTTTCATTTACTTCATTAGTAAATGAAAGTGACAAGTTGGAGGCAATAATTCTGTTTATTGCAAAATAATAAAAGTGAAACTATTTTAGTTGTAAACCAGTTCGCCGAAACGCAACTTTATTTAAATTGATTACAATTTTACTATGATTTATCTGACAGTTTTTGTATCAGGATTTTATTAATTGTTTTTTAAAGACGCCTTTTTTAATAAGATTGAGTTTGCTGTTTTTGATTTTTAATTTATTTACAACGAGGTGACAACAGAAGACTGGTGTTTTGTAGGGTGTCAAAAATATCTGACAACTGCTGAGTGGGAATCCTTTTCAGTGTCCCATATTATTATTTATTAATAGTGTCGCGTAGCGGTGAAAGAATAATACCACCCCCTCTCTTCCCTTGGGTGTCGTAAAAGGCGACTAACGGACAAACGGAAAAGCAGTCCTCTACCACAGTCCACTTTTCACCAAATAACAGCTGCACATGTGCTCAACGTGGTAGGTCATAAGTCCATTGCCGCTCTATGCTGTTGGATGTATGTGTTGTCTTTAGTCCGTTAGTCGCCTTTTACGGGTTGGTAGTATTCTTGTAATGGCAGTGGACTGCTTTTGCGGTCCTCATTGCCTGGTCTGTGTAACTAACGCTTTGGGTATAATAATCGTGAACATTATGTACACGTACTTATGTATTTTTATATGATGAGAAAGTATGATAATAACTAAAAGGTAGGTACTATTAGTTATTCTGTGCTAAAAGTATGATAACTAATGACATGATTGCTATGTTTGAAAACGTCGAGTTACTTTTTTGTCTCGGTCGGGTGTGCTCGAGCCACGGCGTTTTAAACAAGATCATTATTTTGTCAATGCCTGCACGCCTCACTCTTGCGAGTCGGTCGAGGTCTAGCGGGTTTTCTAAATATGGTAGGTACTATAGCACAAATTATGCTTGAGAGTAATCTGAAGATCGCAGTACTAGTAGTAAATGGTCTTGACGTGATAAATTACATGTATTAGTTGCATTGGTAAACACCTTTAGAAAAACAAGCGTGCGTTTAAGAGCTTTATTTTGAAGTGTCGTGTAATATATGGGGAAGCTCTCTTGCATTAGGTATACCTAATGGTAAATAAATATAAAGCAAATGGAAACGCACTTCACTAGGAAACTATAATGATTTATTTATTTATAAATAAGACAACAACCTTATAATTATAAAAAGTCCCAATAAAAAATATTCGGTTAGTCAGCAAAAAAAAAAATAGTAGTAGAGAAGGTTCCTTTGTTTTTGAATGATTGGTAACAGATTGCTTATCAAACCAAAGGTTTGGTATAAATAAGCCTCAAAGCACAATTTATTAACGCACAAGCACAGACACACATACAATAATTATTAATAATCATAATAGTTATGTATGCCACATAGGTTTCAGATACTGGATTTATAGAGTACAGATCATCAGCTGGGTTTACAGAGTACAGCCTCAGATTTAAGATCTCACCAGCTCTGTACTTGTACATTGTGCTCTTACGAGAAACCGATACAAGCAATGAGTCTGTAAAAACAAACAACTGAGCCAAAAAGTGGATATTGGCGAAATCCAAAGGGAAACGCCACTGCGTAAAAAGAAGAAGAAGAAGTGTATCCAGTATACCTACCTACCCTAAATTATATTTTACCACCCAATGTGCACCCAATATTCCCTAAACTTAAAAAAATGGATGAAGCAAAAAAAAAGTTTAGCTTTAAAATTTCGGTAAATGAAAATGTCTGGCTAACACTTAGTCTCCAACAGAAGTTATTTTATTTAATATATTTATAAAAAACTCCTTAGTTAGTAACATTAACTTAATTCGGTCTACATCTCAGGTTAACCTTCACAGTTGAGAGATTTCAGTAAAGCACACGGCGCGAGACGATCCTTATTAACATTTATAACACATTTAATTTAAGCAATTAAAAATAAAATAACTCTACCTGTGCCGAAACTATATTTTTTAGTCACAGGTTTAAAGTAAACAGTGCGGCACATGTATGGAGTAAGCCATCCAGTTATCTTTTTCTGATTAATTTAAAACATATCTTTTTTTGTCTGTTCTCTTGTGAAAGCATCACGCTCAAAAAACTAATGGATTTAAATAAAGCCTAACATATTTTAGCATCTACTATTTAGATGTATTCGTAAAGTGAAGCTAGCCGATGTACCAACCTGTTCTGTAAATGTAACAGATATTGGAAATCATTTTACTGTTATGCAAACTTCGTTGTCTAAAAATAGAATATGGGATGAATTATATTAGACCGGGCCGTGCACGGAGCGTGCCGTATGCGTGGCCCGGACGGGGTACTGATTTGAGACGTTGCATAAATTTTGTATTTATATTAGACCGGGCCGTGTCCCGTCCGGGCCCGGAGCCGGTCTAATATTATTCATCCCTAATGTCAGTAATTGAACGTATCTCTAACGAGGTATTGTTATTATGTTTTTTAGCAATTAGCATAGCAGTCTTTCGCCCTTAAAGAGAACTTACTTGCATTTTTTAGGCTTTATTTCCTAAGTTTTCATGATTAGCTAGTGATAACGTAGTAGTAGATTTCAGTGTTTGTAAACGAGAACAGTGCAAGAAGGCCTTTTGTTGGCTACTGTTGCGATAACGTTACCTAGCTATTTGCTTCTGATTCGTATGAACAATTAAGCTTTTCTTATGCCTCACATAATATACACATAAATAAGGAGGTTGGTTAGGTCCCACAAATGGGCCTTCCTATTAGGTGCTAAGGACAACTATTTATAAGGGAGCCACCCTAACGTTGCGATAAAAATGTTCCATACATTTAGGCCGAATAGTAGGTAATTGCAATTTATTATTATTACAATGTTATTGTTTATATAATTTTAAGGCAGTTGCGACAAATTACAAATTGAAAAAGACAGTATTGAAAAAATTTCAACGAGCAGGATTCGAATCCGCACCCTTCTGGCAATCCGGGCCGGTGCTCTTTCCAGTTGAGCTACCGTGGAACTTATCCAGTCCGTCGAAATTAACCAACACCATCTTTATTTTTTTAAGCGTTAATAAAACGCTAAAATATAAAAAAAACATTAATCATTAAAGATTAGTTAAGAAATAGGCAAGTTATGTTATTGTTTATATATATAATGTTAACGCAAATGTTGCGAACAAATCAAAAATTGAAAAAGACGGTACCGTAATCTGAGGTGGAAAGTAACTGCGGCGTTTTTATGGAAATTATGGACATTTTTATGGAAAAAAATAAACATCTAAAACAACCTTTTTTATCACGCTTATTCATAAAACGTGCCTATAAGCCTTTGCATTTTAAACGAACTTAATTTTTTGAAAGTTGGCAATGCTTTCATTTGACAATAAAAAATGTTGTACTTAATATACCCCGCAGTTGCTCTTCACCCCAGATTACAGTATCGAAAAATAAGTTAAACGATAGCTCAACTGGAAAGAGCACCTGGCCCGGATTGCCAGAAAGGTGCGGGTTCGAATCCTGCCCGTGAAAATTTTTTGATATTTTTTGATACCCTTTGTTCGCAACAAAATTTGCGTTAAAATTATATAAACAATAACATTAAAACATAGCTTGCCTATTTCTTAACTGATCTTTAATGTTTGTCAAAATATTAAGATCGGATGTTGATAACGTAGTTTGTTGAGCGCCTTTGGATTTCAAAGTAAAAAAAATAAAGATGGTGTTGATTAATTTCGGCGGATTGGATAAGTTCCACGGTAGATCAACTGGAAAGAGCACGGCTGGCCCGGATTGCCAGAAGGGTGCGGGTTCGAATCCGGCTTGTGGATTTTTTTTGATAAGTACTGAATTTTTCAATTTGTTATTATTATTTTTATTTAAAAGGTTATCAAGAAAACTGTCTCAGTGCAAACTGAATAAATCAGCTGGAAAATTAAAACTTTTATTATGTGACTCGGATTGATTTGGTTTTATTAAAATTACAATTATTCAAATCAATTTACATGTGTTTAGGAAGCGAGTTCTACATTAGTACCATAAGTAGGTAGTGCAAGAATTCTTTCGTTCCGTTATCACGTAATGTTAGTCATCCCACAGTAAGTTCCCGCACTTTCGATTTTATATGAATACGTCGGTTGTACTACTCTTTCTCATTCTCATGGCAAGTAACAATCGGTAGATGCGGCATAGAGCTAGCCACATAGTTACTAGCACAGTACAATACGATACGATAGTTATCATCATCGTCAATCTATATAACGAGAAAATAAACGTCTGATAATTATAATAAGAAAAACAAAAAGTACATACACGAGTCTCAATTTAAATAAAAACTAAAACAGTACTAACATTTTTTAATTAAATTTTCAAAGCCAACCATTAAACCCGTTAGTTCGGACGTAAAAATAACTTAGTGCCGAAATTATTTATTCAAAATTAAGCTTTGGGACGTTTATTGGCTGATCAATAATGTTATCATCGAAAATTCAGAATTGGAGCTTGGTTGTTTTACCGAGATAAAAAGTACCTGTTACGCTGAGCACATGGGCAGTCGCTATTTAGTGGAAATAGAACATCTATTAAGCTAAACGTCTTTCACAAAAAAGAATTGAACTGTAACAGCATAAAATGATTTTTTCACTAGCATGTGAAACTAGAAACCGTTTTTAATAAGCCACAAAAACACCTATTTGCCTTCGAACTTTACAATGAGATTATTGAGAAATCTGTGCGTGAGAGATCTGGAAATATTACAGATATTGACAAAAAACGATATTCAAGTCTCTGCCCAAGAATAGATGATGGTCAGCTACACTTCCGTAGGTAGGCAAGATACATGTAAAACCTATACTTTCAAAATATTCCTAAAATGATACGATAAACGGATCAGCCATAAAACATACTTTACTTTACGTGCTTCAGAAAAGTGGATATTTTTATATATTTGCCTTTTATTTTTGTTTTAGATTATCTCTTAAAGACGCGTCAGTTTCAAAAAATGCGTCACCTTTCAAATGCGGCCGCGCTATGATCAGTTTTCAATTAATATAATTTCTATTTTGTCTAGTGGCGCCGCGTTTTAAGTGTTAAAAGCACACTAGCAATTTATAAAAAGTTCATTTTTAAAAAACAGAGAAGTCTATAAAGAATTTAGAATAGTTAAGATACATTCACTTATCATGCATTTATTATTTATTTGATGTCGATTTAAATAAAAACTAAAACTGGACTAACATTTTTTAATTAAATTTTCAAAGGCAACCATTAGGTAAACCCGTTAGTTTGGACGTAAAAATAACTCAGTGCCGAAATTATTTATTCAAAATTAAGCTTTGGGACGTTTGGCTGATCAATAATGTTATCATCTAAAATTCAGAATTGGAACTTGGTTGCTTTACCGAGATAAAAGGTATCCTATATTACGCAGCTCTACCGGCGATGGGCTCACTACCTGTTACGCTGAGCACATGGGCAGTCGCTATTTAGTGGAAATTGGACTATGGCAGAGGACTGCTTATGCGGTCCTCATTGCCTAGTCTCTGACTAACCATTCGGGGATAATAGTCGTGATTATTATGTATGTATGTCAGAAATTGTGTAGATAAATTGACAAAACTTAGGATTTTTTGTTTTAGTAGTTCTCAAAAACGACATAAGTACCTAACAAATAGGTACATTAATTTTAATTTTTTTGAATTATTTTTCCCGTCTATTCCCTTGGGTGTTCGAGCAGTGTCGCGTGGCGGCCAATTAAAAGAATACTACCACCCCCTCTCATCCCTTGGGTGTCGTAAAAGGACTGCACATACATCCAACAGCATAGAGCGGCGATGGGCTATCACCTGTAACGTTCACCACATGTGCTCGGCGACACAGCGACTTGTTTGGTAAAAAGTGGACTATGGCCGGGGACTGCTTTTGCGGTCCTCATTGCCCTCTGACTAACCCTTCGGGGATAATAGTCGTGATTGTATGTTATGATATGAATTGTTTCGGCTGCATACGCAACTTTTAAAAACATAGGTAAGGCTGATTGTTGAACATTTTTTTTTTTTTATTCTACAACGGGTAAACGCTTGGCCTTCATCTCACCTGATGGTAAGTGACGATAAGGCCGAAGGTGGAAGCGCGCTTCACCCGGAATCCTCAACCACTGAGGAACTGGCTATCTTATCTCTATACTGTCGGAACACAACAATGCTCTAAACATCGTTGTTATGGCGACAGGTGGTATCTAGCCAGACGGGCTTAACAGCCCTATCTACCACCAACCAAACCGAGCACACAAAGATGTACCCCCTGCTGGGAATCGAACCCCTGGGACTGAGACCGGTGGCTTAGCCACTAGACCACAGAGGCGGTTACATAGTTTCTATTACCAATAAGTCAAATGCCTTATGCAATAGTTATGTAGGCATTACATTCTACCAATTGCGTGCAACGATGTCACACAGAATTATCACATTTCGCACATATGCGACACTTTTCGCCGCGACGCGACGAAAAGTGTCGCTTATCGACGACGGAATTTTGCGTTTTCATTCGAAAGGAAAACTTACGTAAACGTTTAGACGCGCCTCGCTCCATATCCAACGCATATTGTTTGTTAATCGTCTTAAAAAATCTCCCGAGTCGCGTGTGAAACCAGCCAGTGCGAAAGAATACATGCGTACCTACTTACTAATTCGGTAAAAACTTTTCCATCGAGCTGTAATTAGGTTGCAATCACATAGTAAGCGGGCAGCCGCAATTGTACGCGTGTCATCGTACCATGCACTTAGTTAGATAGAAAGTATTGTTGATAAGTAGACAGTGCAAAGGCGTGTACTTTACGGATATTATTGTCATTTCTCCGTAACCTACTAATGTCAAACTTTAGACGATGCATGCTCCGTATGTTTAAGAAAAGCAAGTTTTACTCACGTCTCGATAATGATCGGACAACTATGTGTTGTAGTGGTTAGACTATCATACCGTACCGTATTTGACGCAGAAGTCTCGGATGTGATTCCCAGCGGGGATGTAGAGCTTGTTCTTGGTCCGCTCGCTATATTACCAATATCGACAAACTACGAGGAAACCACTAATGATGTCTATTTCTCAAAAAACAGTGAACATTGGAGTGAATTGTAATTAATTTGTTAATAAACATTCTTCATCGAATTTAGATCTAGTAAAACTGCCTCTGCCTGGTTATAGGTATACAATGCTAATAACATTGGTACTTGGGTATACCCCATCAGTATGATTTTAATAAGAAATTTAGGGTGAATTAACAATATAATTGAGTACTTACTTGCTTGATACCGGTGAAATAAACAGATAAAGTTCAAACGCCAAGTCGTAAAACAATAAAAAAATGTATAGGTATACTTATTGTGAAGTTACAGTACCTAAGTCTTTCTACATAAAATCAGCTGTATGTTCCATCTATCAGTTGGTTTCTTTTTAATTTATACTTGTAGAAAACACGGCATGAGATATGGCCAATGCCTAATGAATAAAAAGTAACGTTTTGAAATTGTAAAACAATTAATCACCTACATGAACATAAAAAATATCTAAAAAGTTAAACGTCTTACACAAAAAAGAATTGAAATGTAACAGCATAAAATGATTTTTTTCACTAGCATGTGAAACTTGAAACCGTTTTTAATAAGCCACAAAAACACCTATTTGCCTTCGAACTTTATAATGAGATTATTGAGAAATCTGTGCGTGAGAGATCTGGAAATATTACAGATATTGGCAAAAAACGATATTCAAGTCTCTGCCCAAGAATAGATGATGGTCAGCTACATTTCCGTAGGTAGGCAAGATACATGTAAAACCTATACTTTCAAAATATTCCTAAAATGATACGATAAACAGATCAGCCATAAAACATACTTTACTATACGTGCTTCAGAAAAGTGGATATTTTTATATGTTTGCCTTTTATTTTTGTTATAGCTTATCTCTTAAAGACGCGTCAGTTTCAAAAAATGCGTCACCTTTCAAATGCGGCCGCGCTATGATCAGTTTTCAATTAATATAATTTCTATTTTGTCTTGTGGCGCCGCGTTTTAAGTGTTAAAAGCACACTAGCAATTTATAAAAAGGTCATTTTTAAAAACAGAGAAGTCTATAAAGAATTTAGAATAGTTAAGATACATTCACTTATCATGCATTTATTATTTATTTGATTATTCGACGACCTTCGTGGTCGAGTGGTTAGCACGCCCTCACGGCTCCGCATGGCGTCGCGCCATCTCTGAGGTCTCGGGTTCAATTCCCGGTCGGGTCAATTTAGAGAAAAACTGTTTTTCTAAATTGATCACGAATCTGAATGTTTTTTTTATTATTATGTATATTTATTTATCCGTTACCTTAGAATATTAACAAGTTTCAAAAGAATAATTATCTTGGGCTAGATAATTAATGTGAGCGTAAACAAATTTAATTTAATTTAATAATTTATTATATTCCAGCCCTGGGGAGTAGCGGAGCCACTGACGAAAGAATTCACTGAGGCTGATACATGGAACAATGAGCCACAAGAAGATCCGCCCGTGCGAAGGAGGCTGGGGCGTAAACGAAAACGTCGTCCACCCGCAGACGACACAGATGACGTCACACCGAGGGATAAACACACGAATGTTGAAGATGAACCGGTCACACACAGCTACGACACTCCATCACATGATAACGTCGAAACGCCCAGACGTCGACGTAAGAAGCTGAGACCTAACCGCTGGATAGACGAACCAAAAGATGGAGAAGTACCCCTACGCAGACGATTGCAGGGAAGAAAACGTCCGTCTTTGAATACTTGGCCTGAACTAAGCGAGTTTGGATATACGAATGGTGGCGGTAAAATTGACAAAGGAGCAGTGCTTAATAATTACGATGCATATGAAGATACAGGCGTTGGTGATTTAATATATAAAGGAATCGAAGCCAATGAGGAATATTTAGATAAACAAATAAAAGTAAACGTCTCACGACCAAGACCTAAATTTAACTTGGCTGAAAGGGTTGCAGAGTCGCCTACAGTTTTAGTAAAAGAAGATAAATCACTCTCGGAATTTTCCTTGGAGGTTATGAGTTCATACGATAAAATAAACGATGGTGATCAATACAGCCATAATACGCAAATAAAAGATGAAGGGAGAGATAAATCGAAATCAAATACCGTTTATAAATTGGACAAAGCACAGGTATTCTATTTTCCAATAATATTTTTTATACCGTTATGGCGGTCAAAATATCATTCTTATATCATAACATAAGTACCAAAAAATCATTGGTAAATACTACACCAGTATAAGACGACCCATACTGTTAGAAGGCAAAACTATCACGACAGCAACACGCTCTCTGTTTGCACGCGCAAATTAGCGTCGCGTTTTCTTGTGGTTTATTTTCTTTATAAAATGAAGTAAGAACGAATGATTGGACATGACTTAGATTATACCAAATCAAATGAAATCATCCTTTAAACGTCCAACTGCTGGGCAACAGGCCTTCCCCACATGAACAACATCATATGGGGAGGTTGGGCGATCATAACCCACTACACTGGCCCAACTCAAGGACACCGGGGCCAACGGCCGAAGCACGGAGGATACATATATACAATCCAAAGTCCTAACTAGTATCACAAATGCAAAAGTTTTTTGATTATTTGTTACGCTTTCACGCTAAACAGCTAAACCAATTTGGATGAATTTTAGATAGGGCCCTGAAAACAGATAAGCATAGGCTGCTTTTACTTGCAAAAAGTTAACACAGAGTGAAGCCGTGGGCAAAAGCTAGTTATTATATAACCAAATTATATTATAATCCAGAACGAAGTCTATTCAAATACATAAATATTTGAATAGACTTCGTTCTGGACACTATCTATCTAACAAGTTTGGATACCTTACGAAAACAATAAAATCACCTAACTGCTAAATTTGTAGCATTGCGTTAACAATAAATTCAGAAGATATACAACACTAGTTGGTGGAATGTGTCCAGTACCAAGATCAACAAAGAGCGTTTATTAGGTTAGGATTAGGTTTAGATTAAATCAAAGGAATGCTGACGTAGGTAGTGTATGACATTCTTGGCTCAACCAGTGTCAGAAGAGACCAACACCTCGGATCGCGTTTATCACTCGGCGCGATCGCATCTGATTAATTCTTATATTTTGTGTAAAATTAAGCATTAAGCCCGATAGGACTGGCATATCGTTTTAAATAAAAGTCCTTAACATAAAAATAAGAAGAAAAAAATTAAATTATTACTTTTATAAGCGACCAGTCCCGGCTTCGCACGGGTGCAAACTAAATATCTAACTACTTACTAAATCGTAATCACATTTTAGATTTTTCACTTTTAACCCGAAATCTGACTTCAAAATTGAAAATAATTGTTCGTACATAAGTAATCTGTTTTTTATCGGGTAGTAGACAGTAAATACAGGTATAATCGTAGTTGTTTCCGTTGTACTTAGCAAATCGACATGAATTGAAAAGAGTTAAGCGAATGGATCTAGAACCCGTTTGAAGGTGCCGTCTACTAAAAATAGGTATGTTTCTTCCATATAATCCTTGTTCGTGGGAGAAGCAAAAATGAAAAAAAGAGTTTTCATTATCACGAATATTCGGCGTGAAATAATGGCACTTGGTGCTGTTGTGTTTCGTCCGACCAGTGGGGGTTCCGGAGGCCCCTCCCCCCACCCCCCTCCTCCCATTCCTATTCCTTCCTTAAACCTATTCCTCCCTTTAAGGCCGGCAACGCGCCTGCGATTTCTCTGGTTTTGCGGGTGTCCATGGGCGGCGGTGATTACTCTCCATCGGGTGACCCGCCTGCTCGTTTGCCTCCTTCTTTTATAAAAAAAAAAAAAAAAAAAATCAGCTTTAAACAACATGAATTTAGTCGTCGGTATACTTGGGAATATCACGTGATTGACACATTTAATTGTTCACTTGGATGTTGCAATGCCTTCTTACGACAATTATTTAAGGCAACAATTTTTGTACGCTGATCGGGGATTTCTTGAGTTGTTTCAGAATCAGATGTATTTTTATGAATTTATGAATATTAACTGTTTATGCATTCAGCGTAAATTTTACTGATTGGATGAAATAGTTTCTTGCCAAATTCGAGCGTTTGTCGACTTTGTTTTTATGAAAATCGGGGTTGCACAAATGTTTTCCCTTTCTAACTGTACTATCCTTTTTATAATTTAATGTCATCTCCAAATAGTCGTTCTATTTTGATTTGTTACATTTAAACAGAACTGATGCCCCGCACGTAACAATTTTCTGCGTCCTCTTTCTGTTTCTATAATCGAAATCTCTTTCTCTAGTCCCATTGCAGTGACTTATAGATGTTAATGCCATTAGCACAAATTCATATGGGTAAAAATTTGATAATTGGCTAAACCTAGTCCGCAACATTTTTAACCCAACAAAATAGTTAATTTTTATAATGAAATCTAATAACCATTTAAAATATTTCATTTTTAATCGTAGTTACCATGTATGTTTAACGTAAAAAAAAATTTAAATTCTATATTCAAATTTCAAGGCATGACACTTCATGCCATTTTCGTACCTTCAGTTCACTATAATTTAAAATATGTTATATTCTGACCTGAATTTTAAAATAATACTATAATATCGTAGAAATAATATAAAGACTAAAATATAAGCTAATTTGTAAATTGGTACTACTATTATTTTTAAGGTGTTTATGGCGGCGAATGTAAAGGTAATCATTTTCCTGCCCGAAATAAAAATTGAAATTGCCGCGAATTTAAAAAAAGTTACGTAGTATGTTCGGTAGACAGCACTTAACACACTGAAGCTAGCTGGTAGTGGAACTCGTGAAACCCGCCATCTTGTTAGTGACGCAACAAAGTTTTGTCTAGTGCCGCGTGTTCTTACGTGAAATTATTATATTGTCATTTGATTGCTTTGTAATTTTAACGCGAAATTACATAATTTTGACCAGAAACTTCAAAGCTGGATGGTATTAAGAAAGGGATGTAATATATGACTAAGTAAACTAACCTTTAATCGTCAATTGCAGTGTTTAGCCACTTACTGGTTATGTTAAAAATCGTCATTTTCCTGGCTGTAAATTAACTACCTAAATATTTTTTGTTGTTGTTACATATATTTTGTTGTTTATTTGCAAGGAAAACCGACGTATTCCTTAAAATCGATCTGGTAAACGAGCTGCTGTAATGAACCGAAGATGATCATGAAGAATTATTCTGTGCCTAGTCATTCGGCTGTCAGTGAAAGTCATTTTCCTGTAGAACTGGTCATTGTCCTGGCACCCTAATTTTAAAAATCCCATGTTAATGCCGTAATACCTACTTAACTGTTCGAAAAGTGATTTGGTTATAGGTAAATAGCAAGTAATTTTAAAGCTTATAAATGCGTTTTTTCTTTATTTTTTTTCTAATTTTGCCTTGTTGAACTGGTCATTGTCCTAGCAACCTAATTTTAAAATCCTATGTTAAAGCCGTAATACCTACTTAACTGTGTGAAAAGTGATTTTATTGTTAATAATAGGCAAATAGCAAGTAATTTAAAATCTAATAAATGCGTATTTATTTTTTTCAAATTTTATTCCGTGTTTCATTTTAGCCACTTATTAAATTTTTACCATATTATATTTGCAAAACTTTTGTATTAAAATAATTTTACACTATTTAAAATTAAATACTTTAACTGACATTGACTGATATTGACATTTAACTTATGTTCGATTATATAGATCGTAGGTAATCCTACTAATATTATAAACGCGAAAGTTTGTAAGTATGTATGGATATTTGTTACTCTTTCACGTAAAAACTACTGAATGGAATTGGATGAAATTCGGCATACAGATAGTTTATAACCTCAATTAACACAACGAATACTTTTTATCCCGATATTCCCACGGGAACGGGAACCACGCAGGTGAAACCGCGAGCGGCTGCTTGTTGTAAATAGTACGAGTATAATCAAAAAGGTCTGATTGACATTAAAGCAAAGACATGGGAGTAGTTATCAAAAATCGAAAGTGATAAAGCACTTTCGTATTTGTTCTTACAAAAGCTGTAAAGGGCTATTTGATCTAAGTATACACAATGCATTTAGGGTACTTAATTGGATAAGGATGAATGCTGTACTTAGTGATGGGTTTTTATCCGGATAAATACTCATATCCATTTTACTCTAGTAATTATCCAAAAAGATAGATAAATATTTTATGAACCCTTTTCTTTACAAATCATGTAAATTTTGTAATTAAAATATAGGTTGTTGTTGTTAAAATATAGTTGGTTATTATAAACAAAATAACTGCTATTGAGTTTTTTAATTCCATAAAATGAGCGATAAACAATAATAGGTACTTGGTCAAAATTATTCGGCAAGTTTGAATTCAATTGAATGGGTTGATGATGATGAATTATAGATTGCGTAATTATATCGGTGGTATATCACTTGAAAGGTAATTTTATAAGCTTTCAAATTATATCAAAAAGATTTAAAATTAATAAAATTTCTTACCTAAATATAGGGAATTGTTGCAAAAGGTTGAAGTTGTGGATGTCTAAATGAATACTGTGTATTTTATCCCCTCCTCAATACTTTGTATTACCCCCTGGCCCTAATGACAGCCTGAAATAGTTTCTCATTGACCGAATGAGTTTTCTGACGGAATCTTGTGGAATTCCCTGCCACTCTTCGACCAAAGCAGTTTTCAGATTTTCTATCGTCGCCGAAGCTGGATATCTTCCTCGTACCCGTCTTTTCAGCTCGTCTCATACGTGTTCAATAGGATTCAAGTCAGGACTGTGGGCTGGCCACTCTAAGGTGGAAATCCCGACTTCTTCCAGGTACAGTCTAGTCATTGCAGCGAGCGGGGTGGCAGCGGGCGTTATCGTGCATTAGCAGGAAATGCTCGCCAATAAACTCGGCGAACGGGAGCACATGGTCTAGCAGAAAGTCATTGATGTATCTTTCAGCAGTTAGGCCCCCTCCCCGACCACCACCGAATACCAGCTCCGTTTTTTCTTCTATAGAAATCCCCGATCATATCATACTGAACCCGCTGTAACACTACATTTATTTTAACCTCTTGAGCACCGTAAAACCAGACACAATTGAAAATCAATTGTTTTTTTGACCTATTAAAAAAAATTCAATTTTGTCGTTTACGTCTTGTGAAATTCTTTTTTTTTTTTTATATAAGAGGGAGGCAAACGAGCAGGCGGGTCACCTGATGGAGAGTAATCACCGCCGCCCATGGACACCCGCAAAACCAGAGGAATCGCAGACGCGTTGCCGGCCTTTAAGGGAGGAATAGGTTTAAGGAAGGAATAGGAATTGGGAGGGGGGGGGGGGGGGGGAAGGGGCCTCCGGAACCCTCACTGGTCGGACGAAACACAACAGCACCAAGTGCCATTATTTCACGCCGAATATTAGTGAGAGGGTGGTATTACGCCGGGTGAGCCGGCCCAGTGTGTGCTGCAACGCAGCGTGGCTCTACCACTCAGTTGGTGTCACTCATTTAGCACCACCCAGGGATCACGTGTAGGGTCTCAAGGGTAAACCTACGGACGCGAGCAACTTTGACCCCCAAAAATTCTTGAACGATGCCCCGCTAGGCCGACGGCGCGGGACCGGAGTGAACATCGCGCGCGAGCGGCAGTTGAAGAATTTGGATTCACATTACGTCTCGGTGACGAACGCCTGCGGTTAGAAATTGCCATCTCATTTTAATTAATCTGCCGTCGAGCTTTCTATTCGTAATATTTATTTCTTTTACATTTAATAAGTACCTACCTAGTTCTAAATTAAATAACACCAATAGTTAAAGTGTACGTGTGATAAACCCCGGATTGGGGTTTTTGCACCCTTTACTGAACTTGCTGCACGCAAGTTCGCTGCTGCCTACTCATCTCCGTGAGCGTCCGTGACCTATGAGACTTCCCCCGCCGCTTCACGCCGTGCCGTTCCTGGAGTTGCTACTCATGCGCTGCGCTGGCCAGGATAGTACTACTAAAACTGTAACATACACTGAAACCTAATTAGTGTGCGAATGCACGCCCTGCTCTGCTGTACTATTATCCTATATTATATTAGTATAATCTTATAACTTTGTTGTTGGCTTTATTTACTACCTTCACTGACGTAAAAATGTCACACCGCCCCCGTATGCCACTGTTTCCGCCAAACTGCATTGTGAAAATCGCTCCCCCGGTCTTCTATAGACTCTCCGTCAACGGTCGCTACCATGCCTGCACATCCTTGTTTCGTCCGAGAAGAGGACTCGACTCCATTGCCATATTATAGAAACCAGGCTTCTCGGTGGGCTGGAGACAATTTGAGCCCCGTATAGCTGGCCTTCTTGGAGTCAAATTAGCTTCTTTAAGTCTTCGCCTCACTGTCCATTCGCTAACAGCCCTCTCTCGAACGTCTCTGAGCTGCCGTTGGACGTCTACGCCGCGCCGGTTAGGTGTCGACTTCGGAGAGAAGTGGTGACAATGAATCGGTCATCTCTCACCGAAATGCAACGCTGTCCTACAGATCCTGGTCCGAACAAAGTTGCCAGTCTCCCTGAACTTTCTGTACACCTTCGAGACACAACACTGGCTTAGATGAAGCTGTCGAGCAATATTACGCTGAGACAAGCCTTGCCGGATAAAGATGACGATTTGAGCGGCTTCTGCGGGTGTGGTTTCCATTTTCTTTCAGATTCAGTGGATGTTCACTTTTTTTAGTGGACCACGACGCGAAGCGACGACGCGGGACGAGGGAACCCGAGCTTGCTAACATAACTAAATTGCGCGGCGAAGCCGGCAAATAATTGTAACCAAACCGAATACCTATACTTTTCTCACTCTCGCGGATCTGTGCGCAAAGTGAGCAAGACTAAAAAAGCCTAATTATTTCTAGGACGCGACGCAGTTCCTTTAGAAACACTATTACCACAGCTATTACCGTGACTTGATATGTATAGCGCAACCCTGCTAAAACTACAGTAAAAAATTTAATAACATAGTATTCGCAACACATAATACTAACCATTCGTCAAATTTACTCCAGGAGGGCGATCGCGCTAAATAATCTCAACCAAACTACAGCTGAACTTCAGCCGTTATATAGTGCTATCGCGTTTGACACACGCGATGGCTCTATACGAAGTCGGTAGAACGGCTGCGGTTCAGATGTGGTTTGGTTGTGAATATTTAGCACGATTGCCCCCTAGAAAAACAAAAGTTGTGCGTGGATACCGCTAAAAAGATATTTATCCGTGATTTTGAGTAAATATCAGATAAAAATAGATATATACGAGTATTTATCCATTTTCGATAAATATCCGAGTATTTACTCTTTGGATATTTATCCACTGCCCATCACTAGCTGTACTGCTTAAAATCGCTTCGTAAATAAGCGATTATTTCTCGTAAAAATATAAGATAAAAAGTGGTTATTGTGGGTTATCCCTAAGAGATAGACATATACGAGTATAGTGTCTTCTACCGGAACTACTACGGAGAGTGTTCTGAAGAACTTTTTGATCTTATCCCGCCCTCTCCTTTCCTCTCCCGGACTACACGTAGGTACTGGTCTTAGAAACCACCATCATACTGTACAGACTATCAGTACTCGTACCAAAAAATTTGGCAAGTCGTTCCTCTGTAAGACCATTCAGCTTTGGAATTCTTTGCCGGCGCATGTGTTTCCCATTTCCTACAGTCCCGGGTCTTTTAAGCGGGGCGTGAAACGGCATTTATGCAGGCCGTCATGAATGGGAGCGCTCGTTATCGTGCTTATTCCACGGTGGGGAGCGCTCTCATTATTTTGGACTGCATCGGCTGCTTACCATCAGGCAGGATGCAGTCACTATGACGAGTCATTATAAAAAAAAAAATACCATCGCGGACTTTTTTGTAGACTTTTTTAAGGTGTACAATAGTGTAGAACATTATTTTGATCTATTTCGTAGGGTTCAGCCAGCGTTTGCAATGTAAGCGCAAAAAATATGTTTATTTACGACATAACATTAGAAACGTTTAAAATTATCAGTGTTTCTCTACTATATTATGCACTTTATTAAAAATACCGCATCAAAATCCGTTGCGTAGTTTTAAAGAAATATCTAAGCATACATACGGACAGGACAGACAAACAGCGGGAAGCGACTTTGTTTTATACTATATAGTGATTACTTACAATGAAAAAAAACTATATATTCACTAGTATTTATTAAATACACACTACTAAAAATTACTATTATTCTAGGAAAAGGCTTTGCTGCTCGCATACGATAAATACTTTGACTTTAGAAGCGAATTCATACCTTTACAAGGTATTAGGAACAAGAAAAAAATACATTATACAGTGAAAGATCTCATAGAGGAAATTAAATCTTTAGATAAATTTAACCAGTCTATAGATTTGAGACTTGTACTAAGTGAAGATCTTCGGAAAATAGATAACACATTAGATAAATGTAAAGACAAACTGGACAGACAACAAAGAAAAAGAGCTTTCTTAAAAGAAGTTTTAATGGAAATGGAAGAACTCAAAAGGGTACACAACCTGTGGAAATGTAATTGTATATTAGTGTATATTTACACTTCATTAGTGTGTGTATTCTGAGTAAAAGTAAAAAGCTATAGTAAAAGATATAATTAATCACATATATGTAAACCATCTAGAAAGTTGTTTATCATAAAATACAAATAGCTTTTAATAAACTTCATAGTAGCCATTTTCACGACTAAAATTTATATTAAAAATAATAATAACTATTATTCAACTTTATACTAACAATTAAAAAAACATTTTTGTTTAGACTAAGTTACTTTAATTTACCAAACTTGTAAAAAGTTATACTAATTTTTATTTTTATTTTCAGGACCATGGCCCCATTGATGCCCAAACATTAAAAGATATTTTGAAAAGGTCAAATGGCACTAGTCTTAGTGAAATATTACAGCAACACAACTTATCCTTAGGCGACTTACTTAGTGGTAAAGAAAATGCAATATCAGTACTTCAATCTGAAAAGTTACTACGAATTGAATCAAACGAGACAGCATCAGAAGAAACTGATAATAAGTCTAACTTCAAAAACAACAATGCAACAATAACTACCGAAGGTATTTTAGCAAAGGAAGTTAAAAATTATTCTGAAAATGAATATGCAGCACAAAAACAAGATGTAATTTCTCGTGATAGTTCAATAACAAAAAAAGATGACTTATCAGTTGAAAGTGGAAACACTACTATCAGTGAAGAAAGCTATAATAATCCAAATTCTAAAAACGAAAATCGTGTTAATAAAGTTAACAACCAAGACTCTTTAATGGTGCCAACTATCTTACGAAATAAATCAAGAGCTGAAAATTCGACTATTGGATTGCTTTCTAAGCGTCGTTTTTCTGGTGGAAATCGTAGAAAATTACGTATGAGACCAATGCTTAACACTACATACAAAGGTCAACTTAACAGGGATTTGATAGCATTAAGTGCAAAACGATACGTTCACCAAAACAGAAGAAATACAATTAAAGCTAAAGAATGGAAAGACATGATTCCCCTAATGCCTGACTTAAATTTGACCGATAATAACGCGAGGGCAATAAACGAAAGTGTTACGACAATAACCACTTCTGTTCCCGAAGAAACGACTACACCTACAGCTTTAGATGAAATCATGCCATCTACTATTTCTAACGATGTCGATAATATAGACAATGATGCTGATAATGAGACAACCACGACTAATGTAGACGAAGTGGAATCAACTACAATCACATTTGAGATTTTAGAACCGGATATTCCTTCCAACATGACAGAGACGCCAATAGTTATTCCAATTTATAAAGAGGCGGTCAATGCATCTGGATTGCGACGTCAGGCCTTTAATAATAGGTTAAGGAGAAAACGATTAAAGCATAAGACTTCAACAACTGAATCACCAGATGATGTTATGAAAAACTTTTTGAATATGGGAGATTACGTTTCTTCTTCAGAATTTATAGCGAAAACCCACATACCGAAATTCACAAGTCCTAACTACAATAGAGACACCGTGACAGAGTTAGAGGATTTCATGACAACCCAGACTACCAGACAAACAAAACATGAATTAAATTCAATAACACAAAGATCGACCTTGAAGCCATCGACTGCAACTGAACATTCATTTACGATAACTACTGAAGAAACTGCAAAAATTGAAATAGAAGAGATTTTTAATGATACTGGTAGTAAGTATTTTTATAATTTAAAAACACATATTTTTTTGTAAAATTTTAAACACTGAAAAAAGACGACAACCTCAGGCGGGAATCGAACCACGCACCTTCCGCATTCCGGGCGGCTGCCTTAACCACTTGGCTACCGAGGTCTGATTGTGGTTCGATTCCCGCCTGAGGTTGTCGTCTTTTTTCAGTGTTTAAAATTTTACATAAGTATATTTA
The DNA here is from genome assembly GCA_963921215.1 of Scoparia ambigualis. Classification (NCBI taxonomy): domain Eukaryota; kingdom Metazoa; phylum Arthropoda; class Insecta; order Lepidoptera; family Crambidae; genus Scoparia; species Scoparia ambigualis. The sequence continues at coordinate 14,005,062 of OY992518.1, forward strand.
AGCGTTAATAAAACGCTAAAATATAAAATATTAACATATTTTTTTATTTAATCCTTATTACTTGTTTATTTTTTGTGTGAGTTGGTTTGTAATTAATCCATCACTATATTTCAGCTAGTGCAAAGCTGTCTAAAATATTAAGGGAGAGAAATATGACTTTAAGTGAGTTACTAGATCACCGGGAACGAGGTTCCAGTCATATTCATTTGGCGGATATATTCCATAACGCATCTAGAGAACCAAATCCACCAGAACCATTTCTTACAAAATCTCTTTTAGAGCCAATATCTAAAGAAATATATCCTTTGAGAGCACTTCTAGATGCTAACTCACACGATACCACGACTAAAGGTACAACTGTTGATCCTAATGCGTCACTAACGAATCACGTGACAATTCCTGTAATAATGGACTTCGGAAATAATGTTAACGAAAACGCGGAAAATATGGGTATTATGTCATTGTTCAATAATATAACTAATGATGTAGAGCACACAGAAAAAATAAATCTACAGCAAGATTCTGAAGGAACTCCTTATAAATCGACCATCATCAATGTCAATGCTACAGACGACGATAATTATATGAGAGAAAGTCGAATGATGAACGACGACCAGGACATGGTTAGTTGGAACGAAATATTTACTATGCTTCGAAAACATAACAAAAGTCAAACAAATGATTTGGATATACTCGACGCAGATAAAGGTACAGTGTTTAAATAACTAATTATTGTCTTTGCGTTTATAATGCCACCTATTCTCAAGAATACAAAATTATGCACGCAAAATATCACAGTATGTAAAATGCATATTTGTTAATGGTATGCAGGTGACGGTCTATACATTTTGGTATTCCATGCTTATGGTAAATTCAGAGATCTTGAGAGATAATAGACGATAAAAGGTGTATGAGAATGTAAAAAAAAACATATTAGTATTATGAATTTAATTTTGCTGTTTAATTCAAATAGATTAATAGTTGAACAAACGTTTTTTTTTATTTCATCTAGTAGGGCCACAGTTAAACAGAACCATGTATTCTTAAACTTGTAAAGTTTAATTTATATTGACTTATTGAATTAAAATGTAGTTTGTATGGCATACCAAAATGTGTTATCTATCACTTATTGTGAAAATGTTTATTCTGATAACACCTTAACTAAACTGTGTCGCGTAGCGGAAAAAGAATACTACCACCCCCTCTCTTCCATTGGGTGTCGTAAAAGGCGACTACCTGACTAAAGACTGCACATACTAACAACAGCATAGAGCACCGATGGGTTCACCACCTGTAACGCTGAGCAAATGTGCAGTCGCTATTTGGTGAAAAAAGGACTATGGTAGACTGGGTTTGCTGTCCTCGTTGCCTTTCAGGGACCCTTCAGGGATAATAGTCGTGAATATAATATTTATGTATGTAGGTATAATAACTTTTTAGTAAAGCTACTTTTTCAATTTAAACACAAATTATTTTGTAATAATTTGTGATAAAATTGATAACCGAAAGTGAACCAATGTTTGTAGGTAGTTAAGAACACAATTTATACAATTTCAGATACATATAGTACCCAAAAAAAGATAAATTTAGAGACGGATGTCGATGGCGACGACGGGGTGATCGTGCTAGAAGACTTGCAGCATCTAAGGGAAATAGACAGCAATGCTGTAACCTCATCAGAGGAGAAAGTAGATTTTAATTCATATGAAAGTTCGGACGTACCGCACGGACATAGCGTAATGGACCAAATACCAAGCAGCACCAAATCCGTTACTGTAGCTACAGCAAGTATTGTAGGTCTTGCCATGATACTATTTTTACTGACTTATGCTGCATTGAAATGGAAGCAGCAGAGAGTAGTCACCCAGAAAAACAGTTATTGCGACGAAAGGATACCTACCCCAGTGTTTGAGAATAGAATAGTTAAGAAAAATTGTAGTAGCAGAAGTATTAGTCCCATGCTTCCTACGTCAAACATTTACACAATGAATACATTAGAGTCACAAAATGGTAAAGAATCACCAGAATACATGTGGGACACATTGAGAAAACCCTTTCAGTAGTATATAACATAAAAATAGTTGTAAGTAACTAGACTGAAAATGTAAGTATGAATTTGATAATTAAGATAAATAGTTATGACTTTAAAGATCTTTATTATAATAGAAAATGTGGTCAACCCTCAATTAATTCAAGTATATAATTAACTTTTTTTACAAAAAGCTCATATACCTACTAGATGTCATTGATGCCACAGTAACAAACACTTTAAATGGTATGAAGATCTTTAATGTTATTATAACTAGTGACCTGATATTAATTTAAGTGTATGTATCTATATATTTATACAAATTAACATATATTTTTCTATATTGTGTGTATTGTTTTTAATTAAACACTATAATAATTGTATGACAATATAATTTATTAATTATACTTACTGTAAATTCATTTTCAGTATTATGTGGCATGTGCAATATAATTCCATACTTTCAACATTGCAATTAAATTTTTATAAGTTAAATGTAATTATTATTTTCTTACCTGTAGTTATCAAAAGTAAAAATATCTTGCAACTTTCTGAGAACTGGAATGTCCAAGGTATTAATTTTATTCCAGAAGTAAGCATACTGTCTTGCAATGCTTCTATATAGCTTTAAAGCTGACTCAAATACAGGTGAGGGCTGGAAAATACAAAATAAACATTTAAGTACTTACTACTAGTGATTACATATTTTACTGCAAAAACAAATAATAATATGAAAAGTTCTAACAATGCATAATAAAATAAAAGAAATCTTTTGATGAGTTCCTCCAAGCTTTTCAGACTTTTGGTTTCTAAAGGATAAAAAAGAAGCATAAACATTAAAAAAGAAGTCTTCAAAAACTCACCCTAAGAGCGGACAATTCTTCTGAACTAAAGTACAGAATTGTTGAATATTTTTCTGGTAACATATCTATGTAGGGCTTCCAAAATGATTCTGAAATGTAACAATGATATATTATAAAACAAAGTAAACATAATCAATGCTTAAATCTCTTAGCTATAAGATACATGCAGTACCCCACCTCAATGGTACCACAGTACCAATAAATTGAGATAAACTTTTTTTAAATAATTTAGCTTTGAGAATAAACAGAATACTTCCACTAAGCTGTTATCCTAATGCATGACATGCATCAAAGGTTATTTACTGAACTTACTATTAAATAAAAAATTAACATAATGCTCAGAAGTTATATCAAGTTTTAATTTAATGTCAACCTTAGCAACTTACTATAAAATCGCCTCCTTGGGAGTTAATAAATAGCAAAATTAATAGTAAATAGCAAAATGCTTCAGCACTTGTTTGGAATATAGTACCATTGCCAAAATGGCAGCAAATAACATCCATGTGTTCATAACAACAATGCAACTAGTAATATAGTTTTCCAACAGTTAATAACGAGATAGCCAAATACTAAGACAAGACAGCAAATTCCTAATGATAATGGACAAATACCTAAGTACTTTCTCCTAGTAATATTATGAATATTGTTTTAAGCGTCGCAGTTACAGTCACAACACCCTCACTGAGTTTTTACTTATTTATAACGCATTTAGAACTAAATTCACAAAAAACGCTCTGTAGTGCACTAATAAAAATTATTTGTTCTAAACTCATTACAAATAAGGAAAAACTCAGTGAGGGCAGTCTTGCGACCGCACCCTTAATGTATATTTAAAAAATAATATTAAACAGACCTTGATTATTTTTTTCCAATAGCAGAAAGAGTGCTAGTGTTATATTAGGCATGTTCTGAAGTAACGGATCGACATTGATAAATACTGATAGCTCAGATTCGTGTGCGTTCTTCTCGGTCATCATTACTTTAGCCGGTACAGTGAGGATTAGAGAGCCTTCTTTGAACTCTTTAGCAGTTTTCAATCCCAGCTCGTAACCTTCGAACTCACTGATTTCAACACCTTAAACATTCAGAAATATTAAAAAATAATCATTTGCAGTCACAGACAATTATAATTGTTGTTATTATTTTAGGTAGAAGTAATAAAACTTAAAATGATTTTAAGATACGGATTGTATAAAGTCAAGTAGACTGTAAGAATATGAAAAACAGGGTATCATAAGAACACAACACAGAAAACTAACACAAGAGTAAATAAATGGCTACATCCCATTTGGTAAATTTCCCATTTCGTAAACCTCATATTATACCTACTAAAAAGTTGCGATTGGTAAACATTTTATACTTCATACATTTAGTCCCATTTCGCAAACATTTGAGAAATTACATGTGTTGCGTCACATTTGGTAAACTTTCAGCTGAAATGGGTACAGTTAAGTAAAAAAAAACACGGAAACTGATAACATTGATAAATATTTTTAATCACAGGTACAAAGTCGGATTCGAGAAATACTTATTGTTGGGCAGATTTGACTATGAATTAAATAATTAAGTTTCAAAAAAAATCACAGTTTGATTTGACTTTTTCTTAAAATAATAACTTTTACTTAAAAGTCTGTTCTTTAATTCTTTTACATTATATTAGATCTATATTATTTTATGTTTAAAAAACCTGTATCTAATTTCTCTATTAAATTGACACTGACTGTACCATACAAAAATAACAATAGTAATATAGAATACCAAATGGGATTAAATGTATGAAGTAAGGAAAAGTTTACCAAACGCAACTTTTTAATAGGTATAATATGAGGTTTACGAAATGGGAAGTTTACCAAATGGGATGTAGCCAAATAAATAGGTAAAGAAAGTATGATTTCTAATCTGCTTCAAAATCTTTTATTAAGAATTAAAATACGTAGGTACTTACCGTCAAATTGTGCCTCATTGCCACTTAACCATTTCAAGTATTTTTCAATATTAGCTTGACGAGGAATAGGCTTAATTTTATTTCCGTATACTGTCTCAACATTGATGATTTGTTTGAGAATTTCACCAATATCTAAATGGTGTTCCCAACTCTTAGATACGTTGCAAGCGGCCTGGAAGATGCTAGTCAGTCTAAGCACTTTATCAATAAGAACAGTTAGTTCTTTTCTTTTCTGAATAAGCCTATTGTTTTCTTTACCACTGTTCTTCTTCACGGATTGCTTTGATTGTGATTTTCGTCCCATTTTACTGGAGGCGCCACCTACTACCTATATAGAATTACAAAATAAAACACTAAGAAGCACTGTAAATGCAAAATGCAATTATAAAACGTGGGAAAAACTAAAAATAGACTCTAAAAAAATCTTTGACATGTTTTCATTTCAACATAATACCTACAGATTTGACGGCAAGCAAGGAAGGTGACAGCCGAAGACAGCTGTCTACGGTGACAGCTGGCATTGCAGATTTAACGCTAAACTATTTTAACGTTACATTAAATTAGTTAGTCCGAGTAGTTACCTACAGTAAAAGCGCTACTTTAGAGCATTGAGATAGATCAAATCAATGGTTTAGAGTCTAAAAATTTACTCATTGAATTATAATGTACAGTCACCAGCATAACTATATGACTATGGACAGCCCTGCAAAAATATCTGATATTGGAAGGCATATATATATGACGATCTAACTCTGTATAAGTATGTGATGATTTGTGGCATGTATAAATATCGATTTCGGAAACAGCATAAGTATTTGACACCGGGCCGTTTCTAAATATCTGATATTGCACAAAATCAAAATTATGTGATTGCACTATCAGCATAAATATCTATTCACTGTGAACGAATAACCATCGGATTACAGGTGGTGGCATAAATATCTAACACGATACAAAATCGAAAATATGTCATCAATCTGCAAATATGAACTTTATTCTCTTGTTTTACGAATACATTTTGAATATAACGATCTGACACTTCACGTTAAGACTGCAGACTTGTCACTGCTTATATTATTCTGAATGTCACTGCATGCCCGTCTCACGTTTTACAAATTCTTTATTTAAGAAAGAACATAATATATAATTCTTTGTAGCTTTTGAAATAAGAACAATATTTTCGTGGCTTTGTGATATTCTAGCAAGGAGGTTAATTACATCTTGAATGTGATTTTTGCGTAAAATGCCCATTTTTGCATTTTGTAGTAATTTTGCAGTTGTATTTATCGTTTTTATCGAAAAAGGATAGTAAATTCATTATAAAATCTTTATTCCTCATGAAGTAACAATTACTCCGGTATAAATTTTGCTCAATAATATTATCGTAGATAGGAGATATTCACAGTTAACTAATAGCGATTTTCGAAGTTTTTTGGTTTGGAAAAAGATTTTTTTCCTTTATAAAATCAATGATATCTAAAAATTCCGAGGCCACTACGCACTATTCGACTATATAAAAGATAACATTATATTTTTTTATTTCACTTGTTTAGAACAGTAGTTCAATCGATGAGCTCAAAAAAGTCCCTTCGCGCACTCTATGAAAATCTTTCTCTGCAATTTTGGGTTTAATTAAAAAGTTAAACAAAATTTACAAAAAGCGAGGCCGCTACGCACTATTTCAATAGCTATTCTACACTATTCAATAAGTCATAATTATTAATGTATTTTTGATTCTGAGATCCATAACGCCAAAATTGGCCATTTTACGCAAAAATTACAGTCGAGATGTAATAGGCCTCTTAAACTATTCTTAAACTACCAAAAATTCATGCAAACGTCGCTTTTCTGGACGAAAAAGTATTTCAATCAAGTATGGACGGTTCGGCGTCATTATTGCAAATAAATAATACCCGCTACAATGAAAACAACGGCATTGAGAACAGAAGATCAGGCCGTATTTCTTGCGTAGTATGGCGCCGGATCTCATCTGCAGGGCCGGGAGAGATGTGCCAAATTGCTGGTCGATTAAACAGCAGAGACTTTATAGAAATTCTCAATGATGTGCTGCCGCTTTCATTGCAAATTACGTACCCAGATATTATCATGTATATGCAGTATCCTGTATATCCTGTGGTGCAGGACAATTCTTCTATTCACAGCAGTCATATCGTCCTTTACTGGTTTGACCAACAAGAAAGGATTCAGTTATTTGACGACTTGAATCCAATCTAATTAATGACACAGCAGTGGGACTCTACTCAAGCCAGAACAAAGGCCACATTATTCCCAACATTGTTATGACATCTGGGACTCCATTCGGGGATTGAATCATTGCCACAATATGGTTATGTCTATGCGAGATAGACTAAGCGACGTGATAAGTGCCGAGGGAGGCTATACTAAATATTAATTTAAGTTTAAATACGTCAATTTTAAGTTTATTGAATATTATTTTTTCATTTTACGATAGTTATTGAGGAAATTCCCAATAAAATTAAATTACGTACATACGTCAGGTCGATGTATTGAAAATAAATTCGTACTAGATAAAGTCCATATTTACAGATTGATTATATATTTTCGATTTTGTATCGTGCTAGATAATTATGCGGTTCATCTGTGATCCGATGGTTATACGTTCACAGTGAATAAATATTTATGTTAGTGGTAGGTTACATAATTTTGATTTTGTGCAATATCATTTATTTTTAAGCGGCCCCGTGTCACATAGTTATGTCGTTACAGAAAAACTATATTTATACCGGCCACAAATCGTCACATACTTATACCGTGTTAGATCGTCATATATATGTGCCTTCCACCAATGATCAGATATTTTTGCAGGCCGTCGATAGTCACATCTTAATGCTGGTGACTGTACATACTACGTACTAGAGAAGCTATCCCAAGCAAAAGACTTGTTCTATTTTTTTAAAAGTTAAAACAAAAGTGCGCTGCAGTGCTAAAATAATAATTTATCGTCTTTCTGAACAATCCAAACATACAGCGCTAGACCGCTTCTTTTCTCGCGACCAAAAGGTCTAAAGCGCCGAAACATGGCCGCCGCTCATGTCTCGGCGATTTCATAAAATAATTGGTCAAATGCATGTTATACCGATAATTTAGTGCATATTTACAGGTAAAAAGTGATTTGTTTAGTTTTCTTTGTATTTTCGGGATTCTTTAAACAGTACCTTAGCACACATGAAGGCATATTTATAATAGAACACAGAATACACAAGTATTGTCGCGTCTAGCGCCTGCCACAGACTAATTTATTTATTTATACTTTATTGCACAAAATCAAGTACAAATGGCGGACTTAATGTAGTTGGAGCATTGTCCGCCATTTGTACTTGGGCTTGAAGCTAATATGTTGGAGTGAGCTGGCTCTAACGCGTGTAGCAAGCAATGTAGTTGTGACGTCTTCTATAGTGGTATACGTGGTACATTTTATCTCAATGAGTTGACTCTCCAACCAATTTTTTTATCTTACCTACAGAAACTTCAAGTAGGTACTAGTGAGACAAAACTAAAATATTGTCAAGAATATTACATCACTTGAACAAAAGGAAGTCTTATCTAGTGAAACGCAATATTTGGACAGACCCATTTTCCAACAAATAAAATTCTTCTATTCTACTTTGTAAGGTGGTTAATATTAATTATGGTAAGTATTTCATTCAGATTTATTCTTATTTATTGATACTACAAATTATTTGTTTGGTTGATCTACAGTTTAATAAAAAAATACAAGTAACAACGTCGTTTTTTCAGAGTATAATGAGTGTTGACACCCCAAGAATTTTTGAATTTGCCGCCATTCTTTCCAGTCACGTTTCGTTGGTCAGACTCTATCACGACATTTCCTTGATTTGTAAAACTTTAGTTTAGCGGTTACCTATTTAATTTTGATCTTTCTTTATAATAGCGTTAAAAAGGCATAAAACCATGGACATTTATTATATCCATGCCTCAGAAAAATGACTTTAGTTAATTCTGATCTTGATTGCTGGACTTATTAGCGGAAAAGTGAAGCGTCATGTAAGTATACGTAGATACGTCATGTAGATACGTTCATTGAGATAGATAACTATAGAGGTAACTTCGATGTGCAAAATCTCAGAACAATAAAAATTTTCACACATGCACAAAAAAAAGCGCCTATGTGTGCGTTACTAAAATGTTTGCCAGCTTACAGTTGTCACTCCCTAAATATGTTTAAATGTTACACAATGTCAATAACGAATACCACGTCTCGACCTCTCGACATAACACCTCTCATTTTTGTGTCAGATGTAGAACGGTTAGGATAAATGAAACGAAAATATAAAATAAATAACAATGTATTGTGATTGATATTTGATATCAATCAATCTTTGAGAAATTTTATACAATATGAATAACAAAGTCAAGATTATTTAAGTGAAAAAGATGCATTGCTGCTTTGGTTCTAATGTTTCTTCAGTACTGCAACTACTGCACGATAAAACAACCTGCAACAAAAATACTACATCTTAACTTTGTAGAATACTGAAAATTCATAATAAAATAAAGGAGAATTTTGCGAAATCGCGGTCACTGATAAAACCAATAGAGAAATGTTTTATATTTTAGCGTTTTATTAACGCTTAAATATACTTAAGTAAAATAAGTAAAATTTTAAACACTGAAAAAAGATGCGGAAGGTGCGTGGTTCGATTCCCGCCTGAAGTTGTCGTCTTTTTTCAGTGTTTAAAAAATTTTAACCAATGGAGAAGTTAAAAACAAACAAAAATTTTGATGTTAAGTGAAAAATATCATCATCATCAGGTGGTGGTGGGTTTTTGACAACTGTCATCTTTACGACTACAACCGGGACCTACGGCTTAACGTGCCTTCCGAAGCATGGAGGAGCTCGAGATGTTTTAATTGGTCACCCATCAGGCACCCCGGCATTGCGAAAGTTGTTTAGCGGGCAAGATTGCAAGCCGAACGCGCTAGCCGCTACGACTCCGAGCTCCTCAAAAAAAAAAAAAATTAAAAAAATGCAAGTTTTGACACCAAAATCTCAGAAGCGACACACTTTATGAATTGTGATACTTACTTCTTGATTATTTTTTTTGTCAGTATTCAAGTCCTCAATAGTGTTCGTGTTATCAAGTTTTGATAAGTGGCCGCGATTTCGCTAAGATTTCATTTTGCTTTTTTTTATGTCTCCATCATCATTTTTTTGAGTGTTTAATCCTTTGGAAATCCAAAATAAATAGAAAATAAACGTTAATTTACACTAGACTGGCTTGATACTCGTGAGGCCCCTAAAACCTTAAAACTAAATTTAGTATTTTCTACCACGCTCAGTCTAACGCTCGAATAGATAGGAAATGTAAAAAGTACAGGTGAATATAATTCAATTAGATAATTTATTTTATGTTCGTTCCTTAGTAAACCTAAGTATTTTTGGGGTAAACTTTGCGAAGTACCTGACAATACTGATTACAGTTTATGTTGAAATATTTTTATGAAATTTCCGTATTAAACCAAAAGCACACATATATAAGACTAGAATTAGAGATTTGCAAACATATATTAGCATTTTGAATAGAAACAAATCAAATATTGCAAGGTAAATTGCTAATAATCATCACGAAACAAGATTAACAAAACTTACTTAAGAAACGATATTTCAGGCACTTGCCACTCACTTCTATTAGTGCAATGTTTGACTGAACAACTCATTGTTCAATTAAGTCCGCCGGAATAATATGTACATTGGGGTGACTTTGAATAACGGGGCGAATTTGACGATAGCTTCCGTTTTTCACTTTTTAAATTCTAATTTAAAAGTTTTGAACGTATCCTTTTCGTTTTTGTTCTGTTGGTAGCCTTGACAGATCAGCCATTGTTTGCAGAAGTCAGCGACAGTGCGCTACAATGATTTCAATGTAAATTAAAATCCCAAACTTGTAGATAAATTTTCGTGAAAAAAGTTGTGTAAAAAACATCTTATGTATGGCCGTAAGTATAAAATTCATAGTAATGATAATAAGGTCATGTTATATTGACATGCTTTGCGTAATCGACAAGGTTTTTGTTTTTTACCTAAGTCGGCCATTTTGTATTGCACAACGAAATCTGTTACACGGGGCTACTTTGACTAGAGCTACGGGCGACATTGATAGTTATCAATATCGCCCCAATGGGTATTGTTCTAGAGATATACTTGAAATTGTATTGAATTACAAAGTAACCCCTACTTTTTTTTAGGTTCCTAGTGATGGTTCGCACATACAAAAAAGTTGCGGGAAGTCGCAACTATAAGAATTATACAGATGAGGCACTTGAAGAGGCCCTTGCAAAGATCACCGATGGTGATCTCTCTATTTTTGCTGCTTCTTTGACATATAACATCCCATACATTTAGACTAGAAGAGAGAAGAAATTATTAAGACTTTTTGTTTAGTTATTAAGACATATATTTACTAATTCACATGTTCCTATTATGTTCGTACCTCAAGTAAACATTATTAATACATGATATTTTTAATCAGAAATGCATAGTTTTACTTAAAATGCCACTATTTTGCTATCACAAAATGCCAATATCAACTTCGGCTCTTGTGTCAAAGACGCCCCGACAGATTTCAAAACCCAATAATTCCTAAAATACATTATTATAAGAAATTTTTATTTTGTGATAAATTCCAAATTGGGATTACTTTTGACATCAATAATAAAAACATCGGGTAATCGGGTATCAAAGCATTCCCATTTTCAGTATAAAGTTGATTACATTTAATTATTTTTCTCCAAAAGTATGAAGCTAAAATTTTTGATTAAATAAAATAAAAAAAAATTGTAATGAGTCGTCACTAAGATTTTTTTTTACATGTCTAGTACGTAAATTGAATGAAATAGAAGCCTTTCAATTATTTATAAATTGATCAAAGTCACCCCATTTTACGGCACTTATTCAACTAAAAAAACAAATAATTATTTGATAGGTAAAATAATGACAGCGATTTGTTTAGGGCCAAGTGTCGCTGGCTCCATGTAAAACGTTGCACAGTTTCACCGACACGGTCCTTTCATCCTATGTTTTGTCTTTGTTTTACTTAGGGTAAACATGATGTGCCGAAACGGAACAAAAATAGTAATGGATTAAGGCAGAAAGAGATAGCAAACTTATGCTCTCTCTATAGTTATAGATCTCAATGTATACGTTAGTGTGAATTGTTGGTAAATTATTATTTATAATATAATGTAGGTACATGAGTGTTGGCAAATGAAATAAAACAGGTCCTCAATCACACTAATCACCAACGATATTACCAAAACTAAACCTTTACTGTTTAGCCGACCCAACTACGTATAGCGCTGTCGCGTGCGTCAAACGCGATAGCACTATAAAAGTACCGTCGTTACGTGTAACGTAACGACTGCGTTTCAGTTATGATTTGGTTGAGATTATTTAGCGTGATAGCCCATCAGTGACAGTCCCAATATCTTCACTGAAACATTGGGTTGGATGGAATATCATTAATTATTACACAATCATGTAGGTATTACTAACTTATCATCAACTATTTACGCCAAGAAAATATCTACTATTATCAGGCATAATGTGCAAACCGCACCAATGCATTAGAAAAAAAAACTTTTTAGATTACTTGGCGGGAAAGTAAATATTTAGGAATTCTTGGCGGGAAAGTAAAGCGTCATGTCTGCAGTTTTGTTTTATTTTCTAAAATTTGTGTATTTTCGAACATTAATGTGAAATTTATGTGGATTATTAACCGTTAAGTGTTTGTGAACGGGCACGAGTGTTGGCAAATGAAACAAAACAGTGCAACATAACTTTTCAAATTCTCTTAATAAGTCCGCGTGAGATCTACATAAAGTTCCACATCTTCACTGAGGGCTCAAGAGGTTTGGAGGAATATCATTTATTATTCATCATCTTAATCAAAACTCATTATCATCTATAGAAAAAAAAACTAATGACTTGGCAGTATGGCCTCTGACCTTAGCCTGTTCCTTCAAGGAACAAATATAAAAAAGGGAAAGTATTCTTGGCGGGAAAGTAAAGCGATCAGTCATTAGTACATTTTTGTGTTCTTGGTTTGGTTTTTGGTTGGTTAGCTACCACCACCACTATCTTATCTAAAGTCTGGCGCCAAAACAATGTTGAATAGCATTGTTGTTGACAGTTTAGATAAAGATAGCCAGTTCCTAAGTGGTTGAGGATTCCGGGTCAAGCGGGCTTCCACCTCCGGCCTTATCGTCACTCACCATCAGGTACAACAGCACGTGGGGAGCTTGGGCCATAAGCCACAAAGCTGGTACAATGCGAGTAGGTGGACTTTAACCCCTCAGTCTTGGAACTTAAAGGTCAAAAATAATGACAGCAGATGACGTCACAATTCCCGCCTTTTGCAAAAAAAAAATTACTCTATAACAAACCATAATTTGTCGTTCTGTAAACAACAATATATCCATCAGGTATCAAAATAAAGTGATGATAGCAACAGTTTATTTGTAAAGTATTTCTCTAAAAATCACTCGGAAATCGGTAACATACCTACGGACTTTACACGCTTTATCTAGTAGTAATAACGATGTATTTCTTACAACTTATTATCTAAATACGTCAAGTTTTTAATAGTACTTAATTATTATTTTCTTAACACTAAGTGGATATTAGTAAGTGATAATGAAAGTATAATGGTAAATGATTTCCCCCCAAACCTCTCAAGACTCAATAAAGCTGTGGGACTCTATAGAGGTCTCACACGGACTTCTTGAGAGAATTTGAAAAGTGATGTTGCACTGTTTTGTTTTATTCGCTAACACTCATGCACGTTCACGAACACTTATCAGTAAATAAACACCATTTCACATAAATATTCGACAAAACACAAATTATAGAAAATAAAACAAAACTGCAGACATGACGCTTCACTTTCCCGCCAAGAAGTCCAGAGTACCTATTATACTTGCAATAAAGCCCATTGATTTTTTTTTAATATTCTTCATAAAATATGACGAAGATAAGATACTTTTCCCGTCCGCTTTAAAAATTCTCGGCGCGCGTCACAAGTCTCGCGCGCGATTTGCTCGAGTCGAGCAAATGTAGATAATGCTTTGACTATATTAAACATTGTCTAGACGGACTTTGTGATCGCGGTACAAACGCTTGTCAAAATCCGCCCGGTTTTTGTATTGAATTTGAAGTGTGCGTGACAGCCGCGTATCTGACACTAGCGCGAATGGTTGCCAGCGAATGCCTAATTTCCGATAGTAGGGAAAAACTATGTATGCACAATATAATTTTAAAATGATTCATAACATAACATTACTTTTTAAATTACGTATGTCTATCGTATATGTAGGTATAACGCATAAAAGAAGCTGGTGTGTTTAGAAAAAATGGATGATTGAAAGGCGTGGGCGAGTACAATAAAATAATGCGTTAATGGAAGCCTGCGTGCGTGTGATATGTTTGTAATAGGGACGAAATAGAAGCAACAGGCAGGATGATTTACATTTAATACTTAATCAAAATTGATTTTTTAATTAGAAATTTAAATATTTTAAATTAAAATCATAACAATTAATGGCGTTCTCTTTGTATTTGTTTCTTAAATAATTTTTGTTTGGATGTTACATAATTTTTCATGTTCTCTAATTTCTTATTACGTTGAAACCTTGTAACTAGTTAAATATTTCGACAACGACTTCTTTCTACCGGATCTGTTGGAAATCTGAAAATTGAAATGTTTGCTATGTGGTCGAACAGTTGTAAAGGTTACATATTGTGATGACTGCTCATCAATATCCGTGAGATGAGATAACCTACATGAGACGAGAAATATTGACCTTTTAGGGGCACAAACATACACCCGCACTTTCTCAAACATCGTCATCATCATCATCATCGGCCTATAAACGTCTCACTGCTGGGCGCAGGCTTCCCACGTGGAGATAACACTTGGGAATATTGGGCCATAACCCACCACGCTGGCCCAATGCGTGTTAGTGGGTTTTAACAACTGTCATCTTACGACAACATACGGGACCAACGGCTTAACGTGCCTTTCAAAGCACGGAGGAGCTCGAGATGTTTTAAATTTGGTCACCCATCCAGTGACCCGGCTTTGCGAAAGTTGCTTAGCGGGCAAGATCGCAAGCCGAACGTGCTAGCCGATGCGCCATCGAGCTCTGAAGCATACATACTACCATCCCCTACATACATATACTTGAACACACACTTCTTACATAAATACTTACGTACATTCCATTTCAAACATAATAATTTTTTTATTCGTTTCGAATATCGATACGATACCATACCACAATAACAATTTATAATAATAGTAATATAAAATATTACAGTAGGTATTATATTTTTTCTTGTTTTAGAACGGAACCTATAATCCAGCCAAATTCGATGACGAATGTTTGTAAACAGATTACTGTTATACCTAGTTGCAGTAGGATTTTACTTTTTCTTGAGAGACATTCACAAGAAAACAGTTAACTATTGTGTCTTTCTTTCAAAAAACAGTAATAATCCTACTGAAACTAGACATATTTTGCACAAATGACAGTAATATGTTTACAAAAATTCGGCGTTGAATAGGAACCGTGACATTTATTCACGCTCTTAAAAATTAGACATCAGTTTAAAAAAAAATGTGAAAGCGTTCTAATAATAATTATATTCAATGTATTTACTTCATTTACAACAAGACCATGTATAAATACTAACTTACAAGACTGAGTATTTTTTAACATACTTATTATATGTATTTAAACCTCCTTTTATATTCTGCCACCAATAATGGGAATTTTTCATTTTGATACCAGCAACACTACGCATACATGGCCGTTATTATTGTTAAACTTTAAATTTTCATTAAAATTTATCAATACTTACGGATGAAACGTGACTTTTCTTTTAGAAAAAAAATTTCTTTTGTAGTTTCGACAGAATTTCACTGAGTCACACGGTCATTTTGCGAACAATTTCACCGAAACGCGAGAGGTAAACACTGCTTGACGGCACAATGACACTGACCGCCAGGATTGCGCGATAGTCCAATTTTTGCCTATAAATTTTTCTACGTTTTTTTACGGCCAGGCTCTATCTAGACATGTATATAATCAAAGAAATAATGTACCTAATCAAATTTAAAAACCAGTAAGCCAATTTTGAGGAAAGTCAGCATGCTGAAGTAAAATATAGAGATCTAAATAATTTGTTGAAAACATTTTTAAAAAACGTTTATTTAACTGAGTTATTGCGATTTTAAACTTTCTATACCTACTGAACTTTAAATCGCAATAACTCAACTAAATGAACGTTTTTTTTTAAATGTTTTAAACACACTATTTAGATCCCTGTATTTTACTATAGCATGCAAAGTTTTAAAAAAGGCTTATTGGTATTTAAAAATTTCGACTTGGATTGGAAGATAGGAAACCGAAATGCGTCCTCTTACAGTACCTACCCAATGATGTATAAAGTTATAGATGCGTTGTACACGCTCTAGAATGGCAATACAAATGTAAGGTAATTGCCCGACTCGCATTCAGTCAGGCACGCTCTCGCGTCCCGGCTATACATCGCTACAGCGCGTGAATTTATCAAGTTTTTCGTGGCCAAAATGCCTTCCTGTGTTTTTAGGCGGTCCACAAATTACACGGCAACTTTTAGAGACAAGAAAAACGTGTCATTTCATTCGTAAGTACTGATTTTTTTAAATTAAACATTAAATGCCCGATAAATAAACTGCTGGCTGCTCCTCACGTGGGTAAAGAGTGGGATGTAATCTGTTCTATGCGTAAGAGTGAAACAGACTATGTTAGCGCGGTCTACTGGCGGCCGTTGCCATGGAAACTTACATGCGTATAGAGAGAGAAATGAATCGACTTTATCAAAAACACGTGCTTATTTTTAATTATTTATTTAAAACTTTTGCAACATAAACATTACGTGGCGGACTTAATGCTTGAGGCATTCTCTACCAGTCAACCATAGGGTGGTGCAGAGATGACATGGTAGGTGCATTTAGGTGAGGTAATAAAAGTGGAAACGTACGTACTTACTTATACTTACGTACCTATGTAGTTTTAAATAGGTACTTATTTAAACATAACACAAAAATACTTAATAAATTCTAGGTAAGTACTTAAATACAATACTTATATAAGGTGATTGCTAGAAACCGCAAGAAACTTCAAGGGCTGGTCAGGTCAAGTGTTTTAAACATGACAAAAAAGGAATTTGTGTTTTTTTTTCATTTTTAATTAAATTATTCATTTTATGAATTGTAATTGGATAGTATTTGAGTATTTAATTTATTTTAAAGCAATAACATAAGAAAAAAAATGAAAAACAATAAAAAATAAACGATTATTTACAACGCGTGGGCAACGGCCGGCCGGCCGAACGTCTGTTGACCCGCTCGCGTCAGCTGGGCGATAAGTACCTACGTTAATCTGCAATGAGACCATTTTTGTCATGTTTAAAACACTTGACCTGACCAGTCCTTGAAGTTTCTTGCGGTTTCTAGCAGTCACCTTATATAAAATTAAAAAATACATACCTATATAATACTTAATATATATAATATACATAAATACAATATCAATATAATTTATAAATATGACGTTATGAGTGGTACAAAGCATTCAAAAACGGTCGAGAATGACGGAAAATTTGTTTCGCTCTGGTAGGCCATCAACGTCTTCAACTGAACTCAACATCGCATAAAAGAAGGAAATGGTGACTGAAAATCCTTATTTATGTTTGAGAGAGATAGCCGCTGAACTTTCTGTGTCTCACGAGACGATCCGTACCATTTAACATAATCAGTTGGGTATAAAACATGTTGCCGCTCGGCTAGTCCCAAAAGACCTGAATTTTCTCCAAAAACTCAATCATAAGAGTCGCCGAGGACATACTAGAACGAGTCAATTCTGACCAAACATTTATGCAACGCATTGTTACTGGTGACGAGACGTGGGTTTACGATTTTGACATGCAAACTAGTCAACAAGCTTCGGAGTGGCGCCTTCCGACTGAACCGAAACCACGCCAAAGTCGATCAAAAGTCAAAGTCATGTTGACTGTTTTCTTTGACTATCGCGGTGTTGTGCACTTGGATTTCTTGCCGGAAGATCAAACGGTAAATAAAGAAAATTATTTGAGCGTTATGCGGCGTTTAAGAGAGCATATTCGACTAAAACGGCTAAAACGGTGGAAAGAAAATTCTTGGATTTTGCACCACGATAATGCGCCTTCGCACAAGGCCATCATTTTAAACGAATTTTTGACTAAAAACTCAACAAATACCATCGCGCAACCACCTAATTCAACAGATATGGCTCCAGCCGACTTCTTTCTTTTTCTTAAACTCAAATTACCACTTCGTGGCACCCGTTTTCATTCGGTAGAAAACATAAAGGAATTCGCGGCGAGAACTGAACTCAATTCCGGAAAAAGCGTTTAAAAAATGTTTTGATAATTGGATTATTCGTTGGCGTAAGTGTATCGTTTCTAAAGGAGCATACTTTGAAGGCGATAAAATTTAGATGAATATCTAACATTTTTTGTATTTTTGATCTTTTCCCGGTACTTTCTTGACAGAGTAATATGTTTTGCGCCCGAGTGATACACTCTACTTTTCATCACCCACTATGAGAAAATATTATTTTCACTTCTCTTGCTCAAAAAGACCGTCATTGTAGCGTTCCAGAGTGAGGCTAAAATAGCTTTTTCACTCCTCTAGCTCAAAAAGAACGTCATTGTAGCGTTCTAGAGCGAAGCTAAAATAGGTTTTTCATCCCCCCATCTCGGAAAGAGTATTTTTACTCTTCGATATCTGAGTGCAAAAGCAGTTTTTATCCGCTAGAGAATAAAGTAAATTGAATTTAGAACATCGTGTGCACTAAGTTTGTGAATTCAAAACACCATTAAACCTATTTACTTCTCCCTCCATAGTGCCGAATTTATCATACAACCTTTTTAAATTGTTAAAAACTCAGACTCGGAACCTTTTTGGTGTACCTACTTTTTTAATTTGGTTGGTAATTTCCTCGTTGAGGTGGGATGAAAAGTTACGTGTTGCACTCGAGTGCAAAGATTTTTCACCTCGTGCTCTTTTGATTCCCTCGGTAACGCTCAGGATTCTAATTTTTGAATCACTCGCTGCGCTCGTGATTCAATTTTAGAATCCTTCGCTTGCTCGGTCATCAAAATTGAGCACGCGGTTAAAAAGCAAGTTTGCACTCTTGTATAACAAATAACTATTGTTGGTCCGAGGGTTTTCTTGCCTTACGGGATAAAGTATTTTTTTTAAAATTTTTGTCTGTCACATGACAATGAGCCTACCAAAACGAAAAAGTATTTAGTCTTAGGTAGAATAATCATGAATAAAGACTAGACTTATTACTGTTTACTTAGATCAACAACTTTTTTGAGATAGTTAGATAGAGATAGTTAGATTATTAAAGTTTATGGTAAAATTAGTAATTTTTTGAATCTATGGACAACACAGACCACGCCCACATAGTCCACGCTTCAGCAAGAAACAACTGCACAGTCTGCACATCTGCTTAGGTGGTGAGCCTTTAGCCCGTTAGTCACTTTTACGACACCCAAGGGAATCTCTATTCCCTTGAGAGGGGTTGGTAGTTTTATTTTGATGAGGCCATCGTCGCTCTTTGCTGTTAGATGTATGTGCAGTCTTTAGTCCATTAGTCGTCTTTTATGACACCCAAGGGAAGGGAGGGGTTAGTAGTATTATTTTGATGAGCCCATCGCCGCTCTAAGCCACTAACGGGTTAATCTATCTATATATATATATAAATGAATTGCTGTTTGTTAGTCTCGCTAAAACTCGAGAACGGCTGAACGGATTTATCTTATCTTAGTCTTGAAATGTTCGTGGAGGTCTAGGGAAGGTTTAAAAGGCGAGAAAAAATCGAATAATTGCCGGGAAAACTCTAAAAACAGCCTTTTTCTATTTCCCATACAAACGTTTTCTAAATAAGAACGGCTGAACGGATTTATCTTATCTTAGTCTTGAAATGTTCGTGGAGGTCTAAGAAAGGTTTAAAAGGCGAGAAAAAATCGAATAATTGCCGGGAAAACCCTAAAAACAGCCCTTTTCTATTTCCCATACAATAATTGCCGGGAAAACCCTAAAAACAGCCCTTTTCTATTTCCCATACAAACGTTTTCTAAATAAGAACGGCTGAACGGATTTATCTTATCTTAGTCTTGAAATGTTCGTGGATGTCTAGGGAAGGTTCAAAAGGCGAGAAAAAATCGAATAATTGCCGGGAAAACCCTAAAAACAGCCCTTTTCTATTTTCTATACAAAAATTTTCTAAATAAAAATGCTATTCAATAAAGTTCATATTAAAAGAGTGTGTCTGTTAATATCAAATTTAAACATTATAAATAGCCAGTATTTCAGGAAAACTCTGTTTTTTTAAGTAAGCAACATTATGTGTCGAAAATAATAATAAAACTTCATGCTTCATTAAAATATGCTTTTTTATTCAATAGGTTTTGTTTGTTATAAAATTTATTTATACAAAAGTTTAGGTCTTTTAATTAATGATTGAGGCAGTACGAAGTCTGGCGGGTCAGCTAGTTTTTAATAAAATAAACCAATTCATATTGTATTGGATTGTTTTATTTTCTCGCATTCGTAGTTACTCCCTCGCTAAAGCTCGGGAGTAAATCTACCTCGTATATAATGGGTCATTTTAGCCCCTTGTAATAACAATCTACTATTCTTGCCCTGGTGGAAAAACTTTTTTTTTTAAATTTTTGACTGCCACATGACAATGAGCCTACAAAAACGAAAAAGTCTTTAGTCTTAAGTAGAATAATTATGAATAAAGGCTCGTCTTATTACTGTTTACTTAATAAACAACTTTTTTGAGATACTTAGTTGTTATTAAAGTTTATGGTAAAATTAGTAATCATTTGAATCTATGGACAACACAGACCAAGTCCACAAAGTCCACGCTTCAGCAAGAAACAACTGCACAGTCTGCACATGTGCTTGGTGGTGAGCCTTTAGTCCATTAGTCGCTTTTACGACACCCAAGGGAAGAGAGGGGTTGGTAGTATTATATTGATAAGCCCATCGCCGCTCTATGCTGTTGGATGTATGTGCAGTTTTTAGTCCGTTAGTCGACTTTTACGACACCCAAGGGAAGGGAGAGGTTGGTAGTATTAATTTGATGAGCTCATCGCCGCTCTATGCTGTTGGATGTATGTGCAGTCTTTAGTCCGTTAGTCGCCTTTTACAACACCCTAGGAAAGAGAGGGGTTGGTAGTGAGCCCATCGCTGCTCTATGCTGATGGATGTGGGTGCAGTCTTTAGACCGTTAGTCGCCTTTTACGACACTGAAAGGAAGAGAGGGGTTGGTAGTATATTTTGGAGAGCCCATCGACGCTCTATGCTGTTGAATGTATGTGCAGCATTTAGTCCGTTAGTCGCCTTTTACGACACCCAAGGGAAGAAAGGGTTGATAGTATTATTTTGATGAGCCCATCGCCGCTCTATGCTGTTGGATGTATGTGAGGTCTTTAGTCCGTTAGTCGCCTTTTACGACACCGAAGGGAGGAGAGGAGTTGGTAGTATTATTTTAATGAGCCTATCGCCGCTCTATGCTGTTGGAAGTATATGCAGTCTTTAGTCCGTTATTCGCCTTTTACGACACCCAAGGGAAGAAAGGGGATGGTAGTATTATTTTGATGAGCCCATCGCCGCTTTATGATGTAGGATGTATGTGCAGTCTTTAGTCCGTTAGTCGCCTTTTACGACACCCAAGGGAAGAGATGGAAAGACTGCACATACTATCCAACAGCATAGAGCGGCGATGGGCTCATCAATATAATACTACCAACCCCTCTCTTCCCTTCGATGTCGTAAAAACAACTAACGGGTTAATTTTTAATAAAATAAACAAATGCAATATTGTATTACATTGTTTTATTTTCTCGCATTCGTAGTGAAAAGCAGAGTGTAACACACCGTGCTAAAACCCATTATAACTCGGTTTCTATTTACTCCCTCGCTAAAGCTCGGGAGTAAAACTACCTCGTATATGGGTCATTTTAGCCCCTTGTATAACAATCTACTATTTGATGAGCTCATCGCCGGTCTATGCTGTTGGATGTATGTGCAGTCTTTATTCCGTTAGTTGCCTTTTACGACACCTATGGGAAGAGAGGGGTTGGTAGTATTATTATGATGAGCCCATCGCCGCTCTATGCTGTTGGTTGTAAGTGCAGTCTTTAGTCCGTTAGTTGCCTTTTACGACACCTAAGGAAAGAGATAGGTTGTTATTATTATTTTAATAATAAGTCAGAACTACACATGACAGGACCTGCCAGAAAAACGATTCTGCCTAGAGCGGTAATACTGCCAACCCTTTTCTTCCCTTGGGTTTCGTAAAAGGCGTCTAACGGACTTAAGACTGCACATACAAACAACAGCATAGAGCGGCGATGGGCTCATCAAAAAAATACTACCAACCCATCTCTACTCTTCGGTGTCGTAAAAGGCGACTAACGAATTAAAGACTGCATATACAACCAATAGCATAGAGCGGCGATGGATGGGCTCATCAAAATAATACTACCAATCCCTCTCTTCCCTTTGGTGCGCCTTTTACAACACCCAAGGGAAGAGAGAGGGTGGTAGTAGGTAGGTATATCTACTTTCACCGCTACGCGACATGGTTATATATTACTATACAAATAAATAATTAAAACGTTAAATCCAAGCTCCGAGGGTCTTCATTATAAACTGAAATGTAGTTTATGTAGTGGATTTGTTTGATTGTTCACTTTTGGTAAATTATTAGACTGTCCACGCACAAAACCACTCTCCATCGTCTAAATTTTTCTATCTCATCATCATCATCATCATCAACCTATATCAGTCCACTGCTGGACGTAGGTCTCTCCCAAGACGCGCCACTGAGCCCGGTCTTCGGCTCTTCTCATCCAGTTTTTGCCAGCTACACTCCGTAGATCGTCGCTCCATCTCGCCGGAGGGCGTCCTACACTACGCTTGCCTAAACGCGGTCTCCACTCCAGTATCCGTTTGCTCCAACGGTTGTCGGTTCTTCGGCAAACATGGCCGGCCCACTGCCACTTCAGTTTGCTAATCCTTTGAGCTATGTCGAACACCTTAGTTTTCTGACGAATAACATCATTCCGGATTCGATCTCTCAAGGAAATTCCGAGCATAGCTCTCTCCATAGCGCGCTGAGCGACTTTCAGCGTGTGGACCAGCCCCACTGTCAGCGTCCACGTTTCAGCAGCATAGGTCATAACAGGTAGGACACACTAGTTGAAAACTTTCGTTTTCAGACATTGAGGGATGGAGGACGAGAAGACTTGACGAAGTTTGCCAAACGCAGCCCAGCCCAGCTGTATTCTCCGGTTTAGCTCTCTCTCGAAGTTGTGTCTACCTAACCGCAGCGTCTGCCCGAGGTAGACATACTCCTGCACAACTTCGAGAGGCATTCCGGCAACGGTGATTGGCTCTGGGGTAATACGATCATTAATCATGATCTTTGTTTTATCTAAGTTCATGCCCAGGCCAATCCGTCGTGAGGAATCAGCAAGACTGTTCAGCATCTGCTGTAAATCCTGCAACGATTCTGCCAATATGACGATATCGTCAGCAAATCGCAAGTGTGAGATATACTCGCCATTGATGTTAATGCCCATTCCATTCCAACTCAGCGTCTTAAACAGATCTTCCAGCGCGCTCGTAAACAATTTGGGAGATATGACATCTCCTTGTCTTACTCCGCGGCGCAGCTGGATAGGTTTAGACTGCTGGTTCTGGACTTGGACAGACATAGTGGCATCATCATATAGGCATCTCAACACTTCGATGTATCGCCAATCAACCTGGCATCGCTGCAGAGATTGCAGAACAGCCCAGGTTTCAACAGAGTCAAAGGCTTTCTCATAGTCCACAAACGCTAGGCACAATGGCTGATTATACTCTTCGGACTTCTGTATAATCTGTCGCATTGTGTGAATGTGGTCTATGGTGCCAAATCCTCTGCGAAACCCAGCCTGCTCTGGGGTTTGGAACTCATCAAGTCTTCGCGCAAGACGGTTTGAAATAACTCTGGAAAACAGTTTGTAGACATGGCTCAAGAGTGAAATCGGTCTGTAGTTTTTCAATAAAGCTTTATTGCCCTTCTTGAAAAACATGATAACCACACTCTTGCTCCATGCCTTTGGAGTTCTCCCATGGTCCAGGACGGATTGAAAAACACGTTGGACCTCCCTCAGGACTGGTGAACTACCTGCCTTTAGGAGTTCCGACGTGATTCCGTCTTCCCCTGGGGCTTTTCCATTTTTTAACTGTCTCAGAGCCACCTCGATTTCGTCTAGGCTGATCTCTGGGAGATCTTCGCTGTAGTGGCGGGTTAATGTGGCTCTAACATCCTCATTACTGGATCCCGGACACGAAACTTGCGAGGCGTACAATCGGCCATAAAAGTCTTCGATTTCAGCCAGAATTTCCGGCTTGGAAACGACGGTATCACCCCTAGATTTCGTGAGCTGCGTCAGATGGCTCCTACCAAGTTGCTGCACAAACACTTTGGACCCCCGATTTTGCTCAATTGCTCGTTCAATACGAAGCGTATTGGAGCGACGGAGGTCGTAGCGTATGCGCTTAGCAATGCACTTGTTAAGAGCCGTGTGTTCTGACAGCGTAGTAGGGGTGAGTGGTGTCTGGCGTCGCTTTTCCATTAGCCGGAGAGTCCCGTCCGAGTACTTAGACTTTCTGCCCGTACGCCTTACCGAGCAAAATTTCGTGCCCTCTTCCCTGAGGATGTTTACCACATTGTGTAGGTCCTGATCTACGTCATCGGTAGTTTCCAAGGCAGCGAATCGATTTTCGAGCTGAAGTTGGAACTTCTCTGAGTTCACAGCGGTTTGGAGTAAGTTTGGTCGGAGCTTAGACTTCATCAAGCGGACGCGTTCAAGCTTAAAATTGATATTCAGAGTGCCTCGTACCATTCGGTGATCGCTGCCGGTATTAAACCTATTGATCACTGAAACATCTCTGAATATATGCTTCTTATCCGCTATAATGAAGTCTATCTCGTTTTTCGTCACAGCGTCGGGGCTTCGCCAAGTCCACTTTCGCTGTGGACTCTTTTTGAAGAAAGAATTCATCAAAAAGAGTCCTTCCCGCTCTAGGAAGTTGACCAGCATTTGCCCCCTGTGATTCCTACTACCAAATCCGTGTGGCCCTACCGATGATTCGCTGCAAGTCTGTAATCCTACTTTGGCGTTGAAGTCCCCCATGACAATGTTAAAGTGTGCCTTAGTGGTGGTGTGTAAGGCTTTAGCAATGTCATCCAGGACAAACTCCACTTCATCATCCGAGTGTGACGAGGTCGGTGCATACACTTGAACCACCTTGAGGGAATACCTCTCGGTGAGTTTAAGTACCAGGTATGCTACCCTGTTCGACACACTGGATACTTCAGTGACGTTGTCGGCGAGGGACTTGTGGATCAGGAACCCAATGCCACCTTGGGAGATATGGTCGCCCTCGCGGTAGTACATGACATGTCCGGATTCTAGGGTTATGGTGTCCTCTCCCTCTCTTCGGACTTCACATAACCCCAGAATATGCCATTTAACCTTTTCAAGTTCTACCTCGAGTTGCGCCAGGTGTTCGTCTAGCCGTAGAGTGCGTCCGTTGTACGTAGCAAGGGTCAGTTGGGATGGGCAGCCTTCCGTAGCCCGGAGATTCTTCGCACCCCCTGTTCCGCCATTTCCTAATTTCCGAACTGTGTCGTCTGCTGACGCTTGTAATGGTGACGTTGAGGTGCCATCGGTGGTGCGCAGAATTGTGAGTATGTGCAAGGAAAGATGAAGGGTGCTTACCATGTAAGGCGGTGAGGTTTCTTGGCAGTCAGGAGCGATCGTGTCGTTAAAAAATAGGTGCCGCGCTGCCCCCAAGTAAAAGTAAAAGTTGATTCATTTTGTCATTTTTCAAGTTATTGAAATAATTCTTTCACTATAAATATTATAATTTTATTGCCTTACAATTTATATAAAATACATTATAATAACAACAAAAAACAAAAAACAATTTTAAAAAAGAATCGTAGTACTTACAAAAAAAAAAAAAAAAAACAACTTAATCTAATAGGCCACCGCGCGTCACTCCTGGCTCGAAGGTTCCCATGATACCGGCCGCGTTGCCGCGCTGTATCGCCAGGGAGATCCTTTGAACCAGGTATGACTTGCAGCGGCGATCGTAGCTACGATCCGCCAAGCGGTGCCCTACTTTGGCAATAAAAGATTTTGCTTCCGAGCCCCACACTCCCGAAGTCTCTACCGCAAAGGGGACAAAAAGGTACTGAGCCTTTAAAGCCTCATACTTTAGGTGCTTTTGCCTCGCGGCAGTCTCAGCGGCAGACCCAGCAGTCCGCGTTGTGCCGGGGAGATGAGACGCCGCGAATGTGCTGACACACGTCGCATCCCACAACAAGCAGCGGCCTTTTTCCCAGGGAACCAATGTTAAACCATCGGGTCTTTTGCCGTCTGTGCGACTCAGGCCCGGAGGTTCCAGCGTGCAAGGAATATTAGCCGTAATTAACGCTCGTCGAATGATGTCGTTTAGCGCGTGATGTCTTGGGAACCTGCCTGCGCATCTAGAGCAGCTCAACCCATGGTGGCCATTAGCCTCAACCTGAGCTCCGCAAACACAACGATGCGGCTCACAAATGTTGCAACCGAGCCTCAATCCTACCGCTATACGCAAGGAATCGTTGTCCATAAAGGTGCCCAACTGAGGAGAAGGCAACGCATGCAACCAAGCACCTGATTCTGGTTGAGATACCACCCTTAGCCTAGCCAGATCTACAGCGTTCGCGCCATCCATGACTTCAGCGAGGGTCAGCTTAGATCGGACATCGTCCCAACTTTTTTGAATTTCGGGGTGATCGGGGGGGGTATCATGATCGGGACAAAAAATCGACCAAGCGGCCAAGGCCTCACGTGCAAAAGGCAGCTGAAATCCGTTACCATTAACATTAAGTATGTGAGTAACCAGACTCAGCGCCCCATGCATAGAAGCCAAGAAAGCCGGTAACGCCGTGTCCTGTACACGACGAATGCCAAGTCCACCGTGCCTTATTGGCAAGGATGCCTGATGCCACTGCTTATCGTTCAGATCGACGTTTAGGATGCTTTCGAGGATATCTTTAAGGCTATGATCGATAACCGACATTTCTTGCTGGCAAAGCCACACCGGAGCCGTCCTAACAGAATAATTTAATTTTGGCATCGACAAACAGGATCGTAAAAGCGTCAAAGCGACATGCGGTGGCAGCCGCTCCAAATGAATGCGGCTTGATAGAAGTTCCTGATTCTTGGCGAGCAAGACATCAGGTATTGCTTCTGAAAAGATTGGAGCGCCTAAAATTCTAAAATTTATTTTGTCCAATAGCTTTATGCTTGGTAGGATATTTTCAATAATGGTCGATGAACTATCACTACAAGTAAAATATTCGCACTTGCTCATATTAATTTTGAGACCCATATCTCGAAGCCTGGGAAAGAGCGACTGAATGTCTCCGGCTACAACATCCGGACTGCCCCCTATAGTACCATCGTCCAAGTACCAAATGTTTAATGGGGAACGCAACAGAGAAATCACTTTATGGACAGCCAAGCTAAAAATCAAAGGGCCCAAAGGCCCGACTGTGAGAGAATAGGAGAATCACCAAAATACAAGTTACTAGACGCTGAGTAACACTGATGGAGAAAAGGATAAATAGAAGGTACACGTTCCTTGACTTCTGTCAAGATCGTGTCCCTCTCTAAGCTGTTGAAAGCATTTTGAATATCTAACTTTACTATCACATTGTCGGTGCCACTGTTCATGTGAGCAAACGCGCGAGTTGCATGTATAGCGGCTTCGCAGCCAAGGGAAGTCCCAAAACCGAGCTGTTGTGGCTGCAAATATGATGCCGTTTCGCATTTTACGGCACGACAGGCCAGTTTAGCAACCAAACGGCGAACTATGCTACCAACAGCTATTGGTCTAATGCCACCGTCCTTTTTGTTTAAGGCGACTAGGGAAGCACCATATAAAAAAGGGCAAACTTCCCTATTAAGTAAACCTTTTAACAGAAAGTTTGAAAGTCGCGTCAGAGATTCCAAAAGCAGTCTGCCACAGTCGCCCGCGGAAGGAGAAATAAGCTCCTTTAAATGCTCAGGTCGAAGTCCATCCAATCCGGCAGCTGAACCACTCTGGAAGGAGATAATGGCCTCTGACACATCTGACACAGTAACAGTCAGGAAAGGGCACGAAGAATCTGGCTCAGGCGGCAACGAGAGCGGTCGTGACGGCGACGGGTGTTTAACCTTCAAAGCATCAAGCGTTGCATCGGTCCTGGGTGCCAGGGAGCAGTCGGAAATCAGAAGTCGTACGGCACCTCTCAAATCGCCGTCGTGGACCTTAGTCGTAATAGATTTATATAACGACAATGGACCTGGCGCCGAAAATGAGCCCTGGTCGGTCAAGTTGAAAACATTTCTGTCGATATTTTCCTTGACCTTGGTGGTAAGCGAACGCGTGTCACTGCCATCGGGCACTCTTAAAGCAGTGTAAGCGAAAGTTAGCAATGCCCACCAATCCTCAACGCTATTTGTATCTACGCATCTTTTCAGAAGCTCAGAAAGTCTACCTGCAGCTGAACATCGAGCTCCCTTTGGAATGTGTTTAAGAACGCGAATTGACTTTTTCAGACAACATAACTTATTGAGGTCTATGGGCTCATCCTGAGTGGCCGTTTGCATCGAAACTGGGTCCGCATGATGAGTTTGACTATCTTTATGCATGCGACCTATGTGTAGATATGTTTAAACCATGTGGCGTAGCGAAGTGACGAGACAAACCGGGACAGTGTGGGCAAATAGCTCTAAGCGAGTCAGTCATAATTTCAAACATAAAATAATAATTACAAACAAAAAAAAAACAATAAATCGAGAGGTGTCATTATTTACACGCAAAACTAATTACTCAACATATTTAAAAATAAACAAACAAAACAACCACACGAATTAAATTAAAATAAAATTTAAAAAAAAATCCTATGTTTGGATAGGTAGGTACCGTTGTTTTGTTTTATAAGCCATTCACCAAGACACCAAACGACATTACTATAACATTAGAAAAATACCAATTAATAAAAGCTATTATTATATATATTAATCCATTCAATTAATATTAATAGGTACCTAAGATTCTAATATCACATTCAAATTTACTAAATTGACTGAACTATCAAAAACAAAAATATTCAAACAATAAAAAAATAAATTAATACAAAAACAATGTTTAAATCTAAAAAAAAAACAAATAACAAAGCAAAAAAATAAAAAATAACACAAAAAGTAAAAGAAATAAAATGTCAACAATATAAAATATAATTAAAATTTATAAAAAAGAAAAACCAAACATTCCGTCATCGGGATTTGATCCGTGACATTCAAGATAATCAATTCTCGCTCTCTCGTTCGTCGCCACCACGGATGTTTTGCTTGTGGCGAATTTAGTGGCTACTTGCATTGCTTGTCATAAATTCGCGTCTTGTCGCGTTTCTAAATTACTCAGATTTTAAAATGTGGGTGCTTCTTCTTACATTTAAACACTGGCCGCCCTCATAATAATATAAAAAGTGATTTTTACTAATCTACTTATTGTTTTTATTATTCCATATAATATAATTGTCACACCACGTACCAAAAACAGGGCCTTAGGGAATAGTCACATCATTTTAGGATATAGTTTCACTCATTTGCACTTGAACTTTGCATTCCCTTTGGTTCATGATCTTCTGTTGTAATATTGTAGACATTCCCTTGATAATAGAACTTGCGTACAATTACACTCCTTAATCAGGCTATAAACTTGGGTTTTATCAGCACAGAAGTTGCAAAATACTCTTAGTAATCTAAATCTAATTTTTTATTATTGTAAAAATGGAAACTTCCTTTTTCCCATCGGTGCAATGCAATACGTTTTCAGAAACGTCTTTTTTTGTGTTGCAATAATATACGAGTATCTGCCCGCTCGAAAAAAACGTACCTATGAGCTCTCCGCCCAAGCTCACGCTGCTGTGAGTTAGAAAACGTCATCATCAGCCAATAAACGTCCCAGTCAACCCCACTGCTGGGCACCTGAACTCCACACACACCTTAGCGGCCGCGATGGGAGGATCAATGTGTGTTTAGAATTTTTCTATGTATAGCCTGGATTTGTTATCACAAACCCGCGTTTGGTAAAAATAGTGATTAAACCAAATGGTATGTAAATAGGATACCCAAAAAAAATACTTGGTTACTCTGACTTTATTTCAGTAATAGAGGCGTTGGCTAAGCAGTCTAATAAGTACCGTCGAACGAGCTCACTTTTTAACCAGTGTAACATTAATCACAGGTTTTATACCTTGATTGGGTATAGTCTTCGTCATATCAACCTACAGTAGATATGATTACCATTATAGCCAAAATACTAGAGAATACCAGAACGATAAGGATACCAAGTTTTAGTTTCTTAGGAACTATACACAGATAAAAAGGATTTCTCAAAGCAAGAAAAATAGTTTTCTTGACATATTACGTTATTTTAAGGAAAATTGTCTTAATACAAGTAATGTTTATTCATTTTTAGATATTGGCAGTCTTAAAACAAAAGATATATTTTCTTGTTGCATTTTTACAATCAAGAAAAAATATTTTCAATGAAGAATAAGTAAAATTAATCTAAGAAGTTCAAATGTTATTGCTTTAATACAATGAAATCCTTATTTCAAACTGAAAGTTTTTTTATCACAATGATATAATTCATTAGATGAAGAAAACATTATCTTGAATCATATCTTGAGCAAATTTAAAAAAATATCTCTTGAACTAATGACATCTAATCTTGTTTTGAGTAAATATCCTGGTTTGCTACAAAATATTATAGTACCTTGTTTCAATTAAATAAAATATTGAAAAAAGATAAAAATATTTTAACTCAGTAACTAGTTATCTTTACCAAAAATTGTTTTTTTGATATGTCAACCCACGCTTACCTAACGATATTGTGAGTGTGCGCGCCATGCAAAGCAAGTTTAAAACTGTTTGTACTGTTTGAGATTAGGCCTGTAGCTGCCAGATAAAAAATTAGTGGACAAAGTGACGACAACAATGACGCCCTAGATGGCGCTGTACTGATTCCTGCATCGCGCTATGGTTTCGTTTCATCAATAGTATAAGTACGGATCTGTTTTTTTTCTAACGTGTCGAATCTTGCACTGAGGTTGATTCCGAGATATTTGGAACATGCATGGTCTATCGAGTTACTGAGTGAGTGTTCTTTCAGTACTCTTAAAGTCTCAATAGAGGACATTAGGGATGGGTCGTCGACGTATTTTTGGTCAACGAAACTAGACCGTCCACTACCGTCCATCGACTAGTCGATCAACTAGTTGAATTCGTCGACTAGTCGACGCGATAACGGCAGGCGACCAGGCGTTGAGGCGTTCAATTCAGACTAAGCGCGGGTGTGTCAACGGGCGCGACGCAACGACGACGGTGTCTTTAGTTAGTCTAGTTATACGCATTATTTGACAGTTGAATAAACGGCAAAGTTACTTATAAAATGTACAATCAAGCCCTTCTTACTTTTCCAGGCTTAGGTCTGGCTTAATAAGTTTTGAAAAGATTTTAATACTTACACTATTGTATTTCAAACGTATTTATAAGATCAACTGATTTTAAGCGTATTTACAATTTTATTTATTTTAATTTTTTATTTAAGTACATATTTTTTTGTAAGTATAAGTATTATTATTTACCTAAGAATTTTATACTTTTTTTTTGCTTTTTAAAAACAACTAATATTAACTCCTCCGCGATATGCTTACATACTTATGGTTCAATTCAAATTGCTTTGTCCGACGATTTTATTTCAACGAACGCATGAACTTGAATTAACCGGATACGTTTACGCCTCGTCGTCGCGTTGAAAGTAGATAAGAACGCAGTGGACTCTCAGTTTAGCCGTCTATGAAATCAACTAGTTTACGAATGAACTGTAGACCGTCGAAGCGTCGATTGAACGTAGACCGTCTATTTAAACCGTTCGTTGATTCAACGCCCATCGCTAGAGGACATGTGATTCCTGCAAGAATGTTTTTGTAAAATAAAATTTAATAAGTACTAACTAACATTAAAATGCATTTATGACTCTTTATTGCAAGGAATCAAGGAATATTTTTCCCGGAACAAGAAAGCTTTTTCCTTATTGAAGGTAGCATAAATTGAAATTTAAAATATTAGTTATTGGTCTAAGGATATAATTTTCTCAAATTAAAATAAATTTATCTGAATTGAAATCAATATTTTCTTAAAATAAAAATACATCCTAAGCTTGCATCAAGAGAAATTATCAACTTACATTAAGAATACTTCTATTTCTTGGTTAAAGATGTATTATTTTAAATCAATCAAGAATTGTTTTATTTCAAGATTATTTCAAATATCAGTTTAAGGTTATTATTTTTTTAATGTAAGAAAATATAAGTTTCAATATATATGAGGCAACCATAATCTTGGTTTAATGCAATTTGCTTTTATGCAAGATTATTTTACTTATTCGAAGAATACCGTTTTTTCTGTGTAGCTGTGTTCAATGATAATATACTTATTTGAAAGGAATCCCTATCCCAGTAGTCTGAACAAAGATATCATCGGTTCTTTTTTTTTAAAGAATATAAATGGGTATCGTTACAGCGCAATAGCGGTGCTCTGTAAATTTTAATAGAGCCATAACACAACGTCACGGCAGATTAGACATTGACTGTTAACTTTGCTTGGCAGTGGCAATGGAGCGGCGAGCACTTGGCAGCCAGCGGGCTGTTTCCTCGAAAAGTTATTTGAAACCGTCCCACTTTTCTGATTAAGAAAGAATTGCATTCTTCTGTAATAGTTTGGGCGCCTATGGAACTTGACTGTCAACTTTACTAGGTAAATGGTTTCAATACATGAGATGGGTGTGTTGGCGGCTTATGAAAATACTAGCGGCTGCTCGCGGTTTCACTCGCGTGGTTCCTGTTCCCGTGGGAATATCGGGATAAAAAGTATCCTATGTGTTAATCCAGGTTATAAACTATCTGTATGCCGAATTTCATCCAAATTAATTCAGTAGTTTTACGTGAAAGATTAACAAACATCCATCCATACTTACAAACTTTCGCGTTTATAATATTAGTAGGATGTAAAAGGTACTACAGACCTATCTCTTCCATTGGGTATGGCGACTAACGGAACAAAGACTTTCAACAGCTTAGAGCGGCGATGGGCTCACCATCTATCACGCTGAGCACATGTGCAGTTATTATTTGGTGAAACGTGGACATACTGACATGCCTTCTGCCTCCGTCTTTATACTGAAAAAGGTACGAGAGAATCAAATTTAATGGAAGAAAATAGGTAAGACTTCGAAAGGCAGCAGAAAATGAAAAATATGAACATTATAAGAAATAATGTTCAGGGCATAAAATGCGGCTTACGCCAAAATATGCCAATAGAATAGTTTAGTAATATAACAGAATAGTTTGTTGAATACTTACCTAATTGTTTTTTTATTGTTTTAATGTTGTAACATTGTGCTCCTTGCTCTGTAACAGAGTACCATAGATACGGAAAGAACTAGTTCTTTGTTACAATCAACTAATCTAACACTGCAATTTTAAGTAGGTTGTCGGTAAAAAATAATAGTTACGTCTATGTGCCTTTTTGAATAATATTCTGTGTTTTATCTTTTTTACCCTAATTTGTAATTACGTTTACATGACAATAACAAAACACTGAATATTACTATTCAGAGCTTATTCTTTGTTTATTTGTAAGGCACTTGATCACAGCCATGCGCGCAGCGTCTGTGTCGCTTAGAGAATCGCATAGCAGTACCTTTTTTAAACTGTGTCAGTAGTACCTACCTATAGTGTTAGGAAACTTAAATTATTTAATCAAGCTATTGTATTTTTGTAACTTTAGTTCATGTTTTGTCTTTGTCTACGGTTTGACAAATCGTCTTTACAAAACCAAGATGGCTATCGGGCAGCGGCCCCTGTCGTCCGCAAGACGTTGAGCTGAGAGGGTTGTGTCGGAAGGAAATTGCTGTGAGAAGTTGTATTGCTGTAAAATGTTAAAAGTTATAAAATGGCGATTTATTCAAGAAAAGGTTTTAATTTTTCACCAACCGTTATAATAGTAAACAGCTTTATTGTCTCACTGTTGGGGAAAGGTAATAGCTTGATCACCACCTTTTCGGATGGGTTATATCTATGTATTTTCATAAACATGGGCTATGCATCGAAAATCCGAAACACTTAGTCCTTCCTGGTAATTAAAACCAGGACCTCCTAACGCACCAGCGCTTTACCATCCGGCCACTGAGGCGTTTGCTCGGTACCTATACCTTAACCTAAATCAAAGTCTAGCTCGGGTACGCCTCAACGATGTCCGTTATTATTATCAATGGCGACACTTAACGAAATTAGAATTAATTGTAATAGCACGACTGCTGGCACAAAACGAATTCCTGTGCGACACACCTTTCATTATGAAGTCAGAGGGCCTACTCTCTAAGCGCATGCGAAACTTCGTTGGCCCGTAATTAGTCGTTTATTTCTGCTGTATGCGTATGTAGAGGGATAAGCGCTTGTCAAAAAAACAATTTTCAGGCAATTTTCTGACAGCCCAAATTAAAAAGATTTTATCAAAACACTCGATAGATGGCGTTTTATGAAAGCCGAGCCGTACCTACCTAAGGGCTGTAATAAACTCTACACTTTTGCTTGTCTACCAAAAAAATAAAAAAAATAGTAGGTAGGACGTAGGTAATCTGAACAAAACAAGCCTTATAAAATGTTTAGAATGTTTGAATAAGTTAATTGTAAAGAAAATTATATTGTTTACATTAGCCTATTGTAGTAGTTCGCCACAGGAGGAAAATTCTATTAGACATAAGCTTAACCTGACATTACATTTATTTTGCAAAAATGACATAATGCATTTAATTGACACTAACAATTATGTTCGTAATTTTTATTTGACAAGAGATAGTTATTATCTGCCAAATTATTTTAAGCGACAAATAGCTTTATCGCTATCCTATTGTATTCAAACGTCAGCCAAAAACTTGGCTAAACAAGTTGCTTCTATTGAGCAATGTATATTTGACATAGACGTCAGTAGTGTTTCTACTGACATTCCAATTAATTATTTAAATTAAATTATATGACAAAAAAGGAAAACACTTGCGAAATGTTTGTTAATAAAATGAAATTAAATAAATGTAAAAATAGCTTTAGCAAAAGCCCATGTCAATCATTAAATTTAAAAAATGTACAATCTTTAAACATTGTCCACCAGAACATCCAAGGAATGATGCCTACTTACCTATTTTCATTCAGGACATCCAGGACCTATTTCTATTTTGGAATGTAATAAATATTACGCAGCCATACACGTGCTCTTCATGGACTCGCCTTTTACTAAGCGCCACACTAATCTATGCTAAGCGCCATCTATGAAGTCATTACGAACCAATTTCTTTTTTTTTGATCTCGGAAAATCGCCTATTGCGGGCCAACGAAGTTTCGGATTCACTTAGAGAGTAGACCCTCAGACCTAGGTTCGGTTTAAGTTTCTCCGCGTCTAATGTCTGTAATGCGTCGGAACATTTGTCCCGATTGAGTATTCTATTAGAGGCTATGAGCTCAGCACTCGTGGAATACATTAGCGCGTGAACTTTATGCAAAGCTCAATCTTGAACCTTTAATAAATTATTTTATATAGCCTATGCGATTCGTTTCTTTCATTTTCACATCGCATTGTTTAACATGTGCTGGCGGCTCATCAAAAGAATACTACTGAACCATCTCTTCGATTGAGTGTCATAAATGTGACTAATGGACTAAAGACTGCACATAGGTACATCCAACAGCAAAGAGGGTGATGGGCTCACCACCTGTCACCTGCAGATGTGCAGTTTGGTGAAAGAGGACTGTTTTTCGGTCCTCATTACTAGGTGGTCTGTGTTGCCTAGTCTCTGACTAACCCTTAGGCGATAGCCATGAGTGTTTAAGTCAGTATATGTAAGTAATAAGTATGTATTGTTAAACATAGAATGTAATTCATCATCATCATCATCAGTCTATAAACGTCCCACTGCTGGGCACAGGCCTCTCGCGTGAACAATAGCACGTGGGGATAGATCAGTAAAGTTTCCACTAATTACTAAATCGTTTAAGTTAGATAAAACTGAATTTATATAATTAAAACACTAAATTTAACCTCTAACAAATTTTAACCTTTAACAAGACAAAAAAAAGAAGAAATCCGTTAACAATGTTACTATTCTCTGCAACAACGTTTAAAAGTACCAATCGTGTCATTAAGAATATTGGGCCATACGTAACCCACCACGCTGACCCAATGCGGGTTAGTGGGTTTTAACGAATGTCATCTTACGACAACAACCGGGACCAACGGCTTGGCGCGCCTTCCGAAGCACGGAGGAGCTCGGTATGTTTTTTTGACGAGAATGTGATTAAGCACTTAATTTTGTAGATCTTACGTAAGTATCTATAATGTGATAAGTGATAAGTCTAAAAGGAGGCTCCGTGAACTTGATAAGTTATGGTAAGTCTTTATCAAAAAGGAAAGAATTTAGGATTTTTTGGGTTTTGATGATTTTGATAATATACTATTTTACTTGCTACAGGACGTGTTACGCCAAGTGCGAAAAAGCTAGCGACACGTAACTGCCGCTACTTAGACGACGAAAGTCTTTGAACAACTTTTTCTACTCCTCCGGTAACGCTGAAATATTTAAATTGATATGAATAAGTAACCTTCTTTGTCCTGCAGTGAAATTGCAGGACAAAGAAGCAAAGATAGGAACTAAGCTGTAGAAACTTGGTGTTGCAAGCGTGCAAGAATCCTTGACTCCATTTTGAGATTGAGCGAGACCGTTTGCATCGGCATAAAAAAACATAAAGATTCTATCTTTAATACATACCATAAAAAAGTATTTTTTTTTTATACAAACTTTCCTCTTTATATATCGAAACCTGTAGGTATATCTTTCTATCGAAAAAGCGCTTCAAAAATTGGCTTAGAGCTAAGATCAGATTCAGATTATCTAGGAGATTCTTTAAGGTTTTTACTTATCATACTTACTGGCATCCATAATATTTAAAAAAATCAAACTAAGCCATTTTGTTCTACACTATTATTATAAATTTTGTGTTACATAAGGGCCAGAGCAGACATGCTACTTTTAGGATCGTCGATCGGTGATTTAGCCGATCCGAGCCGAGCCGATATATTTTAGAGTCGCCAAAACGTGATGCAGCATCGATATAGTCCAAAATCGCCGATCGCCGATGCTAAAAGTAGCACGTGTGCGGTGGATTTAGGATACTGAACAGGTAATGTGCCTTACGTAAATAACACAAGAAAAACAACGCATTTCTCCAATATTTACTGATAAAATGTAAGTACAATATTTCGACATTACGGCGTCTCAGCGACGCCTTTGAGGTAATAAAATAAATTTTCCGACCCCACAACATGGTCAGGTTTATGTACTTTTTGCAAGAGTGTGACATCATCCACCCTCTTTACGCAACAGGGTTAATAAAAAAAGGCTGTAATATAAAAAAGGTTCACCAAAATGTTCGTAAAAAACCATAAGTACTTTAACTGTTTTTTTACTTAGAATTTATTAGCTGAGAAAATTAATATGTGGCCATTATTACTATAAAAAAATCATATCAAGCTACAACCTTGTTTTTTGGTAAATAAAAATCAGAGTGTAAAGCTGTAAATAGAAGAGATAGTATAAGCTTTTGAAACAGAATACGTACTTACCTATTTAAAAATGGTTGTCTGGAAAAGATAGGCAGGTAGGTACCTATTCTTATCAGAGATAGACTGGCAAATTCGAACTTAGGAAGTTGTTAATTTTTATGGTGTTACAAAAAAATAAAAAAGTACATAGGTAAGTATTAACATTCTATCTATTGAACTGTATGGTAAGGTAGCTGTAAGTAATCGGTAATATTGACGGAATGTTAAGAGGTAAATAATCTTATCCATTTTAATAAAACCCTAAAACCTACAAAAATATCTGTACACGCAACAATTCAGAACGGTTACTATATAATAAATAATAAAATTTATTTATTTCAACAAAAAGAGTTACATTTAAAAATAATAGAAACTGTACCGTGTTGCGTAGCGGTGAAAGAATACCTACTACCACCCCCTCTCTTCCCTTGGATGTCGTAAAAGGCGACTAACGGACTAAATACATGCACATACATCTAACACCATAGAGCGGCGATGGGATCACCACTTATCATGCTGAGCATATGTGCAGTCGTTATTTGGTGAAAAGTGGACTTTGGAAGAGGACTGCTTTTGCTGTTCTCATTGCCTATCTGACTAACCCTTCGGGGATAATAGTGGTGATTATATTTATGTATGCAATAGAAACGATGTTACACGCATAAGTTTAAAACTGAGTAGCGTAGCGGATAGCAAATGAAGCAAAAGTAAAGTGTCTCAGGAACTCAGGATCGTTCGTAGCAGTCGTACCAGTCGTAGCAGTCGTAGCAAATGGAAAGCCGCTTCTGCACCCCTCCGGGAAACTGGCGTGGTGTAGTATGTATGTACTCTAAAGCGGTATGTATGTAGAAAAACAAAATCCTTTTTCATTCCTCATACTCGAAAAGTAGATCTGAAGTTGCCTGAGGAGCGGGTTGAAAGTATGTAATACTTTTCAGCTTTTCAGTACTGTCAAATTATAAAAAAATATATTTCATTGAGGTAAATAAACTAGAGAAGACATCCCATGCAATAAATGTGCACAGCTAGATGACAGCGGGCATCTAGTGCGTGGTGCGTTGTGGGCACGACACAATGATACTTGTACCGTGGTGCGGGGCTGGCTTAGTTGTCATTTTCTGCAAGACAGAAATATTGCATTTTACCGAAACATGGCCGCCGCTTCATGTCTCGGCGATTTGATTAAAATAATTAGTCATATGCATGCTAAATCGATAATTTAGTACGTATTCCCAGGTGAAAAGTGATTCCTTTGGTTTTATTTGTATATCCTGAGTTGTTTAAACAAAAGCTTAGCACACTTATAGGCATATTTTAATAAAATAGAACACATAATGCACACGTTGTTGCGTCTAGCGCCTGCCACAGACTAATATAGTTGGAGCGAGTTGGCTCTAACGCGTGTTACAAACAATCTGGTTGAGACGTCTTCTCTAGTACGTAGTACATTATAACACAATGTTCTATTTTCACATTTTTATTGTAGCATGTCCCAACTTTCTATACAGTCACTCAGTTACAGCGCGATGTAAAATTGAAATAACAATGGTACTTATATATTTTTAAAATTACTTTATTATAATTTACTTTCAACTATTTCTTTAAAATAACTTAGAATTAGTCAAAATATTTACCATTTTTTCAATGATCGAAATAAAAACTAAGGGCTGAATAGATGACCGGCCACAGAAAAATATAAACAAAATAGGCGGGAAAGCGGCAATGTGATTATCAAAAAGTTGTTGATTTATGTAAAATAAAATTCACTCATTTTTTCTTTAGCTAATTATGTTTTTATTTTTACTTTTCTTATATTCGCAACGAAAAGCACATTGTTTACCTCGGGTGAAAGACTTGATTAGTCCCTCGAACTATTGGCACCCGAGCGTATAGAGAGGGCGCCAAACCCCGTATCGGGACTAAATAAAGCTACTTTTACAGTGGTCTGTGTAACCATGTACTATTCTCCCATTCTTTGTCCAACTTACCTATCTACATACTTGTGAAGACTTAATCATTTCAACCTGCGGGTCTATCGGCAAAAAAATATGGTTATGGACATGGGCTTCATTTGACATTTGAAATCCATATTATGCCCAATGGGCTTCATATGCCAAATGAAGCCCATTTCCATATTCATATTTTTTAGCCGATACAGGGGCTGGGCGCCGGGGTGCCATTCCGGCTTATTACTTATAAGTTTTTAACTTTTACACTTTGCATGCCGTGGCAACCTGTAATTAAGATGGCAATTAGCTCTAAGTTTATGTTTGTTTCTTCAATTTTTGCTTGTATCAATGTTTGTGTTGTTGGTTGTCCTAATGAACAAATAAATAAAAAATACATAACCGCATACCGTAACACTTATACTTAACCGGCTTAATACACATACCTACATAATATGTACATCATCGATACAAACGCGCTGTTGCATCGCTACAAACAACGCTAGCGTCC
The DNA here is from genome assembly GCA_963921215.1 of Scoparia ambigualis. Lineage (NCBI taxonomy): Eukaryota > Metazoa > Arthropoda > Insecta > Lepidoptera > Crambidae > Scoparia > Scoparia ambigualis. Next base: position 14,045,342 of record OY992518.1, read on the forward strand.
AACCAACGCGTTGTTAGCTTAATTTTTTTATGTGAAGAGGCGGCAAACTAGAAGGTGCGTCACCTGATGAAAAGTAATCACCGCCGCCTATCCATACCCGCAAAACCAGAGGATTCGCAGACGCGTTGCCAGCTGAAGGAGGAGCACCTCTGAGGAAGGAGTAGGAGTTGTGAGGGAGGGGGGGAGATTGGCTTTCGGTACCTAGCAATGAGTGCCTTTGTTTTACGCCGGTATTCCGTTAAGGGGAGGTATTTCGAGAGCTTCTCTCTCGCTCTCTCGACGGTACGACGGTAAGGACGGGCATAACAGCGAAGGGGCACGAAATGCGCGTTATATATTTAAAAAAATGTATAGATGTAATGAAAAAAAAACGATCGGTAATAATCCCTCAGTTATCTATGAACTTCATTTTGGTAAATAATTCATAATATCAATCAAATCAAATCATAAAACCTAGAAAAGAAGATAAAATGACACAAAAATTTGTAACTTTGTAAATTTATTCTATCAAGCCAACTTAATTAATTCGTGTTTCCATCGGGTATATTTCACAGAATAAAGCCTCAACAATATTTCATAATTTTCGCAGATTTTAAATTTACTGTTTACTACTTTAAAATTAATTCTAAAAACGTATTATGTTAATTTTTCACTAACACCTAGCCTTAAAGGGTGGTATTACGCCGGGCGAGCCGGCCCAATGCGTGTTGCAACGCAGCGTGGCTCTACCACTCAGACAGTGTCACTCATTTAGCACCACCCAGGGGTCACGTTTAGGGTCTCAAGGGTAAACCTACAGACGCGGGTTACTTTAACCCCCAATGTTATGTGCTGTCACCGTAGAAATCGCACCCCAGCACGTATTACACATCTACTACGCATTTAAATCGTCGTCGTGTTGTGACGGGCGTACGGTGACGTCGCGCGAAGATCGTTGCAATGATGACGGCATCACTTGGCGGTTTTGCATGTCTAGTGATGTGGCGTGTTACGAACAATGACATCGATGGAAAATTTTAGATGTGTTTATCACATCATGAGTCAATAGAGTTATTTTATCCTGAAGTTTTGAACAGTTTGCACAGCTCGTGATTTTGAGGCGAATGATTTCAATAGATAAATATAAAAATTTTAAACAAACTTATTTGAATATTACGTAGTAAAACTGTAATGCAACTGTTCTCAAGGGAGAGTTAGATTTCGTCGTTCTGTATTACGTACTCAATAGGGTAATATAACGCTATTATATTCTTATTTACATATACTTTACCATATATAGCCAGTTAAGTCGTTCTAAGTTAAGCATTTTGTATAGCTATCCATGACTTCAGTACGCCTCCTTTTGTTTATCACACACCTCTTTGCAAGGTTCGAAGCCGTGACTGTGTCACGAGAACGCAAACGTGGTTAGAAAAGTGCTAAAGAAAAAAACTTCGTTTTTGTGGTATCCAGTATAGCTATCAATGACTTCAGTACCTACGTCTCCTTATGTTTATCACACAAACCCTTGCAAGGTTCGAACTCGTGACTGTGTCACGAGAACGCAAACGTTGTTGGAAAAATGCTAAAGAAAAAAAACTTTGTTTTTGTGGTATCCAGTATAGCTATCCATGACTTCAGTACCTACGACTCCTTATGTTTATCACACAACCCCTTGCAAGGTTCGAACTCGTGACTGTGTCACGAGAACGCAAACGTTGTTGGAAAAGTGTTAAAGAAAAAAACTTCGTTTTTGTGGTACACAATGCTAGGTTTACCTTGTTGAATTCTACGTAGGTACCTACAAACCGAACAAATAAAGTAAATATATGTACACAGCTTATATCGAGATGTTTCAATTTGGTCACCAACACGGCATTGCCCAAGTTGCCCTTGCACCAATAATTGCAATAAATTATTATTTATCGACAAAATTGTTAAGCGCTTACACTAAATCGAACATGACCGAATCACCAAATCAATTACGGAGGATTACATCACCGAAGGCTTGAGTCACGGTCACGACCTGTTACTCGACATTCAGATCCTTGTGATCCGTGGGATGGTGCTATTTAGTCATCACTTGATATCCGAGGACTCACTACTGACCGCAATATATTTAGTAAACAATCACTCGTTACGTTAACTTACTCTGACGTTCACGATGATAAATAATATTCAATTCTGTGATGCAATCCAATGTGTCCTGTTCTGTCACCCCCGCAATTCCGGGATAATATATCATGTTACGTTCACAGGGCTGGAGTAGGGTTATCAGATTTTATTGTCACCAAAATCAGAAGGACTCATAAGATTTTGGTGACATTAAAATCTGATGAACGTTGGGGTAGACGCTTGTAGAACTGACCGCCGCCGTTGAAGCAGTACGGTTCTTGAGTGGCGACCGCGCACAGGAAGACGCACTGTAGGCAGGCTCCCTAAGAGGTAGACCGACGTTTAGGTAAAGTTCGCGGCTAGCCGCTGTATACGAGCAGTACAAGACCGGACGAAGAAGAAGTGGTGGAAGATCTTTGGTGTAGGCCATTGTCCAACATTACATAAACCTTCGGCTTACGATAATACGAGTTGAGGAGTGGTCACTGTGACTGAAGAACACCTCCCGACCAGATAGAATGATGATCTGCGCAGGACGGTTGGCAGTAACTGGATGTAGAGAAGACCGGTCTCATTGGAGCGCCTTCGAAGAGCAGTTCCAGTAGTAGACCGTGATAAAAAATGAATAAACTCGTTCATAGATTTGTCATGGCGCAATGAAGGTACAAGTAGCTCCGCTTAAGATCTACGGTAAAAAAATGAAGTAGCAATGCAAATATAATTATGGTAATGTTGTAATTGAATAGATTACTACTTAACATTGCTATAGATATGACACACGTAAGTATGCCGCACCTAATGCGTGTTTGCAGGACATGGAACTTTGTCACAACACAGGGTAGTTAGTAGTACGGGATAACATAGCAAATTTAACCAACTGTGGTTTAACTATTTTCACACTACAGTAATTTACAATACAATACACACTCGCACACAATACACACTCATACACAATACACACTCACACTTCAACACTCTCTCATACAAACGCATGCATGTAGTTGTATATTATGATTAATTTTCTTTGTTAATCTTTGTGTTAAGTAATTGTTCGAGGTGGGCGCTAATGACTACAACACAGTCTTCGACTAACTGTAGTTATTAACGTTAACAAAAATTTGTAAACTTTGTATAAACACGAATAAATATTATTTATTTATTTATATTTGAAACTGGCGGCAGCGTGACTACGTCCGTACTCCACCTTGAATTTACGAAGAATTAAAAAAAAAATCTTTTATACCAACGTTGTCCTGTCAATTACAAAAATAACAAAAAAAAGCCAAGTAGGTGCAGCCGTTCTAAAGTGATTTGCGAACTTACATTCGTGGAAACTAATTATTATTTATATAGGTAATACATAAAGCGCAAGTAATGTTAGTCATACCACACATGTATAAGATATATTTTGGGCGGATTGCAAGATAACCTAACCTCAGGGTTATCTTGGGTCTCCCACGAACACAAGCGGTTAGCAAAGCTCTCGATATTACTGATGGTAAGTGGCGATAAAGTCGAAGATACAAACAAAACTAATATAACATACATATTATACATACATATAATGACGACTATTATCCCCGAAGGGTTAGTCAGAGACTAGGCAATGAGGACAGCAAAAGAAGTTCTCTACCATAGTCCACTTTTCACCAAATAGCGACTGCAGATGTGTTCAGAGTAACAGGTGGTAAGCCCATCGCCGCTTTATGCTGTTGGATGTATGTGCAGTCTTTAGTCTATTAGTCGCCTTTTACGGCACCCAAGGGAAAAGAAAGGGTGGTAGTATTCTTTCGACGCTACGCGACACGTAATAGTCAATATATAAGTAGTAGTCAATATATAAGTAGTAGTCAATATATAAGTAGTAGTCAATATATAAGTAGTAGTCAATATATAAGTAGTAGTCAATATTGACTACTACTCCCTCTATCCCACTGTTGGGCATAGGCCTTCATAATTAATATCAAGTCTTCTTGCTACAGTTTATGGGCTGGCCTAGGATACCTATACTTGGCGAGCGGCTCGGTAGACGTGTCACCACGATCTCGAGCCGCTTAGGCGGATTCGAGAGGATGTACTAGTGGTTTTAATGGGTATGCTCCCTTCCTCCCGATACCCCGAGGCCGCAGGGCCTGGACGGGGAGGCGGGAGTTGAAGGGAGAGTCCCACATTACCCCCGGGTATGCGTAACGCATTACCACCAGTATAAAAAAGGATACCTTTACATAATTCAATACTTCAGTACTTATAAATATGTGAAATATAAGAGCTACTTTGTCGTAAAATATTTTATTTGTATTAGAGTTCGAGCAAATATGCTCCAAACCCTAGTTACACTCTGTATTGCCCTATTTAGCTAACCTACATTGTAACAAAGGAGTATAAGTGCATTTGATAACACAATTTAGGTTTACAAGCATATATACGATGGTACCGTGTCGCGTAGCGGTGAAAAAATACTACTTACCACTCTTGGGTGTCGTAAAAGGCGACTAACGGACTAAAGACTGCACATACATCCAACTGCATAGAGCTGCGATGGGCTTACCACCTATCACGCAGAGCAAATTTGCAGTCGCTATTTGGTTAAAAGTGGACTATGGTAGAGGACTGCTTTTGCTGTCCTCATTGCCTATATAGTCTCTGACTAACCCTTCAAGGATAATACTCTAGATTATTATGTAGGTATGTACGTATATGCATGTAAGTATTCAAGAGTGTCTTCTCATACGTTGATTATTATTATCGGAGGGGATCAGACACCGGAGACCTCACGGGATGATCTCATACTATGACTTCAAATCATTTCAATTCAGAAACCGGTATTATGTATTAACATTACATAGCTTTGACTTACAAAAATTAAATCTAAGAAAAAAATGCATTAATAAAATTAACATATTTAATACGGTATATTTAAGATTAGTTATAGATATATAGCTATAGTATAAGTATAAGTTATAGTCCTACTTATGATTAACTCTTAATAAGCTGGGTAGTTCTAGGTAGTTCATACGATATTATTATTACGTTCAAAAGGTAAGTACTAGTACTATGTAGGTAGGTATCTATTTAGAAAAAAGTAATCGCAAGTAACAAAATGTCTACAAATAATTTAACTTCTACGATTTAGATCTAATTTTTAAATGTAAGTAAGTACTTACATCAAAAAAAAATAAAAAAAAATGCAAAATAGAGCAAAAATATAAAATGAAATCGAAAAGGTTAATATTTAAAAATAATTTAAATTATAATACAATTACTCTTTAATAGTAGAGCCGCACAAACAAAGAAATATTAACTGAAAGATTTATGCAAAATTCTAAGATGGCCGATTTTATTTTGCAACCGGCTGTAACAGGAAATGACATTATACAATAACGAAATGGTTATATGTCTAGGTCATCATCATTGACTGGAAGGAAAGAGACATACGTTTTGATATTAAAGAACATAGGTATTACGATCGAGGAAGTTCCCGGTCCACTACTAATATCGGCGATATTCGCTTTACATGATCTACGTCTTTACATTTATGAAAATCACATGTATGTTCATAATTTTTTTTTTATAATAGAAGGAGGCAAACCAGCAGGCGGGTCACTTGACGGAGAGTAATCTCCGCCGCCCATGGACACCTGCAACACCAAAGGAATCGCAGATACGTTGCCGGCCTTTAAGCAGGGAATAGGTTTTAGGAAGGAATAGGAATTGTGTGTGGGGGGGGGGGGAAGGGCCTCCGGACCCTCACTGGCCAGACGGAACACAACAGCACCAAGTGCTATTATTTCACGTCGGATATTAGTGAGAGGGTGGTATTACGCCGGGCGAGCCGGCCCAATGCGTGCTGCAACGCAGCGCGGCTCTACCACTCAGTCTGTGTCACTCATTTAGCACCACCCAGGGGTCACGTGTAGGGTCTCAAGGGTAAACCTACGGACGCGAGTAACTTTAAAACCCCAAATATTGACATGTTTTCAAAAAACAGTGATTTTCACAATTTAAATACTAGAAGTAAGAACAAATTAGCAGTACCTTAAACTAGGCTTCATAAAATAAATAATTCTTTTAAGGGTCTGTGTGAACAATTTTACAACAAAGTACCAATTGATATTCAGAAATTAGATCTTAATAAATTTAAAATCCATATCAAAGAAAAGCTTTATAAAAAAGCATAATATAAAGTGTCAGATTACGCAGAAGACAAAACAGGTTGGCTCTGAACTGAAATGCTCCAAGTACTCCAAAAGCTATTTCTAATTGTATATAATTAATTTATAGTACCGTATATTTTACATTCAAATTAATATTTTGTATTTTATGACCTGGTAACGACATATCTTTTTTTTTGTAAATGTCGTTGCTTCTGTGCGCTGTGGTTTCTTGCGCCCATTCTTTGCCACAGTTAAAAAATGACGTCCTGAATGGGTGGTAGGTTAAAAATTAGGACGATTCAAAGTACTTATTGAGTTTATTGAATAAATACATTTTGAGTTTGAGTTTGAGTTTGAGTTTACGCGCCCGCTACAGCGACTAGCTTTCTCCTAAACAAAATTTCGGCCGATTTTCGTTCACTATTTATAGCGGTTTCCATTCGTTCCGAAATTTCGTTCATACTAAATCATCATCATTGGCTCCCTGCGTCTGTTTCAGACGATTTGTTTATGCAGTGTACTGGGACTGGGAGCACTTCTTTGCATGGCTGTGTAGGCCGATGCGCGAACGACAAAGTCTTCCGCATGTTTGGCACCTGTGGGTTGGACTGGGGGGTTGTTCTTTCTTTGGGGCCTTTCATACGAAATTGGAGCCCTTGGCGTCGATATTTCGAGTTACGTTCAGTTTTGAGGTCATTTGGAAATTAAAGCTAAATTATCTTTGAAAAAGCTGGGTGTGCTTAAGCTTAATAGAGCGGGTCAGTATTTCACGCCGGCCCACCGCTTACAACTGTATAAATCACAGGCCAGGCCACATATGGAATACTGCTCACATCTTTGGGCTGGAGCACCCCAATACCAACTCCTTCCATTTGACCGCATTCAACGCAGAGCTGCTCGAATTATCGACGACGTGGTTATTTCAGGTCGGCTCGATCCATTGGCTCTTCGGAGAGACGTTGCGTCTCTTCGAAAACGGTCGAAACGGAGCGCAAGCGAAAAGTGGTCGACCGGGATTAAAACAAAAAGGGAAGATACGGCATGCGCCTACTCGGACCAAATATTACATTTGGTCCGAGTGCGCCTACTTGTAGTCAATCAAAATATAGTCCTACTCAACTGACGCGCTTGACGTCTCGGTCGACGGTCGACAGACGAATACGTACACGACCGATTCCGACTGAAGTGAAATTGTGCCTCTAAGCCTAATTTTAGCGGCTCACTTACTAGACGCTAATGCGTCTAGTAAGTTTTAATCTAAGTACCTAATACTTAAAAGGAAATGAACGTTATGATTCCTACCAAACACTAAGGGTGGATTCGACCAAACTGCAATAAGACTTACTCCGAGATTAGTCTAATACAAATTCGGCGTTTAATCTGGGTATAAGACCTAATTTCAGTTTGGTTGAATCCACCCTAAGTTATTCAAACTGAAAGTTTTATATCAGTCATATACAGCTTTTAAGAATCTGGCTTCACTGGTTTCTGAAAATATTGTAATGTATTGTATCGTGCACTAAAAGTTAACGGAAGCGTTGGCTCTTCAACTATGTGTTTATTTATTATAATTATTACAAATAGTTAAACTTTTTTTTTCAACACAGATGACAAAACAGCTAGTACATTTATTCAATTTAGGCTACAATAATCCTTCAAAGTTATCTTACACATTAATTTAAGCTACATTTTAAAATATTTACAATTTAAAAAGATAAAAAAAAAACTAAATTACAATAAGAACTATAAAAACTATAAATAAAAGAATTGCCCCAGATCATCCCCATCAGGCAGAGTACCCAGTACACTAGCCGCATTGCCGCGCTGGATGGCGAGGCTTAGGCGTTGACCCAGATAGCTGCTGGCTCTGGGGTCTCGGGTGGCTTCCACCAGCTTTTTTGAAATATCTTTAAAAAACTGGTGGGCACCTAAACCCCATGGTCCCAACGTACCCCACCCTCTACCCCAAACGGCTCAAATATGAGATCTCCAGTCAGATTCCCATACTTGCGCCGTTTGAGGTTCTCCGCAGTATTGGCAGCAGAGCCAGCGTTGATACATGTACTTGAAAGGTGGGACGGGGCAAGCGTGTCAACACATGTAGCATCCCACACAAGTGCCTGTCCCACCCTCCAAGGTACCAGGGTCATGCCGTCTGGCCTCTTGCCATCATCGCGCGCCAGGCCGGCGGGCTCTAGTACTGCTGGCACACCAGCCGTGACTAGAGCCCGACGAATGATGTCATTCAAGGAATGATGGCGGGCAACGCGGCCAGCACTCCGTGCACAGAACAGCCCGTGGTGGCCGAGGGTGTGTACCGGTGCGCCACAACGACATTGATGGGGGACGATACTGGGGGCACCAAGACGCAGGGCAGTGGCTAGGCGAAAAGTACTGCGGTCTAGCAGAGTACCCGTATTCGTTGAGGGTAGTGCCTGCAACCAAAGACCCGACTCCCATCTCCCTACAGCTAAAAGGCGGGCACGCTCTGCGAAACTAGAAGACGTGTTGATAAGGTTATTTCGCAACAGTTCGCAGAGGGGCCCGTTCCAAAGCCTTTGGGAGGAGGTTTTGGTTGGAAGATCAGAATACGGGCAAGCTGCTCTCCAGGCGGCCTTGGCCTCGTCCATGTAAGGTGTCAAAAAGGAATTAGATGTTGGTCCTAGTATTTTATTCGTGAGTGGCAAGGAAGCATGGACTGAGGACAAGAACGCCGGGAGGGACACGTCAGTAGTTTTACGGATACCCAGGCCACCGAATCTAATTGGAAGTGATGCTTGGGTCTAAGAGCGGTCGCAGAAGTTTATATTTATAATTGAAGAGAGGGTATGTTTTATGGTGCTATCTAGACTGGCAAGGAGGTCAGGATACTTTCACAGCTGACAACTCCGCAAGACATACGTGAACTTAGGAACGAAAAGGGAATACCGAAATAAAGTGAAAGCCATGTGGCAATTATTTTGAAAAGGCGGTCTAATGCATCACTAAAATTATGTAATTTTGATGTTATAAAGTTTTGGAAGGAATCATCTAGAATAGGGGACCCCAGAAGGTGAAGGGAACCTTTATCTATTACTTTTAAAAGAGGAGCTACGTCTCTAAAGCGGGATATTATGTCGTGCCTGTCGACGCAACTGTCCGCTATGAAAAGCTCACACTTAGCAATATTAAGCTCCAATCCTATGGCTTGGAACTCGCGGACAAGGATTAGGAGGTCCGAAAGGACAGTTGATGCGTCGCCGCCTAGAGTCCCATCATCCAGATACCACACGTTAAATTTGGAATTTAGTAGTTCGATGACTGGGTTAATGGCGAGACTAAAAATAGCTGGGCCCAGAGTGTCGCCCTGTTGGCATCCTACGGCAGATGAGATGAGGTGTTTCTTATACAAAAGATTGGATGGGTTGTTGTAACACTGCATCATAAATGGTAATATTGCAGGAGCTTTTGATTTTATCTGATCCTACATGACGACCCTGTCGACAGAATTAAAAGCGTTTTAACGTCGACTTTCAATACCACCTCACCGCCCTGGTTTAATAAAAATGATCGGAGTGAGTGGACAGCTGCCTTACAGCCTCCTTTGCTGCCAAATCCTAGCTGCTTCGGTTGGAAGTAATTGGTGAGAAAATTTACCGATTGGCAACAAATTTTTTGCAGTGAGGCGCCGGTATGTAGAGCAATAGTTAATAGTTATACTTATATTATTAAGTTTGAAGTAAGTAGGTTTTAACCGCCTCTGTGGTCTAGTGGCTAACCCACCGGTTTCAGACCCAGAGGTCCAGGGTTCGATTCCCAGCGGGGGGTACATCTTTGTGTTCTCGGTTTGGTTGGTGCTAGGGCTGTTAAGTCCGCCTGGCTAGCTACCACCATCTTATCTAAGTCAGTCGCCATAACAACGATGTTATAGCATTGTTGTGTTCCGACAGTTTGAGATAAGATAGCCAGTTCCCCAGTGGTTGAGGATTCCGGGTGAAGCGCGCTTCCACCTCCGGCCACAGAATAAATAATAGTACTATGTACTCCGGCCTTATCGTCACTTACCATCAGGTGAGATGAAGGCCAAGCGCTTACCCGTTGTAGAATAAAAAAAAGGGAGGTATAACTTTCGCGACATATGTGTACATTTGTTTAGTGGAGAAAACATTGATGTTCCTACCGTGGCTTAAAGTTGCATGACCTAATATTATCATGCGATTAAGAGAAGGTCAACCTTTGTACTAGTTTTATGGAAATTTATGGTAAATATTTTTATTACAATAATTATCATATTAATACTTATATTGATCATCAGCCTAAAAGTTTTCCACTGGGACTAAAGTCTTTCAAAATGAACATTAAGAGATCGGAGCATAGCCTACCAAAGAGAACCAATGTGGACTGCTGAGGTGGACTGGTAGGTGTTTTACGGCAGCCATCTTGACAACAATCGAGACGACTTCTTGGCGAGCAAGTGAAGCGTCATGTTTGCAGTTTTGTTTAATTTTCTAAAAAAACTGTGCTTTGTCAAATGTTAATGTGAAATAATATTGGATAATAAACCGTTAAGTATTTGTGAACGTGCATGAGTATCATGGCAAATTAAAAAACCAATGCAACATCTCTTTTCAAATTCTCTCAAGAAGTTCGTGTGAGATCTCATCTAAAGTCCCACATTTTTACTGAAACTCTAACCGTCTCATTAATAAACGTTGAGTAAGGCTACTCCAAGTATTAAATCGGTGTTAACAAATTTCACTATTAATAAACATGGAGTAATGAATGAGTACACTAATCCGATTTTACTCTCGGAGTAAAAGTTAAACCTCGGCGTAACCTGTTTAACGAAAGATTAAGTGGGGTAGTGTCATTATGGCCTAGATTGACATTTTGTAGTCGGCTATTTTTCTATTGTTGCCGTTGGTGTGGGTTTGGTTTATGGGATGAAGTTGTAAATTCAATAAGTATATCATAAAAAAATGCTGTATTCTAAGTAAAATCGTAACTAAAAGTTCAAAAAATTTAAATTAATAATTGTTTAAATTATCAATTTTACGTCGGACTGTCAAGTGGTGACTGTTTTGTGACGGCTGTCATAGAAGCAGGTCGGCTGCGAGTTTTTTTGTTAATGACGCTTCACTTTCCCGCCAAGAAGTTCGGCTGCGAGTACCTACTGGCCATACGTTGCCATCACAACGCAGAAATATTAATTGGTAGCTATAAATGTCAAAATTATGTCAAATAACGTGGAGTTCATTCAATACTCATTCTTTTTTACGCTATAAGAGTTGCCATTGAAAACACGTTAATCCTTGCGTAAGGAATTACTTGTTAGTCCAAGCTTACTCCATGTTTATTTATAACGATGCGAATTGCGAATTTAACTTATTACTAGTCTAATCTGGATTTAACTAGTCCAAGCTTCGGTAAGTTCGGATTGAGAGAGGTGTAGGCCATTTTTATTAATGAGACAGTAAGGGCTTTGAGGTAATATTATCATTTACCATTAATAATTCCTATCAGCATCTCATTATCTTCTACCAGTACATAAAGGAAATATTGAACTGTATCATTTACAATTCACACTTGCTGAACGTGCAAACCGCACAACACAAAGACATTAAAGAAGAAAAAAACACCGAGATCTACCGGTCTGACCCATTCTATGCAACAGATATAGTATTCAGAAATAGTGTAGTGAGATCACTATACAGATCGTATTAACAATGATAGCAGTATAGCACATTCATTGGTTAACTTTACGACTATTTGTGGCACCTCTTCAATTTGTAATTAATGGTTTACGAGAATGAATTACAATTAGTTGTCAGATATAAATCACGGAGAAGCACGGTAACAAACGTGTAACGTGTGAGGTAATGAAATTTCACTGACTTTCATGTTCTATTAAAATTATTGTATATAATACATATATTAAACGCCGTGTGATAATAGCGGCTTATTAAAAAAGTACTACCAACCCGTCTCTTCTCTTGGGTGACGTAAAAGGCGACTAACGGACTAAAGACTGCACATACATCCAACAGCATAGAGCGTCGATGGGCTCACCACTATCACGCTGAGCACATTTGTAGTCGCTATTTGGTGATAAGTGGACTATTTTACAGGACTGCCTTTGCGGTCCTCATTGCCTAGGCTCTGACTAACCCTTCGGGAATAATAGTTGTGATTGTATGTAGGTATGTATGTTAAAATTATTTAATAAAATATGCCGTGGGTGTAGCGTTTCTAAAAGTTCACTACCAACTACAGAACAGTTGAAGCTACCAACCCCTCTCTTTCCTTGGGTGTCGTAAAAAGCGACTAAAGGTCTACATTCAACAGCATAGAGCGGAGATTGGCTTACCACTTATCACGCTGAGAACATGTGCAGTTGTAATTTGGTGAGACTTATATTATAGCAGAGGACTGCTTCTGCGGTCCCTTTACCTAGTCTTTGACATTCAGGACGAGTCATCATCACAAATTGTTCGTTATCACCACATAAACATTCTTCCTAGCGGAATTCAAACCCGCGATGTGGGTTTTGGAGTCAGGGTCCAACCCGGGACTTCAGAGATGGTAACGCTTGAATCGGCGTGCTAGCCACTTTCACTTTGAAACGACGAAACTAGACCACGAGGGCATTTAATACACACATAAATTCATGACTGGGCTAACCCTTTGAGGATAATAGTCAAGAATTTATGTATGTGTGGTGTGTATTAAATGCCCTTGTGGTTTAGTGGCTAGCACGCCGATTCAAGCGTTACCATCTCTAAAGTCCCGGGTTTGACCCTGACTCCAAAACCCACATCGCGGGTTTGAATTCCGCTTTATAGGAAGAAATGATTATGTGGTGATAACGAACAATTTGTGATGATGACTCGTCCTGAATGTTTATTACTTTTCTGTATGTATAACCGCTATGCAGTCACCATTATTACTTATAAGCTTAGTTTGGGAATAATGAATATTCATTTATTTGTGGTTAGGAAACGAAAAGTTCTCACCGATATTAAAATCATAATACGATTCATTTAATACGGTGCTGTACCTACAAATTCAAAGTAATTTGCATCAATTTTGGAGCTATTTGCCTAATCGAATTTTGATAGGTAAGTACATTACTTACTTCATATAAAAATTTGTCCATCATGGCTTTAATCTTACTCAAATCAATTTACCAAGCTGCCCTAACGACAGAATCATCGTAATAAAATGATTTGTAATGCAAACAGTTTACGTTGCCTTTATTTATGAGATCTATATAGATTGGTATTAAGTTTATGACAGTGTTGTAACTCGAAGCGGCTTATTGGATGGAGGCAATAAGCTTTGAGATGTTCTATAATCCTGTATAGTCGCATTCAAAGTGTCGCAGTCGAGACTCGAGTTGAAATGCCAAGGTCTACAAAACCATTGAGGTATTATGATTATAGACGACCCCGCGAAGTAAGTTTTTGCGCACTGATTTGCGGCCCATGGGCTTGAAACGCCTCAGTAATTATGAGTGATCCAAGCGATTGTGGACCTTGCGGCCGCAAATTATTGCAGTTGCTTTGCGGTGATGTCTCTGGTTACATTACCTCAATGACAAAGACAACGCAAGGCAAATGGAGTAGGTAATAGTGTGTGTTGGAGCTAGTGTGTTTTTTATTATAATTAAACATACAATTAGGTTTTGTACTGTAAAAATATGGGTAATACAAATGACAAAACAGCAGTTTACACAAATATTTAGTACATACTCGTACAACATAACTTGAGGCTCTACAAAATTACAGAATTTTAACGTTCTGGGGTAGTCTGACATGTTTTCTAGTGCCTAATATAATTTAAACACTTCTTGCCAGATTCAAAACGAGAGAGTGTTTACGAGACCAATCAGCTATGGCCTGAAGATCCCAGTTTAATTTACACACGGCTGATAATAATACGTAAATCGCAGAAGGCTTGGTGTGGACATAAAGCTGTGTGTCATCCGCATAGAGGTGGTAGCGGGAGTGATCAATTACTGCAGTTATATTAGATGTGTTTAAAGCGAATAATACTGGACTTAAGATAGAGCAAGATATTACTAATACTGTTGCTGAAAAAAAAATTCCTATAGTAGCTAGAGAAAAAAAAACAAAAAAATAAATGCCTGTTGTACTAACAAAAGTTATTAAAATTTAAAAGAAAAAATGTAAATTAACAATAAAAGTAACTAATCTATCAAGTTCTCAATGATTTGACGGAGCTTATAAGTTGAGTCGTAGTGAATGTCAATGCAGTCGCTATATTTAATAATAACTAATATACAGAATCTCGCGACCGGTGAGTTCGAACAAAAAACAGTTTTTCGCAGTGGGGAGCTAAGAGGCGTGACCTTTGGACGAGGGTACCTGACAAGGATTCGTAGTTTGAGCCTCTCCAACAACTCTGGACAATCGACTTCATGCCTAAAAATTTTTGAGATAAGTCCCGCATCCAGAACCATTCTACGCTTGGATAGTGAATTCATTTTGAAATACATGAGCCGTTGACTATAAGAGAGAAGCCTTCTTTTAGATATACCACAGGAGTACATTAGGTGCCATATAAACCATTTTTATATCCGCTCCAGACACAAGGAGTGTGTGGCGTAGTGCGGCCTTCAAACTACTCTTCCGTATTTCAAAATACTTCGCAATATTAAAAAGAAAGATCTTTGCTCTAGAACTCCGCAGGCACTTAATATTGCTCACCAACTTGTCAGGAACCTTACCATTTTTGATGCTTGCTTCGCAATGCTTTCCATGTGAGGGATAAAACTTAACGAACAGAATCCCTAGGTCACGGATTTCATCTAACTCCTTAATCTCACTATTGCGTATGTGATATGAATACGGAATGAAATTTCCTCTTCTACCGAATTTCACACAGTAACATTTGTCAGGATTTAGGATCATTTCGTTGCGTTCGCACCAATTACAAACTTCATCCAAATCTTTTTGAAGCAGCAGTGAGTCATCGATTGCATCAATCACTCTGCATATCTTTAAATTATCTGCGTAGATATAAGGTCTAGAGTGTCTCAACCAGCTTGGTATATCATTTACGAATATATTAAATAAAACAGGGCCCAGGTGAGATTCCTGCGGGACGCCCGAGGTTATATCCCTAGAGATGACTGAAACCCATTAACAACTAAGTACAAAAAATGCACGATCAACTAAATATGAATTTATTCATCTCACAAAATCATCACTGACACCGTATGCTGATAAATTTTGAAGAAGGATGCTGTGAGAAACACGATCAAATGCCTTGCTGAAGTCCGTGTATACAACACCTAAATTTTTGTTACAGTCTAGGGCCTCGAATAAGGTTAACATCACATTACTTGTTGATCAATTTAGTTATTTTTGCCGACCACTATATAAGCCGCCACCACACAGCATCATCACAGTTAACCGCCATTGTGGTCTAGTGGCTAAACCACCGGTCTTAGACCCAGAGGCCCCGGATTCGATTTCCAGCGGAAGGTCCAACTATGTCTACTTGTTTTGTTGGTGATAGAGCTTGCTAAGTCCGTCTGACTTTTAAAATTTTATCTGAAGTTTGGCGCCATAACAACAATGTTTTATTTATTTATTTATCTATTAGGACAACCAACAAGACAAACACTGATACAAGCAAAACATGTAGAAAAAAACATAAACTTAAAGCTAAGTGTCATCTTACTTACTGGTTGCCACGGCATGCAAAGTGGACAATAATTTACAATATAAAAAAACAATTTATTCATGTACAATATCTATTGTAAAGGAAGCATTATTTAAAAGTATTTAATGCTTCCCTTCCAGGGCCAACTAATGCTACAAAAAGACAAAATTAATAATGGAGTACATATATAAAATCAACAATCGTTTGACTCTATATCAAATGACTAATATTTCCTGTCTGAACTTCTGGGGCTTATCTGCAAAGATGTCGATGTTACATACTTTGCAGAGTTCGTTATATAAATGTTAATGGTATTGTTGTGTTCCGACAGTTTAGAGATAAGATAGCCAGTTCCACAGTGCTTGAGGATTCCGGGTGAAGCGCGCTTCCATCACTTTCCGAACTTATAGTCACTTACCAACGGGTGAGATGCAGGTCAAGTGTTTACCCATAGAGAAAAAAAACCATTACATTTTCAGCGTTTTTCAACCCACTGCTGAGTATAGGCCTCTCTGTAGGTGCAAGTTTTACCAAATGGAAGTTTTCGAGAACGCCCAACGACTATTTATCATTGCGCAAAAGCCCAACGACCATTTAATTTTTATCATTGCGCATTAATCAAACGTTTAAAAGACCTTGCTAAACGGATAAAAACTTAACACCTATAAAGTACGAAGGCTTTGAGAATCACACTGGTTTGTTTCGTAAAAACTGTGTTTACTGCTTGGTTAGTGGATTATCAAATTTAGTAATTAACTTTATAACTCAAAGCACGTGTAAATATTGATCTATCGCATTTAAATTCAAATTAAGTTATTTTTAATGTTACTGGAGCCTGATTTCACGTTTAAGCTTACGTTATTTAAGTACTTAGACATAAACGTTTATAACTTAAGTTCATTAAGTACTTTCGAACACACAAGTAAATAAAAATTATTTTTTTGTAATATCCCTATTAATATTAATACCTTCATCATAATGATATAAAAGTATTTACATTTTTTGGGAAAAATAATAATTACGATATTAATAGCTAGCGCAAACGACTCTAAATTCATTAAAATAAACGTGCACATTTCACGACGTAAACTAATCAAAGATGTGACACAACATTTTTCATGAAATTCATTACCAAGAAGTATTTGTGAAGCACCCTGTCTCCGCGTCTATTACTCAAGGATGGCGTTTTGCCATTTATACTTTTCAGGGGCCAAATAATCTTAATGTCACCCCATTATCTATGGCTCGGCACGTGTTGGGGAGATTAGGGTGTGGTTATGAGCGGCAAGCGGCAGCGGATTGTCAGTTACAGTACTTACCTTTTTTATTCTTTAGCTTTATACAGTACAGGTACTAACAATCTATTAAGTATACAATAAAATTAGACAGATAGAGCCTCACATAACTCTGCCTCCCTTCCAGGGGTGAAGTATCCTTAAAGCGGATTCACAGGAGAAGAAAAAGGTTAAAAATACATTCCTATTGAAAAGTTTTAAATAGTTATAAGGCGTCACTCTGCGTGTATGGAATAAGAAAGAGTGATTTATTTATCTTGTTTTAAGTATGTAATTTAAATTAATTTCATGTGACTAGACAAATACTGATATTTAACAAAACCAAACTAATAATGTACTAATTCGAGGAGAGAAATAAGCAGAGTAATTTTAAATTTACATTTTCGTATAATGTTGCAATCTGAATGCTGCTCTAATTAACAATACAATAAAGTAAAAAGTAAAGTTAAGTCTAAAATATGAACGGTCCAACTTTGTCCAACAACTACTCCTGGATTAAAATCAAGTCACTGCTAAAATTTATGGGTATCCTAATCACCACGTTTACCAAACGCAGGTTGGTTATCGATCACTAACTAGGGTGCTAATTGTCTAACTTTAACATCAGAATCTACCGCAATCCCTTTTAAGTAGAAAACATTACTTCGCTAGTTTGATTATTTTAAAATAAGTTTTATATAAGCAAACTAGGAAAGCAATGTACTTGTACTTGAAAGGGATTCCGATAGATGATTATGTTAGTTAACCAGGGCTGTGCATAAAATATGAAATTACGCTTTTCACGACCTAGGAATTACACGCAGGACCTCCGGATATTGGGCCAAACGGTTCCACCGAGTCGAATATTATTTTATCCCCTTGTCTGCCACGAGACTGCTAGAGGTTGCTAACAATTGAATTTCCATTGTCCTCGTTGTTTGTCAAGCAAATGTGCGCGGTAGAGCGCAGACGCAGTATCCGCGCGTATCTCTCGATGATTCGGCCATTATAACCACATAGGTTGGTATGGCCATGGGAAAGTGGTGGGATTTGTCCTAGTTGTTTCTAGTGTTCCAGTGTCTGGTATTACGACAGCTGAGCTCATTCAACAATATGAGGATACTCAGTAAATGTAACCGCTGCGCTTTAAGCACTCTGGTGTGCACCTCAAAAATTCCAACATTCGGTTATAAACGACTGACGAGGTACACCCTCCTGTTAGATTTACAGCTTAGAACAAAAGACATCGATTCTAATGGCGACATGTGAACTATGGGACGCGTCTGATGCCTCTTTGTGGGAACATTTGTGTCTTCAGATCGTCGTTAGAATTGTGTGGACATAACTGTTTATTTACTTTAATGTTTTATATTTTAGCGTTTGAATAATGCTTAAAAGGCAGCCGCCCGGAATGCGGAAGTTGCGTGGTTCGATTCCCGCCTGAGGTTGTCGTCTTTTTTCAGTGTTTAAAATTTTGTTTATTTACTTATTTATTACTGTCCTTCTTGATTTCATGTACAGCTAATTTTGGACTTATTGCCATAAACCACTATCTAACTAGTCAACCGGTAAGGATATACAAAAATTTCTATAGGCGATGGTATCTAAAGACTGCTTGAATTACATTGAGAGAAAAATAAAAATTTCAATAATAAACATAAATAAAGTTTTAAAATGCCAGTTGTTAGCTTTATGCATTGGAGAAGGGCTGAGCCAAGCAGTAGGATGTTCAATAAGCTGATTATGATGATGATAAAAACTAAAAGTTTCAAATTGTAGATTTCCAACAGAGGGAGAGCATATTTTGCAAGGCTTGGTCTGCTACCAGGCCTACCCAGGCCTCCTTTCATAGATCCTCATATTTTTTTTCAACGTTTCGTTACCACCACCTTACTTAAGCCGGTCGCCATTTAGTAGCTTTGATCGACTTTTTATTACGACTTTTATAAGTTTTTATTTTGTCCTCTAAAAACATTTTTTTAATTATTTAATTACAACTGTGTCGCGTAGCGGTGAAATAATTCTACCACACCCTTTCTTCCCTTGGGTGTCGTAAAAGGCGACTAGCGAACTAAAGACTGCACATACATTTATCAGCATAGAGCGGCGATGGGCTCACCACCTGTCTTGCTGAGCACATGTGCAGTCGCTATTTGGTGAAAAGTTGATTACGGCAGAGAACTGCTTTTGTGGTCCTCATTTGCTTAGTCTCGGACTAACCCTTCGGGAATAATAGTCGTAATTATATGTATATGTGTTATTACATTTTTTTGTGTAAGTACATATTATTTTTATTATTAGGTGGACATAGAATCTCCACGCTCCCGCATGCGCAGGCGCAGAAGGCGTATCCCCTTTATTGCCACATGCCTACAGTAACGGCAGATAAATAGTGTCGCTCGACGCCATCTCTTTGTTCTGTCAATATGTCAAGCACCGCGGTGAACTAAAGTCGGGCGATGACTTAATGTCACTTTTAGGGATACTAATTACGAATGCAGTGGCAGGAAACGGTTGTTAAATTTATTTTGTAATCATTGTGTTTCCAGATGCTATGAGTCTTTTTTAGGGTGTGGTAGGTATTCTATGGCGGAAAAATCGAAACCCTTAAGTAGGTGCAGCGCGATCGCAAAAACTGACATAAGTCTCTTAATGAACTTCAAATCAAAATCAATCATTTTGATATTTATAATTAGAACAATTAATTCTGCTTTCAAGTTTCAGAACTAGTAATTTAGTTAGAGCAATGTTTTTATTTTGCAATTTTGCAAAAATGTGCGAAACCATAACGCGCTTGTGTTAAAAATTAAAAAGGGGGTGTCCTGCGGAATATCAGTACAAATATTTTAATGAGGGAATTATTGTTTCATGATTCATCAGTCATGGTCTTGTTAAAATTTGAAAGAATTTGTTTCAAATTTCAACAAGACCATGACCTTGTGCAATGATCAGGCTAACTTACATACTTAAGTTCTTTTAATGTATTTAACTAATTCAGCGCATAGTAGGTACAAGCGACTTAAAAATACATAAGTTTTCACGATTTCGTGCAGGACCCTCTTAAACTATCTATCTGAAGGACTCTTTGCATGTCAGTAGTTAACATTTACCAAAACAAGTTAATGCTAAAAATAAAAGTAAAAATAAGTTAAAAGTTTCCAGTTTTACGTAGATAAAAAAAGATATAGCATCTGAAACCTTTTTCAAAGACAAAAGCGCATCAAGTAATGTCATAACTCTTTCAAGTAATTTAATGTTGGTTCTTAATATGGTTTCAGGTTCAGGCTTTACTATACTATCTGTAGGTATACAGTTATACACAGTATAAGCTTTGATGCAAAGGAACGCATTGATGACAGCACAAGTACACTTTATAAAAAGTAGAGGTTCTGTAACATTTTAAGTAACGAGTTCATTGCAGTATGCATGTATACAACTATAAGACACTTGTTTTTGAATAATAAATGAGTTCATCAATAAAAAAATGTAAATTATGATGAGTATTTGTTGCTTTTATATAGGAAAATATATTTAAATTTTAATTCGCACCACTGCAATTAATTATACATAAATTATAAATTTATTTACAGTCCATACATACAAATGGTAAGGCGTACTAATCTAGACGTGACATAATTGTTAATCTAAAAGACGGGCGTGATTGCTCAACGGATGGGAAAACCAAAAATTAAATAACAATTTAAAAATTCAGACAGTTCTGAGTCAGTACCTACTCATGAAGAATATTTAGTACTTAATAACTTTCAAGTTTAAACAATTTGTGCGAAATCACAGTTTTTTATTATTTTCTGTTAAAGAACAAATTCTGGTTGTCGGCTCTCCTCTTATAGTAATTGAATGAATAAAAAGATTTGCGTTATATAAGAAAAATAATTTTATAATAATAACAAAATGTAGTAAGTTGTATTTTTTACAAAAATATTGCTACGACAAAATGACTACGTTTGCTACGAGATTCTCCTATCAGGAGGATGTTCCATTCCATTATTATAAATATGAAAATTTTATCATAAATCTATACACAATTAATCTTTATGCTTATAATCTGGGTGTCGTGGTTGTTTAAAACATCGTACAACAGAGTTGACGACACAGCGTGTTCAATCTATTAAAATTAAACTAACAACTTTCGAACTCAACTAAGGAACCCAGTTGTTATAGCTTTTTCTTTGGACATGTTAACTTAGAAAGACAGTTTTAGTCCTAATCAATGTCCAATGAATGATAAACTTTACCGCTTATCAGCTATATAAAGAACATAATGAAGATTGGGTACTTCAATTCCACATTGGAACACTTAAATACAACGTCATAAATAATTAACGTCATTATAAGACAACAAATATTCATAATGTGGTTAGGAAGTATAACAAAAGCATAACTATTAGGTTGTACTTAATAACGAGAACAGAAAAAATAATATGGGACATGTGCGCGATCAGTGGACAGTCCCTTACTGTCGGCTAAGACTTTCAAAACACAGTTCCCGCTGCCACGGATTCGACGCAATAGGGATCCTGCTTTTTTGCCCAAAAGAGCCGGGAAATTGTCGACCTGCACATAAGCATAAGCATAAACTTACAAAAATTAAATAAAATTATTAGAGTAAGTTGGTACTTCATAATCTTAACCAGTTTACCGCAGACCACATATGACAAAAAAAAATTGTTTCTAAAAACTCGCAAAAACATAATTTATAGTACTGTCCACCAACCCACTTTGAAATAGTGTGGTTGACGTAGTGGGTTATGTTATGGCCCAATCGGGTCTGATATGTAGTGTCGAATGCCGTCGTTGCGACGCACGCTGTTGCGAAAAACATTTCAAGTGGTACGCCCTTGCGAAAAGCCGTTGTATCGAAAATCGATAAATCGAATGACGGATTCGCGAACACGCTGTCACGAAATCTCTTTTATATGTGGTACGCTAGGTCGATTGTGATGGTATCGAAATCCATTGTTGCGATTAAAACGCTTATTCAAAGCAATGTCACCGGCGATGGAATAGTTTAATGGAAAATCGGAAACTTGGTTTGTACGCCTGTTTGTATCCGGATACCGGAAGTTATTGTTATTTTTGTTATCTATACTATTTGTTTTCTATACCTAAAAAAGTTAATCAAAAATAATATTTTTCATTTCCCTTCCTTCTAAATACTAATCGAGCCCATCGTAAGTTGATGCGTCTCATTAAGGTCGTGAGTTCAATTTCCCATACGATAATATAATGGGTTTCGATACCGTAACTATACTTTGCTTTGAATAAGCGTTCTAATCGCAACAATGGATTTCGATACCATGACAATCGACCTAGCGTACTACATATAAAAGAGATTTCGTGACAGCGTGTTCGCGAGTCCGTCATTCGTTTTAGCGATTTTCGATACAACGGCTTTTCGCAAGGGCGTACCACTTGAAATGTTTTTCGCAACAGCGTGCGTCGCAACAACGGCATTCGAAACTACATATCAGACCCCCAATCGGGTCTACTAATACCAATTCTCACTCACGATTTAAATCTTTCCTTAACCACAGGTATATTTCCGAGTGTTTTCAAGAAGGCTATGGTCTATCCGATTTTCAAACATGGTAACAAAGCTAGTTTCAATAACTATAGGCCGATTTCTGTTTTGACTTCATTTATAAACTCTTAGAAAAAAATAAAATAATAAAAGACTTTTACAATATTAAGATAAATAAAATATCCTATCAAATAACCAATATGTTGTCAGATCTAGAATAAGCACTGAAGATGCGGTTCTAGAACTTTCTGACACAATAGTCAAGGGCTTCGAGAAGAGGACTAAAATCCTGGGCGTCTATCTTGACTTATCAAAGGCTTTTGATACCGTGTCCATTCCTATACTTATATCTAAACTTCAATCCATAGGTATTAGACAGTCTCATAGACCAACTATCTGATTTGTTTGTAAGTTATTTAACGGACCGAACTCAATGTGTTCTAATTGACGGGTTTGCTAGTGAGGAAAAATCTGTTAAGTTTGGTGTCCCACAGGATAGTGTTCTTGGACCTACCCTGTTCCTTATCTACGTAAACGAGCTCTGTAACCTCTCACTTGCAAACACGAAAATAATAGAATGCAGTTTTGCTCGTCCAGGGTACTTCGTTTTCTCATGCAGTCAAAAATCAACACTAGTCGAAGTATCCGCCGCCGCCATTGTAAACGAAAGAAATACGCTATTACGCACACAACACACTCATTTAGTGAAGTTCTAAACTTGACTTGGTGGCAACTTGGTTTCCATCCTCGGATTGTGTTTCGGCTACACGGATCTCACGGGTCTCATCCACCCGCCAACACGTTCGCGAATCAGTCGTGGGTCACCAAAATTAAAGTGTGAATTTTCTTTTTTTTTACATTTGCTTCGTTAGCGTTTTGGCCCAACTCCTTGAACTTTTCGAATAATATCTCCCAAGCCGTTTTCTTCTGACGAGCGTTTTTATAAGTTTCGGACGTAATATCTCACAGGCATGGCAAATCTCTATAGAGATCGATTAATTCGCTTATAATTTTGAGTTCCCGGCTCTGCTCTTCGGACGTCATTTTGCACTCGCAAAAGTGCGCATCCGCTGCCTGTCACAACGCAACTGTCCTAGGTTAGATATCCATATCTACTGACCCCTATAGATAAGGTTTCGCAGCTGGAACTAGGGGTCCGGCTGTATGACGCTCAGGGGTACTAGAGTGTTCCGGTTCCATGCCCCCGCTGGTTGTGCTTTAAACAACGCCACCGGTGGGATTCCGGACGTGTGGGTTAGACTCGTAGTGGCTTGTGGTTAGCTGTAGAGCTTGAGAATGTTCGTTTGTCCTAGTATTGTGTGCCGGGGCTTCCAAACTCGTGCACATCGAGCGGGGCTTAGTTGCGGTCTCTGTGGAGCCAGAAGCGAAAAGTCCTGCGGGGAACGTGAGTTTCCCTTTAAGACGGCAGCTTTGTCCGGTGGTTCTCATTGGACATTGCTGTCGGCATCTTCGGTACTAGTCTGGAGAACTAGTAGAGGCGGACCCTTAAATGCCGTAACCTCCGGTCCAGTCAGCCGCGTCGGACCTGGGAACTGGCTAGGCTCCCGGATGGGTTCCGAGAAGTGAGTGTGCTTACTACTCCGCGACCAAGGTGGATACTTGGAAGTTGACTTTAGAGTTGACGACCCGAGCAATGGCAACTGCGAGTTGTGCCCTTCGTGCGACGAGAAGTGAGCGAGCTTGACAGCTCCAGTTACCTATCTGGACAATAGGCAGTGAACTACACGTACGAAACTCTCTCGAGACACTAGTCTTATGAGTACCGAATGAAGAACGCGCTTCGGCGGGCACCGATTTGGTGTCAAGACCTAACGCAGATGATCTCCTGCGCGAGTAGTTTACTGGCGAAGGGACGTCTGGCACTTCTTGCATAACCTAACGGTTGGTCTCGGCTACTCGGATGTAATCCACGCTCTCCAACTGCGGATGGGAACACGCGCCCATCCACCAAGGACGATAAAGGTCATATTACAATTTGGATTACATCTGCAGTCTACATGGATGGCACCAAGCAAAGTCGCCCCTGTTGGGACGCTGGATTACATCCGTCTGGCACATGCTTTAGACCTTGTCCAGAGGGGGGCGAATTCGTCGCGAAACTCGCGCGATGCTTGTGGACGCAATGTATGGGCAGCCAATACATCGACAACGCGCGTATGCGTTCGCGCGAAACGATTCGTGGCGTATTCGTCTTCTGGACAAGGACTTACTCGCGACGGCGCGTCGAGCTTTCGGCGCGGCGGCGGCGCGCCGTTTAAATTCGCGGCGACGGCGGCGCGCCGGCGCGGCGCTCATGTCTAATTCCCATACGATAAAATAATAGGTTTCGATACCGTAACTATACTTTGCTTTGAATAAGCGTTCTAATCGCAACAATGGATTTCGATACCATGACAATCGACCTAGCGTACCACATATAAAAGAGATTTCGTGACAGCGTGTTCGCGAGTCCGTCATTCGATTTAGCGATTTTCGATACAACGGCTTTTCGCAAGGGCGTTCCACTTGAAATGTTTTTCGCAACAGCGTGCGTCGCAACGACGGCATTCGAAACTACATAACAGACCCGGCCCATCTTAGCATGTCCCGTTGTCTATGTAGGAAGGTCTGTGCCCGTGGGACGTTAAGGGGCCCCGGTTGTTGTCGTAAGATGACAGTCGTTAAAACCCACCAACCCGCATTGGGCCAGCGTGGTGGGTTATGGCCCAATATCCCCTCGTGCATTGTCCACGTGGGAGGACTGTGCCCAGCAGTGGGACGTTTATAGGCTGATGATGATGATGATGTATTCTACCCACTAGCTTTCAAATTCTATAGGTACTTTTAATTTTAACACAAGATGTGTGAATAAGATAATTTAAGTAAAATTACAGTCGTAGATAGTTTAAATTTTATTAATTTAGTGTAAAAGTTACAAAAATAATGTCCTCAAGAGAAAAAGTCCGCTGACTGGAGGTTTCTTTGCAGCTTATTGTGGCTGAAGTAAGGGAGTTAGAAGAATATTTTTTGTTTTGGAGAACAGAACAAAGGACAGATCAAAAAGTTAATACTAATTTATAGTTCATCAGACGTAACTTTGGACTTTAAAATATCCCGCTGGCTGGAGGTCGGTTAGAAAAATTTATATTTCCGTTTTTTTACGGAACTAATTTTGTTTTCAGCATAATTCAGTAGAACATATCCAGATCTAATTCTCTGCATCACTCATAAGTCTCCCAGACATGGGACCCCACTGGGTGTAGACACATCTTGTTCTTTCAATTCTTCACCAACCCGCTCGTCTTCGATTGTGTCAATCGACGGTACTTCTTCACATCGACACACCACACTAGCAGTTACATCAGCTTTTTCAGACGTATATACGGTAGTCACAGTTCAGTCTTTCACCGCCTCACGTCACGGTATTCTATAAATCTTATTTTTACAAATAATCTCTATAACAATATTTACAAAAATCAGTTTAAGAGTATGTGCAGTCTTTAGTCTTGTATTCGCCTTTTACGGCACCTAAGGGGAGAGAGGGTTGGTAGTATTCTTTCACAGCTACGCGTCACGGTGAAAGCATTAAGAAACTCAATTTCGCATTTATAATATTAGGTAGTAGTATTTAGAACCACCAACAAGGTTTGTATCTAGACTTTACCAAATAAACTATCGGAAAATTCTAACTTAAAAAATATAACTTAAGGCGGCTGGTTAGGTGGTGAAAACGAAAAATTTACTGAAATTTTCAATATGTATTACAGAACGTATGTGTGAGGGGATGATTGTTTCCAAAATACGATTGGAAACATTTTGCTCGATGGAAAAAAATCCTGAAGTTACCTCTAAAATTAAATGCACATTACGACCGTGTTTTACAGTAATAATTCCTGTAAAATCATAAAGCGGTATTGACCTTTTCGATCTCTTGACTGTTTTGGATTTAAAAAAAACTAAACATTTTTATTAACTTTTTGATAAAAATGTGAATGGCGCTTACGAATTACCGCGGACCCCGCACCGCGCAACACCCGCGAGGGCCCGAAATTTTCGCAGACCGCTTAACTCCCCTTTAATGTACCAAAAAAAATAATTTCCATCTTTCCAGTAACCTATATGCGACGGGACTCTAAAACTTATCTCATCAGTTTTTTCTTCGTATACATTGTGGTGTTTGGCCAATTTAGTCTAGTGATAAGCCCAATTACAACCTAAGGATTAGCGAGCGCTATCTTGATAGACGTGTGACGTTTCCGACGGACGGCACTGAGCTGGTTTGGATATGGCGGTGCGCTGGAGTGAGCGCTGACAATGGATTATGCCAGAGTTATGGTGGACATGAACAAAGAAAAACAATGTTACCGTTTTGAGCAAGAAAATGTCTCACGTTAGAAAAGAAATACTTAAGATCTCAGTTGCCGTAAAACAAGGGATTAAATTGTTTTTTATTTATGTACGGTTTTTTTGGTTTTTAATCTCATCGCATGTTTAACTTACACGTAAACATCTATGGTTTTTCATTGTGAAAATCTCTAAGTGTGGCGACCTAAAAGTGGTCATTAATATTAATTATAGTCTCTGAGTGCGACAATTAGTAGAAGTACAAGACTAGCGTTACAGAGGGAGAGTCCTTCTTGAAGTTCTTCGCTAGGCGGGTCTATCCTTAGAATAATAAATAATAAATAATAATAAATCTTTCTACAATCACACCAATTATCTAGCCCAAGAGAAGCTTCGAAGAAACTCGTTAAATGGTTACTAGACAACGGATAAACATACTTAAAATACTTAAATACATACTTATTATACATAGAAAACCCCCAGACCCGAGACAATTTAGAAAAACAATAATTTCTAAATTGACCCGACCGGGGATCGAACCCGAGACCTCAGAGATGGCGACACCATGAAAACCGGTGTACAAACCACTCGACCAAGGAGGTCGTCGAAATAATAATTACGTATAGAAGGTAAGTCCGCGCTCCCATTTTGATGCACTTTTTTTGGAGCCAGATATGGCTCCAAACGCCGAGTTTTCAATGTACACTACGGAGTTACAAGGGTACGTGTGCGTGTCGCCGAACGCAAGCAAGTAATCGTCACGAAAGTGTGAATCGGTTTAGTGCTTCAATTTTGACAGAGCGCTTGTATGAAGACCATCTTTTTATACGTAATTATTCTAAGGGTCTATCATTATGTGATAGAGTCGTCGGAAAACTCGGAAGTTTCTATAAGTACAATGAGGTGAAATACACTGCTGAAATAGAATTGAATACGAAAAATTTATGCGAAAATCCAATCCTGATTGTATTTTTAATTTATTTTTTAATCCATTAGTTTAAAAATGTATGATAGCATGGTTCACACTTTGCCGTGACTGCGATTGGATAACGACCATACTAATACCTATTTCTCTAGTTAAAAATAATATTTTAAATAGCTGGGATCCATTTTGAAAGCGTTTACCGCGGTGGCCGCTTGCTTGGCAGGAAAGTGAAGAATGAAAAAGTTTAAGTAAAAAAGTTAAACAGATTTATTAAAATAAAATTACAGAGGACATTGTTGAAGTTAGCCTTAAGAACCAACACAAATATGACATACATGATAACTCTTAGCTTATTTTTTACGACATATAGCAGTATTTAGATTTTAGCGAACACTTTTAGATAAGTAACCATTAATAAAAAGAATTTTGGACATTAATATTGAGTATCATTTTTTTTACTATGGGTTGGGTAATTGAGGCATTCAGCCAGTAAATTAAAGGTTTGTGACCAACTTATTTATAATATGTACAAACAAACCTAATAATATTATGCATGCATGGCTGACTCGATATACTTAGTACCAAACACTCCAAGCATCATTATAATACGATACATCGCATTTTATTTCAAACTGAAAACGTTAGCCGACTTAAAATTCTTTTACTTTTCCAATGAGGAGAATTTTACTAACCTGCGGTGCTGTGTCACTCACTGACTGACGTTACTGTAGTCTGCTATACACAGTGTTGCCATATATACGGATTTGTCCGTAAAATAATGTCAATGTTCAAACCGGACAATGAATACACACGGATTTTTAAACGGAGATTCCAGGCAAATGCTTTTAATGAGTAATAACTTTTAATAAGTAGTACCTACTGATAGCTTTTATTATTCCTAAGAAACATGTTACATTTTATTTGATTCTGCGTAAACTAGCGAGTCTTATTTAATATTCATAGATTTTTAGAGAACTGAACCAGCAATTACTGCGTAGTAAAAATTATGGCTTTGAGGATTCCCATTGAGATATATATAAGTATTTTCTTGGTCGGCTAATATGAGAATGAGAGCCAGTGAGAGTTAATGGTGTGATTTAGTGTTAGTGCAAGCAAGACGTATAACACTTTGTTATGAATCATTTGTGTCTGTCTGACATCCATATTGTTTTAGTGTGTTTTTGCCGTTATTAATTATCTTATTACTTTTATTGATATAGTTATATATAGTTGTAAGTATGTACATACATACCTTAGAGTTTCAACTTAGACCTTAAGATAAATATTTTTTGTTTGTATTTTACATGCCTATAACTTGTTTTGTGCATTACAATAAAATAAAACTTCCCATACGGATTTCATACGGAATTTGGTAGTTATTACGGAATACTGGCTCTAAGATCTGGCAACACTGGTTGTGCAGTTTCTTTGGCAAATAAAACAAAACAGTGTAACATCACTTTTCAAATTCGCTCAAGAAGTCCGTGCGAGATCTCAGTAAACTCCCACATCTTTACTCAAGTGGTTTTGTGGGGAATATCATTTAGCAATTAACGTTCATCATTATCATCAGTTAGTTTATAATCAATGAACTCTAATAATACGACTGAAGGATTAGTATCCATGGTCAAGAAAAAAAAGTTGACGTTCTGGACTTCTTGGCGGGAAAGTGAAGCGTCATGTCTGCAGTTTTGTTTAATTTTCTATAATTTGTGTTTTGTCGAATATTGATGTGAAATAATGATGAATTATTTAAGTGTTAGTGAACGTGCATGAGTGTTGGCAAATAAAACAAAACAGTGCAACAACACTTCTCAAATTCTTTAATTAAACGTAACCTCTAAATAATTATAAGATTTCCTAATATTTATGTTCTCAGGTGTGTCCGTCGACAATCTTTGTTTTTACAGTTATTTACTTGCAATTTCGAACCTAGAAAAGAATATTTCATAATTGTTGGTTCTTAGGCTAACAATGTATGGGCGCAGAACATTGTCCTTTAGAGTGTGTGAGTTAGTCATTCAACATTTTTATAATCATTCAATTTTGTTAAATCTGTTTAACAATTTTTTTATTATTAATATTTTTAACTGGCTAATGTGCAACGCTCTAAAAAAAGAGAAAACTAAGATTTTATGTAGAATGCGTTGTGTTGCTCCACCAAAATAATGTTACGAGTACTATGATTTCATGAAACATAATTGCTTAATGGTGGACGTAGCAAAAACAACAAAAGACAGAACTTGTTTTTACACTAGCATGATTGAATGTGAAGAATTCGAAGGCAAAAAATGCGATGATCATACATATTAGTCTTTTTTCATTTTTGTTATTAATCAGCAACTAAATATATTTCAATAGATCCTTTCAACGCTTTTATTTATGTAGGAACAAAAACACATAAGTACGTAGGTACTCACGGCGTTTAAATACTTACTCAATGTTATTTTTAAAGTAACGTTTACCACCGATATTTTTAGCTTATTAAGGATTAGGTTGTTGAGGTAAATAGATTGGTATGTTTGTGTGACTTGTTAAACCTTACTTAAAAGGCGTTAGCGTCTACATCATACAATCTTAACACGCAAAATTGCGCTTAGAAGGGTTTTAGATTGTTTGTGGTCATAAAAGTTCACATTGTTTTAACTTAAAGTGTTTGGAGGTATTCTCGTCTTGTCTTCTTCTTTTCTCAACAAGAATAATACTTTTATTTTCTTATAGAATTTTTAAATGTTAGACATGTGAACTAATAAATGATTGATTGATTAAGATGAGTACCTCTG
This sequence comes from Scoparia ambigualis, assembly GCA_963921215.1. Classification (NCBI taxonomy): domain Eukaryota; kingdom Metazoa; phylum Arthropoda; class Insecta; order Lepidoptera; family Crambidae; genus Scoparia; species Scoparia ambigualis. The sequence goes on from OY992518.1 coordinate 14,076,127, forward strand.
TTTTTAAATACTACAAATGAAACTTAGCTTCCACGCTTAGCCCTTGAGCATTTTATAATAATAGTATGATAAATATAATAAAAAATAGCTTTATTTGATTATGTTGCTTTTAATGTTTTATATTTTAGCGTTTTTATAAACCCTTAAATATACTTAAGTAAAATTTTAAACACTGAAAAAAGACGACAACCTCAGGCGGGAATCAGTTTCAGTGTTTAAAATTTTACTTAAGTATATTTAAGCGTTTATAAAAACGCTAAAACATAAAACTTTAATCTATAAACGCAGCTTCATCTTAACCGAATGTTCCAATATTTGTAAAAATATTTCTTTCGGATCTCAGAAGTGAAAATTTCTAAGATTTGATGAAGCAATGTTGACTAAAACATAAGCATCAAGCACTGACAAATTTCGACGGTTGAAAGCCAGACCTCGGTAGCCAAGTGGTTAAGGCAGCCGCCCGGAATGCGGAAGATGCGTGGTCCGATTCCCGCCTGAGGTTGTCGTCTTTTTTCAGTGTTTAAAAATTTTACTTATGTTGCTCTTAATAATATCCGGAATTAAATCCAAAAAAAATAGTATGATCTCAAAGGAGTATGATTTATAACGTGAAACCAAAATATACTAGAACATGCTCACCCTGTTTGCTAAATATCATCTAAATCCGATCGACTTTCTTTCTGGGCGACATTGAACAATAAACAAACAAATTAACAAACCAACATCTAATCTCATCAAATTTGTTGGATAACCAAACAATATAATATTTATTATCATGCCTGTTACCAACTGCGGAAAAGTAAAGACGAAAATGTAGGCACATGTAATGTGTTCTGTGATTTGGCACTTCTGTTTCTGAAGTATAAGTTTTTAGGTAATTTGAGTGTCATTGTTTGTTATCGAACTAACTATTTTATCAGACGTACCTATATGATTTATGCTTTATCAATTCATTTTAATATTAATATGTAACATCAATGATTTTCGTATTTTTCTACGTGATCCACTATCATGCCAATATCGCATAGATTAAAAACGAAAATAAATAAAAAGGATTTGTTGATGACAACACCAAAGATTACATTACATTAATATAAGGGAAAAATGCCATTTCATCGCAACATCTGTATTGCTAGCAAGATAGTGCCGTGCCACATTTCAATCATAATCAGATACCAATAATTCGTGCTATCTACGAAATTTAACAAATCCGGAAGTTGCAACTTAAAGACAACTTATCATTCTGTTATTTATCTCCGTAGTTAATTTTTGTAGTGTAAAATATATTATCCTATATATAAAAATAAAGTACTTTTATACAACTCAAGAATATTTTAATACACTAAGTCCATACAATACAGCTGTTTTGCGTAGCGGTGGAATAAAACTACCACCCCCTCACTTCCTTTGGTTGTCGTAAAAGGCGACAATCGGACTAAAGACTGCACAAACATCCAAAATCATAGATCGGCGATGAGCTCACCACCTGTCACGCTGAGCACATGTGCAGTCGCTATTTGGTGAAAAGTGGACTATGGTAGTGGACTGCTTTTGCTGTCCTCTACCATTATGGTAAGTCTACGACTATTAGTCGTGATTATATGTATGTATGTATGTTACATACAAAAATTTTACCTTATATAAAAAAATATAATGGTTAATAAATTATTGAATTTAGTTAATAATAATTATTATGATATTTACAGCAATACTTTAAAATTTTTGATTACAGTAATACTTATTTGCTCTGCATTTGGAAAAACGGACATTTACATTTCGATCACATATAAAAACCTTAAATTTTCATTACAATTGGAAAATTACCACTATCCAGAAAGTATCCTCTTTTTTGTGTAAATAATTGTTTCCTTTATACTTCATTCCATTTTAAAACAATACTGTGCAAAAGGACGGTAATTCTATATGAACAAAATATAGAGCAAATTATGGAACTACTATACACGTGCCATTATGTAAGTCTGTAGAAAAACAACTTATTAAAATGTGACTGCAACCTCTTTCGGTTTTATTTACTTAAAAAATACTGTTTTATAATCACAAATCCACGTTTTATATTTTTACCTCGCGTTACATAGTTGATTAGTTTATGTATGAGCAGATAGGTAGAGACAAACAAGTTTCACTTCAGCTAACATACATATAAACATGTAATCACGACTATTATCTCCGAAGGTTTAGTCAGAGATAAGGCAAGGCTGGACCGCAAAAGCAGTCCCCTGCCATAGTCCCGTGGTCACCGCACTACGACGTTCACATTATGCGTATAGTCACAGATTAAAGAAGAGTTAAGTATAGAGCGCATCCAAAAGCGATTTTGTGGCATCTTTCGTTCCAAACTTTTAAAGCGAAATAACTACCCTCGTATGTATTTACGTATAAGATTGGAGGTTTTTTTTAAATTAAACAGTTTACGCGAGCGTAGGTTGTTACTAGATCTTATGTTACTCAAAAAATAATTATCGGAAATGTGGATTGTCCCTCTATACTGCAGTTAAAAATATTAATGTACCGAGTTAGCACGAGCAAGTAGATATATTATGTCCTTTTTTCAGTAAAAGGCAGTAGGACTAATGTGGGTCACTTCGCCAATATCAATAGATTACAGCGGCAATTTATTAAACTTTGCAAATTGAGCGACGTCGACATTTTCGCAGATAGGCCCCAAGTTTTTAAAAATAAAATATATTGGTTTGGTTGGTTTTGGTTGGTTTGGTTGCGTTTTGAAACAATACAGTTTCTGTCTTACTCTCGTTATGAAACAAACCTTAATTTTGACATGACTTTTCATACGTTCTAATAGCATTTTGAAGCAAATAGCGTTTTAAAGCGACGCTCTTCATGTAATGATAGTACCTATTTACTTAATTGTTGTACGTAGCAGTGCGCTCTTTAGCTTTTTAGTTTTAGTTGGGTATCTACGGGACACCAGCGTCGCAGCATTACTCTGTGATGCTGCTACACAATGCTGAGTATATGTATTTTCAGTGTTACATTATAAGTACTATTTACAATTTTATTTTGTCTATATTTGATGCTGAATAAATTTATTTCAATTCTATTCTTTAAAAAATGTCAGCTGCTTCGTTCTCACCGTTCTCATCGTCTCTAGTTGTTTTAGATACTGATTGTACCTTCGCTAAAACCTTGCAGAAGCTGTAGTGCAATCGCAGGCTATGCCGTCTTCAGAATAAGATAGGTACAGTAAGTAACACTAATTTCTTTTTGCGTAAAACAGGTGACTATGTTGTTATACAGCACATGTAGAGATTGGTCTATAATCCACCAACAACATCTGATTGCAACCAACGATTGCTCAAACCGGGTTGGTGGGTTAAAGATACTGTCAGCTTACGAAAACAAACGGTATCAACGAATATAGCTAATTATAATAAATTAGCAGCGACTCTACAAGTTACACAAGATTAAAAAAACAAACAATGTATACAATGTCAAACCATGAGCTTCTTACTAGGAAAGGCACTAATAATAATAACTAATTCTCACCACTATTTCAATCTTATCTATAGAAGCTATCAAGTATTGTAAGGTACAACATCTGTATTGTAGACATTTCATAATCTTCTACCGCTGCTGTGGATAACGTCGTTCCGAGTATTTTATTCATAAAATATCAAAAAGTGCCGCCGCATCTGTTTCTGTTTTACACTCAGAGATAACATTATTTAAGTTTAAGATGACAGACACAATTAGGTTCGATTCATCTGGAACTTCGATTGCATTAATCTTGGAAGTGTAGTTTAAAGGCGCGATAGGTCAAGGGGTAAGCAGAATAATATACTTATACTTTATAATATACTTATACTTTATAAATATTAATTGTGACAACTGCAAAAACACACATTTATTCATATACTTATTTGATTGGATCAAGTGATACGAATTAAAAAGAAGATGTCGTGTATCATATTTCAAATCGCAGACAAGTTCGTCAGTTAGCGCATGCCGCGATTCATTAAAATTCGCGCCAAACTTTTATGCGTCCCAACTTCTGCGGGATTTAATTTAAACTTCAGGTACTCGCTCGCGTTATCACATCGATTCCAACAGATAATTTAATGAATTTTACAGCGTGTATCAAATATTCAATCTGTCACGATATTGATATCAGTTTAAGTTTTATCGCACAAGTTTCGGTTAGCCGGGAATTGAAATGCCTTCTACACGATCTATCAATGAAGTCTTGGCCAATGGGAGGGGAATATCGCGTGATATGGCGCGATTCTGATTGGTGGAGTATGACGTGATATTCTATTTTTGCGTCGTGGGGACATGCGCGCGCCGGTTAGCGTGTGTGTATAGGAATCGGGATGTGTGCGTGTGTGCGTGTGTTGTCGAGCCGCGCTCTCTGTTTACCGCGCGGTTGGTGCCGGCGAGCGCTCGCGTACACAACTCACGTGTTCCTCAAACAGTTTTCCTTCAGCCGCTGATCGAGCGTCCCATGGTGTGTCCATGATCTGTTAGTGCTAATTCGTGCCGGTTAACGCAAACATTCGGGTGGCGAGCTGGTCGCAAATAAAAATTATAGTGTTTGCAGCGGATGCGATGAATAAATTTTGCAAATCGAGTCAGTGTGCCGACGAGATATGTGTTAGCTATGTTTTGATCGGGCGGCGTGTGTTAGAAGTGCCGGGTGTTAGCGCGATCTTAACCTCAGTGAAACTGCAAATCGGAAGCCTTGAGGAACTCCACATGGTGACGGAGCGTGGTGGTTGGAGTCAGCATAAGGACTCTTGCGTTCCGGCATACTCTATTACCGGCACATGCTAAGGTAGTTATAGCTTATCTTTGCTTCCTAGTGCATACAATTGTCGCTTGAATATTGCTCTGGTGAGAATGTAGAGTTCAGTTACAAATATTGACTCTACATTTTCCCAATATTGGCCGATACGTCTCGTGCCACCTTTATAATTCAATTTGCATTGATACATCCGGCTGTCTAATGCTCGTCCATACTGCCTCGCCGATTTAAATCTCTACATTCGCAAGTGTACCTAAGGATTTAATAGGAAGGATACAATAAGCACCGAGAAGGTCGACTCTATTATTATATAGTCGACAATTCGGTAGGCAGTACGTTTCAATATTAGCATAATGGTAAACAGCTGTCAAACACACATGACACCGCCAGTAAAATAATATTTATACACAATCAAAACTATGTTGCGAAGTACTAGTGTAGAGAGATATTGTATCTGAAGTTACATAATGCAAAAACATGTAAATGGTATTAAACAAATGCATTTTAGTAGATTTGCAAACAATAAATTGAGATTATAATTTACAATTCAAATGTCACGTATATTGTATGCTATAGGTAAGTTACTTAAGCCAAAACTTTAAAAAAACTATACTTATAATAATACTGCCATAAAATTGTGAGTTTTAATATAATACATTACCGACGTATCTACATCGTATTATGTAAATTACCAATCTTTATTTACAATTTGAATAGTGAAAAAATAACAGTGTAAAGCATTACTAGTTATGTAGAGTTTCGAAGCAGCTACGTCCAGATGTAGAGACGACACGGACTCGCTCAGTTTATGTCCGCCATTATTATTATTTTGACGCGCGGCTAAAAAAAAACATTTAATTGTCTAATAATCTACATTTATTATTATCTTATAGCTATAAATATAAAAACGTTGAACATAACGCTTTAAAAGTGGTATTAACTTTATATTACCTTAGTTCTAATAATATCTGTTATAATAGTCATACGTTATAGAAAAAAAACTTTTCACACTTTTAAACTTTCGTGTTCCGTTATTCACACATATTTAGACTGGATTTAACGCAAAACTACTTAGTAAAAGCATTACTTTACTAAAAAAAACTTTTTGACTCTACGAACTGTATTAAGATTTTGTGTGTATATTTTTTGGGTTAAGAAACAAAAATAAAATTAATTTAAGAATAAGTCACGATAAGAGTAAAGACGTCTTAAAATGGTTGTTTTTACAAACATACAATATCCATTCTTATTTACTTTTTCACATACCTAGTTACACATAGTTTTTACATAGATTTTCACATTTTACATTCCACGCACATTTCACAAAATATGCAATAGCAGTAATCATTTATAAAACGTTTTTCTATAATACCTAATCACTTTATAACATTATGAAATGACCACACATCTTCTTATTTTATGCCCGCCACTAAAAACTGTTATAGAATATGCACCAATACGTGTTAAGATTATAGCGATATCAAATAAAACTAAATCCAAATAGTCATATCAAAACACACTTCAAGTGAGATCGAAGTACACACGCTATTTGTTATCTTAATATTGTTTCAGGCGATTATTAAATTCATAGAACTGCACTAAGTACATAGATACCATTAAACGAGGTTACTTTTGAATCCAGCGTATAAAAAAATGTAAGTAAAAATTTATTTTTATTTACAATTTACTTCATAGTTGAACATTACATTAGGGCCGCCTTTTATAACTAACTCCGTTCTTTGATAACTTACTTTGTATTATATTAAACACAGCGTGGATATCATTACTTACATCCACTTAGAAAAGTGTAGGTACCATTGGCCACATCTATAGATCCTTAAAAAGCTGCTGAAATAGGTGTCGATCGGGGTTTTGGCATACGTGACACTACATCTACAATCATAGTGTACATTAATATTTACAAGAGAGAAGAACAGGAACTGTAATCAATGTATTAGTTTGTGCTACTAATAAACACTTTAACTTCATCTCACCTAATGTTAAGTGATGATAAGGCGGATGGTGAAAGAGAGCTTTGAGTGCTATCCTCAACTTCTCAACTGCAGCTATTTTATATCTAACAGTCAATACTACTCAATACTACTAACTTGATGTTATCGCGAAGTACTTATCACACTCGGTTCCGAACTAAACCCTGTTCTAAGACATCAATGAAGATCTAGATTTTTACAAATCATCAACACATTTAAAACGTCTCATGGCTAGGCACTGACCTTCCTATACAATATGATTAGAATATTGTAAAGACCTTACAGACGGTTGCACTGACATAATAACATTTTTACTTTTCGTTTAGGTAACGTTCGTAATATAATACATACATTTATTATTAGTATTTAGCCCAATTTGTCCCACTGCAGGGCAAAGGCCTCCCTCTGCTTCTTCCACACAACTCTGTCTCCTGCTACTACAGGCCAATGTTTTTTGTAGGAGTCAAGCTCGTCACGCCATCTTCGCCTTGGTCTGCCGCGATGTCGTCTGGCATTAAACGGGATTCGGTTGTTCTTTTGGCCCATCTTTCGTTTGACATGCGGCAAACGTCTCAACGTGTCGTCCGTTTTATGTCAATACATACATAATCACGACTATTATCCCCGAAGGGTTAGTCAGAGACAAGGTAATGAGGACAGCAAAAGCAGTCCTCTACCATAGCCCAGAATAATGTACAAGACCATAGTCCACTTTTCACCAAATATCGACTGCACAAGTGCTCAGTGTGACAGGTGGTGAGCCCATCGCTGCTCTATGGTATTGGATGTATGTGCAGTCTTTAGTCCGTTAGTCGCCTTTACGACACCCAAGGGAAAAGAGGGGGTGCTGTATTCTTTCACCGCTACGCGACACGGTTATTTCGTTTCGTAATAAAAAATCCCTGTAAAACGTATTCCAATAAAAGGAACAACCGATGTTGTTTCAATGTTTGTCACATTACTTTTTAGTAGTAAAAGGTTATCTTAAGTTAAGTCAGGCTTTTAAGTATTTTAAATTACAGTGTTGTGTTACTTAATGCACATTATACCTACCACGTATGGAAAGAGTTACCTGTAATTAGAGGACGATTATCTTACTTTAATTAACATTAATTTCAATAAAACGACTCGTTAGTTCTGCAGCGCTTTTGGAAGATATTAACAATATTTTAAATTGTTAAAACTGAAGTTTATTGAAAAAACCTTAGTACATTATCAAGTGAGCAAATAATTAATTTACGTTTAATAAGAGTCGCGCTTACGGAATCCAAGTATAATTCATTACTAAATAACGATGTGTTATAAAAGTAATGTTATTGCTATTTACCTACAGTAGTAATTAACTTCATAAAGCCTTTAAGTTTACGATTCAAACGAACATCAAATTATTTTCAAGATGTAGATTTAAGTATGTTGTAAAAGCCATTATTATAAAAAACTTAATAAGTAATAAAATTTGCAATTATCGGGTACTTATGGCCACGGAAATAATTACTATATAACTTTAATAACTGTTTTTGTTAATTATTGTTAAAGAGCTTCACTATTAGTAGACGATTTTATCTTTTATTATATTTATTTTACTGAATATTACCTAAAGAAGCCGGTAAACCGGCGTACGTTTATACACTGATCCACCATTGCCGGATTTAAGGGTGTAAGGGGTAAGGGTAAAGCTTTTGTGATCTATGCTCTGTGGTTGTGATGTAACTATTTTTTAAAGATAATGCGAAAGGTAGACTTTTAAACAAAACACTTTATTATATTTTGCAGTTTACGGTATTTGAAACCTCCTAGATAAAGTATTTCATCTGGATATCATGTCAAATCTATGAAACCGGAACATATCTATCTCGATAAAACGCTGGACGATGCTCCATGGCGATAGAAACTAGATAATGTACTTGTTTCCACTTAAACACTAATTATAAGTTGTTTCTGCATATGTGATGGAGCTAGTTAACAGTGAACATCCCTAATATCATTCCAATAAGTAGTTTATTTAATTATTCTTACTCGAGTTTATCACACAAACATTATTCCCCTCTATAGTAACTTACAACTTTGTAAGTTTGGAAGTTTTCCAACTTTTCTGTCGTAGTATGTGTTATAATAAGTATAGGTTGCGACTTGCGATATAAAATTTCTTATCTCTTTTATAAGAAATTGGATACTTATATGTAAACAATTCGCAAAAGTAGGTTAGTTATTTTCTTTTAGAAAAATTAATAGCTGTACAAAAATCTTTAGAAGACGCATAGTTTTCTAGTTCAGTTAGTAGTAGTTAAAATCGCTATAACCAGTAGCATTTTTTGTAGGTAATATACAAAATCTCTTTATTATCGTTAAAGGGAATCTGATTCTGATTTATTATCAGCTATGTTTCTTTTGATTTAAACGATATCTGTATATATACAAACATCAGCAGTGATTATTTCTTTTAATACAATGACAATTAATCTTATAAATTGTATACTGACAAATAATGTTATAAATTAACAACCAAATTTTAATAAGCCTAGTAACAACAATCAGGATAGGAATTATTTATAAAAAATCAGAATAAATCTTAAATTATAAAAAAAATAATTAACAGAGTGCCTATCATCGTCATCATCATCAGTAAAAGGAAGTCTACTGCCGGAACAAAGCCTCCTCTAAGGATCGCCAAACGACAAGTCCGTTCCAGCTATCCGCCAAAACCACAAAAATATTACAATACCTATGTATATTTTATGTTCCGGTAGTTACAGTTGGTAACAATAATGTTACAATTATGAAACAGAGGGGAGTCCCAAAAAGGCAGAGGCACCTACGCGCTGGCGCGGCGCCAGCGGCAGCGGCACTATTGGATAATTGTAATTACATTTGCGTACAACATATTGCGTTTCATAAATTAATGACGGCTTTGTAATCAGATAACAGGGAGAAGCAGATTCATAGCTAGACGTCATGGCGGGCCGACCGTCATCGCTATGGGATGTGCGAACACAATTTCATTACTGATTCAATTAAAAAAGTATAATACCTATATACTTACAACAAAAAAAGGATGTATACAGACAAATTGAGATAATCTTCCTTTTTGAAGTCGGTTAAAAATACTTTTTAAGGTAAGGTAAGTTATAGTATACCTACTACGAGAGCTTTAAAAAATGTGTTAAAATAGAAAGCGATCTTAACCCTTATGTTATTATGACATGAGGTTTATTTTACACACTATGCTGACATGAAAACGATTAAAATTAGGAATACATTCATTTTAGCGTTAACATAAAGTGCACAATGTTTGCCAAACTCAGAATCGTATTTTGTTTACATTTGAATATACAGGGTGGAATTTTGTAATGCCACCTGAAGGGGAAGTTCCTACTCTAACACCTACTGTAGATAGAAAATTTTACTCAAAGAAAACATTCCTTTATTTTTGGAAAGAAAGAAAACTGCATTCAAAGATTTTTGAAAATTCGCTTGCCACGCCCGACGGCAAAATCAATAAAAGTTAAACCAAATAATTCGAGCAAGATTGGTGCTCCGGCCCATAACAGCAGAATCACTACTGCCTAATTAATAACCATTTTAATACCTGGATTGGTACAAACGGCACAATCAGATGGCCTGCTGACCAGATCTCACCCCTTTAGATTTTTTTTGTGGAGATATGTAAAAATTCAAATTAATATTAAATATTATGCGAATGTAAACGAGTTGGGAGGTGAAGCTTAGAATACGTTTTATAATATTTACCACAACACGTTATTAAAGGTTACTAAAAATGAATTCTTTAAAAGAATTAATTTGTGAAAGAAAATAGAGCCCATTTCGAGCAACTAATTACTTGGTTTACCATTTTTTGTAAATAGGTACTTATAATTAAAATAATTTAACATTTCGTGGTTTCCTTTCATTTAATTTATCAAGTTTGTTATAGAGATTTCATCCTTATAATTGACCCTAACGATCGATGCAATAAAAGTACAGGGTGTAATTTTTACAGATTTTAGTCGGCTCGAAGCGAATTTTCAAAATCTTTGAATGCAGTTTTCTTTCTTTTCAAAAATAAAGGAATGTTTTCTTTGGGTTTAATTTTCTATCTACAGTATTAATAGTACTTTTCCTTCAGGTGGCATTACAAAATTGCACCCTGTAGGTATACCAACAATAACAATACAACGAAGGGAAATAAAACTTGCGCTCAAAAGAGACGAACGTCACAAATATGAATCGGTGGTTAATACTAACAAAAAAACAAAACACAGCGCTGTCCCCTGTCCCTTATAAGTCGTACGAAAGAGTCACTGCTCTCTCCAAATGCAAACAAATTGTTTTCAAAACTCGTTTATTCGCGCCGGACAATCATGAATGGGTTGCCATTCGCCCACTCACGCAACTGTTTTTATAGTTTGCGCCGAATGAGTGACAAAAATAATTGTTTTAACACACCACTGAGCGTCCTCGGTCCCGATAGAGGTGACATTATAATTCACTGCTCATAAAGGTATTCAAAAGGCTTCGGTTATGTGGTAATAGCGGTTACTTAAGCTAAGTGCGTACAGATACATGATAAGTACAGATATGGTTAACAGTAATAAGGCCTTTACTTAACATAACAAACAAAAATTAAGTAAGTTTTTATTTATAGGATATGTTACAACGTATTTTTTGTTAAATTTATTAATAATGTAATACCAGCTCAAATTATTCAAATTTAAATTCAAACCACATCAGAAACTGGCACCTTAAACGACTTCGAACAAATGATGGGTTATTCTCAAAAGGACAGATTCTTATAAGGAGAGATTCTCAAAAAAAAAGTTTCTCAAAAGGACAGATTGTCAAAAAACCGAAAATGGTACAGGTGCAAACACAAATTAATAGAAAGGAATATCTCGCACACTGTTTCCACATTATAAATTAGTATTTTTCCTAAACTAACCTACCAGCTTGTACCTACTACTACTATAGATAACTGATTAAAAAAAAATAATTAAAAAATGTGCACGCATAGGTGGTGATTATAATCTAAAAAGTCAGTGCGTGACCTTCTAGCGAAAGTTCTGAATGATACATACAAATAAAAATATTTATTTATTTATTTATTTATTTATTTATTTATTTATTTATTTATTAAGGACTTCCAACAAGACTTGACATTATAAGAAAAAATAACAATCAAAACTTATAGCTAAACACAAATCTTACGGCACACAGAAGCCACAGCATGTGCCAATCTAAAGCTAATAACAATATGAAAAACAAATTAAATTTAGATACAATTGAAAAATAAATAAATAATCATTATCATAGAAAAATATTATTGAAAATTAAATTTAAAAAAAAAATTGAACATTGAAAATTAAACTTAAAAGAACATTGAGAGTAAAATTAAAAATAAATCCAATTGAGAATTAAATTTAATATTGAATTAAGTACAATAAAACATTCAAATACATTATTAAAACATTACAATATGAAAATAATAATAATAATTGTTAATTAAAAAATCCAAATTCACTGTAAACACTCAGACATAGTAAGAGCTTCAATAACAAATTTCTTAAAATTTCTTTCGTTATTAGAAAAAATACAGATATGTATCATAACATTATAAAATTACAAACTAAAAATTTGGGAAGACCAAAATGTTTTCCAAAGTTTACGCGAGCACAGACATGTCTCCCTGAGACCACAGACGGACTTGTAAAATATTCGATATATTATGTCCCTATAGAGTAATTAGTAAAAATTAAATTCATAAAAATTTCGTTATATTTCAAAGTAATCTAGTTTCAAAACTTTATGTTCTGATTTTGACGCATATACGGCACGACGACTGCTAAAGGCTGAGGACTTTCAGTGGGCCATTAGAACAAGCTAAGACCCAGTTTCCACCAACTCGGAGGTGTGTGAAGAGAAACATCGTCTGAATCGGCCGTCAAGACTTATCTCCAGATTTTTCAGGTACACATGTAAGCCATATCATACATAACACATCACGTGCTTCTTCGCCAAATTATCAAAGCTCTGCTAGCTACCAGAAAGACTACCGCGAATTTGTCGGACTATAAAGACACACACGAACCGGCCTCCAAACAAATAAATGAACGTTAATTAGTACATGTTTGTTTTTAACACTTCCACATCCGCGCGGACTCACACAGATGCAATTGCACATTCATATACAATATTGAACACACGAACGACTACATAATAGATTATTGAAAATAGTTTTTCTTAATTAGTGTTTAAAACAACTTATGTGTACCCACACACGTGAGCCTAAGTGTTTCGCGCTCGTGAAAACAACCAATTATCAACCTCATTCCAATACCCACACAGCACATATTCACCTTCGCACCTCGTATGCTTACGGTAGGTGTTAACGCAGTCGTGAGAATAATATTATGTTCAAACTTTTGTTATTTTTTTTTTATCGAAACTTCAGTACTTAATCACTTCCTACAGCTCAAAGGGCGGAAGTCATGCGTTTACAGAAATAATAAATTAACGCGTTTGTTTCTCGATGCTTCTCTAAATGCCCTTGACAGAAGGTCAATTGGGTGTGTATACGTTTGGGAGTAACTCGTTGCGACACACGCCAGTATCAACAATGTGAAGACTGTTGTGTTTTTTTTTTATTGTGTGTTCGTCGATTTTCGAGTGCCGCTGGACATTCGAGTAGGATTCGAAGGACGACAGCGCCCACGCACCGGCGGCGGGTTCGAATCACAGTCGTAAGATCAATATTGGAATGACGATCTCTAAGTAGGTGGCACGATAACTGAACGCGGCGGAATAACAATTTAGTTTTTGCTAATAACAGTTTTTACATAATTTTACAATAGAGTTATTTAGTGTTTTAATGACACAATATTACATAAGTCTATTGTTTCATAAGCAAATTGGAACTTTGAGATTTTTATGTTCATGCAGATTGCATGCCGGCCCGGTTTATTGCCTTTGACACGCCAATAAAATGCTTTTCTTAACAGTAATTTTAGACAGAATAGACAATTTGTTTACATTTTGTTACAGGAAAATTAAACACTCATGACTCAGTGATGTGTTACTTAGGTACTTGGAATATTATTCGTGTGTTTGTTTTAATATTCATAAGTTAATAATTCAGGCGTTCGTCGAGAATTCCTAAGCACATAATTTAACATAAAGAAGACACGACATTTTGAAGTTTTAAATAGGCTATTGTCCTTCGCTGAACAATAAATAGTGAGTGTGACTCTCAATGAAATGCTTGTTTTATTACAAGTGTTTCCCCTTTGGTGCATAAGATTACGTACTGAGTGTTTTGGATTTACTATGGATTTTAACGATATACCTACCTATTAATTGTTGCTCATTCTTTGAGTTTCAGTAGTAATATAATAACCTTTCTTCTGCGGCCGCTCACTGATCAGTGCTTAATGAATAGAATTTCTATCTAAGTGTTAAAAAAACAACAAAAAACCAAATTGTTAGAATTTGGTTGGTAACCTGTAACCGTTGTAGGTACTCACTCTTCACGTAGTCTTCAATAACAACGGACGGATGAACATGATAGTAAATTCGATTAAATCTAATCTAATTTACTATCATATAATTAATACTTATCGGCAATTTATTTGCAATAATATGTACAAAACACAACAGATGTTAAAGCACATTTCAAAATTACATAATGACTTCTCTAAGATTAACTTAACATTAAGAAATTGCTGTTACTTAAGATTTATAATGATTTTAACTTAGCTACCAAAAATGGGATTGGATCTACTAAGAATACTAATAGTTATAATTTTCGCTATCCCTTCGTTATGAACGCAATCCCGGCGCTGATCATTATACTAAATTGTATTGTTATAGTTATAGAGACAAAGCAAAAATCAGGTTTTAACACCTTAACTTTTCTTGTTAACCACAGATATTGAAGTCTAGAAGGCCCAACAGCTTAAATCTAGTTATTGGAATTTTATTCAAATTAACTATTAAAAAATTAATCTTAGAATATTAATAACAAACAATTACTTAAGTATTTTAAATAAAATGATTTATATTAAGCATTATCCCTAAACCTTTTACGAGTACTGAACATTTTGTTGCACGTGTTACAAAAAACTTCAAAATCTGCCAGTAACCAAAAAGAATATCATTCTAAACCCCGCCACGTTTTCACCACGCTCACAACAACGCCAGATTCTTACTCGTAAAAGCAAAAAGTCAGTAAAAAAACCGCCATCACGCCCAAAGAAAAATCGACCAAGGTTACACTTTTTATCGCCGGATATTATTCCCGACATTGTAAAACCACGCTTTCGTATCGCAGCGCCAAAGTTTATTGGTCGCAGTATCTCCGTCACTTAATCTTAATTAAGCTCCTAGATTATTTTTATCTCGGAAAATTTGCAGTTGCAAATGGCCGAGACGCCTGACCCGCTTGAGATGTCAAATATTGGCTCGGAGACGTTAGCAAACAGAGATATACGACTCGTGTACGCATCCATATACTGCGCTCCACATTCGTAGTTGCTTTATGTGCGTGCGTCCGCACATACTCTTAGGCCAGCAAGCAATGTCATCATCATCATCATCATCATCAGCCTATAATAGCACGTGGGGATATTGGGCCATAATCCACCACGGTAGCCCAACGCGGGTTGGTGGGTTTTAACGACTGCCATCTTACGACTACAACCGGGACCAATGGCTTAACGTGCTTTCCGAAGCACGGAGGAGCTCGAGATGTTTTTAATTAGTCACTTATCAGGTGACCCAGCATCACGAAAGTTTCTTAGCGGGCAAGATCGCAAGCCGAACGCGCTAGCCGCTGCGCCATCGAGCTCATCAGCAAGCAAGCAATGAGTTTGTACTTAATTTTCAGGATATGGATAACTGCCGTGTGATAGATATAGCGGTTCACTTAAAGAATGCTACCGACCCCTCTCGTCCATTGAGTTTCGTAAAAGGCGACCAACAGACTAAAGACTGCACACACATACATGTAGAGCAGCTGTGGGCTCACCACCTATCACGATGAGCACATGTGGCAGTGACTATGGCAGAAGCAGTTTTGCCCGATTCAGCTCAGAATGCCAACTTCGCGAAATGCCAATTGCTCGCAATGCCAACTTCACCAAATGACAACTTCTCATAATGATAACTTAAAATTATAATGAAAGGAGTGGTGAATGCTCCCGCGAATAATAAAAATGACGTTTATAGGCTGATGGTGATAATGATGATTTGTGGCATAATCATTAAATTTTCTGTTGTCACGAAAGTTAATTCTCTAAGCACGAAAGCAACAAAACACAAAAAAATATTTATTAATAAACAAAAGAGTTTTTAATTTCTTTTTCAAAGTCCCTCGGACACAGATGTGAGTCAGAGGACGAACAAATGTCGCAAACAGATTTAAACGAACACGACTTTTGTGCTTAGGGATAAGTTGATTGATCCTAAAGCATTATGTGCATGAGTTAGATAGGTTCATCACAACAAGATTTTGTTTGATAATTGGACACCAAATTAAAGTAGCTTATGAGTAGGTAATGAACATACACAACAACTTACATAAATATACAGGGTGACTGGAAATTAGTGGCGGAGCCGTTAAGGGGAGGTAGTCTAGGGTTATTCCGACAGATATCACTATGAGACCTACCGTCCTTACTTAACCAAAAAATTTATGCTTTATCGGCCATCAAAGTATTTTATTTACATTTTCCGTTTTTGTTTAGCAGTTTTTGCATAAAATAATGACAGTTGCGGAGACTTAACAATTAATATTACTTATTTAGAATATCTTTGTTGCAAAACAAAATAAAGTAGGCCAAAATCACTTTTTTTTAGGATTTATTACTATTTGAATATTTTTTTTATCTTGGAAAGGGTTAAGTAAGAACGGTAGGTCTTATAGTGATATCTGTCGGAATAACCCTAGACTACCCCCCTTTAACGGCACCGCCACTAATTTTCAGTCACCCTGTATATATAGATATACGACTATTATCCCCATAGGGTTAGTCAGAGACTAGGCAATGAGAAGACGTCCACTGCCATAGTCCACGTTTCACCAAATTACAACTGCACATGTGGTGAGCCCATCACCGCTTTATGCTGTTGGGTGTACCTATGTGCAGTCTTT
This sequence comes from Scoparia ambigualis, assembly GCA_963921215.1. Lineage (NCBI taxonomy): Eukaryota > Metazoa > Arthropoda > Insecta > Lepidoptera > Crambidae > Scoparia > Scoparia ambigualis. The sequence goes on from OY992518.1 coordinate 14,093,039, forward strand.
GATCCGTTAGTCGTCTTTTATGACATCCAAGGGAGGAGAGGGGTTGGAGTATTCTTTTAGTGAGCTGCTATTAGGGTTGCTAAAATACTCTATTTACGAAAAACTGATCGTTACTGGTTATGAGTACTTCAGAGTTCACTGAGAGAGTCTTCTCTCTTATGAATGTAAAGTGGAGAGACGAAAAGAATAGAGCTACCCTAAATTTAATAACACACAAATATTTGTTCAATGTCGCAAAGAGCAACAAAAAATAGAACAAATAAATAAATACTCTTTTTTTATGCTATGTACTCTATTTTTGTTCAATCAAAATGAAAAAATACTCTATTCGTCCTAAAAAAAAGGTGGCAACTCTAGCTGCTATCCACATGGCTCCGAACCGGCATGGTTTTAAATACTACAAATTAGTGCGTTTTATTCATAATTATGTTGCCAGCTCCACCGTCATTACAAAAATGATAACAACTTTAGAGCTCGGAGTGCAAACTCTGAAGATAGGTACTGTACAAATAAGTAATTGTGCGATCGCCCGCGCCGCGAACGAGCAAAAACAACAATACGGACCAAAATCACTTGACCGACACGTAATAACTCACGTGCGGGGCTTAGTACAAAGTACAGTCGCTAACAGACAGTATGACACGTTAGAATCAGATGCTAAAATTGTTTTCCATATGCTTTCTGCCTTCTTTCCATAACACTCTTCTCTCTCTCTGTTCACTAGACACAATAGAAATAAATGATAATGTGTTTTGTTCTATTCTAACTTAGTTGGGAAGTACAACCATAATACTCTTAAAAATAAATCAGCGATATTTGTAAGAATATAACCCATGAATTTACGTAGGAAGTTAATAAAAACTACAAGCAAAGCCTGCTTCTTATGGGGGTAACATTTAATTATATCAAGCTCTTATGTGCTCTGTAAAATAGTTACTACCTATGTATATTAAAAATAATGAAAAATGGACAGCCGTGTCTAAATTAACAAACTAAACTGATGCCAAAGTAAGTGGATTCCAAATATAACGTACATAATTTAACTGACCGAGTATTGACATCTGAAGGTCAAACTATAAGAAGATTGATCACTGACTATGCTATGTACTGTGAGAGATGCGGTAATAACACTCAATGAATAGTTTTTGTGAGCCTCGGAGAAGATCCGGCCGAGTGTTAATCAGAACAGTGGATTTGGTTACTCGTACATAGAAACATTTATTGTTTTAAGTTATACTTTAAAGAAACTATTTGGTGCTACTAATTTTGTACTTACACCTTTTTAGTGTAAGGACTTGCTAGTCCCGTCCGCTACTTCGTCCGTGTGATACCTACCCATATTCCGTAATAGTTTAATAACTATAACTAAAGGGATAAAATAGCCTAAAGTACCATTCTAAACATTGGTGAAAGAATTTTCAAATCGGATAAGTAGTTTTGGAGATTACCTCTTACATCCAAAGTCACAAAATTTTCCTCTTGGTGATATTAGCACATGAATGTTACTCATGTGATATTAGTGTAGATTGTCTTACAATGATGATTAGCTACGTACCTATACCTACCCAATAAACATTCGGTGAAATAATAAAAGCTTATTTAAGCTTGTTTATACCATTAAATTTTTGTATCCTCATTCAATTGGAAAATAGCAAAGCTACGCAACGAGATATTAAATTTTGAATACATTTTAAACTCATTCCAATTTTCTAATATCCGTTCGTTCATCTCGAGAAGACTGAAGGAAAGTCACCCAAAAGGTCTGTTAATTAATGGGTTCCACACCCACTTCCATCAGACACAGGTTATGTCACAATCACAATCAGGTTACAGGTCGCGCCAGGAATGCGAACTCCTTATTGACGCCTGGCATACTGCGATCCATTAGCCTTGTCTGCTATTTAGACCTGGCGTGTTTACCCTCACTAAAGGAAACCCTGACTTCTTGGCAGGAAAGTGCAGTCTCGATTACAGGTCAGTCAATCAGGACATGTTTTCTATATTCTGTATTTTTTAAAATATTAATGTGACGTGAGTCTAGACTAGTTAGTTATCTAGACCGAGATAAGTATGTTTTCGAAACTCGTTAATATGGTAAGATAACTAACGGATAAATATACATAAACATATAAAAAACACCTAGACCAGTAATCAATTTTGAAAAACAGTTTTTCTCTAAATTTAAGTCAAGTATGCTAGTATGTTATAAACATTAGGCACGTTACAAGCGTTTATTGGTATTGAATTTCAATAACCTTAAATAGCTATTTGAAAGGGCGAATCAAAGTTCAAGAGAGTCACTCTCTCAGTCAAATCATAGTTGATTGGCATTCATTTTGACGTACCATACACCTCACCAGCATAAAATTGATAGAAATAATATTGACACGGGTACGGTTATTGTGTTCAGTAAAATAGCTGATTGATGTGCTTATTGTGAAGATATATAAAATATTTATATGTACCTACGTCTTTACATAAATATATGTAATCTACAATGGGCCATCGTAGTCAGATGTTAATACACGACAAATTATAGATTTGGAATATGCATACATGCAAGAGTGATTTTAGATAGATAACATTTTTTTATATCTGATCTTAAAAACTATCTTTATTTTTCTAATTTTTTTTTTAAATTTATTAACAGAAACATAATTAAACATTTATTATTTACAGAGAAGTACTACTTAAACCTCCTAAGTTTGTGTGTAGTACCAAACAGATTCATGTACTTACGTAAACAATAAGACAGTGGTTCGTGTTATCACATTACTTACTACTATATTATTCTCACAAAAAAGAAAACCAATATAAAAAATGAAAATAAGTGCGTTTATGTTTGGCACATCATTATGCTAGCCACATGTTAATTAAAGTATAGCCTAAAAGCTATAGTAAATATAACATGTGCGTGTGGAGCGAGAGACCATTCCTGGGATTCACATATAAATATCAAAAAAAACACCATTACATACATATTGCAAGTATAACTGACCTTGGTCTAATATATCCAAATGTATATAGTGCCTTTTAGCAATTTCGAAAATGATTAGTGACTATCAACCTTGCTGCCAGACATGCCCCCAAAGTCTAAATTGCAACTAATTGCTAAGAGTGACCCTGCTAGCAATTTTGCTTGGGCTGTTTTTAGCAATTCCGCACTAGCTAAAACCAAGTGCAAGCAGATCGGCGCTCAAGGTCTTACGAATTACAGTGGTAAATATGAATCTTTTTTAAACCACAAAGTACTAAGTTTGGTCCCTTCGTGTAGTATAAAAAAAATACTAATAAACTTATAAAAATATGTAATCCAACAAATAATTAAATTATTAGTATTTTTTACTTCTGAGGCCAACTTAATAGGGAAGCCCGATCGTGTGTAGTGGATTTGCTATAAGTACGAGAAGATTATACCTAAGTACTTCACTCCCTCCTGTGGACATAATTAATAAAATCCCATCAAACATTTTGGTATCAGGTAAGTCTTATTTAATAACCTAAAAAGGCACAAGAGCATTACAGCATCTGCGATTAGATCGTAAAGTGATTAAGAGTGTGTTATACATCGTATCTCTTTAGAATATAGAAGAAGTCTAAAAGAACGGTAAGAGCATGACATTATTATCTGTTATATATGCAACGGCTCTTGTTTTCCCAATACGGGGGTATAGGAGGGTTAGAGCATGCTATACATCCCTTGTAGCTCTTATACTATGCCTTTAAATTATAGTCAACGACATAATAGATCTCTTTAAACTCTTAGCACCTAAATGTTTGTTGGGATATTTGTATAGAAGACACGAGTATCTACTTATGAATTAAAATGATAAACAAGACTAGGGTAAACACTAATTTGTTTCTTAATCAAGATTCGAAGATGACTATGAAAATATATTTTTAACATAATACTAGTAGAATACAGCAAAAATATATAAAGCTTAACAAAAACTGTTACTTATGCTATTTGTGCTGTGTTCTCTGAATGTAGATATTCAATTTACAAATTCAAAATAAACATACACTACTAGGTTTAACCATGTTTATCAAAAAGTACCTATATCAAAAATCAGTATCAGAAAGTAAATTTATCTTGACACCTTTATTGAATTAGCATTTGTTCGCAATTATATTTGCGTATAGTATTCATCACTAACTACCAATAACTAAATCATTATTACCAATAAAATTTCAATAATATAATTATAAAAACCTACATACTCACACATCCCAAGAAAGTAGGTCACTATCCGAGGATTCAAACGCGCATGGCCACCGCAGCGCAAAGTTGATTCAAGTGGATCGATTGATAACGAACGGCGAACTTAATTGCGATTAAAAGCGCCACTGTACGAGTGTCTGCAGTTCATACAGCGGCGACATCAAAGGCAGCGCGCGACGCGTCGACAAATTTGTACAAAGCACGAACGCTAACGAGCATAACGTTCAGGGTTCATTATTTATAGCATTTTGTGTTGTTACGTACGTTTCGCTTATCGTGATAAGGCGTATTGTTCTCTAGAACAGAGAGCTCTTTCTTTTTTCTTAATCTTTAATGTACGCTGCGGTGATGTTTCGTGTAGGAATTCAAGTTTGTAGTGCCCTACAAACATGCATTGTTTTATGAATTTTGTAAGGACTGATAAATCGATTGTAATTTATTATTTTAGATTGCAATCCATTTCGAACTTAAAGATTGAGGACTATAGCCTCGGTGCTGCGATTTTCAGATGTAATCGCATCTCAGTCTCCTGACTTTAATTTTTTTCCCAAATTCCGATAGTAAAAGGTTATATTATATTCTAAACATGAAACCTGTAAGCCTTCAATTTGTAATGAATTGATTTATAAAAGCGCCCCAAAGTCAGTAGGTGATTCGAAAGATGTAGGTACTAACTCACTTATCGCAACTCCTTCCACTGACCGAGGGGTTAAGATAACAGCCATGTTAATAACAATTTGTCGGCGGTTACAGCGAGTTACAAAGATAAAAGGAGGCAGTCTCTCGAGTCAAGGTTTGTGTGGTCACCCTTAGTGAATGACCTGTGAAGTGTTGAGGATGACCCATTTTTTTGTAGGAATTTAATTTGTGTGCTCTGATTTCATGCTTTATTTATGATAGTAGCATACAATGTTAATATTATAGACGATGATAAACAGCAGTTTTGGATTGGCGTGATAGAGAAGTTGCAAAAATCAAAATAATATTTTTTTTAGTTATGAATTTGTTCACATAAGAAAACTATAAACACAATTCTATACTAAACCATAGCGAAACAGTATTTAAAAGCTTTGACATAATTATACATATTATAACGTTTAAGGGGATCCTGCACGAAATTGTAAAAAATGACGTATTTTTGAGTCACTTTTACTAAGCGCTGAATTCACAGCTGAATTAGTTAAATACATTAAAATAACTTATGTAAGTTAGCCCGATCATTGCACAAAGTCATGGCCTTGTTGAAATTTGAAACAAATTCTTTAAACAATAACAAACAATACTTATAAGTAATGACTCCCAAAAACATTTTTTTTCGACAAGTTTCTTAATTTTACGCATGAAACAATAATTCTTACATGAAAATATTTGTATTGATATTCCGAAGGTCACCCCCTTCATGAAAAAGCAAATTTAAATTTTTAACACAAGCGCGTGATGGTTTTGCTTATTTCGCAGAATAAAAACATTGCTCTAATTAAATAACTAGGTCTGAAACTTCAAAGCAGACTTGTTCTAATTATAAATATCAATATGATTGATTTTGCTTTGAAGTTCATTACGAGCCTTATGTCAGTTTCTGCGATCGCGCGGCACCCCCTTAGGAGAATAAGAATTTTTTATTGACGCTCACACACAGATTCACACAATACGGCACATTAAAAATTACGGCACAGAAAACTATAAAGAAAACAACAACAGTACATTAAGAAAATTATAAAATGAAAAAGGAAACACAAAAATATAAAAAACAGGTGGTTAGTGTGTGGACGTAACTGTAACAAGGACCCTGTCTCAGCAATATGCTGCCATGTCCCTGTATGTGTCTTGGCCGAATAGCAATTTTCGAAGGATTACGTACTGCAGTCATGTTAACACTTAGATCGCCATCTACCTACTAAACGAAATGAGTACTAAACATGTAAGGTACGTACTCTTTTGGTTCAGACATTTTGTGCATCTAGTTTTATATGTGAGTAAAAATTTTTATATCGACATTTCTAATCTTTTACGGCATAAATGACTTACATACCATATAATCACGACTATTATCCCCGAAGGGTTAGTCAGAAGGCAATGAGGACCACAAGAGCAGTCCTCTGCCATAGTCCACTTTTCACCAAATAGCGACTGCATATGTGCTCAGCGTGACAGGTGGTAAGCCTATCGCCGCTCTATGCTGTTGGATATATGTGCTGTCTTTAGTCCGTTAGTCGCCTTTTACGACACCCAAGGAAAGTAAGGGGGTGATAGTATTCTTTCACCGCTACGCGACAGGTTAAACACAACTTAAAACCGTACGCAGCCTAAAAGGTACGGCGTAATTAGTGTAAAAATAGTGGTCCTGCCCCCATCGCTTTGCTACTTAAGGCACATCATCGGTCACATATCCTACTAATATTATAAACGCGAAAGTTTGTAAGTATGGATGGATGTTTGTTACTCTTTCACGTAAAAACTACTGAATGGATTTGGATGAAATTCAGCATACAGATAGTTTTATAACCTGGATTAACACATAGAATACTTTTATCTCTATATTCTCACGGGAACGGAAACCACACGGGTGAAACCGCGAGCGGCCGCTAGTTATACATAATCGTATGCTGTAAGCTTAGAGCATTTTAAGGCTCTACGGCGGCAAAAAATTTGCAAGGCACACTTTTGATATTGACTAATAAGGTATTGTTGATCGAAGAAAGAATGACCATTATCTTGTCTTTTTGTTCACTGGTATTTAAATGTAATAAAAACACATAATAATATGCTTATTTGAAGACAACAAACTTTAAACAACTTTCCAACAATCTCTGTAGTTCATATTTTTGATATATTAGTAGTCTGTTTTAGTGCTCTGATAATTTAGTATAACAAACACTTACTTATTTAATTTGATTTAACTTGATTACTTTTCTATTGTTTAAGCTTATAGATACTGTGGACCATTCTTGCGTAAACTCTAAACGTAAATATATCAAACAGTTACTGCAGTCGTGGGTTTTTAATTCGTGATAGGGAGTGGCCAATCAAGCGTTTTAGAAAAAACAACGTGTCAAGTGTTTTTGACACGTCTCATAAACTTACACAGGCACATTATACAGACGAAGGTTGCTGCAGGCACGCCTATAGCAGATCTAGTATCGAAAGCTGTTAGGTAATGTGCTTTAAACACCATCAAGGTTGCCCCCAAGATATATCACCTACTCGTCTCCATAAATTTCGTTAGTCGATTCATTCAATAATAAATTATCATAATTTATACGCGTCTGTCGTTTGATGTCATATTAGTTGACTTTTTTTTAATGTTTAGTAAAATTTTATTTATCTTCAGTTTTGTCATTATATGTGCGAAAAGTTAAATAAGTTCTTCTGTTTGATGGATTCGGATAGTACTTTTCAAAAAAGTTACAATTTAAATTAAGACTTTTTCGTAAATTTTCATTAAACCTACTTTATCTTCCGAATGTTCCGAAATCTTAGCTAAAGACACGCAACTTGAAATACACATTGTGAGATGGGTCAGTATTCTGAAACTTTATGAGGTTAAAAAAACTAGTAAGTAGGTAATTTTAATATCTAATGTCATTAAACTTTATATATGGAGTGTGCAATTCAATTATTTTCGAAACTGCAAGAGTTATGGAAGTTCTAAGAAAAAATGTCGTGTTTGAAGTTATTGAAAGTGCATTTCGAAATTTCCATAAACACTCATACAAAACAATAAATCCACTGTAGAATTTTCCTTTCAATATGGAAATGGGGATTCACAACAAAACTTGTTCTTTGCAGCCCAAGCTACCAACTTTAGGTAAACTAAATAATAATAAAAACATAATAAATCCATGCATTAATCAAATAAAACCGTCCTTGTTGTCGATTCAATAATTATTATGAAACCAACTTCATTAGTTAAAAAAAAGGAGTGTTAGTGTCATCATATAATTTTATATGTATGCAAATCAAGAATATTATTCAAATATTATGGTTGTTTGCTATTGCTCATATTTAAAAAAAAAGCCGTAGAAATCGGTAACAATGTGCATTTTAACCATATCTTTATACTATATATTTTAATGTTTCGACAAGCTCCGTGGTCAAAAGTGGTTAGCGCAACGGGTCTGGCATCGCGTTATCTCTTCAATTTTCAATTCCCGGTCGGGTCAATTTAGAGAAAATTGTTTTTTAAATTGAGTTCGGGTCGAGGATTTTTTCTGTTTATGTATATTTATCCGTTAACTAGTTTAATTATATTAACGAGTTTCAAAAGAAGCTTTTCTTGATGGGCTAGCTAGATAATTGGTGTGAGCGTCAATAAATTTACATCATACATTAAACACGATTATTATCCCGAAGGGTTAGTCTGAGACTAGGCAATGAGGACAGCAAAAGCAGTCTATATCATAGTCCACTTTTCACCAAATAGCGACTGCACATGTGCTCGGCGTGACAGGTGGTGAGCCCATCGCCGCTCTTGGCTGTTGGATGTACGTGCAGTCTTTAGTCCGTTAGTCGCCTTTTACGACAAGGGAAGAGAGGGGGTGGTAGTGTTATTTCACCGCCACGCGACACGGTAATAAAAAATACTAAATTTAAATTATAAAAATATATATATCACAAGAATTACTTAAGAGGCCTATTAAATCTCGACTGTGATTTTTGCGTAAAATGGCCAATTATGGCGTTCTGGATCTCAGAAACAAAAATACATTAACAATTTATGACTTATTGAATAGTATAGAATAGCTATTGGAATAGTGCGTAGCGGCCTCGCTTTTTGTAAATTTTGCTTAATGTTTTTATATATTTTAGTGTTTTATTAACGCTTAAATATACCTTCTTAAGTAAAATTTTTAAACACTAAAAAAGACGACAACCTTAGGCGGGAATCGAACCACGCACCTTCCGCGTTCCGGGCGGCTGCCTTAACCACTTGGCTACCGAGATCTGGTTTTCACCCGTATAAATTTGTCAGTGCTTGATGCTTATGTTTTTAGTCAACATTGCTTCATCAAATCTTAGAATTTTCACTTCTGAGATCCGAAAGAAATATTAAAATTTTAATTTTGCTTAACTTATTAATTAAACCCAAAATTGCAGGGAAAGATTTGTATAAAGTGCGCGAAGGCACTATTTTGAGCTCTTCGATTGAACTACTGTTCTAAACAAGTGAAATAAAAAAATTATAATGTTATCTCTTTTATAGTAGAATAGTGCGTAGCGGCCTCGGAATTTTTAAATATTATTGATTTTATAAAGGAAAAAATCTTATTCTAAACCAAAAAACTTCGAAAATCGCTATAAGTTAACTGTGAATTTCTCCTATCTCCTTCATGAGGAATAAAGATTTTATAATGAATTTATTATCCTATTTCGTTAAGAACGAATACAACTGCAAAATTACTACAAAATGCGATGCGCCGGCCGTCCGAATTCAACTTATGCTCACAGAATGGAGATTTGTTATATTATCCACAAATTTATTATCTTATTTCGATTAAAACGATAAATACAACTGCAAAATTACTACAAAATGCGAAAATGGGCATTTTACGCAAAAATCACATTCGCGATGTAATAGGCTCATAAGTACTTAAATTACTCTTTGAAGCCACAGCAATATTTCAATATGAGCTAATTGTACTAAAATACCTAAATAACTAAGTTAGGTGCCTTTGGCTAGTAGCCTTTGGCTTACAAAGTAGAAAAACTAATTGTCGATAAATTTGCATGAGTCGGACAGAACCACCGTAGCATTGGCAGTGCAGCTGATACATTCGTGTTAAATTTTCAACCCTTATCTGAATAGACAGGTAGTCGAAGTTTCCAAAATTATGGATTTATTATAACTAATTGTTCACATTAAATTTTCTCATTCCATAATTTATAGAAAAAATTAAAAACTGGTTTTAACGAAAACTGTTTGGTGTCCTAGGCATCCAAAAATGCCTAGGCATTACCTTTTTACAAAACTTAAAAAAGGAGGAGGTTCTCAATTCGTCGGTTGCTTTTTTTTGTTTTTACCGATAGCCGACGCGCAGTTTAGATCGAGTTGCACCGGTCGTGCTTAAAGACTAGCTGTCAGTCAGCAGTGTAATTAAGTACCTATTCCTAATTGCATTAGACCGCATAAAAATATTATTTTTATCCATAGAAATTAGAAGTATTGATATTCCCTAGGGGCTTGGTCCTTCACGGCTCAGGCTAAAAAGGCAATTAGCCTAATTTTATTAATGTCTGTTCCCGTGGTGCGTGCCGGCCGGCTGGCAAACACCTACCTGCACGCTATTTGCTATCCTAATTACCACTGTTTCCTACAGTTCCTTTTACAGAATATCCGTTGTTGGTGGGCTAAAGCTATTTTTATACATTTTTATAGCAGATTTTTTAAAGCTATACCATGGTGCATATTTGTTATAAATAAAAATTACTTTTCCTCAATTTAGATTTACGTATGTAGTTAAACGGTATAAATAACAGAATATATAATATTCGAAGGTGTTCGTTTGGTCAAAGTCGTTCGTTCGTGCATGTCCATTTTGCATCAATTAATTATCTTTTTGTTTCATATTGACAAAATGGCCTTTTATACATAAAAGGAAATTTCATAAGTACAAAACGTACCTATACGAAAACTACATATATGATTATACATTCTACTCGTATGTTATTATTTCAGTTTGTCTTGCAGCCTGAAAGTTTGTCTAAAAGTCCCTAAAAAGTCTCAAAAATTTACAGAAACATATCAAATAAGAGACAGAAACAGTTTCGGTATTCAAATAGAGACACGGAACAAATAAATCATAATCACCGAAACCCTCTTTAGCAAACACGGCAATAAATTCCTACGATACCCCATAAATTCACAACCGCACACACAGTGAAATAACTGTGAATTACAGCCGTGGATGAAACACAATTTTGACCCAATTGTTCGCGCTTCTGTCACAGTCCCAACTCCTAAACGTACACTTCTCGGAACCAAACGTAACTCTTGAAATACGTCAGACGCTTTATAGCGCCAAATTATACGTTCCGAAACGTTAACTCAGTGATAACGTTACATAATCATAGCACACACAGATATATTACGAAGATAAAGATAACAATTAGAATAACAATCAACAGGACATTAAGGCTGTGTTAATGATTGTTATCGTGAATAGCAATGACCATTCAGCAAAAGTTAAGGTGTTATTACTGTATCACGCTAAAGATTCATTAATGAAATCACTTATCAAAATTAGATAAAGCGTTCAATTAAAAAATATAATGTATATTTTAACTTTTTCATTAAATTTATTAACCCAGAATCTCCCTATATTATTATGTGATTTCATTCCTGTGGGAATGCCTGAGTCCAGAAATTAGACATTTATAGTTATATGAAGTTATTTATTAATGTTTACTTGTTTAATAGCGAAGAATATTTACTACGCGTTTCTGTGTAGGTACTCGTAGCATATAATCATATTAATTACATACTTTGATTAAACATAACATTTACTTTTTTAACATGTCGCTTCAAAATGTAGCAGAAGTTTCTATTATGCATGTACGAACATTGCATTAAGAAGATTCAGAAACTGATATTACTTCTTGGTATTATAAATTTTATCTGGGTAATTTTGTTCAAAGTTGTTAAATGATTTAATACTGTTCTGTTGGCTAAGACAGAACTCAAATACAATTAAATAAGATTATCTGAAGTGTGAAAAGAAATAAAAATTACAATCTTCTTCAGCTACTACATGTGTAGTTTCAAAGACATTAATCACATATTATTCCAACAATATCCTGAAACTGAAAGGTTTCATAAAAGATTTATGCATGGCACAAATACAAAAACCCAATGGCGCGAACGGGAAGCTATAGTGTCATAATAAAACAAAAATAACACGAACCTTGAGCCATTATTTAATTTGAATACGTAAGTCGCGGGCAAATTCGAATTCAGCATTTGCGTCAACATTCGTATCGACTAGGAAACGTGTCGCGTTTGTAATGTTAAAGTTGATTATAAGCATAATATAAGTTTCGTACAAATTGACTGAAAAACATTTCATACCGCTCAAAGTTAATAGGTCATACATTTTTCAGTTGCGGATCGCACGTTTTCTATGTATCCAAACTCGTCCCAAAAAGTCGGGTGCTAATGATTATGTTCTTCGAAACAAAAGAAGTAAAATAAAATTGTAATAATTACTTCACAGTTTCGTTGATGTGGATGAGACTTGAATAACGGAGTAGTTTTATTGTCTGCCTACGACGTTCGAGTGTGGAACCAGTAAAACTGTGATCATTTATTATGACAGGCACAGTGCACATGGCGTACGCGGATAAACGTATGAAAATAATAGAGTAACAAGATTTTGATGACATTCTACATTGAGAACATTTTGTGATACATCATCTTGCTTTTGTTTTAATTTATGATAGATTACGGACCGTAACACACACTAAGGATCCGAACTTAAATGTTAAAAAAGGAAGTTTTAATAAACTAAACCAACCGCAAGGAAAGCTGCAAACAAAAACAAACAAAAGTAATTTGCGAATCTAACAAAAGAAAATTAAGTTCGTAACAATCTGAATTTGTAAAATATTGACATTCCAAATTTTAATCTTGTGAGTGATTGAAAAACTTTGTAGTGAGGGGTACTGACAATTTTAATGTATATGTCACTTCTCTGATTATTCCTTTAGCTAGAAGAGAACAAACATATTGTGTACAATACACACTTGTTATGTAAATACGCGTATGATAATCAAACGAACGTTTGTGCTGTTCGCGAATTTAAATTCTGCATGTTATCTTAAGACTACATACGAGAAGTAATGTGAAAAGTTTTTTTAAGACTGAAATGGCTCAGTGCCAGTCCAATCAGCCAATATTGGCTTATGAAAATCGTCCGCTTCATCCTCTAATAATACCAATAGGCACGTTTGTTTGCACATTACAGGCTTATTAAATATCAATAATGTCGTTTTACATTACATTTTTGTACGAGACTAAAAAAATATATTCCTAAGTGTCGTTTCTCTATTCTTTAACCTTGTCTCGTAGCGGTGAAAGAATACTACCCCCTCTCTTCCCTTGGGTGTCGTAAAAGGCGACTAGTGGACTAAAGACTGCACCTATATCCAACAGCATAGAGCGGCGATGGGCTCACCAACGGTTACGCTGTGCACATGTGCAGTCGCTGTTTGGTGAAAAGTGGACTATAGTAGAGGACTGCTTTTGCTGTCCTCATTGCCAAGTCTCAGACTAACCCTTCGGGGATAATAGTCGTGATTATATGTACGAGTATGTATTGTTTTAGTAAACGATACTGACGATATTGTGTTTTTTTGCGATTTTAATGATTAGCTAAGATTTCTATCACAAAACCTGTCATGATGATGGCAAACATAACTATTTCTGACTCTTAAAAAACGTGGTACCGCATTATTTCACATATTTCAGTTAAAAGGATTAAACAGTTAAAGTTAAAAGGATGATGGTAGGTACTAAATTTGAAGTCATAATAATAATTAAGGACATGGACATTTTATACCCATGATGAACGATTTTCATACGGAAGCCGTTTTCAATCTATCGAGCAGTAAACCTGTAGTTGAGAAAAACATGAAATATAATAATGTTGAATGCTACAGAGCAAATAAAATGGAAACGTGTCTTTGAAATATTTAGAACTAATCTACAACATAACATTAAATCTTCGACGTCACAACAACGCCCATTTTATTATTAGTTCAACGGAATATTAAATCTTGCCGTGGCTTTTGGTATTACAGCAAGGTGTTGGGGCTAAGATTTCATAGGATGCAGTTCTAAGATGGTAAATTTTAAATTTTTTGATCTTAGGGATAAACCGTTGTTCTTTATGAATATGTGGTTGTGTTATAAATATCTTGTAATGGACGTGTTCTATAGGGGATATAATGTTGTCATTATCTTCATTCAAAGTTATATTTTCATGTTTATACTTTTTTAATAAATTTGTTTTATCTTTAATTATACTCCACATAGTTTTATTTTTCTTACGAGCGGTATGACTTCCTTCTATTGTTTAGAAATACTTTAGGTATGATTAATAGTGTTTATCCCTACAGTTATCATCATCATATTTAATATAATAAATATTTATTTATCTTTGTAGATTCTATGTTATGTGTAAACGACGACTCCAAATCGAACGTCACAAAAAACTTTGTTGCGAATATCTTAACCTCATATCTAATTAATAGTTCAGTACGATTGTAGTGTTGTGTGATGGGTGGTCTTACGTCTGGCGACGGGCCAGGTGCCCTGAGGTGTGAACAGAGGCCACAGTGGAAATCGCACGCAACGATTCCATGTAATCATTAATCTCTAGCACTACCCAAATGAGATATGGCTACGTCACACGCGACTATCATGAGCTATGGCTACATTTCCATGGGCGCAATCTGGTACTTCTTTAGTTTACATAGATAGAAAAAAACAAAAACAATGTATATTAATTATCCACTAACACAATATCATATCATAACAGAATGTATCTCAAGATTAAGTTCTATGAAAAAATGTTACCAAGGCTAATCGTAATCAATCACACACGATCAACATTCAACAGTTAGGTAAAGGTAAAAGTCCCTCATAATGATAAATGACTATTTAATATACTAAATAGAACATACAACATAATAAATATTGAGATACTAAAACAAGAACTATTAAAATTTTAGTGGTATATAATCTGTATTTAACCTTTGTTAACAATCATAATTTTCATATGAGGTATGTAACAGTTATTGGACGCATTTATTATTTGTACACCGATTTTGATCTGTTTAGTTAACAGCTTCTTAATTTTATATCAACTTAGTGATCTCCTTGAACGCACCTAATCATAAACTAATCAAGAATTAGTGAAATATATTAAGCTGACTAGTTATATCAGTGCTAATAGTACCATGAGTGATGTTTCCCGTATCCTGTGGAAGACATATTGGCTCGCCGCCAGACGATTTGGGTCGATCTGTTCTGTAACATTGCGATTTTTATTTGGGTTCATTGTTTACAGTATATACTCGTATATCTTTAAAAACATTACTGATTTGGGATTAGAGATTTATTGCACTCTAGCTGCAATAAGTGCACGTTTATGATGGTTAAAACAACTATTAGACACAATTTGAATCAAGTTTTTATTGTACCATTGATTTAGTGAACGATATATTTTCATGTTTTTAAACATATTGTATTATTGTACATTAGCATATATTTATACTGCATAAATAGTAATTTAAAAAGAATTTATGTATTTTCGTATTTGTACACATAGAGAAACATCACAATATTATTCTAGTAAACCTAATAAAATAATATTCTGATGTTTCTCTTTGTTTCTCAATGTATGTGTAATCATGTAATCTTCTAATGCGAATAAATACAAGGTATACTTACTTATTTTAAAATGGTAATTCCCTAGCATTGTGTGGTAAGCGTCAATGTTGAATTATGTGTTATATAATTATGTTGAAAAAAGCTACAAAACGTCAGTATATAACATCGCGTCTAGCCGCCCGCCGCTGCAGCTCGCCGATGTCAAGTTAATTTGCCGGTGGTGGCGTGATTTAGTTTTGTATTTTTGCTAGTCGTCCATTAGTGCCTAATGACTTTCGTTTCCCTTTGACACAATAGCGCGGGCGCAATGCCAAACCGTCAGAACAAACCTTCGTGTTGTTCAGTCAATTGATGGAAGGAACACTACTACACAAGTGATCAAAATTACTGTGGCATTTATGACAATCTATATGAGCTCAGCTGTCGTAATACAATAGAAACTCAATTGTTAGCAACCTCTAGGAGTCATCGTGACAGACATGGGGTTAGAAATATACAAAGAGAGTTGTTGGATAAATTCAGAATATTTTATCGAAACCTAAATCAGATCTGGCTAAAAAAAATTGTATGCTAGTTAAAATAGCTGAACAGTGATTCCCGTAACAATTAATCATGTATTTTATTAGTAATTGGGATGATACAATGGGGCTGGCATATTCATGTGGACAAAAGCCCCAAACTAAATAAAGAGAAAAAAAAAGTCTTGACTGACTGAAGGAAGATCAACTCAGTCCAAATCTTGGAGTCAGTTATCTACTCGACAGTTTTGTTAATTAGTCACTTTCGGCAACTGGTCAGTTTCTGTAATTCGTCAATTTAATTAAAATCCTTAATTCCTCACTATCCTTAATTCGTCTGTTGGGTTATCTGGTCAGTGTATGAAACTCGCCAGTTTATGCATTTGGACTAGATGTACAATCGTTAATGAAAATCTTGTTATAAATAATATTTAATTTCTTAATTATTAATTAATATATGGGTTGACCTAGAACGCTGATATTTAGCGGGCAGTTCACTTCCTTAAAAATTCTCGTCGGATAATTTTGTTTTTCCTCGGGATCCTAACACCTAACTGAGTGAAGAACGAACATCATTGCCAATTAAAACTGCAGGCGTTTTGCCTTTTATGGCGTAGGCAAGTTTGTAGGCAATAAATAAATAACACGGGATTTTCAGATTCCTCGGTTTCACGAAAAGTTATGTAATCTATATAAATACAAAAATATAAGTCCTAACTAACTGATAAAACCACCAAAAATGAATGTCCCAAACCTGGAACCCTTTATTATTTTCAAGGGTTGAACCAAAATGGTAATACTCTATCATTCATCATTCGCTTGCCCCGATTCCATGTTATTTAGGGTCGGCGCAGTATGTCTTTTTCTTCCATACAACTCGGTCATACGTCAGCAAATCCCTTCTCATTCATGTACTCACACAATCCATTCATCTTTTTTTGGTCTTCCTTGTCCTCTCCTACCTTTAACACTCTTATTCATCACTTTTTCTGTCTTATGGCTTTCGTCCCTTCTCATTACAAGTTCATTCCAAGAAAAATGGTACTCTGTCATTATAAGTTTATGCAGGTAGCCAGTACGAAATTCAAGCTGAAAATTGTTGTGAGCAGAGTCTAAGTCTACCTACCAAATCTGAAACAGGTTGAAATAACATTGATAACGTACAAATAAAATAATAAATTCAACTTGACATGACTACAAAGGGGAATGCCCTGCGCAGTCATCACAACACACTGTTTTTATCATCAGCAAATAATGTATTATTATGCTGACGACGCACACATGCAGCTGCGGTTGTTTATATAACTATGCACTCGGATTTCTTGAAATTGAAATAGACGGTATCACATGAAACGGTCTAAGAATTTGCATTGCGATCAGATTTAGAATTCTTTTTCTTGGTCCGGCAGTTTGGCATACTTAGATAACCCTTAGTCAGGCAGTGATCTTATAGCGACCACCTATTTTGAAGTTTATTCCCTGAACATAAAGCCGAAAACCAATGAAATTTTTTACATACTGTGCTGTGCCTGGCTAAGGGTTAATATCGTGGTGGTGTTTTTTTTTCACAACGCGTCAGCGCTTAGTTTTAACTAACCTCATGAATTAAGGCTGTAGGTGGAAGCGTACTTGACCCGTAATCGTCAACTTTATATTTGAACCATACGGAGCTGTGGTAGAGCGGTGCTCACTCTGTCTTAAAAGGCGACTAACGGACTAGAGACTGCACATTCATACAACAGCATAGAGCGGCGTTGGGCTCACCATCTATCACGCTGAGCAGTGCAGTTGTAATTTGGTGGAACGTGGTCTATGGCAGAGGACTGTTTCTACGGTCCTCATTACTTGACTAAGCCGTGACTAACTGACTAACCCGGATAATGTCGTGAATCTATGTATGTATGTAATGGACCACAACATAGTCACTAAAATTATTCAAACTCAAACTCAAACTCAAAATATATTTATTCAAGAAACTCAATTAATATGTACTTTGAATCGTCCAAATTTAAACTACCACCCATTCAGGACGTCATTTTTTAACTGTGGCAAAGAACCGCACAGGAGTAACGACATTTACAAAAAAAAAAGATATGTCGTTACAGGTCATAAAACACAAAATAATAATTTGAATGTAAAATATACGGTACTATAAATTAAATATATACAATTAGAAATAGCTTTTGGAGTACTTGGAGCATTTCAGTTCAGAGCCAAGCTGTTTTGTCTTCTGTGTAATCTGACACTTTATAATAAGCTTTTTTATAAAGCTTTTCTTTGATATGAATTTATTGTTATTGACATAGACATTAAATGACTTAGATAAGCTAAGTTAAGATAGATATCCTTTATTACCACCAAAAAATACTTTTGACATAAAACATGAGAAAGACGTACAAAAGGCAATCTTGTCAATAAAAGTAACAATTTCTAGATAATCTCTAAACGATAAATTAGCAAAATTAAATCGAAATGAGTATACAAATATTGACCAACAACCCATACATTGGAGCAAATTAAAAACATATTACATATAACAGCCATGAAAATCTGAAAATACAAGTAGCAAACATCAATTATCGGGTTAAACCATCAAATGGCCATTAGCTGTTTGCACGACTGACTTGCAAATTATAACCGATAATGCCTGCCAGGGCCGTTGCGATTTCTATCTTAAAAGCTTAGCAATGTATGAGAATTCAGCAAGATTAGATGTAAGAAAATAATTGGCTTAAGTGTTTAACTAAACTTACTAAACGCTTAAGTAAATAGATAAGAGCCCATTTAGTTAGAATAAATAATTGAAACAAATAGAGTAGGTTAATACATTATGCGAAATATTTGTTTTGCGTTGGAATGAAACACTTTATATACTCGTAGAGAACAATAATAATAAAGATTTTATTTTTTTTATTTTCCAAAGCGACCATTTTTGTTTCAGCGATAAATTTTTAAAATGCACTTTTCACCAAAAAACAAATGCACATGTACTTAGCGTGACAAGTGGTGAGCTTATCGCCGTTCTATGCTGTTGGATGTATGTATGTGCAGTCTTTAGTCCCTTAGTCGCCTTTTACAACACCCAAGGGAAGATATACGCCACCACCAAATTTAAAAGAATTTTTAAAAATGTGCACTATTGATAATATGAATATCAATGAACTTGTTAGTTCAGTTAAAAAGTAACCTTTAATCTCACCACTTACGAGTATGTTCCTAACTTTTGAAATTCTGTTACTGTGGTGGTAGTGTGTGTACCACACACTTAGTACTGTATAATCTCCACGTGTAATTCTGCAAATAAGAACAATCTAGGAAATACCCTCACCAAATACTCATCGTGTCTATTTGGACAAGCTCATTCATCGTACATTTTTACAAGACTAATGAATAAGTGTTATATCTTTTTGCATAATATTTACATACATAAGTACATACATATAACCACGACTATTATCCCCGAAGGGTTACTCACAGACTAGGCAATGAGGACCGCAAAAGCAGTCCTCTACCATAGTCCACTTTGCACCAAATACAGCGTGACAGGTGGTGAGCCCCATCACAGCTTTATGCTGTTGGATGTGTGTGCAGTCTTTGGTCTGTTAGTCTCCTTTTACGACACCCAAGGGAAGAGAGGGGGTGGTAGTATTCTTTCACCGCTGCGCGACACGGTTATACAACAAATTGTAGAATAACATCAGATTCAGCCCATTTGTCGTTAACGATTTCACATTTCCACGCGTCTCAACATTATTCGTTTTATGTTTCATTATTGAATTATATTTCATACAAACGGCAGGTGTTTTGTCTAGACAAAACAGTAACAGTTGTACAGTGTAACATGAACTTGAAGGTAATGTCATTTCGTAAATATTTATAACAAGTGGTTGTTGCGACAAGTGTAGGTAGAGAATTAATTTCTATTTTATTTATTAAACTAATTATAGGTAACTGTAACTAATTTATAACTACAAATATATAAATTACTTAGTTACAGATATAATTAGTCTAATTCCCAAGGGTTTGTGAATTTACTCAGGGAACAAGCAAAGGTTCTACACTACACTACGCGGGTAAGCGCTTGACCTTCAACTCACCTAATGGTAAAGTGACGATAAGGTCGAAGGTGGAAGCGCTCGGAATCCTCATCACTGAGGAACTGGCTATCTTATCTCTTAACTGTCGGTACACAACAATGCTATAAACATCGTTTTATGGCGACAGACTTAGATACAGCGGTAGCTAGCCAGGCGGACTTAACAGCCTTACCACCAACCAAACAAAGATGTACAGGAGTACTTTTCCAGCGAGGGCGCTGGGAACTGCACCCGGAACCTCTGGGTCTGAGACCGGTGGCTTAGCCACTAGACCACTTAGGCGGTTAAAAGTTAAGTGCGCGTGTGAGCCATGCCTCCTTCAATAGGCTTAAAGTTCGTAGTATGTACACTAAGACCACGTTGGACCATCTCTATTAACTGGAGGGGAAGGCTAAAGGAGGCGGGCCAAACCTTAAAGCCTTTGTGGGGACGATTTCAGAGGCATTTTCACCCGCAAAAGCGTTAACTAAGCGCAAATGTCGCTAGCATTTAAGTGCCAATGTCGCTAGCATTTCATTAAAAAGATAATAAAGAGGTAGAGAATAATCTTACATAATAACTTATTTATTCGAGTAAAGTACACCTCGTTCTTATTTCAATAATGAAACGTTATTGCGTTTAGATTGGAACGTGGAAAAGGCGGCGATCTAGAAGCGGCGTTGTTTAGCATCTCGAAATATTCATAGAGCGATGTTTGTTTTGATTTTGTTCTATTCTCTATTGGCACCCTTTGTTATAAACGTTTGTCTCATTGAGAACTGAAAACATTGCTCTGTTTTCGTCTCGCCATTTGTAAGGGATCGTACCTCTATTGTCTATGTTGGAATACCTTGCTGTTCGATTAAAAGTTATGGCAGTGC
The DNA here is from genome assembly GCA_963921215.1 of Scoparia ambigualis. Lineage (NCBI taxonomy): Eukaryota > Metazoa > Arthropoda > Insecta > Lepidoptera > Crambidae > Scoparia > Scoparia ambigualis. The sequence continues at coordinate 14,114,125 of OY992518.1, forward strand.
ACTTAGTAAAATACTTCATGAAATAGCACGTGACTGTATAAATTTAACGTTTTAGAACCTATGAAAAAGTATTTTTACAAAATTATAAAAAAAAGATATTCATGTCAAGGATATGACAAATGTTTAGTAGGTATAGACAATAAACATACATATACTCAATGATGATACAATAAAAAGAGGTAGATGCTTTACATGTGCCAAAAACTGGCAACAGAAAACTATGCTAATTGGCTTACCCTTAGCTTAGTCTCAGGAACGCGTTGACAGCGATCTGTAGTTGACAGTGTCACTTTGCGTATATTCGTTTCCGTAAATTAGTTTAAAAATGCCGTCCTGTGTAATACGACACTGTAAAAACAACACAATTAAGACTAATAAAATTCATGGGATGTTACATCGTAACGCTTTGGTCCATTATTGACATCACATTAGTACTGTCATAACCTATCTACCTCTTTTTATTCTAATATCATTGCATATACTTCATTCGTTACATTTCTAAGAAACATTTTTTTTACTCTATGACTGTTCTGCAATTAGGCGTTATGCAGAGACGATATCTCTACTGCCATGTCGTGCCAACCAACCAAGGGCGAAAGTCCCTTAAACAATTTTCATCATCTGCAGCCTATAAACGTCCCACTGCTGGGCACAGGCTTCCCACGTGAACAATAGCACGTGGGGATATTGGGCCATAACCCACCACGCTGGCCTAGTGCGGGTTGGTGGGTTTTAACAGCTGCCATCTTACGACAACAACCGGGACCAACGGCTTAACGTGCCTTCCGAAGCACGGAGGAGCTCGAGATGTTTTTAAATTTGGTCACCCATCCAGCGACCTAGCATTGCGAAAGTTGCTTAGCGAGCAAGATCGCAAGCCGAACGTGACAGCCGCTGCGCCATCGAGCTCCTCAAAACAAAACTAAACAAAACAAAACTAAACAAAACTCCTGCTAAACAATTTTATCAACCTGAATAAACGACAATGTTTTTCACATCGCTTTCGGTGCGGTCGTTACATCATACGCCATAACTTCAGAACTGGTAGCCGGGAGTGTTGACATTCATTCCGTTATTACCCTACTGATATTCGAGATGAAACTATTTCGTTAATGGGCAACGCATGTTGTTGCTTTACGAACTTTTTTTTATTATAAACCTCTTTGATCTGTGACGGATGGTCCACTATGAACATTATAATTGTGACGCTATCTTATTTCATTGGCAGTGTTTTGTTTTGAAGCACTTTCGATTTGGGGTTAATAGTTTTTTTTTATTATTTGGTCGGGTCTCTACGGTCTTTACGAAAGTTATGATTTTAAAGTAGGGAGCTATAGGCAGCCACCTAATTATACTCAAAACTCGTTGTATGTTTATTAAAATATTCTTTGTGCATTGAAGGTGTAAGAAACAACGTAGCTACGCTTTTAAGGCTTAAGTCAGTAAAATCTAGAAAGCGTCAACCAAGTGATGCAAGCAACCGTGCAAAAATGTCGCAACAAAATCTATTATCAAGGAAAGGAGCGGTGCGAAATTAAATAGATTCCAATTAGCAGTCATATCGGATACCAAGTGAAATGCAACTGCCATTTGCGAGCGGCCAATAGAAGCGATTCGCTGGCGAGGCCACGCCCACACTAGATGCGCAGGCGCAACGACCACGGCCGCGTATCGGCAAGCGACCGCGTATCGGCAAGCGTAGCGTAGAACTCCCTCTCAAGGTTGAGCGATGATCTTAGCAAGGTAGCTGGCAAGAGCTGGGTGAGAGTAGCCGGGGATCGTGTTTAGTGGCTAGCTCTTGGAGAGGCCTATGTCCAGCAGTGGACAAGTATAGGGTGATGATGATGAACGGCCACGGCCACGTATTGCCTTTCCCACTCTAGCTCCCTACGACACGGCTAACCCGAGCCGTGGTCCCCTAGGGTTAGAGGGTGCCCTTGGGGTTTTCGCTCTCGGTAAGAATTGACCGTGAATATACCGAGTCGGGTAGCGGTGAAAGAATACTACCACCCCCTCTCTTCCCTTGGGTGTCGTAAAAGGCGACTAACGGACTAAAGACTGCACATACATTAAACAGCATAGAGCGGATATAGGCTCACTACCTGTCACAATGAGCTCATGTGCAGTCGCTATTTGGTGAAAAGTGGACTATGGTAGAGTACTGCTGTTGCTGTTCCCATTGCCTAGTCTCTGACTAACCCTTCGGGGATATTATAGTCGTGATTATATGTATGTATATAAGAATTGAACCCCACGGAAAATCTAGTCAGGGACGGGGACTCGCTTACATTATAACTAATCCATAACGATAATTAGTTTGTGATTGTTTTGATGTGCACTTATTTAGGAAATACGGTGAGTAGAAGAGTATCCAAATGTAATCCCTAGTGCCATGGGACCACAGGTAATTAAAATTACCCGTGGACCCGGTAATGGGTCGACCCACCGGGCCACGGGTAAACACTGAGTTTCCGTTTCCGTTTCCGCGATTCCGTTTTGGCGAACTGTCAATTTTCGTCGATTTCATTATTTTTTCCTGTGAAATTATGTTTGCCATTAGATAGATTTCTTTTACTTTTTTAATGAATTAGTAACCACAGAATCACCTCAATTTTTTTGATGGACCTCGTACTACGTGTTTTGGGTGCACTCACCGTGGACGTATGCGAGTAAAAAATTAGCAACTGTCCACGGGTGACTATACTCACCCTGGACGTATGCGAAATTTTTGCGCTCGGTGACTATACTCACCTTGGACGTGACAGTGGTAAAAAAATAGAAAAAAAAAGAAAAAAATAATTGGAAGAACAAGTCACGAGATGTCTACCCTTGCTAGATCATTTCTAGGGACCTTAAGTTTCTATAGAGAATATTAAATCCGGTCATGGTAATAATGGCAAGTGACGAAAATCTCGAAGGAAGCTAAATTTATCTGAAACTACTGAGGCTTGTGAAAAGTGACTTAGGGCCGATTTTTCAATTGTCGTATAAATCTATTCGTCTGTTAAAGTATTACACAACCATTTTGAAAATGTATTGTCATATCATGTTTTTTCTTTCTTTGAAAAAAATGTCACGTATAAAGGTGACATTTTAGTTTGATCTTGTTATACTCTTTCAGATGGACAAGTTCTACCTGAGCATTGAAAAATCAGTCCTTAGTCTGTGGAAATCTTGTCTCAAACTTACGGTAAGTACTAAACATAGCTGGTACAGACTTATAAGATGGTGAAATCTAGACAGGCGGACTTAAAACAAACCAAACCGGGGATCTACTTACATTAACACGTGCCTACATTATACGTTAAATAACTTACAATTTCTATCAACATTTTTTTGTATTAAATAGGTAAGTAAGTATATATGTTTTGTTTGCATTTATTTTATTCATAAATACAAGTTTAAATAAATACAAATTATCATCTCCCAAACTGCATAGCAGTTTGTCGGCATATTAACTTAACTCAAATGTATGTAAAATTAACCAAAATGTAAATATATAATTATGTTTTCAAATTTAGCACGTAATTGATTACTGTTTAAAGACACCGCTAAATCATCGAATAATTTAATAACCTTCCGATGTATTAATAATTCGTGTATTAATAAAACACGAAGTTTTATAAGGTTTCACTATCGGTGAAGCTATTAATTAGTGTCAGAATTACCAAATAACACGTCGTATTTTTTCCCATGACTTTTTTTAATCGGAGTTATAAAAATCATTTCTCGTTAATCAATATCACGTGGCAAGGTGACACTGAGGCCTTGATATTTTATCTACACCGGCTAGATGAAAGAGACGAGCCGACTGTATAGGTACAATAAAGACTTTAGATGTGACCTAGATGCACTAGCTTTGTGACCTAGAAATTATCTATGTCCGTGGGCTGGTGCTAATGGCTTCCAAATAAAATGTGAAAATATTACAATCTCAACATGATTTAATAAGGAGATCTCAACATGATTTATTATGGAGTTATAACTTTGGTAATATTTTACTGCTGTTTTGTGTACATACATAATCACGACTAGGTATTATCCCCGAAGGGTTAGTCAGAGACTAGGCAATAAGGACCGCAAAAGCAGTCCTCTGCCATAGTCGACTGAAACCAAATAGCGACTGAGGGAAGAAAGGGGCTGTTAGTATTCTTTCACCGCTACGCGACACCGTTGTTTAGTGTAATTTATGTTAAGAGGCCTATTACATCTCGACTGTGATTTTTGCTTAAAATGGCCAATTTTGGCGTCATGGATCTCAGAAACAAAAATACATTAACAGTTATGACTTATTGAATAGTGTAAAATAGCTATTGGAATAGTGCGTAGCGGCCTCGCTTTTTGTAAATTTTGCTTAACTTTTTAATTAAACCCAAAATTGCAGAGAAAGATTTTCATAAAGTGCGCGAAGGCACTTTTTTGAGCTCATCGGTTGAACTACTGTACTAAACAAGTGAAATAAAAAATTATAATGTTATCTTTTATATAGTCGAATAGTACGTAGTGGCCTCGGAATTTTTAGATACCATTGATATTATATAGGAAAAAAATCTTATTCTAAACCAAAAAACTTCGAAAATCGCTATAAGTTAACTGTGAATATCTCCTATCTACGATAATATTATTGAGCAAAATGTATACCACAGTAATTGTTACTTCATGAGGAATAAAGATTTTATAATGAATTTATTATCCTATTTCGATAAAAATGATAAATACAACTGCAAAATTACTACAAAATGCGATGCGCCGGCCGTCCAAATTCAACTTATGCTCACTGAATGGAGATTTGTAATATTATGCACAAATTTATTATCCTATTTCGCTAAAAACGATAAATACAACTGCAAAATTACTACAAAATGCGAAAATGGGCATTTTACGCAAAAATCACATTCGAGATGTAATAGACCTCTTAATAGCTAGTGTTAATAATATATTATATTAATAATAATATATTAACACTAAGGCACAGAATAAATATTAGTACAGAATAAATAATAGTACTACGTACAGAAGTTGCACTCTTTTGATGTTGCAGAAAGCCGCCGTTTTAATAACCTACAATATTAGAAAGGCACCGTGTGCATTCGAAATAGCGCTTTATCGCCCTACGCGGACAGTAGTTAATACTTTGTGGTGCGTTTTGTACCGAACGTACCTACGCCGCCGACTCGTGTATTAGGGATGACAGCAAATAGACTAAATAAACATATCTACGCAACCTTAGTAAGTAATTTATTCTGCACACCAAGTAAAATGTAGTTCTGTAAGTACTTACCTATTCACCTATTTAACAAACAAGCACTTAAAGTCTTAGAAACAAGCAAACACTGCACGATATGACGAGTTGAAGATATAACGAAAACAAAACGGAAACCACATTTTATTACGTTATATATATTCTATTACCTACACCATGATAAGTACTGGCGATTTTAATTCTTACGAACTCACTATAAATATAAGTTACGCAGGTAGGTTAGGTACCTTCTACATCACAACAGTCACAGCACAGGTCACAGACTCACGATCGCATGGCAAAATAATTTACATAAATAAGTAATGACATACCTCCCTACCTTTACTTTCGTATTACCTATTTGTTCTGTAAACAAACTTAAGTTTAAAATAAATAAAATATAATTATAGGTACCTTATAGAATCTTACGGTAACGTAAAAAAAGATACCTTCGAATCTTTCTGTTTATTTCGACAGCCTTTCACACAACAATAATAATTATTGTTGCATTACACCATTATTACGGAACTCGTGGATTAAATGATATCGGAGAGGTAGTTATTTTTAAACAAATCGAAATTGCGATCCGAGACCACTTCAAACTATGCCTGTGGGCTGTGCGTGTGCTCGAAAGCGCGCTGGGGCCCTGAGTCCCTGGCCGATTTACAACGCCGCGTTATCGCGCGCTGTAGGTGCATTTCGCGGTAGGTATGACGGAGTGCAAGATGCCTGACTAAGGGCGCTTTCAATTTAGCAGGACGTTGGGGCACCGGGATGGATCATGTTATATTTGCTGTCCCTTGATTCACATATAGAGTATACACTATTGAGAAACACGCACGGCTGCGATCCGTTTGTCGTAGGTACGTAGGCCAGAATACCCAGGTCGTTACCAATAAATAGTCTGTTTCAAGTGTAACTTGAACCATGTCGGTCCTGCTCCAAACGCTTTAATTGAAAGCAGCTTAAGAGGCCTATTACATCTCGACTGTGATTTTTGCGTAAAATGCCCAATATTGGCGTTATGGATCTCAGAAACAAAAATACATTAACAATTTTGACTTATTGAATAGTGTAGAATAGCTATTGGAATAGCGCGTAGTGGCCCGCTTTTTGTAAATTTCTAAATCTTTCCTCTTTAAAATATTAGTATAGATGAAGGGTCAACACGCTATCTTAAGCGTATCTTTTTAATTACGGATTCGGATAAGTATTATTGGCCATAGTTAGTTCGCGATTCAACGCAAGCCTATTATTTCCATGGAGCTCCTGAAGTCTCTGTATCGTCATCTTCAGCCCATAAATGTCCCACTGATGAGCACAAGCCTTAATACATGATAACAGTACAAGAGGACAATGGGCCATAACTCACCACGCTGACCCAATGCGGGTTGGTAGGTTTTCTGTATAAAAGTTTTAAAATTACACTTAGATTAAAATGTTTTTAAGAGATTTAAAGTAGACTGCGCACTTTTGAGGCCTCCCTATAATTCCATGTTTCGAAATATCGCTTAAGTCATAAAAAGACTTCATTTTGTTTTAACATGCGGGTACTAAGTAACTAAACCAATGGACACTTGACATTTACTTTACACAAATCTAAAAAAAAATTGCCTGTTACCATATAGGTACACTATAAGGACTTCGAAATGTCCAGATAAAATAAAATACAAAAATATACACTAGTAAATACAAAGTAATTTTTTCACAGGGCGCAACATATTCTATTTTATTCAACCCTATTCTATTATCTTTATTCTCGATTAAAACCTTAGTGGCTGTCTTTCCTGAAGAAATAACACAGTTTACAGCCTTAATGCGCCTGTCTGTATGTGTTGAGAGGCCATAAAGACACGCTAGTGGGGTATGGTGGTCGTAAAGTTTGAGCCAATCACGTTGCGCCACTCAACCTATCCGGTAGGGTTGTCAAACGCACACCATACTGAAGGTCGCTGGTACTTCAGGGTCTTCCTAATTTAAAATAGCAGCTAACTAATTATGTTTTAATTTATGCATTTTTCTTTGTTTTGTATGTTGTTTTTTTGTGCTTTAAATAAGTACATTATCTTAAATAAGTTCATAATCAATTAATACATTATACTTACGCGAATGTTAAAGTCTATTCTAACCTACGATAATAATTTGTTGGCCTTGGAAAACTTCACATTTATCTACCATAATAAAGAAAGGTGATAATGCCAGTGAAACTACGCTTATTAATTCCCTAATAAAAACTCGTCTCTCACTTCGACCCTCACGTTTCGATCGAGAATGACTTAGTAGTAACGTTTGTGTAGAGTCGTATTAAAAGAATTCGAATGATTCTATGCGTTTTCAGGATTAAGTTTTGAAATTGAACCTTTTCAAAAACACACAGTAGGCAAAGCTTTTCAATGATTTCTGTCTTTTTATTTTCGAAAATACTACAAATAATGGAAAGATATATCGATAAAATAATTAAGTGCGCTAACCAAACCAAACGGGTGTCATGTGATTACACTACTTTAATAAACTTACCTATTTATTATCACCTGTAATTTTCCTGAGCAATAAACAACTTTAAACGTTGTTTTAAAAGAAGGTCAATTTTACGCCTCCCCTAAAATATGTAACAGTGACAGCCCTATGGAAGGTTACGTGCGCTTGTGTTAATTATTATTATTACACTGCAAATGATGTTGAATGACGATACTCTTGATGACTTTGGTTTGTAAGTATTCATTATTTATGATTACTCTAACGTTGCAAGTACATTATCGTGCTATTCAAAATAGTTTTCAGGAAAAGAACTTGAGCTAAGTAGCTGAATACATCATATTCTGTCATTGTAATTAGGTACATTATCTTATTGTAACATAGATGTATGCAAGCGTATATTTGTAGAGCATCTCTGAATGCTTATTGACCGTAATAGCAAGTCGTGTTAAGTATGTATTTTATACTAACTGTTATCCACTACTCCGTTCCTTAGGACTACACCAGCTCACAGGAATCTATTAACCTGGATAGAAAGTACAATATTTCCTAATCTGAGACATGGTCTGTCTATGTGTAAAATTTCATACAAAAGTTTTGTTTTTCTCATTGAGGCACAGCATATTATTTATATAAATATCACTTATACTTATTGCTGTGTGACATAGTGGCTCTACCAAAGAATACTACCAACCGATCTCTTATCTTGGGTGTCGTAAAAACGGACTAAAGACTGCACATACATCCAACAGCATAGAGCGGCGATGGCCTCATTACCTGTTACGCTAAGCACATGTACAGTCGCTATTTGGTGAAAAGTGGACTATGGCAGAGGACTGCTTTGGCTGTCCTCATTGTCTAGTCTCTGACTAACCCTTCGGGAATAATAGTCGTGATTATATGTGTGGCAACAAAGTACCACGGTAATAATTTAAAGAGTGGACTTACTTAGGTGTTGGAATCAAACTATTAAATCCAATGATATTATATGAGTAGATACGTTGCCTGCCATCCGTAGTGACTAGAACAAATCCAGGTAATTGCCTGGACCTCACTCAGTCACACGTCTGTCATTGTCACGTCAATACGGTCTTTACCGTTATGAGTTTTTGTGTTGTTATTTGGATAAAAATTATACTGCAACCTTATGAGACAAGATTTTTTTTTATTTTTTCTCGTAATTATTGTAAAAATAAATCTAAAATATAAATTTTCATTTAGTGAGTACATTTGCCCTGTTGCCAATTCGATATGCATGAGTGAGACGCGTGTACTATGTAAGAGAGAGACGTTTCTGTGAGAGTGAAAGAGAGAAAACAATGGCGGCCGAGATGGCGCATAAATTCAATGAGCTCATTGGTCAACTACCTTAAAGAGTATACAAAACTTAAAATATATGTTTCTTTCTTTTTAACAACAGGCTAATGATATGATTACATTTATTTTCTTTCCCTTTCGACGTCATTACGTCATAAAAACAATTTCGCCATTTTTAAATGCAATTCGTTCAGGTGTAACTAGTCTATATATAAAAGGTCATTGATTAAATCACACAATGCTTTCGGTATTGTAATCTGCCTTGGCAACTACCCATAATATGGCAAAAAACACTTACTTCGACCAGCTTTCTGAGGAGACGCGATCTGGGGCTCGTTCTGCAGTTCTTGGTTCGGTTTTGCAGGAAAAGATTTTTTATACGTATTTTTACGGTGAACACGCATTATTTTCAGCAGCAGCAGTTTAGACAGTTTTTTATCAGAACAAAAGAAAAACGCCAACTGACACGGCGTCAGAAGAAAAAAGATGCGCTCCAAATCCAGCCAGCTTTGGCAAGGAGGTTTTATGCCATAGTATAAATAATCGCTAAGACAGATATTGAACAATATGTATGCTTATAAGGGTGATGGCCTTATTAGCTATCACGCTGAGCACATGTGCAGTTGTAATTTGGTGAAACGTGGACTATGGACTGCTTCTACAATCCTCATTGCTCTCTGACTTACCCTTAGGGTATAATTAGTCGAGAATCTATGTATCCATGTATGTACTCTTCCTCGACGACCTCTTTGGTGGAGTGGTTAGCACGGGTTCATTTCGCGGTCGGGACAATTTAGAGAATAACTGCTTTTCTAAATTGATTTCGAGTCTGGGTGTTTTTTCTATTTTTTTTTTATTTGCAACGGGTAAGCGCTTGGCCTTCATCTCACCTGATGGTAAGTGACGATAAGGCCGAAGGTGGAAGCGCGCTTCACCCGGAATCCTCAACCACTGAGGAACTGGCTATCTTATCTCAAACTGTCGGAACACAACAATGCTATAAACATCGTTGTTATGGCGACAGACTTAGATAAGATGGTGGTAGCTAGCCAGGCGGACTTAACAGCCCTACCACCAACCAAACCGAGCACACAAAGATGTACCCCCCCGCTGGGAATCGAACCCGGGACCTCTGGGTCTGAAACAGGTAGCTTAGCCACTAGACCACAGAGGTGGTTAAAATTATGTGTATTTGTCTGTTATCTTACCATATTAACAAGTTTAAAAAGAATACAAACTTATCTTGGGCTAGACAATTGGTGTGAGCGTAAACAAATTTAATAAAAAAAAAACTAATAATATACTTACTTACTTACTTTGTAACACAAAATAAGTATAATGAATAAACGACAAAACTGATTAGCAGGCTTCTCCCATCGGTTCGGATAACTGCTACGCGCGTAGCATCACGTTTGTGTGTGGGTAGACACAAAATGGGACGTAAATATACGAGTATATAGGTCGCGACCTCTGCATGTGGACATGTACCAAATTAAAGTCTAAGCATGTGTTTGTGTATAGTCATATAGTGAGAATGAAGATCCTTCCAATCTGTAAACGTAAACAGATAGGTTAACGATTCTCGCTTGTTGGTCCACTGCGACAGTCAACGTTTCATCAAGTTACAGCTGCGCATGTTCTCAGCTCAGAGGAGTTCGATGGCGAATCGGCTAGCACGTTCGGCTTGCGATCTTGCTCGCTAAGCAACTTTCAAGTCAAGTCAAGTCAAGTCAAAATATATTTATTCAATAAACTCAATTAATAAGTACTTTGAATCGTCCAAATCTTTTTTAACCTACCACCCATTCAGGACATAATTTTTTAACTGTGGCAAAGAATGGGCGCAAGAAACCACAGCGCACAAAAGCAACGACATTTACAAACAAAAAAAAGAGTATGTCGTTACCAGGTCAATACAAAATATGAATTTAAAAATAAAAAAATGATGCAATACAAAATTACAATACAATGTAGTATCAATTAAATAAAGACAATTAGAAATAGCTGTTGGAGTGCTTGGAGCATTTCAGATCCAGGCTGTTTTGTCTTCTGTGTAATCTGACACTTTATAATAAGCTTTTTTATAAAGCTTTTCTTTGATTTTGATTTTAAACTCACACGTGACACACGAAACTGAAACAAACATCAAACCTGAAACAAAAATCAAAATACTTTGTTTTATATCAGCATAGTTATTGTTTATAGCGGACAAACACGAAACTGTCATCTGTCTTCATTGGTCGTTAAAATGGAAACGGAACAAGTATCATCTTATGTTGCCCAAGGGCATTGATTCAGCAAAAGACTGAAATCTTTTCTGTACCTGCACGTTCCCAAACTGAACCACCAATGCAAGTTGCCATTATACCATAGATACCAAAGGTACAGACTTTAGAGTACATATAGGTTATAACCTTACTCTAATAAGGGTGGATTCGACCAAACTGGAATAAGATTTACTCCGAGATTAGTCTATACAAATTTGGCGTTTAATCTAGATATAAGACCTTATTCCAGTTTGGTCGAATCCACCCTAAGTGCCTTACAAATAAACAAAGAATAAGCTACGAATAGTTATTCCGTATTATGTTCCTGTCATGTAAACATATTTTCAAATTAGAGAAAAGGGAAAAAACACGGAATAACTATTTCGAACTTATATCTGTTTATTTGTAAGGCACTTATATAGGGTATAGCAGTGAGCTAAGCGCATGGTAAAGGGAGATTTCGTCTTCTGTCGGGTAAAATAAATAAGTAGTACATTAGCAAGCAAGCCATTTTATCTACATCTTTTTCATTCAGATTGCGTAGTTTTAAATGTTATTATGTATAAAACGTAAATGTGGGTCGGGCGCACTCGCAGCCGCGTCTCAATGCAAAAATGTCGAAACTACACGCTCGGTGCTTCGTAAACAGGCAAGTCAAATAAATCCATAAATCTTTTGCTTAAAGCAATATTTACGTTACAGCGATCCTGAAATAGCGTGACACGATCTAACACCATTTCTTTGTCGATAACGCGATGTTAGTAAATCTAGCGGTTCATTTTTAATATTTTGATATTTTAAATATTTTTACATACATGGATATAATCACGACTATTATCCCCGAAGGGTTAGTCAGAGAGCAATGAGGATAGGAATAGCAGTCCTCTACCATAGTCCACGTCTCACCAAATAGCGACTGTACATGTGATCAGCATGAGAGTGGTGAGTCCATCGACGCTCTATGCTGTTGTTGGATGTATGTGCTGTCTTTATTCCGTTAGTCGCCTTTTACGACACCCAAGGAAAGAGGTGGCAGTATTATTTAATAGTAAAATAGTTTTATTTTGGAGAAATAGGGCAAGTGTGAATAAAAAACGTAATTAATCAAAAAAAGTAGAGGTTCTAGTATAGTCTGAAATCTTGTATGTAACTTTTAAAGTAATGTATTAAAGTAGATGCTTAATAAGATATGTATATTTTAGATCAGGATCTCTCGCTACGTTTTATAATAATCACATGTCATCATCATCAGCCGAAAGACAAAGGACAAACGAATCCCTCGGCCCCGAGCATCACCACATCGGGTCTTGTGCAGCTCGCATCCAGCTATAATACATTTAACTATTTCATAACTTTCAGACACGTTGACTGCCAAAAAACCAGACACAATTGAAATTTAATTGTTTGTTGGTCACCGGTAACCCCCATGGCGCTTAAAGTCTTAATGGTCAATTAAATTATTAATTTAAAAAAAAAATGTAGATTTTCCATCCTTTTAATCCACTCCGATCATAACTTTTTCTCAAACATGCTCGTGCAGTTTAATTGTTGCTCATATTAAGTTCTTTTTATTTTTTCGGGTCACCGGAATCAAAACCGGTACTACGCCCACAAAACCCGCGACTTAATGGCATCGCGAAAAAGTTCTTTGGGACATCTACCTATATTTTTTTTAGCATTAAGCAACTACCTCCTTAGTATTGGCTGTTTTATGAATTATCTATCAAAGTGGTCCTTATGAGGCGGGAAAAGGCCAATTTTGGCGTTCTGATCTCAGAAACAAAAATACATTAACAATTTTGACTTATTGAATATTGTAGAGTAGCTATTGGCGTAATTCGTAGAGGCCTCGCTTTTTGTAAATTTTGCTTAACTTTTTAATTAAGCTCTAGATTTAACTACTGTTCTAAACAAATGAAATATAGAAAATAGGGTGTTATCTCTTAAATAAACGTATAGTTCGTAGCGGTCTCGGAATTTTTAGATGTCATTGATACTATATAGAAAAAAATCTTATTCTAAACCAAAAAACTTCGATAATCACCTTAAGTTAACAGTGAATTTCTCCTATCTACGATAATATTATTGAGCAAAATTTATATCAGAATAATTGTTACTTCATGAGGAATACAGATTTTATAATGAATTTATTATCTCATTTCGATAAAAACGATAAATACAACTGCAAATTTACTACAAAATGCGATGCGCCGGCCGTCCGAATTCAGCTAATTCTCGCAGAGTGGCGATATTGTAACATTAAGCATGAATGTTTTATCCTATTTTGATAAAAACGATAAATACAACTGCAAAATTACTACAAAATGCGAAAATTTGCATTTTACGCAAACATCACATTCGAGATGTAATAATCATCTTAATAATTTTAAAGTGAAATCGGTTTCGAGTTTTCAGGTAGTTACCTATTCACTAATTTTTTCACGGAAAAAAACGGCAGTTAATAATATTACTACCACAAAACAAATATTGTTGTAGGCATGTCAAACATCGGCTTAATTTGGGTTTTTTCCACATTTCGATGAATTTAACAACGTTAGGTACTTTAAATAACAATAATACTTCTTGTTATCAAAAAAAATATTAAAGGAACAATCGTAGATTGTTGCTGATTCAGTATTTCAAACATAAAATATTATTAGGTATGTCGGTTATAAATTTCTTGCTCTGAGAATGCTCTTCTCTCTTGATTGTTGTAAAACTTAATATAAATAAAAGGAGAGTAGGTGTCTCCAGAAAACTTATTCACAGAAAACAATAAACAACAATGAACCAACTCTCTGATTGTAGAAGGAAAATACAATACTGACATACTAACCCTGCGGTACATTTTTTTACGTGTCACGTGAAAAAGCTTTACTAACACAAAAACCGCAACAGCTTAGTTCTGCGGCTACATTAGCGGCCAAAATAACGTCACGTAAGAATGCATTAAGAAGAAATTAAAATTACCGAAAAAACCTAAACACTAAACTGTAACGTGCGTGTAACTTTAAAAATGACATTGAGGATCAAGTATAAACTCCGGATCCTCAAGAAGCTTAGATATAAGTTCCTTGTTGATCCTAGACTCACCAATCGTACAGAAAAATATTTGTTAATTCTCAATTTCGCTAATGGATATTTCAATAAACATTTCAATAGCTTAACTCTATCGTGATTTGCATTCAAGGCGAAGTCGGATAACGTCTGTTGATGATATATGTGGACGCACGTACCCATCGCTCGGTCAGATGTAATTAAACTAGTGCTTTGTGAGTCTCCAGGTATTATCATTTTATTGGTTTCCCGTCGTAAAGCGCGCTAGGTCACCGCCAACAAAGTGTTGCCTCATGATCGATAGTTGCAGTTTTCCGCTAGTGAGGTGTGCGACTGTGCGTGGGAGTGACTTTTAACTTGGTGTTTAATGGATCTTCACTATTTTTGTGGCCTCAAGTATATTAATGTTTTATAGGTTAGCACTATAATGCATTTATTTGTGTATAAAACACTAATCTAACAAATGAGTCTGTCACTTATTATTTAATATTAATGAATGTTTGCTATTTTATGGCCTCAATTAGTAAGTATACATATAATTTTAATAGATTTTTTTTTGTGTGTTTTATTATTTTAGTGATTCGCTACACACCATTTGATATAATATATTTCTAATTAATAATTATACTTACCAATAAAATATAATACATTGATTAACATTCAATTAGACCTCGTTTTGATATACAACACATCCTGTACTTACTGATCACAAACTTTATCTTCGTTTTTGAGTGGTTTTTCATGCTGCACAGCCTTATAGTTTGATAATTTAAAACTTTAAGGTGTGGAAAATATTCGGAGCTAAGATGAAACACACAGTTAATTTCCTATAAAGATGCCATTTTAATTAGAAGGCATATTATTTACGTTGAATGAATGTCAGCTTTGGTCTCTGTTTGTAATAAATCGGATACATCAATCGTGACTGCTCACATCGCTCGAGCATTAAATGTTAATATTAAACATCATATACCGAAGGTTGTGGTTAAGGCTATGAATCCACTTAGAGGAAATAATTTATAGACGTCAACGCATGTAAACAAAAATACAAAACAACCAATGAAAACTTTAAAATTATTTTTTTTCTGGACTCGGTTAAATTGGATCTTTTGTTTCATGTTGTTTTTAAAGTGTACAAAAAAACAATACAGAAATTTTAATTCGGAAGACGAGCCAAAAAGGTTGGCGCGTTGCAGGTTGCCAACACTAGTACCGGAGAAGAAATTGTAAAGAGTTACAGATGTAATTTGTTTTTTAAGTGTGCAGCCAAATCTAAAGTAATTAGTACCTAACTTTATTGTATACGTTTATTTAACTTAGCAGCCGCAATTTTATATATTTGTTAATGAAGCTAAGCAGTCTCTGTTGCAGATAAAGTTATCCATAAAACTTTTGTGTAATATTTTGCCAGTGACGAGAATGAATAGAGTTTCACTACTTGGTATTACTCGTATTCTATAGATAGGTATATAATGAAACAAATAAGTAGGTACAACAACAAAATTGGACTTTCTATACAAATTAGCATAAGAATGTATAATTTATTTATTTAGTAAGTTTATTAAAGTTACAAATTATTATTATTATGTTTCTATGGTGATTATTGATTATGCTAAAGTATTTAATATGGTGTAACGGGTATACCTATATACACATTTTCAGTTTGATTTTGCATTAATTTGGTTTTCCTCTTGTGATTAGATACCGAACATACATTTATATTTAGAATGCAAAAAGATACTTATCATATTACCTATATGTAGGTACTTATGCACAAACTCTTAGTTATTTTAAAATGGTTAAAATAACTTTAGTGTTGTTATCTACATTTTTGAATATAACAATTTTAGATTTAGGTTTGTTACTACTTAACTACATCTATATTTTGTCAACTGACCTCCACACATCATTTTGAAGATGGCACCCAATGATGATGATGATGACTAGACATCATTTTCTAATTATCTAATTAAAACATACAATGTAACACAACAAAAGCCATCACAAGCCTGTCCACTCAGCGACAGGTTTAAAGGGCCTCTAACATCGAAACTGGTTATCATTAAAGCATCATATAAAACTGATCAAACTGTTACACAATTTTGAACCTTGCGTGATTAGGGTTAGAATACAATTCGTAGATAAGTCGTAGGCGTTAAGTATACGTATGCCCGAAATGCAAATATCGTATAGTCTGCAGAGAATTTGCCCGGACAATGGTTGCCAAACTTCCTTTGTTCCAGAGCGAAATCGGCTGAGACTGTAGTGGCGCCGTGCCTTATATTATGTGTGTAGATAAAGACTAAGCTCCAGACTAGACATTAGACGGGTTTATCGCCCATTAATGCCCACTGAACTTGCCTCTTATTACAACGAAGTAATACGAGAGTATAATCTTACTGGTGGTAAAAGAGCTTTGCTTACAACAATGTAATTATTTAACAAATACTGCAGTTAAACGGTAATTTAATGAATCTATTATTAATAATGTGAATAGATTCATTGAGGCTGCATAGTGTTTAGTAATAGTTCGTGTAATTCAATGTTCTAGGAATGGCATTCATTCATAGTTGCTTCTCAACAAATAAGGAGTCTAATAAAGTTCGAGTGATAATTTTATTCAAGGTTTTACATTGCGGTGAAGCATCGTGCCACGCCTTTGTTGAATTATTTATGTTTATGTCTAAAATTTAAAGTCTAATGCTGGATATTGCTGTTAGGTATGTATGCTGGTTAGGTAGATAATTCAAATAAAGTGCACGGGTTTCCCTAACACTCTAAAAAATTGTTTTCAAATAACTATCAATTTAAAAAATCAAAGCTATCACTCCAAAAACTAAATGCAGTTTTTCACCAAACAAATTCTCTCAGAGAAATTTACTCGTAGGTAGAATACGGCCGCGCGCAATAAACTTTATCGAACTCCTTATCTGTGCCGCTCGCGAGCGCGCTTGTGTGAGTGAACACACCCACCGGCTGACGCGCCGAAAATGCGCGCCCGACCGATAGTTTTTGTCCGCTGCGAGTGTCAAGGACGAGCGCGCTTCTGTTGCTGGGCGGTGGGCACGAACACGCCGGATCACGATCGATTCGACTTTCTTTGTATCGAACTTTTTGCTGTCACTTGTGGAGCTTACGTTGAAGAGGTTTTGCTTTTCAGCCAAATTTGAATTTCGAACAAAAGTTATCTAATAAAAACAAAACAAAACAGAGCTTAGCTCGGACCTTTAGTCCGAGGAGCTAAGAATCAGAACGTTTGATGTCTTATAAAAGTTAGATGGGTTTAATTTTTGTTAATCCCTACAGCATTTTGATAGAAAATTAGTAAAAGTCAGATTTATCATGTTTATTAAAAACTAAGTACATAGGTACATATTAATAGAATTATAAAAAAACTATGTGACCAATGATAGTTTATAATATCATTGTATGTGACGAAGTAAAACCCTTTCTTGCGAAGAGCCATAGACTTCTTTCGTGTGCTCTTCGTGAGTGTTAAAATAATATTATTAATACGTAAAGAGTCCCAGAATGTTTAAAACAAGAAGTTGTATATCTATACTTATTTAAAAGATAAGACCTACCTACTTATCTAAAATTTGGTGTGCTTAAAGCTATAATGTGAAAGGTAGCTATTAATTTACTAAGGTAAGTAAATATTTGAACTACTGCCAGCAATCGCATTAGCATTCATCTGAAAAAGTCAATGACATTACGTAAAAGAACCAGTACATTTGGTAACCAAACATGACGTATCCGCTGTAACTAGTAGGTACATCAGTAGTAGAAAAAAAAACATTATTACCATCACACAGTTGACACAAAGCAGATCTCAAATGTATTTATCGTTTACAGCATTTAATTCGTTTGTAAGCGTCTTGAACCGACCATAGAGGTTATCTTATTATTTATAAATAACAAGCACCTTTGTTAGCAAAGCAAAGGCGAGCCGACTAATGTGCCCGCTACTATATTATTATTTATTATCTGTAAACATTAAAATAACAAATGTTCTAAGAAGGTATGTATCACTTGAGCTCTATACATCGGCCTTTTTGATTTAATCAGTTAATGAAAAAGAAAATTTGTATGGCATTGCTATAAAAAAAACATCATTGGGCCAGCGTGGTAGGTTATGGCCCAATCACCACATAAGTATGCTGTTGTACATATGGGAGCCTGTGCCCATCAGTGGGACGTTAATAGGCTGATGATGATGATGATGATGATGTATGGCACAACAACATAAGTAGGTAACAAACGAGGTGATCTGCAACGTTACCATACAAATAGTCGTTTTTATTAACGCGAATGATTTAGAGAATAAAATTCGCACTCGGGATTTGTATGGTTGACAATACAACCAAAAGTCGCTAAAACAACTGACATTTGATGGAGAGATAAAAACAACCTTTAAAAACGTGTTCAAGCTTACTCATCATGAATTTTATTTACAGTAGGGAGTTTCTCCCGTGTTCTTTAAGCAACAAAACGTGTTGTGAGACTCCATTTTAATTCAATCTACCGTGCAATACTAAATGTACTTAAATATATCTAATACCAATTGAAATTGGCTTAACGCTACACGCAAAGCCATTATACATATAAGTAAAAAAAAATTACAAGTAGCGGTCCACCCGCAACTTGTCCGCGTGGTCCCCGTAGTACCCTTAGTCATATTTCCAAAAAAAAAACTTTTATTCACACCTTGTCCTGATAATTACAAACAACAATATAAATATCCTTATTATTGAATTCACAATGCTATTAGATATACGAGAAAATTATTATTAGATAAAAATATCAACCAGTCTTAGGAAGCTCAAATGGGATCCGAACCCATGACCTTTGGATTGCCGGTCCACTGCTCTAAGCACTAAGCTACCGAGACCCAAGACTCGTTGGATTGCCGGTCCACTGCTCTAAGCACTAAGCTACCGAGACCCTGATTTACCGCTGGCTTACAGCGTAAATCATCAACTACTAGAAAGAATCCAACGAGTCTTGGGTCTCGGTAGCTTAGCGGTTAGAGCAGTGGCCCGGCAATCCAAAGGTCATGGGTTTGAATCCCATTCGAGCTTCCCGAGACTGGTTGATTTTTTTTTTAGTTTTCATTTTAACAATAAAATTATCAAAATAGGTGCAGCCGCTGAAGTGAACACATATTCTTGGAAATTGATTTTTATTTATAGTATAACTAATAAAGGACTTTTTAAAAATAAATAAGTAATCATCAATGCCGTGCAAAAGTATCAGGATGGCATGTTGATCTGTCATAGGAAGCCCACGCTCAAGGATATTATTTCGGCTTAAGAACATCGATTGTCCTAACTCCTAATGTCACTTGCCATAATTCGCTTGACATACAAATCACGGGGCTCTACCACATGAGTAATCATGTCGCTCTACATTCAGGTAGTTAAATCATAATTCTTGTTTCGAATGCAAACTCTATAATAATATGTCACAAACATTATTAGACTTTAAATCACTTAGCATAATAGTTGACATGTCTAATTTCTATTTATATTATGTCAAATATAATTAAAATACTAATTCAGGACAAAATCAGTCAGTTAATAAAAATTATTTAGCAACAAATTTCCCTATCTTCGTGGAACCACGTAGCATTATTTGGATAACAAAAAAAAATACACATCTACTAATCTACTAATAGACGGGTAATTCTTACAAGATGTAAACAACTAAATACTTACTTACTATATGTACAATGTATACTGCATACCAGTCGCACAGATTCAATGCTACTTACATTGAAACCTAGCAACAATTTTACGCCCACGCAGCGAATTTCGCCTTACCACTTAAGGTTAATTTTACGATCGCGTTATTGACCTTAATAGTTCATAATTATCTAAACCTAAATAGTAACAAATCAAAACAGTCGAAAGAGTAACGACGCGGCAGTCCGATTGGTCACTAATTAAAATTTGTAGTCGTATTATAATTTAGCGAGCAGCGCGTCCAATCGGTAAACGCTCGGCTCACTTTCTTGAAACTCTTATGGAATTAAAGGCATGACATTCCTATACTTAATAATCTTTATTAAGCCGCTCCCATGTAAGCGGTTTCGAAACTTCGTCATGGACCTTCGAAAGGAGCATTTTGTTTTGATAGCATCTCTTTCATGTATAAACGTTAAGTCAGAACACGTTCGTTCATAAAATAAATATTATCTGCTATATTTTAACAACCTTTAGATCGAGACAAAAAAAAAGAATGTAGTTACTAGCGTTTTATTGATATTTTATCACGTTTATATCTAAAAATGCAATAACAAAATTCTGTTTAAATCTTGATTACTACCTTTTTTTCTTAAAAGGTACATACAGTACCGGAAATAAAATTATCACTGGACGCTAGGACGCTATGACGTTCCTGATTTACAGGAGCTTTTTATTCTTAGTGAGAACAATCATCTCCGAGGTCATCGGCTGAAGCTATGCCGATCATCACGAGATCAAAAGCCGATGATCAAATTGAGATCTTTTAAGAAGTGTTTCTTGCTGGCTGGAAAAAACCTCATGAAGAAGTCATAAACGCTCATAACAATGATCTTGCAAATATACCGTTCCTTCTTATTCACACGGGACCCTATAATAATGCATTAATGTTAAAGCTGTCTTGATTCGATGTTACAATTCAACAATAACATTATTACATCATCGGATTGTTATTTCAAACACTGAGAGCTTGCTGTTCGGTTGTTAAATGATCATTATTGATCATACAGTGATCAATTTATCAATATCCTCAGTAATACATTGAGTGCGCAAACTTTTAATAATGCTGTTAGCTTTAAACCATTTAAAATAATGGAATTAGTCACGTGACTCGGATATCTTTTTGGTATTTCAATCTGTCATATTTTACTATTGTTGTTGTAGTAAGGATAAATACAATTTGATATAAATATAAATATCATACCACTATACATCATTATTATGTGTTGGCAAACGAGCAAAACAATGCCTTATGGCGGCTAATGAATTATCATTTTACTTGGTACATTTTACATGATTCACTTTTTATTCACCATCATCATCAGCCTACAAGCGTTCCATAGCTGGGCACAGGCGTTCCTGCCAAAAACTGTAAATTTTCAACACTTGTAAACATTTGTTGTAGTGTGAAAGTACAAACTTGAAAAAAAAATCGGAAATTTGCTCCACAAAGCTACACAAAGCTCCTGATTTACTCAACCGTACAAACTGCGGTGGCAGTATTCTCTAAAGAAAAAAAACATCATACTTCTGAACATATATTACCAAACATTGATAAACTCTACACTTGATAACCGTAGATAAATTGTATTATCAATGTACCTATTGAGGTTGCAAAACGTGTAATTAAGAGTTGATTTCGAAACGAAGACGCACAGTAACCCTGCCGTGACCTGCCCAAGGTTTGATTAATGGCCAACTACGCCATAACTCCATGTCCTTAATGGTCTTTCTCCGACGTAAAAAACCATGAAGGATCGCGTGGACAAAGCTTTATTAAATTAAAAAATAAATTCATAACCTCTTTTGTGTTTGTGTGCTGTATAGTGGCGGCTCAATACTGAAAGAAAGAATATAAATGGGAAGAGACAGAAAAAAAGAGTTAAAAGGGACGGAAATCTGATTTTCTTTAAACCCTTTTCAGTCCCTTTCATTGTTATTTCAAAACATGAGTTGATGTGTCGCGTAGTGGTGAAAGAATACTATTTCCATTTCTTCTATTAGGTGTCATAAAAGGTGAATAACGGGATAAAGACTGCACATACATCCAACAGTATAGAGCGGCGATGGGCTCACCACCTATCACGCTGAGCACATGTGCAGTTTCTATTTGGTGAAACGTGGACAATGGCAGTGCTATCCCTTACTCATGACTTAGTCTCTGACTAACTCTTTGGGAATAATTAGTCGTGAGTTTTATATTTTAACGTTTTTATAAAATTATATGAGAGTTGAGTTGACTATAATGTTAATGAGAGTAAGTGAAGCAAATAGGGTTGCCACCCGTACTCTAAAATAGAGTATTGTCCTCTTTTTCATGTAAGCGTACTTTTTAATCTACGACACCATTAAAGTACGCTAAAATACTCTATTACGTAAAAGACAAAATATTTGTTAAATGTCGCAAACAGCAACAAAAAATACGTTTTTAAGGACAAATAAATAAATACTCTTTTATTATGCTATGTAAGTACTTTATTTTTGTTCTAACAAAATCAAAAAATGCTTTATTAGTACCTACTAAAAAAGAGGTGGCAACCCTAGAAGCAAAGGATGTGTGTCAGGATTGTAGCAAGTGGAAATCTGTGGTCTCTGCCTAACCCTCTGGGAAACGGGCGTGATGTATGTATGTATGTTTGTATGTATGTATGTATGTATGTATGTATTTTTAGGTATGTATAAATTATATAAAAAAAGTAAATTAGTAATTTTGCATCTTTGCCAAATATTTATCTATAAGCGCAACTAACAAACTGGCTTACTTTATGTCTATCTGTATGAACATAAATAATACTACTTACATTATCGACAGACTCAGGAAATATGGTGGTAGCAAACCAGCTACACTTAGGTCTAAGCCTTACGTGACCTACAATTTAGATAATCGAAAGCATAAATAGTAATTTAAATAAACACCATTACAGATCTGATTGATCAACCCGCAAAGCGTAGTTATATTTGAATCGTTAACAAAAATGAGCTTGCCTCAAAAGTTTTGCTTTAAATTGTAAAAAATCTGCGCACCTCACGTTTAATTAGACAGAACGCGTACTAATCCCGGTAATGTAACAAAATATTCGTTCACTACGCCGCCGGTCTGGTATCGTGCACTATTTGACAGATTAATTAATGACCGAGCCTTATTCACCTTGAGATAGAGTAGACATTGTCGGAATAGCCGTTCCATTGTGTGGCTACGGCCACTTATTTGTCAGCGGTTGGGTTCCGTAGTCAATGGGTTTTCGGAGTTACGGTGCGCTAAACCTTTTTATTAGTATACTAATAGATCCGACAAACGTTGTCCTGCCGAAATCACAATGACAACTCAACTGACAGGAAAAAGATCAATATCGCGAAAAAGAAGTAAGAAAACAGCAAACGTTTAAAGAAACCAATTAATACCTGTATTGCACGACATCTTTTTATTTTTTAAAGTTTTCTTGAGGATGTTTATTATTTTTTCTCACCGTTTAAATCTTCCTTGAACTTCCACAAATGTTTCAAGATCAAAATTAGAATTAGAGAGTAGTCATTCTCGAGTTTTAGCGAGACAAACGAACAGCAATTAATTTATATATATATAGATGTTTCACGTTTGTATTACATACATACTTAGATTCATGTTATCAGCAAAGGGTTAGTCAGACAGTCAGACTAGGCAATGAGGACCGCAGAAATAGTCCACTGCCATAGTCCATTCTCGATTTATACTACCTCTTCTATTAACCGTGTCGCGTAGCGGTGAAAGAATACTACCACCCCCTTTCTTCCCTTGGGTGTCGTAAAAGGCGACTAACGGACTAAAGACTGTACATACATCCAAAAGCTTAGAGCGGCGATGGGCTCACCACCTGTCACGCGTGCAGTCGCTATTTGGTGAAAAGTGTACTATAGTAGAGGACTGCTTTTGCTGTCCTCATTGCTTAGTCTCTGACTAGGTAACCCTTCGGGGATAAAAGTCTTGATTAAATGTATGTATGTATTTATGTCTTGTATTATTATCCAGGTACCATCTTTTTAACATTTCAAAACATAATTTTATGTAACACTTAAGCTATGGTATTATAATTCCTTTTTTTTAAAAACACTGCTTTATGTTTCCCTGGTGGGATGGGATCATCAACTACATAAAAAGGAAACAAAAAAGATCGTAGAAATTATTGCAACGACAAAACACCCTGCCCTCTTTCGGTGAAAATTGGAAAATTTCGACGTACCACCGTTTTCTACAGGGCGATTTATCTCCGAATTATAATAAGCCATCATCATTTTTATCATTCATATAATTATCCCCGAAGGGTTAGTTAGAGACTAGGCAATGAGGACAGCAAAAGCAGTCTTCTACCATAGTCTATGTTTCACCAAATAAACTTTAGTAAATCCACGCAATTATATAAAAAGTTTATTAAAATTTCGTGATTGTATTTACTACGACCTACCAAGATAATTATTATATCTGGCCGTCCTCATAACTGTCACTTCCCAACGAGCAAACGTGTATGCCAATCTTCAAGCATTTCAATCCAATTATTTTTGGACACCTCATAACCTTAAAGATAATTGCATTTTAATATTAAATTAGGTATCTCGTTAGACAATAAGACAAAATGTCGATATTTATATGAATGTTCTGTTTCATTTTTACATATTAATTTATCCTGACGTTTCGAACCTTTACAGGATCCGTGTTATTCAACAAGCGTAGTAACTTATTTCTTATAATATTATCAAAATATTTTGGTGGGAGAGCTCCGTTCGCGCTTCGCCGTTTTTTGCCGCCGATTTTTGATTAAAATGTGTTGTTTCCGCTCTGCAGCTAATGGCAGAAGCATTCTTTTGTTACGTTATGTTAAACAACTATGTTGAAAAATATGTCCTTCGCTACAAGTGAATAACAATGAGCCTCGAATAGACACATTTGTTATTATGTGGGCACAATGCATTACGACTTATGGCGCGCGTGATTAATGATGTTGAAAGGGAAAAAACGCATAACATATGAGATAAGATTATGATTTTCGAAGCAATCTGAGGTGCTGATCTTGTTATACATATTTTTTGTTAATTGATTTATTTTTAGGGATGCATAAACCGACAGCCTTTTAATTACTATGTTTTTGTTGTTACCCGTAACAATTATTTTAGTAGGCGTTCTATATTTTTATATGCTTCAGTTTAATCTTATCTGATTACTGAAATAGATAAATGTTGTAGACAATAACTTGATAAAATACTCAGAAACACATTCAAAGTAATGGAATTAAGCCGACACGAGCCGAACGGCGCAGCAGGCGCGGTCAAATAAAACTAGGTGACCTATTTCTCGCATACGCGCCGGGACGAAAAGACCAATCAACCTTCTCTACAACGCTTGTTAAGTCGTTTTTCAAATAACGATCTCGACCCCTTTCTTCGAGTCCTTGTTCAGTGTCCCTCTCACACCCGCACAAAACGATGCGAGGGAAAGAGGACAACACACTCCCCAGAAAGCTGTTAAGTTGGAAACGACGCAGTCGCCTATTACCCTTTTAAATGAAACGATAAAATGTAGACTATGTTAAACACTTAACGGAGAAAAATGGCATACATTTATCAAGACTCATTTAAACCTACGCAGTGTACAACGGATACATTTATGTTATTTCTTTTCCCTTTTCGGGTGCGGACGTCCTACTGCCTACCTACCTGTTGGATTTGCATATTCGACGTAAATGTGTTTGCTGCGGCCCACACAGCCTTATCGCTTCGCAAAAGGTATCAACAATGAGAGTGACCAAATCAAAAAGTCCATTCACACCGGGCATGAAAGCGCGCCTTTATTATCCAACAACATGTGATATTTCTCGGACAATTCGCAACTCAACTTTCCAATCGTTTGGAACACCTTAGTCCAGGAATCTTGGCCAACTGTTTGTACAGATGTGTTTAATTTGCTCAACATACTGCTACCGACCAACTCAACATTGCGCAAAGCCATTTGCTTTACAGTTTTTATCTGACACTCATAAAACATGACCCACCTGAAAATAATCGGAGTCATCTAAGAGAACACTTAGATAACTATGAATGCTTTGCCTTCTACGGTACGGCGCGGCATTTTTCCAAGACTGTCTTGGCCTCGGGAAACTGCTGGTCGCATCTCGCGTGTATGTGTATGCGGCCGATGCATTTTCCTCACTATCCGCGAGTGGAATAAGTAAAACGCTCCTCGCGACTATGTAGGTTATTCTGACTCGGTGCTTTATTGTGATTACGTGCGACAGATATGAGATATACAGATATACAGGCTGGGTCAAGGCGGCAGACAGCTTTCGACTCCGCCAGCTATATATGGAACTAGCATATTTAGCTCCTGTTCGATCGCAAATAGCATGAACGAATGTGTTTGTCACGAGCTCGTTCCAATTATGCGGTGCGACACCTAATTTCCACATAATGTTGTCTGATCCGAAGCCGTGGTCACGGTGCTTGTTAATTGCTTAATCCGTGCATGTCCTTGTACGAGAGCAGTAATATCCAGCGCGTTATGCCAAACAATGGTCTAGGCTACGCGCGACGCTCACGCGGAAGAGCGTTAAAACGCGTCGTAAAAAGCGCGCGTAGTTTCATTTTTATGGCGCGCATTCAATTGGTGCCTCTAAAAAAGCGTTTTATTGGAGTCGCATCCTGGCACCGAGGTCGCGATGCCCAGATAGCTCTAATTAAAACGCTGCGTCCACTGTTGCGAAAGCGTGGCCCATACGAAATGTGTGCTGGCGTAATAGCATATGCCCTTCACAAAAAGCTGTATACAAGTTGAAAAAAGTCACTCCACCCTGATATTGTAACGAGTTATACTATGTTCTTATTTCAACACACATATCTTAGTATGTTTTCGTCAAAATGGTATCTACTTAGCTGATAGTAATATTATCACCATCATCGTTCTACAAACGTCCAACTGTTAAGCTCAGGGGCCTTACCGTCGATTCTTAGAGCAGTAATACTTTAATCTTGACGACTCGCACGTTTTCAAGGCATACCTACAAATTCCCATTCGATTTTTGCATAACAAGATTAGGAATACTTTATTATTGAAATTTTGAGTTCACAATGCTATATAAATATAGGATAAAATGTTTACTAGAAAAAAATCAACCAGTCTCAGGAAAGCACGAATGGGATCCGAACCCATGACCTTTGGACTGCCGGTCAACTGGTCTAACCGCTAAGCTACCGAGACCCCAGAAGACTAGTTGGATTCTTTCTAGGAGTTGATAATTTACGCTGCAAGCCAGCGGTATTACGTCACTGAGTCTGAAGGTTTACCTACCCTCACAGTCGAAAAAAATACTATTGCAAGTATTTAACAATCGATAAACACGTAATTGCTTATAAATATCTTTATTATTGATATTTTGCAATCACAATAGATAGGTATATGATAAAATGTTTACTAGAAAAAAATCAACCAGTCTCGGAAAGCTCGAATGGGATCCCATTCCAAATCATCAACTACTAGAAAGAATTCAACGAGTCTTCTGGGGTCTCGGTAGCTTAGCGGTTAGAGCAGTGGACCGGCAATCCAAAGGAATACTGATCCAAGAGGTAATAGTAGGGTCCCTGGCCTTTCCACTTTAACACATAAGGAGATTGGACCGTAATCCACAACAGTGACTTAATGTGTGATGGTGGGTCACTATCCACTGATAGTGTTCATAGATCAATCCAATATAACCCTAATTTCACCAAAGCAACTCAACGTGACCACTACTAAATTGTATTTTTTGTTTGTTACAGATCGAAAAGATATTCACGTCATCCGTAAAGACTTCTTACGAAGAAGACATTAAGTGCCATTCGAAACAGGTTTACCATAAGAAGTGATAGTCTCATCTAGTGATAGTGCATAACGTGATATAGACTTTATAATAAAAAGGTGCTAACACCAATCTAATTTTAGTGTGGAAAGTTAACTTAAAACAGCTAAGCTGGCTCCTTACAAGGATATAATGAACTCATCAAGCATGAGTTCCGCTGTGCCTACGATTAAGTGCGAGGACACTTCTCCGTCGCCTACTGCAGCATTAGCTGATGGAGATCCCAACGGAGCTTACAACTTGAGTGTGAACGTGAACCTTAGTACCGCTGTCGTCAACCTGCTGTCAGCGGAGACCAATACGACGACCCTTAGGACGCCCGAGATCGTGAACGACGTTATCACCATGACCAATCCGTTGGACCAGTACAATTACAACGACAAAAAATCCAGTTTCAAGGTGAGGCACTGTTACTCTTTTTTTTGGGTGCTGTTATTAAATTACGCACCCGTAGGTACGCTGAATGCTCTACGTAGAGTTATTTGGTGATTTTGTTTCGTGCTGCTTTTTGTTTTTACGAGAAGCGCTTGGCTTTCAGTTTACTCGACCGTAACTGACGAAAAAGCCGAAGGTGGTAGCGCATTTCACCCGTAATCCTAACTATCAGAACACAAAGCTGCTTTTAACATAATATTATTCTATCACGTTAACAAAACCGAAAACTATTGTGGCAACATTATCTTGTTTGCCACCCCGAGGCGTTGCTTCGAAGTCATTCAAATTCTTTACATTACCGTCATCAAATGATTAAAGAACACAGGCTCTCAGTTCGTAAACATATTAGAAATGTTTAGGTAAAGTCAGCCTAAAAGCTCCTACATGCCAATAGAAATACAGGATCCTCCTTGTACTTAGGTCGCTCGCGTTGGGAGAATACAAAACAGTCGTTACACGTACGAGTACATTGAGTTGTTGCCAAGTATTGATAGGCGAGCCGTCACGTGACTTGGTCATCACCACCTCATTATAAACATTGGATAATGCCTTGGCGCCAGAATGCAACGTTAGGTCATACACCTTAAGAGGAAACACTACGTCGAAGTGGCACGCAAAATTCTCATACAAAACACAGAAAAACGACGTTTCGTAGTTCCCGGTTTCCTCCTTTAGAACTGGATTAATTTTTATTACTTTTTCAGCATCGGTTAAAGAAAGAGATTTTCTATGTCTGTATGTTTTAATTTTTTTGCATTACGTCATTTATTTAATAACCAGGAGCCTTCAAAATTTAGCGAAATCACTCTGTTTTAAGGTCATCAGAAACATTAAGTGGCAGGTTTAAAAAAAAATCAAACATACAGACATAGAAAATCTCATTCTTTAACTGATGCTGAAAAAGTAATAAAAAACTGGTCCCGTTCTGAAGGAGGAAACAGAGGACTACGAAACGTCGTTTTTCTGTGTTTTACTGAGAATTTTGCATACCACGTCGACGTAGTGTTTCCTCTTAAGTAAACCACTTATTCAACCGAAGAAGTCAGTCAGACAAGCCGGCGCCACCAGCTGATATCCAGTTATCTATATTTAGATACCGCACTGTTAGGTAGGTACATTATTTACAAAGCTGATTATCTTTGCATCGAACCAGTGCCATATTAATGTGAATGAATCTCATTACTACCTATAATGTATGAATGGGCAGAATTCAGAGCGTAACGACAATAGGACAAATGATTAATTATGACCGTGATGATATTAAACATTGTTCTGTGTTTCAACCGCCCCTGGTATGGTGACGATTAAAATTCGATGTTAGTGCCTAGGTACTACAAAAAATAACACACCGGCTACTCAAATGGTACTGCCCAATTGTAAGGGTCGGGCGCGGATTCCCTAAATCGTAATTCGTTTGAGTAGCTAAATTACCAGTTTCTCATTTCGTACACATCGTAAATCGTCTTAGTCGCAAAATGTCTAACGAGTTTCTTAGTTTGTACACATCGCAAAATGTCTAAATTACCAGTTTCTTACTTCGTACATATCGCAAATCGTCTTAGGGTGGATTCGACCAAACTGGAATAAGACTGACTCCGAGATTAGTCTATACAAATTCGGCGTTTAATCTAGGTATAAGACCTTATTCCAGTTTGGCCGAATGAACCATTAGTCGCAAAATGTCTAAATTTTAAAATAAGTAAGGATCGGCTCGGGTCGGGCGTGAATTATCCAAAGATGGAAACACGCTCTCTTACATACTGCATTCATCACTCCATTTTTCCGGAGGGCTAGGCTGTTATTTCCATTTGGTTATCTTTTTTTTTTCTAGTAATTAGACTTGCATCAAATTTAAAAAATGCACATATTGTCAGTAATTTGTTAACACAAACAAAACACAAACATTCTTTATCGTATTTGGCCATAAGTACAACATTATGGTTATTTACGTAGCTACGATTGTTAGTCTCAAATGGTATGCAAATGCGTATTAGATAGATAGGTACCTACGTCGCCGCATCTTGTCTAAGTAACTAGAACGCTACGTGACAATGTTCGTGTATGTTACATAGACAATCGTAGTATATAATAATGAATGCAATTTACCTACACCAGTATCTGCGGTAACTAAAGTTGTGTGTAAAATATAATAGATTTCCGTAGCTATATGCGTATTGCGTACTTGTGCAGGTAACTTGTATATTAGTAAATTAAAAGAGAGTAAGAAAGAAATAACACTTATTGGAATCACATAACAAAACAAAAACAAATTCTAGGTATAGAAAATAATTTAGAAAGTTACGAAAGTTTTAACGACCATTATCATCATCATCATCAGTCTATAAAGCTATCACTGCTGTGCTTAGGCCTTCACAAATAAACAATAGAAAATAGAGTTCGGGTCAGATACACTGTCCCAATCAACTACTCAAACCAAGACACTTACTCTTCATATGTTATAAGCTTGACCACGAGTGCTGTACCGCTGCTGCGGTACTAACTTGTATGGTTAGCAGCGGTATAGCGGTCGTGGTCAAGCTATAGAACTCGGAAGAATAAAAATTATGAAAAAAAACTGAAAACCGTTTTTATATCACTTTCACGCCGATACGGCCGAAGTAAAATAGCACCTTGAATCCTTAACTACTGGGGAACTGGCGATCTCATATTTTTTAACTGACGGAACAAACAATGCCACCATTGTTATTATGGGCTAAAAACTTAGATAAGATAGTGATAGCTAAATATAGGCGGAATTAGATCGAGGCTCGCCTTAAACTAACTAAATCCAAACTGAACTTTTGGGTCTGGTACCTGGAAAAAGCACCATACCTGACACCGCACTGACACACATTTGAATACATTTTCCTGCACTTTATATTTTATTACCTAGACTGACCGCAATATCATTCGATTCTACGAACCTTTTAGATCAATGGAAGTGATGTGACGGACCAAAAAACCGGATTTTACGAAGCTCACAAATTACGTTAAAAAAACTTCCATAAAAAGGTAGTTTTGCAGTTTTGTGGCCTAATGGTGTTTTAAGCTACTTAAATTTTACTTCCATAAAAAGATTCGGAAGACACGTAGGTAAAGTCGTTGCTCCTGGTTGTTTAAATAGCAGTCGTTAAATCTCACCAAGCCGCATTGGGCTCTAGCGTAGTGTCATGTTTATCGTCATCATCAGCCTATAAACGTCCCACTGCTGGGCACAGGCTTCCCACGTGCATAAAATCACGTGGGGAGAATGGGCCATACGACAACAACCGGGACAAACGGCTTAAGAGGCCTATTAAATCTCGACTGTGATTTTTGAGTAAAATGCCCATTTTCGCATTTTGTAGTAATTTTCCAGTTGTATTTATCGTTTTTATCGAAATAGGATATAAGTAGACATATGATCCACTCAGGATCAATTTTGCCATATGCAATAATAATAATAATCGAAAAGAATAAGCTAAGTTCGGACGGCCGGCGCATCGCATTTTGTAGTAATTGTGCAGTTGTACTTCTTTATTGTTTTATCGAAATAGGATAATAAATTCATTACTTATAAAAATCTTTATTCCTTATGAAGTAACAATTATTCTGGTATAAATTTTGCTTAATAATATTATCGTAGATAGGAGAAATACAGAGTTAACTTAAAGCGATTTTACAAGTTTTATGGTTATGAATAAGTTTTTTTCTATATAAAATCAATGATATATGATATCTAAAAAATCCGAGATCGCTACGCACTTAAACGACTATATAAGAGACTAACGGACCACTCGCGACTTCGTCCGCGTGGACCCCGTACCCAGTGACGAATTTTTTAAAATATTATATACCCTATGTCACCCGGAGATATTGTAGCTTCCCAACGGTGAAAGAATTTTTCAAATCGGTCCAGTAGTTTCGGAGCCTAATCCAAACAAACAAATGAAATATTTAATTTTTTTTATTTCATTTGTTTAGAACAGTTGTTCAATCTAGGAGCTAAAAAAAGTGCCTTCGCGCATTTTATGAAAATCTTTCTCTGCAATTTTGGGTTTAATTAAAAAGTTAAGCAAAATTTACAAAAAGTGAGGCCGCTACGAACTATGCCACTAGCTATTCTACACTATTCAATAAGTAAAAACTGTTAATATATTTTTGTTTCTGAGATCAAGAACGCCAAAATTGGCTATTTACGCAAAAATAACAGTCGAGATGTAATTCTTCTTAACGTGTCTTCCGAAGCACGGAGAATTAGTATTGATGCAAGGTAATATGCATCAATATTTCTATATTTCACTATGTTATATTACACTTTTTAGTAACTTTGTTTTCTGTGTTGCAGGGGGGAAGTGGCAATGACTCCAACTCTTCCATGTCAAACGGATCTTCGGCCACGTCGCCTGCGTCTGGTACTCCGCCAAGCATACAAAAGGTGAGAACTCTTTCATGTTTGAATGGAAGGGTAATAACTCATTTTTATATTTTTATAAATACTGTTATGAAAAATCTATGCTCAGTAAAATTATTATAACATTTGACATTCTCCAAAAATAATACAAGTATAATAAAAGTATTTTTTTGTAACTAGATCATAAGATAGATTTTAAGTTTATTTACGAGGGGCGTTCAAAATATTCTCGGTATGTGGATAAAAACAAACAAGTACGAAAAGTTTGATATTTTTATTTTTCAATATACTCCCCCCCTATGTTCATACACTTATAAGATCGATCAATTATTTTTTTTAATCCCTCATAAAAATATTTTTTATCTTTGGTGTAAAAATGCTCCTCCACGGCCGTCTTCAACGCTTCATCGTCAGAAAATTTATTTCCACGCAGATCCTTTTTAAGATTGGGGAACAAAAAGAAGTCGCTTGGGGCTAAGTCCGGACTATAGGGTGGATGAGTAACAGTTTCAAACCCACATTCAACAATAGCTGCCTTGGCAATATGAGCAGTATGGACAGGGGCGTTGTCATGCAGAAGCAGAACACCTTTGGTTAACTTTCCTCGCCTCTTTTCTTTGATCGCATCTCTTAATTGACGTATAACGTTAGCGTAGTACTGCCCTGTGATATTTACACCTTTTTCTTTATAATCGATAAGCAAAACTCCTTCACAATCCCAAAATATTGTGGCCATGACCTTGCCAGCTGACGGGATTACCTTGAACTTCTTGGGATGAGCTGAACCCTTAATGTGCCACTGCATGGACTCCTGTTTGCTCTCTGGGTCATAATGATGAACCCAGGTTTCATCTCCAGTAACTATTTTTTGCAGCACCTCATCGGGATTTTCACCACACAGGTCGATAAAATCTGAACAGCAAGCCACACGCATATCCTTTTGAAGAAGCGTCAGCATTCGCGGAA
The DNA here is from genome assembly GCA_963921215.1 of Scoparia ambigualis. Classification (NCBI taxonomy): domain Eukaryota; kingdom Metazoa; phylum Arthropoda; class Insecta; order Lepidoptera; family Crambidae; genus Scoparia; species Scoparia ambigualis. The sequence goes on from OY992518.1 coordinate 14,147,880, forward strand.
CCCATCTTGCACTTACTTTTGACATATTAAGATGGTCATGTATAATGTCATGTACGGTACCAATAGAGAGATTGGTTACTTGAGCTATAGATTTTACCTTCACTCGGCCGTCTTCCAATATAAGTTTTTCCACTTTATCAATATTTTCTTGCGAGGTAGCCACTACAGGCCGGCCAGGTCTAGGGTCATCTTCAATACTCTCCCTTCCACGCTTAAATTCGCTTGACCATTTTTGAATAGTAGATAAAGAAGGAGCAGACTCACGGTAAACACAATCCATTTCCTCTTTTATGGTTTTTTGATTTTTACCCTGTTTTGTCAAGAATTTTATGACGGATCGGTGCTCTAATTTCGTTAAAATTGTTAATTCGCTCATGGTGTTCATGTTTGTTCGGCAATTGCAGAAAAACAAAAGAACATCTCGGTTCCAATTTTACTTTTTTTTTATGTCAATGGATGAATCTTAGCGGCCAGTAACAAATATATATATAAAAGAGGTTGTAACGTATCAATACCGAGAATATTTTGAACGCCCCTCGTATGTCGAAAATTACGTAAAGACTCTGGTAAAACGAGAGAAATTTTGAGGGATGCATTGCGAACTGGCATTTTGGTTCTCGGGACACTTTCTCAAAATTAAAACGATCATTTTACTTAACTGACGTCAGAATTAACAAAAACTATAATTATTACGTACCTACATGTGCTAATTGACAATGTCGACTTGAAACTGGAACGATTCAACGAATGCGTAAAACAAAGAATGCATAAAAAACGTAACGATAAATCGAGCAGTCAATTAAATCTAATTCAATTGAATCGTTTTTACTACCACATAATTATAATCATTACTGGCTACAACAGTCATTAATGGGCATCGATATAATGGGATTGGCTGTGACATTTTATTTGAATTGTACGGACATCTGTGAAGTCTAGTCTATCTAGACCTTTGCCTACATTGCTAGTTTTAACAATGGGCGGACGTTCGTAATGTGAGAAAAATAAACATTTATACGGACAGGCTTAACAATCATTATTTAACCTTAGAATTATCTGTTCGACAGATAAGGATTGAGGTTGGAAATTATTAGAGTTAATGGAAAAAAGAGCAACACAAATTTTGTGCATCCGGCGGATGAGCGGAGCAAAAACCAGTATATTATCTTGATCTAGGCATTTGTTAAGTCATTTTAATAATACAGGATGTATTCAAATTAGTGGATATGTGGACTGCAATCGCTGATTTGATATTCCTTATTTTTAATTCCCCAAAATATAAAGAAAGGAAAACTGACTGATATATCAACGCACAGCCCAAATGATAAGGATTAATAACTTAAAATTTTGCACCATATTTCCTTTAATAGTGTAGGTGAGAGCTAAGAAAGGTTTGACGTCAGAGTTACTTGAAACTTCGTTTCGATATTCTTTGATATCATTAATTTTGATTTCTTGTCCATGGAGACGAAGTTGCCAGCGGACCGCTTAGCACTAATATAAAAGCGCGGCTGCAGAACTACAGCCATGCCACCGACCGACAGCTGTGTTTTTGCGGTTGCGCAACACACACTTAATTAGCAATTAATTTGAATGCGCCCTTACCACGCACTCCGTTGTCCAGCTGACCCTGCAAAGGGTCGAAAAGGACCCAGGGACGAAATGTCAGGCTACCAAATAAAATTTACGAATAGATTCGTAGTCTTTCATTTCAAAATAAGGTGATTCAAAGTCAATGTCAGATCCAAACCGTCACGGCACTTAGACGTCAAAAACTATTAAAGTTTCAAAATAATGAAAATTCAAAGAAGTTCATCATGAAATTCATGTACCTACTTTACCATAACTGCTTTACACGTTTCACTAAAACCTACAAAAATATAGATAGGATAACGCTAACTAATTTAACTTGTACTAAAATTAAGTACCTAGAACCGAGACAGTTTGGAAATACAGTTATTTCTAAACTAACCTGACCGGAAATGAAACCCGGGACGCATAATCTTTATTATCACATATCAGTATACGTATGATGCAATTGATAAAATTTAATTCGATTTCTCAATTTCAATAATTATACATTTTGTACTGGTTCATTAATAATTGTCCAAGTCCATTTTATTATATTACGAGCGGCTCAATCTACTTATGCCATTGCCAGCGCTGAAGTGTTGACGTTGGAGTCTTGAACTTCAACCTTCAGCATCATCCAATCAAGATGAAGTGGCCATGAATCATTGGTAAAACATTGCAATACAAAAAAAGTACCAAAGCACGATCAATAATTATAATCCGTCTCCATAGGTGGTTCAAGGTGTGTCTACTCAGACATCAATCTTAATTATATTATTATGCTGAACGAGCTCAATCAATAGCGCGCCTACGCTAAGAGGCTGAGAGTCACCCCTGATATGTAAACATTTTTTTTCTGCCGTTACAATGTATATTTGTAAGACATTCAAATGTCAATCATATTAATAATATATTACCAATATAATATTTGGTCGAAACAGCACAATAAATGTTTAACGTTTATTTGTTTAACCCAAAACCCTCAATGTCAAATTATATCGACGTAGTAAAAAATAATCAAAGTTGCTAAGAATCCGTAAAGTTGTTTTACTGTGCTGCTACCATATTATTATTGCAAAAGACTTTGGGTCATTGTTATTAGAATTTCGTAGGTAGTCTTCATGACGGAATTTTATTTGTTAGGTACTGTTCTTTGCAGTTGTGCTAAAGTGTTGTCTTTTAGCATTTCTATTCATAAAGATGTTAAGTATTGATATACTTCCGTGCTACCTATTACCATGTATATGTTGATTAAAAGAATACAAGTGTAAGATTCTAGGCTTTGCGAAGTACTCAACTTTACAAACTGGAAGTTTTTATTAAAGACACTTGTTCAGTTTGAGATCACGTGCTTTCTATTTCCAGCGGCTAGAGCTTTACAACATAAAAATTGTGTTTCACTGGAGTTCCGCTTTATATTTTAAGCTTCATTTAAAATTAGGTGTATACTTAAATTAGGCTATATAAATTAGATCTCTAGGACTACAGACGTTTTGAAATAGTTGAAATGTGAACCTCGTACACAACAATCCTTGACATTCAGTCAAGCAAGTAAAAGGATAATGTCCAACAAGGTTATATTGTTTCAATTTCATTAGCCTACGATTGCAGACAGTTAGGTAAGTAACAGAGGTAACCGATTATTTCAATTAACAATTATTATTGGTCATAACAACACTTTAGTCATGCATAGCAAAGTACAATCAGACGCGACGCAACAGAACAGCTTTTAGAATGACAGGTACAAGTTAATGTGTAGGTGTTTTAAAGTAATCAGCCACTTCAATTTGTAGTCACATGTCACAGAATATATTACTAATGCAAATATACAATGTCACTTATTGTGAACAAATAGGAGACGCATGATCTTCTACGTCACTTCTACAATCAATAGTTACGAAAATCCAGAGATATTGTCAATTGTCACTGAGCCTACAATACCGCACAAGAACAATTTATAAATATCGCGTAACAACAAAAGTAGCAATATTGAAAATTATGCACCAACCGAGACCTGGCTTGAGCAGTCACATGGGATGACTGCGAACGAGCTGCCCACCTCTTCCCAACTCATAGAGTTCTTGGAAGAAGAGTGTCAAAGGGCAGAGAACATGCGCTTGTTCATGAAGCCCTCTGCGGAACCACTCCTAGGAGCCCTGTGAAAAGTTCAGTACTTATTTCTTAAATATGGCGTGCTCACGAGTATCAAACCCGCATAAACAAAAAACGTAGTTTTTAAAAATTTATCAAAAGAAACTAATCTCTAAAGTTATAATATGATAAGAAAATACATCACGCTACCTTAAAAAGGGTTTAATGACAGAATCGAAATGGTGTTGAGAAACCGATGCCCATTAGGTAGTGGAGTAAAAGTTAGGGCAAAAAAAATTGGTGATTCCGAATGATGATATTGAAAAGTATCGTTTTTCGTTTGCAGACATGCTCGGATCTGATAAAGGCTGGCCTGAAGCTCTCCATCGAGTCGAAGAGGAAGATGTCGGGCAGTGACACAGACGGTGGCAGCTTTAAACGGCTGAAAAAGGAAGACAGTGATGACGACTACGACAGCAGTCACACGCACACCACGAAAAGCGATGGGGTATGTTTTAGTCCATACATATCACTTGGTTCAATAAGTCCTGAGACTAAATACTACAACAAAGTGTTTTGATCAAGAACGCCAAAATGGCCAATTTTGGCGTTCTTGATCTCAGAAACAAAAATACATTAACAGTTTTGACTCATTGAATAGTGTAGAATAGCTATTGGCATAGTTCGTAGCGGCCTCGCTTTTTGTAATAAAACCCAAAATTGCAGAGAAAGATTTTCATAAAATGCACTTTTTTGAGCTCCTAGATAGGACTACTGTTCTAAACGAATGAAATAAAAAAATAAAATGTTATCTCTTCGTAATAGTGCGTAGCGGCCTCGGAATTTTTTGATTTACTTAATTGATTTTATATAGAAAAAAAATCTTATTCTAAACCAAAAAACTTCGAAAATCGCTTTAAGTTAACTGTGAATTTCTCCTATCTACGATAATATTATTGAGCAAAATTTATACCAAAATAATTGTTACTTTATGAGGAATAAAGATTTTATAATGAATTTATTATCCTATTTCGATAAAAACGATAATATACAACCGCCTTAGAATAATAACGCTATAGAAAGATAGTCTTCATACAAGCGCTCTGTCAAAAATGAAGCACTAAACCGATTCACACACGCGTGACGTGCGCGCATGGCCGTGATCTGCTGTCTCTTTCCAATTCTATGAATATGAAAGAGACAGCACTGCGCAGGCCGCTGCTATCGAGGCTTTAACTTAGAGAATCACACTGCAGTACGTTTATATTTTGACCTAATTAACTACAAGATACTATGAAATACTGAAAGCTTACCTGTGAAAAGTGATGTTATTACACTTCATTTGTTTTTCAGATGTGTTGTGACATAATTTAACTGCACAAACCGTCCTTTTTTTTTTGTTTTCGCGAGACACGTTCGGCGCGCTGTGACATTGAACACTACGGAGCGGTCCGGCGTTTGGTGCCATTTTTGGCTCCAATTAATGTGCTTCAAAATAGGCGCGCGAACTTGGTTTCTATAGCGTTATTATTCTAAGACAACCGCATAATTACTACAAAATGCGATGCGCCGGCCGTCCGAACTCAGTTTTCTCGCAGAGTGGAGATTTGTAATATTAAGCATGAATTTATTATCCTATTTCGATAAAACTTTAAATACAACTGCAAAATTACAAAAAAAAAATGTAATAATGGGCATTTTACGCAAAAATCACATAAAATATCTGTACTTAATTATCAATAATTAAATGGTTCGATTTTCAAAAAAAATTAAAACACTTCATTTGACTACCACTACTTTCTGAAAATCAAAAGAGTTTTTAATATATTATTATGCGCCATCTTCAAGTAAGTCTCGGGACTTATTGAACGATCTATGTAGTACGTCACGCCCATTCCCGAAGGTTTAGGTAGAGAGAGACCACAGCTTTCCATTTGCTACGGTCCTGACACACATCCTGACATATATGCTAGTTTCTGGTCCTATACCTCAAAGGTTGTCTGGAAGAGATCGCTTTAAGCGATAAGACCGCCTTTGCCCACAATAGTTTTAATGTGCTTATTTTTACGTTTTCTGTATTTTTGTGTGTGCAATAAAGCGTTATATCTATCTATCTATCTATCCTTTGCTGCACTCACTACGAGAACGTCTCCGATTAGACACTCTCGCCTCATGCCCATTTATTTACACTAGTGATACAACCCGAAGAAATTTAGACTTTTTATATCGCTAGAAATTTAACTAATCCGAAATTAAATGACTTTTACGCTCATACTCTGTCCCGAGCTCTTCAAAATGATACCTTAACCCTCTTAACCAAAATTTTCTTTTATGCAGGTCGTCTAAAACGATTTTTTTCATTCAGCCCGGCTTGTCCCACTGCTGGGCCAAGGCCTCCCTACCCTTCTTCTACTCTTCACGGTTTAGGGCTGTAACTTGTCAGTCCTTCCGATTGTAGTCCAGCTCTTCAAACCAAAAAACGATTACTTTTGAAATATAATGTCTATCGGCCGTTCTATAGTTGCTAAAATAATGACTATGAGTTATGATGACCTACGTACTATCTAACCCTACGTACCCTATTTTTCCGTGCCTATTCTCGCAATGATGAGTAATACTCATGCTTTACGATATTCTCACGATTTCATTTGAATAATGTTAGATGAACAATGAGGACTTTTCTTTTATCCTTCCTCTTTGTTTTGCATAGAGAGTGGAACTCTTGACACGATTATAGTGTTGTTCTAGTTTCCCTCTAGAGTTTTTGATTTCATTTTTTTACATCTATACCTATTATTATTCATTACAAGTCGGACTGCACTAACTTGTAGATCCAACTTTCTTTTTCGTTTAGTTTTCTTTTACCTACATAAAGGTAGTAAGTATGGCGTTACCTTTTTTTTTATACAAGATGAAATCCTTTTACGGATACACAGCGGGCCTAGGGAAGCCCGCTGGTTATGTGGGACTCTCCCCCCAGCGCCCGCTTCACCGTCCAGGTGCGAAGGCCTCGATAGGGACTCGGGAGAAAAGGGGCCTTACCCACTAAAACACCTTGTACCATCCCATCACTTGTCGCCAGGGTGGTTTTGCGACCGCGGACAGCAGACTCCCAATTCCACCCTACGACGGCCCGCCCATAGGGAGGATACCCGGGATAGTTTAACTTAACCTAACCTAACCAAACCATTACTGTGTTTGTAGATATAAGAACGTTGTTAAAACCATAATTAGAATAAGTATTTAAGTTCGAAAATAAGTAAATAAGAACAGATAGGGCATATAAATGCAATAAAAATGGTACCAAGTAATCGGAGAGCCAATAATATGAGAATAAGATTTTAAATAAATAATGTAATAAGTCTAAGTAGATAGGGCACCCAGAGTGCAGTAAAATAGAAAGAGCTTAAAAATTAAAAATATATTGTATAACAGTAGTATAGATAGAGTACAGGCAGTGTACAAGGAAAGAAATTATTAGTTGGTTTTACCATATTTCAACAAAATTTTAGGGTTAATATAGCACCTACTCTTGAGTTTTGTTGAATGAACAAAAACTGTATTGTTGATCAGTTACGGTAATTTGAACTTATTACATATATCTTTTGTTGTTTTAACGTATTTATTTTGTAAATTTAACTTTAAAAATGGTTATTTCAACAACTTGAACAGTAAAATCAACAATTACCTATTGAATTATGCATGAATTGTTACGCCAACATGTACAAATAGGTAAAAACAACTGTTTTCATATCAACAAAAACTTTTCTGTGAAAACAACAATTTGTTCATGTTGCTTTAACCCATAACTTTGTTAATTCAACTAATGTGTCGCCAACCCGTGCAAAATCAACCTTTTTGTTCTTTCAGTGTAGATAGGGCATATTCATGCCAAGGAAATGTACGGCTTAAAGCCACTCATAGTAAGATTAGTAAGATAGCAATAACAACGTCTCCGACACTGACCCATGTCGGGGAACAAGTATAAAAAAAACCAAACTATTCCAAACTTGTTTTTATTAACTCCTAAGAAGTGTGTCAGGATCATAGTAAATGGATAGCTGTGCCCTAGTTGCCTACCCCTCTGGGAATCATATGGGAAATCTACAAAATGACCGAAAGCACACTGAAAAAAGCTCTTAAAGTTTTTTTACCATTTGGACTTAATGTACTTAATAATAACTAAACTTAAACTGGACTTAAACTTATAAAAGATTGGCAAAGCAAATAGTCCGCATTATTTTTATTAAAGCTGACGTGGTCGTGGCACGGTTACGTCAATATGTTCAGTGATTGATAAACCAAACCTGGCCATATATTTCTCAACACAAATGGGTAATTATGTATAACAAAAACTAATAATAGATATCAAAGCTGTATCTAGTTTTGGCCAGTACTCGAGTTCTTTGAGTCCTATTTTAGGGATTGGACTCGATTTTTCGATACTGGACTCGTAAATGAGAGCTCAAGCCTTTTTGTCAGTGATATGACTCACGAGTCCTTACAATATGACTCGAGAATTCGAGTCTTTTTACAATAATATAGAGAGTCTTAAGAGACGAGTTCATTGCTAGTGCTGAAGTCTTTTCAGAAACAGTGAGTTCCATATCCATTCTGTTGATATAAAGTTCTAGGCTATAGCGTTATACAATGAGGCATTTGTCAACCACCTCCACACAAGCAAACCAACGCGACGAGTGTGCCAAAGAGGAAAAAAGAAGTTTAAAGAAGAAGCTCTTTACGCTCGTTACTATAATTTTTTATGGAAAAATACTTATTCAAGGAGGTGACGCCTTAGCAAAATAATTTTAGTATTACCTATACAATTAAAAAGGTTAGGTTTTTTAAGAACTTGAGTTCCATAATAAAGGCTTAGTTGTTTGAGTCGAGTCTTTTTGCATTAGGACTCGACGAAAGGACTCAAGGCTCAGAACTTAGGACTAGAAAATGAGTCCAGTCCCTAAATTAGGACTTTAAAAAACTCGAGTCCTGGCCAACACTAGCTGTATCTCTATGTAGGTAGGTAATCTAGTTTTCAATGAAGGCGCTTTTTCGCCCGGATTTTCTTCACTCTGTAATCCGTTATTTTACATATATACACTCACGACGAATATCCCCAAAGAGTTAGTCCGAGGCTAGGCAATGAGAACCGCAAAAGCAATACCTGTGGCGTAGAAACTCAAACTCAAGACATTAATTCGATGTAGTTATACAAATAGGCTTAGAATAATAACGCTATAGAAAGATAGTCTTCATTTAAGCGCTCTGTCAAAAATGAAGCACTAAACCGATTCACACACGCGTGACGTGCGCGCATGGCCGTGATCTGCTGTCTCTCTCCATTTCTATGAATATGAAAGAGACAGCACTGCGGCAGCCGCTGCTAAGAGAATCACACTGCAGTACGTTTATATTTTGACCTAATTAACTACAAGATACTATGAAATACTGAAAGCTTACATGTGAAAAGTGATGTTATTACACTTCTTTTGTTTTTCAGATGTGTTGTGACACAATTTAACTGCACAAACCGTCATTTTTTTTTGTTTTCGCGAGACACGTTCGGCGCGCTGAGACATTGAACACTACGGAGCGGTCCGGCGTTTGGTGCCATTTCTGGCTCCAATTAATGTGCTTCAAAATAGGCGCGCGAACTTGGTTTCTATAGCGTTATTATTCTAAGCAAATAGGCTTAATTTCTAAATTTAATACTAATAGATTATACTACAACGAAAAGGAACCCTCTCAGCATGATGTTGCAGCTTTAAAATATTTAAAGCTGCAACGCTGATTTTCAGAGGAGCCCTTGAAGTGTGTGTATGTGTGCGTGCCACTGTTATTATGAAAAATAAAAATAATAGTAAATAATGTAATGCTATAAATATAATAATTGAGTATAAATAGACTATTTTAGTAAATATTTATATTATGACAATGTGTATGTGGATGTGATGTAACAATAATAAAAATAAAATATTTAAAATATTAAAAACCAAAATATTATAATATTTAAAACCAAAATCAACAAGTGTATTATGTATGTACGTATATTTTTATTTTATTTTATTTAATACTTTATTTCAGGCAACGCAGGCCCATATATAAATACCTTACAGACTAACATACATACAATAATAAAATCAATTTTGTTAGTAAATATAAGTACTTAATCTATGTTACTTAATTATGCGTAGGTATTGCTTTTGCAATCCTCATTGCAGATTTCACCAAATAAACTGCAAATGTGCTAGCATGATACGTGGTCAGCCAGTCGCCGTTTTTGCTGTTGGAAACCTGTATGTAGGTTATGTGCAGTCCTCAATCCGATGCTGTTGGATGTTCTTGAATTTTTCAGTCCGTTAGGCACCTTTTGCGGCGCCCAAGGGAAGAGATGGGTTGGTAGTATTCCTTTAATGGCTTATTCCCGCTCCAAGATTTTGGTCCCAAGCGCTCCAAGTGGAAAATTAAATATTTATATTGTTTTGTAAAATCCATCCCAAAGGCTCCTAAAGCGTATGCAAATACATTTCTTCAAAACCTCTGATCTCCATACATTGATTCCCAGGAGAGAATGTTTGTTTTGTATTTTGTGTTTAATGTTTTGGAGCTGTAGGGAATGAAATTGGTAAATATGGTTTTAATTATTTTTTTAATATGAAAATCATTGGTGCTCTTGGGAATGAATATATAGAAGTTGAATTTTGGAGAACAATAGATTTGGAGCGCACGCACAATTCGGTATTTTAGTTGTTCAAAGTGCGAGTTTTAGTCACCATAATTGTATGGTAACGTGCGAATCACCTCGTTTATAACCAGGAGGCACAGCTTGTTGTACAAATTCTTGATTTAGTTAAATTTTTTGAATGGTGACTAGGCAGTCATCAGCAGGCAGGTACCTACTAGCGCCCCCTGGATTTGCACTAGTATAATGGTGCAAATCCAGGGGGCGCAAAAGACCAAAGTATCTACGAGTACTTAAAAGAAATTTAACCTGACTTGTCGTCGGCTATGAGATGACTCAAGTAGGTCTCCTACTTATGTCTTAGCTACTCGTACACCTTCGTCAATCAAATTTGTTTTGCAAGCGAGTGCAAATTCGTACCAGGAACACTACATATTGCGAATCGTATCTAAACTAGCTTTTGCTGCAGCTCCCGCGCATTATAATTCAACGGCTTCATTGAAGTTTTATGAGCTTACAAAGAAGGCATTGCAAATGCGACGACGCTCGTGACTGTACTTCCCGATTCCGAAAGTAATATGACAATGAAAGACCGAATGAATATAAATAAGAAGGATATGATATACCATTTTACCCCTTCCGCCATACGCCATTAATTAATTTGTACATACCGATAAAGTAGGGAAGTGTTTGTTTGTTGAGGGATTTATAATTGGATAACACGTTTTTCCTATTAGATAATGAAAAGTTTGGCGTTTTCCTTAATGATAGTCGCTTGTCGTAGTTTATAAGACTGCTTTACCCAAGTGCAAGGTACCTATATATGTTACGAACTCGGTAGCTCTGGCTTTCGATCGTGACATTCCGTAATTTCATTGTCATGCAAGTTAACAGAAAGTTTTCAAAAAGTCATCCAGGGAAAAAAAGTTTATGTAATATTCATAGTTAATATCATATCAATGTTAATGAAGAAACCAATATAAACAGTCAATACAATAAGAATATAGGATGAACTGACCTACTTATTTTCACTATCATGTCACTAATCAATCACAATCTTCTACTTCTCATTGCTTGATAGGCCAGGGGCTTAATGTGATTTCATTCATGATTCATGATAAAACGAAAATGTAACATAAGTACCTACTGAGAAATAATGAGATTAAAGTAAATCTATGAATAACACAATTTTTGATAAGTAAGAGAAGAGAAGTTTTTGCAAGAAGTTAAGTCAGAATATAGTGTCTCTACAATAAAACATTTTATTACTTCCAGCTCACGCCAGAAGACGAAGAGCGCAGACGGAGAAGAAGAGAGAGAAATAAAATTGCAGCCACAAAATGCAGGATGAAGAAAAGGGAGCGGACAGTGAATCTGGTCACGGAGAGCGAGGTGTTGGAGAACCAAAATATCGACCTCAAGGCTCAGCTGAAGGTAAATACTCAACAGTACAAGAACTATAACCTCTGTGGTGGCGCGCGATTTTATTATGACAGCTGTCAAAATACCCCAGGGTGGCGCGCAGTCATATTATGACTGCGCGTGGGTGGGCCGTTTTTTGTTTACGTTATCATTAAGTGCGCACGAAGCTGGAATAGGGAGCGCGCGACAAAACACGCTATGTTAAACAAGGATACCAATACAAGACTTTTACAAATTGTTAAGGGAAGCAGACGAGGGACGGCGTCCGTTACTGATACTCATTAAATTTTCAGACTTTAACGAATAACGACCAATCAATTAATCTGTTGTTTTGCCTACTAGAATTAGACATTTTGTCGTAAGCTTCATACAACGTAACAACAATCAATTGATTGACTTATACATCAATAAAATTGTAGTAGATCTCCTTAACGACAAAATCGATATCGAGCAGTGCCTTAGACGCCTCTCATTCATCCGTTTAAAGAAACAATTCCACAGTGTTGAGTGGTTTAATAATTTGTTTAAATAATGTTTAATTTAGATTTTTTTTCATCTAAAAACATTTCTATTTAGGTGTTCAAACCGAAAGTGTATCTCTGGGGAATAATTCCAAATTATGTAGCAGTACCTACAAAATCAAAAACTATTAAGTAGATATTATATAGATGCTTATTATACAGTGATTCATCACATCAGTAATAAAGAATTTGAAACTAAATATAAGAGATAGAGAGTTTTCTGAAATTCAATGCATTCTAATTCTTACTGCTAGGCTATTCTTAATCTTAAAATTCACATCATGGCTTTTAGAAATAAACCTAAGAAGTTTCATTTCATATTTGACTTCCCACTCTCTGTTTATATGACGATTACCTAACTCGATAGAAAAGATAAATTAAAGCCTAATACCGAAAAAGAGAGAACACAGAACCTTTTTTACTGTCGAAATTGAAACTTTGCAATCTGCCATACCTTCGTTATGAGTTTTTGTGTTTCACTTATGTAAAACTGGAGAAATAACAACATGGCAGCACTGTGCTGAATATAAATGTTGCCTGTTACTATAAATACCTACAGAAATGGCATTAGTGACGCCATTAAGCTTTATTTTTACTGCCTTATCGTTTATGACGTTCGTGAACGAAGCGCTATTTCATAAGAGATTGACAATATCTACTAATGACTAGGTAATGTCCGGTCATTAAGTTTTCAACCGTCAACGAGCGGTAGTGAATAACATTTTTGTACATGCATTTAAATAGTAAATTAACATAATTTATTGTAACAGCTCATATCTGTCGTAATATCGAAACGGTTTGTTTAGCTTTGTACACGGATTTTAAAAAATCTATTTACACAGTAATTCAGCATGTAGGTGCTAACTGAAGCGAAGGTGACTAATTTGAATAACGAACAGCCTATTATAAGATTGCCAGTTGTAAACTTGATTTCGAGGAAATAAAACGTTTCATCATACCTACTATAGCCAAACAAGTGTAGGTATATCTAAGTTTATGTATCTTCAGGGTCGGCCACGCACACCTATAGGCACACTTACAGCAATACATATACTTAGGTATACTTTTTTTTCTCTTTATTTAATTTAGGGACTTTCACAAATAGTATGTCACACCCGTATTCACAAACATTACTATGAGGTCTCACAGTGCGCTCGGACGCACAGGGTCTCAAAAACCTATTCATAAACAGTACTTGAGTGGCCACCGGCGCTATGCGTCCCTTAAAATGAACGCATAGTTAAGGTAGCCAGGCTTGTCATACGAAACGCACCGAAAAATGTCTTACTTCGCATAGCATTTCTACTTTGCTTAGACAAGTAATGTTTGTGAATACGAGTGTTACTTACACTTAGAAACTTATTACTCATTAAAAACACGCATTACATGTTGTATCAGGCTTCAATTGGCCGCTTTTCATCATGCGGACCATAAGCTCGTTTGCCGACTCACTCAGATTTAGCCTAACATTAGAAAAACCATGATTTAAAAACTGTGTGGCTCATTATTAAAAGAATAAACCATCAACCATCTCTTCCCTTAGGTGTTGTAAAAGGCGACTAACGTACCTACTAAAGACTGCACATAAATCCGACAGCATGCGGCAATAGGCTCACCACCTATAATGCTGAGCACAAGTGCAGTTGTTATGTATTTGGACAGGTGGACTGTGGCAGCGGACTGCTTTTGCGGGCCTCATTGCGTAGACGTCTAACTAGAAGACGACTAACCCTTCGGGAATAATAGCCATGATTGTATGTACTTATGTACAATTAAAGAATTCTCAACTCTTTACAGGACTTGGAGGTGCAGAAGCTGCAGTTGATGGAAATGCTGTCCCTCCACTCGGCGTCGTGCGTCAAAAACAACAACGCAAACACAAGACAGTCCCCCACGACACCATACAACATGATGAGGCCGTACGAATCGCCAATATCATTACCCATTTCGTTCGAAGCCTCTCCGTACATCCGACCAGAGTCGGCAAACATTCTCGCGTCGAGCTACACGTGCGTCACCCCTCTTAATAACGAGTCGTCAATCGACACAGTCTCCTCTTTAGACACCATGTACGTGCAACCACAGATCGTCGATGACTACAACCGACCGGACAGCGTTCTCAGCCTACCTCCGAGCTCCGAGGCCCATTACATCACCACGGACGGGTATCTGCCTAAGACCAGCAACCTCCTCGTTCCAATGGACTCGGAGCAAGAGTACTACGACCCTGAAATGGCTTACACGCTCCCGAGTACGCAACAGTGTCACACTTACCCCGGCACTCTGGCTGAGGCGCAGTCCAAACTCAACAACGGCCTTAACGACGGATGCCTTGTCTAGCTATACATCACTTAGTATACCATCCATTCATGTTTTGTCGGGTCCAAAATTTTGTTTTTTTTTACATGTTTAATGGAGTTTAAAATGTTAATTCGAAATAGAGTATCGCCGTTGACAACTTTACTTTATTTTTTACGTCTCTTCAATACTCTTATCGTGGGATAACAGTTTAAAAAAAAAACTATAAATAACGTGGAAAACTTATAATCGTGTCTTGTTTAAAATTTGAAATAGATGTGCCAGAAAAGATGTGAGGCGGGGAATTTATTTCGAAACGAAAACGTATGTCTACTGTGTAGAACGACAACATAGGTTTAATGTGATCGTGCCTGCACCACATAAATTAGGTAGGTACTACAGATGGGAAATTGTTTGCACACGTAAATGTATATTGGTAAACCACGTCGCAGAAAATACAGTTCAATAAAAAAAATGTCACATTTCGTTACTTATTATATTTCTTGATTATAATTTTATTTTGTGTTGTGAAATAATTTTGAGTCACTGTCGAGTAGGTAACACTGTGAAACAGTAAGGTAGGTAGGTAGGTATATCACATAATATTATACAATTATTTAGTTGTGTAACTTTTAACATAATTTACCACATTCGTCTTATGTTTTAAGTTCTATAATTTTGCTTTGATCTGTACATTATAATTATTCGATCTGAGATCTGATTAATTCGTTTATGGTGCAATTTGACTGAGATTTTCGATGTCTGTCGAGATTAGACATTTTTATTATATAATTAGAATAGTATATATGTGTCTGTATTTGCGTTATGTGTGACATTGCTTAATATACATAAATAATCTACTTATAGTAAGAACATCACATAATAAACTTCCAGTACAATAATACAGTACCTCCTGTTAAATTCCGTAAATATATTTTATGTTACAGAAAGATTTAACCACAAGTTACAACGTTTTTAGATGTAGATAGATTTAAGGTGCTTTAACTCATATAAGTCGTGATATACTTTTATTAATAACTGTAACTTAGATCACGATTACTTACTTGTTGTCCAATGTTTAACTACTTACAAATTATAATAGTTTATAATAGATGAGGACATATTTATTTACAGTTAAGGCACTAAAACCAACCTATACTTAATAATATTAATAACTAGGGCTCGCCCGCGGCTTCGTTCGTACGCGTGAACACCCTGTATAGCGAGACAAATAGCCAAATATTTTCTTCTACACAAATCTTGTCTTAACAAACACAAAAAAAAATAATCAGCCAAATCTGTCGAGCCGTTCTGAAGTGATGCAACTTTTCAGCAATTGATTTTTATTAATATAGAATAACTGGCAGTCTTCGATCACGTATAAAAAAACCAGCTGCTTTTATCAATTAACACTCTCAAGAACGGGTCCCGTCAGAAGGCATGCGTGTATGCGCCATCATTGAAGTTTTAACTGATAGCTAACGGTGGTTCAAACCTTGGGCAGAGTGAGCTGAGAACATGCCTTCACCCGAGACGCTACACTGATATTTCACAACTCTGAGCATTACAATTAAATTTTTACACAAGAAAGTCCACAACACCATACTAAGTACATGGTGAGGCCTTACAAATCGCCAACGTCATTAGCTCTCACAGATAGGATTGACTCGGACTCTGCTCGGACTACACGGTCAAAATAATCGCCTTTATTTGCCTAGTAAATAATGCGAGTATTATATTAAAAGTAGCTACCTACTGTAATGTTTAATAAAATAAATATGTCCTCATAATAATGTAGTCATTTAGTATGTAAAAAAGCCTATAAGATATCGAAATATCGACATTGTTCGCCCCATACTATTGATATAATGTTATAAAGTGCCTGTTATTCAAACATGATACAATTGTTATTTTGTTAATATTTTTATAAGAAAGTAAGTGTTAATAATAAATTATTTACGAATAAACACGCCGCTTATATATGTCTGAGCTACGTTAGTGACTTAGTGGTACTATACTATCTATACGAATAATAAAACGTGTTATGCTTAAATTTCAAATCAAATTAACAGTATTATTTATGAACAAAAGAAATTACATTCATCACACAGAATTTAAATTAATATAATTAAGACTTGGCCTAAAACAAATCATGGCATACTTAACCCTTTTTACGACCCTAAATGTTAATTATCCATTTAGGAGAAACTGAAATTAACTAACATTTGAAATAAAATTGCGGCATTTCAAGAATACAAATATAATTATATACATGCTGCTTCTTACATGGCTTTAAAGAGCCGCCTTGGAGACGATGTGTTACTTACACACTGAACTGAAAAACTTTCTTGTCATACTTATCTACTCATGACAAAAAACGATCTCCTATCTAGCTGCACGATTATAAGGACTGAAGTAATTTTGTAATATTTTGACCTGTTTTTTAGGAAAGTTCAAGTTCAGTTCAAGTCCAAGACATCGGGCGGTTTAGCCATTTAAAAAGCGACGTACCTATAATCAGAGATATTTTTATCAACTTAAGAGCTATTTCATATTATGTACATTACCCAGTGATGATCACAGTACCATGAAGGATCAACTAAAATGGATTTTACCAGAATTAAACAAGTAATTTTAAGTCATATTATGTAGCTTATGTAAATATGAAAAGTATTAAGTAACAAACTTTTGCAATATTTTGTTTTGTTTTTTTTTAAAACAATATTATCCATAAACGTATTGTGACTTTGTAAATATTATAAGCTATTTTTGAACTGCTTGGAATGTAGTCATAATATGTTAATACACCACTCGTCTGTGGGACAACAATTTAATTTTTTTTGCCTGTGTTTTCACAGACAAGTGGATATACACATACATGTCCAGACATATAAATATTTATATATAGAGCTATGGTCTAAAATTATAAAAGACTATAAGACAGTGCCTTCAGCGTATCTACCAGTGATCCTAGTCTTTAGCTGAAAGCAGCAAGAATGAGTCAGTCGTGCGAGCATTTATTTTTTATTGTTGGTAATACAAAATATTGTGATAAGAGAGAGTTTATATAGAACACAACCTTAACATCTTGTTTGACAAGATTTAATAATATAATTTATCATATTGCATGTACCAAAAAAACAAATTACAATCAACAATATTTTATCTACACGAATCTTCTAAGTGTTACAGTTTTTGTAATTTAAATATGGTTGAAGATTAACGTTTTAAATTAGTAGATGGGGAATACCGTCATAGTAATCTTACGAATAAGATTAACTTAGGAAGGTATAGGTCATGTTTTGATGGTATCTAATGCAGTCCTTCTATGATTTCTCTCTGTAGCGTACGTAACAGAATACTACGATGTATAATAATTGACTATTCACCGCAGCTTCTGTTATAGGTAAATGTGATACTTACTATATTTTTACAAGAATTACACATATTATATCTACTGCTATTTACAAAGTTTTGATCAATTTTCTCTTTTCCTAAACGCACAGGATACCGATAATCGATATATTATCCGCTTACATTTTTAGAATAAACATCAACCGATTGGAATGTCTAAAAACAAATTGGCAAAATTGATTTTACCTATTGAAAGTTTATTACTTTTACTGAAATGAAAATATTATTGCCGCATGAATGATTTCAATTAATTACCTATATCAATAAGTTACTCTCATAAGCATACATAATGAATATATTATGAATTTAATTGCAAAATGTATGTAGGTACTCTCTGATAATTCGGTTGTTATTCAAATAATTGTTGTGGACAGCTAAATACGAGGGTCACACCGAAATGATCGGGAATAGAAAAAACTACAAAGATAACACAATAATATTTACTTTCATTGTTTTTCGAAGTATTCTCCGTGACAATCAATGCACTTTTGCATTCGTTCAAACCAATTATTGTAACAGTAATTCCAGTCTGAAGTAGACATAGTCGAAACGGCCGATTTATAAGCTTGGACTGCCTCTTCTGGACCTGGAAACCGTTGACCACGTAGCAAATCTTTAGTTCTTGGGAATGTAAAGTAATCGTTGGGGCTCAGGTCAGGGCTGTATGGAGGATGGTCCATCAACTCCACGTTTTCCTGATTTAAAAACGCGATCGTTTGCCGAGCGGTGTGGGAACTCGCATTATCGTGGTGAAGGATTATGCGACGGTTCGGATTACTTTTACGAAGTTCTCTTATGACTTCCGGCAAACAAACTGTTGTGTACCATTTAGCAGTAACCGTTTTCCGTTCCTGTAAAGGAATTGTAGCCACATGTCCGGTTTTCGATACAAACGAAGCGACCATTTTTTTCGACACGCTACGAGAGCGCACAACTTTTGTTGGTTTGACCTCACCTTCGTAGACCCAAACAGCCGATTGGTGTTTTCTTTCGGGCTCATATGAATAAATCCACGATTCATCACCCGAGACGATATTGTAAACAGCATTTGAGCTCCCTCTATCGAACCGTTGCAGAGAAGACCGACACCAATTAACACGAGCCGACTTTTGTTCTTCGGTCAAGCGATGGGGCACCCAGCGGGAAAGTAACTTCCTGACACCCAGTTCATCATGCAATATTATTTGAATGGCTGTCATACCAATGCTGAGGGAAGCCCGTATCTGCTCGTATGTCACATGTCTATCTTCTTGTATTAATTGGCGTACAGCATCGATGTTTTCTTGTGTTACCGCTGTTTTTGGCCGACCAGTAGAAGGAACTGTAGTAAGAGATAAACGTCCTCGACGGAACTCAGAATACCAGCGATATATAGTCGTTTTACTAGGTGCTTCAAGTTCATAAATAGAAACAAGCTCGGCAAGACATTGTTCTTGAGATAAACCTCGGCGAAAGTTGTGAAAAATTATCGCGCGGAAATGTTCCCGCGTAAGCTCCATTTTCTCACTGACTTCTTTATTTGAAATAGCTACCACTCTTATTTTATTGAAAATTTTTATTTTTCAAAAATGGAATTAAGTTCGTAAGAATACTAAATTTCAAATACCAAAAAGATTTTAAGTCTAATTTATTCAAAAGTATTCCATTCCCGATCTTTTCGGTGTGGCCCTCGTACTTATGCTTTGATGTAAAATATTATATGACTTTTTATTATATAAACAACATGTAAAAATAAATTCAACATTTTATACATGTCACAAATATTTTCTACTTTTTCGTAGGTTATTGTTAACACTGTTACCATTGTTTGATTGTATTATGTCAAAATAAATTTTGGTTTAAAATGGCGATTGAGAGCGAACGCAATAAACTTTTCGATGAATATTTTTATTCTACAAGAAAAAATTATTAAATGTCCATAGTTATTGATTGTTAAACCTCGGATAGGTTAAGCAAAATACAATCTAATTACTTCTTGTCAATGTCCATTGTCTTGATTCGTATAAAATTTTATAAACTAAAAGCGGTTCAAAAGTAAAAAGTTATGCTTTATCGGTAACTATATACATGGTGTTTGATAATATGTATATAATTCCGCAACTGGCCCATCCTATTAAGTACAAAGAACAGCTATTTATATGTGAGTAACTTTGGAAGTGCAAAAAAATCAGCTTTTCCATACAAAACTACAAATAAAATTCCATCTAAATGTAAGAAATAGCTGTTTTTTTGCAATTTTAGACTTGCTCCCAATAACTACTTGTTCTTTGCACTTAGTGGGGTGGCCCAGTAGCGGAAATATATACCTATTACCAAACACGGTGTAGATATAAAATTTTTACTATGATATTTTTTTTAACAAGCTGCCATTTAATTAATACTTTTTCTTATTACTGACAAGCCTACAAATGTATAAATGAATGGCTGATAAAAAAAATGAATAACCAATATGGCAAGAAGCTAGTGTACGATTGTATTTTAACCAATTGCAAGACCTTATGGTGTGAATTTGTGATGCTCATTTGTAATTTATCATCTCTACTGACATGCTGTTTACAAACAAAAACAGCTATTATGAGATGATTCTTAGAAATTGAGTTTTATTGCAAATAAAAGGTCTCTAAAAACTACAATATTGTTACCCATTATAGATTGTATGAAATTGAATTTTTATAAGTGTTCGAAACATCACTTGTACCTGCTTCTTGAATATACTTAAAATATTTTGACAGTCAAAGCAAAATTATTGCGCTTACGTATTGAAAAATAAATCATATATTGCATAAAACCGTATTTTTTACTACATCCTTTTGACTGACCTTTTTTAAATAACATAGTTACCTACTTATATAATAGCAATCCTGTACACCATTTAACATCTTTACTAATACAAGTGCCTACCTAATATTATAAACACGTCGAAGAGTTTGTTTGATGAATGAATGCATAATAAATTTGGTAGGTATAGAGATCTTAGACCATGGAATACAAAATGGACTTGGCATACCTACAGAAAAACGTGCATATTTTCGATCAACAATACCAACTAGATAATGCTTCACGTACAAAATCAAAGCTAAATTCTGTCCATCTGAATATATACTTACTTACTTTTTTTAGTACCTAACAAACAGAGACAAAAGTTATAAAACAGTTTTAAGTTCAACCTAATTACAACCCACCCAGTCATCCAGGCACCCAGTCATAAAGTCACAAATCTTCTAAGTATTATCTTATACTTACGATCATTCGTCACAAACAACGAGCAAAGCAATAATTACTACCTACTGTCGCTTACAAATGAAAAAACATTTAGTGGTGAAATCAACCTTAACCGGCAACAAATAAAGTACTTTTTCCTGTTATTGAATTGCGAGAAAATAAGAGCTGACTTCTTAAGTTTTTTTTATATCAGAAGGAGGCAAACGAGCAAGCGGGCCACCTGGTGGAAAATAATCACCGCCGCTCATGGACACCCGCAAAACCACAGGAATCGCAGACGCGTTGCCGGCCAGGCTCGTTTCTTGAAGATCCCTAAGTCGTAACGGTCCGGAAATACCGCCGCCGAGAGCTGGTTCCCAACACTGTAGTTCGAGGCAAGAAATTTCGTGAAAAACGCACAGTAGTAGACCGTCATCTATCAAGGTGATGTGGTTGGAATGACAGTCGATTGCGTGTAGTGCGATGAAGGAAATCAGCGGCAGGGATCAAGCCGAACAATTCCTCAGACACTCCCCATGATACATGCGGTACAATATACAGAGAGACGCAACGTCTCTCCGAAGAGCCAGTGGATCGAGCCGACCTGAAATAACCACGTCGTCGACAATTCGAGCAGCTCTGCGTTGAATGCGGCCAAACGGAAGGAGTTGGTATTGGGGCGCTCCAGCCCAACGATGGGAGCAATATTTCATATGAGGCCTGACCTGTGCTTTATACAGTTGTAAGCGGTGGGGCGGCGTGAAATACTGACCCGCTCTATTAAGCACACCCAGCTTATATAATCTACATAAATCTATTATTGCAATTTTACGTATTGCTTTGTTTCTAAATATCACGCTCCACCGTACCACAGTATAAATATAAGCTAAAGTGACCGTACCGAGTGCAGACCAAACCTTGCAATATGGACGCAGAGGAAGCAATAAGGGAAACATAAATAAAAAAATCAAAAATCAAAATTTCTCTATTCAGTAAGCTTAAAATAAGAATTTTGAATCGTCTAAATTTATTTTTACTTTTATGGGTGGAAGAATAGGCATAGGAAATTAACCCACCCACCCATTCAGGACGTCTTTTAGCTGTGGAGAAGAACGGGCACAAGAAACTCCACAGCTTTATAATAATATATTAGAAGTACTTAACGACATTTACAAAACAATATGTCGTTACCAAATTATACATCAATAATCTTAAAACAATTAAATAATAAAAGAAAAGATAAAAACTAAAGTGAATCTAAAAGTTTTACTCGGGCACTATGCACGCATTAGAACAATGTGTGCGAAACTAGAGGAATGTTAATTCCATGTATTTTTGTCATTGATGTAATCGCTTACAGTGTAATAGCCCTTTTCTAAAAGTCTGTCCTTAACATGTGTCTTAAATTTGTCAAAGGGCAAAATAATAACATCGCTCGGGATTTTATTGTAAATTATGACACTTTGTTCCATAAATGATCCATAAACTTTCGGAAGTCGAAATTTAGGAATAACAAGTTTATACTTATTACTAGTATTTAGTTTGTGTAGGTATATCGCAATTTTTTTTTGAAATGAGAAATGTTTTGACGCACGTAAACAATACAGTTATAAATAAATTGTGATGCAACGTAAGAATATTTATTTCTTTAAACAGCTCCTTAAGGGACTCACGTGATCCTAGGTTATTACTCTTTCCTGTAAAATGAAAATGGTTTCTATATCTGCTGCCCTACCCCAAAGTAGAATACGAGTACCATAGGACATAACACTGTGAAAGTAACTAAAATAGACTAATCGAGCAGTTTCCACGTCTGTAAAATGCCTAATTTTTCTAACAGCGTAAGCAACTGAACTAAGTCTCCCTGCAAGGGTGCTAATATGAGGGTATCACTGTATTTTTGAATCTAAGGTAATACCTAAGAAAACTGTTGAATCAACAAGGTCCAACAGTTCACCATTCAGTTTAATTTTATTTACTATAATATTCTTTACGTTAGGTAGAGTAAAATTTATACATTTGGTTTTCTTCGCGTTTAATTGAAGATTATTAGTAGTAAACCAATTCAACACATCTGTTAGGGCACTGTTGATGTCATCAAAACTATTTTTATGTACCTATCGTCAGTAAACAAAACAATATTGCAAAAGTTTTCCGCATAAAATGGTAAATCATTAATATAAATTAAGAATAAAATGGACCTAGTATTGACCCTTGTGGAACCCCCATTAGCACAGAAGATCCGGATGATATGGATCCATTCACGCTAACTTTTTGGATTCTGCAGCTGAGATATGATTAAATCAATTTCAAAGCATCAGAGTGCACTCCATAGTGCTTTAGCTTTATTAAAAGGGTGTTGTAAATTTTGAATCAACCACGATTGGTATTACCAATTTTAAGGTTAGCTTCACATCAAATTTTCAAATGTTAGATTTTATTTTTTTTATAATGACAGTAGGTAGGTACCTAATTTTACATCTAAATTCTTAATAGACAATCTTTCACTCCGTTTATTAAAATAAATAAACCACCATTAATCATGTCACATGAAAAGGAATGCTGTCTGTGTGCCGTGTGGACTGGGCCAGAATTTCGCCATAAACAGCAAAAATATTAAGGATGATGATTTTTGCGATTTGAAAATAAACCAAAATTAATAAAATTCTTTAGCAACTGTTTCTTACCAGAGTACGTAGATTCAAGAAGAAGTATATCAATGCCAATAACACAAACATACTATTTATAGTATTACAATAATCTGTGCGAGGTGTGTGTGTGATCTTGATCTTTTTTGTTGTAACTGTGAATCGGGGAGAAAAAATCTTACAAAGCGGTTTTTGAAACTTATTAATATTAAATTATTGCTATCTACTATATTTCTGTTGTGAATTGTCCTTGTTACTGTCTCAGCTACAATGTTTGTAAGAGGTTCGATCGCAGTTTGGATCCTAGGTAATACTAGCATGTTTATTCTGTTAGCTCAATAATTTCTACTAAATGTAAAATCTCCCGTGGTACTACCAGACAGGACAGTAGTACCATGGTCAAAAAAAGTTTCCCGTGGTACTACCAGTAGGACCATCGGTAGTACCACGGGTAAGTACAGGTCGGTCGGTACCCCCCTGGCACAGTATAAATTTTAATATAAGCTAAAGCAGTAAGGAAGCTACGTACAAACGCTCGAAACAACGCACGCCCACAGACGCACGTCTTTACAGGGCCCCTAAGCGGACATCGCAGTCAGTGCTCTTCCGACAGTATTACCTTTATCTATGCAGTGCTCTCATCAGTAGCGCGTGCCGCGTCGAGACGAGTGGTCACTGTTGTGTATTATTGTATTGCGTGCGCTGTCCGCGCGATTTAAAAAAATGCCGCGAGTGTATTGCGGAGTTTACGGCTGCTTGAACTCGGCTGAATAATAATTAAATAAGTAGCAGTATAAATTTACAAAGAAGTAGACAAAATCAATTTTATAGTGCCGTGTCCATGTTTTCCGATAATTTATTTAAAAAGCTATTCATTAGAGTAATAATTTTTTTACACTAAAAAATTAATAGTAAAGCTTTTCGAACGTGTCGTAGAAGGCGAAAGTATTTTTCAGTGAGTAATTTATAATAATTAACGAAGAATAAAGACTACTTAAAATGTTGAAGATTTTTTAACTACAGAATTTTGCTTGTAAACTAGTCGATTCATTCGATTATTTGATCATTATAGAACCCAAATAAACGTTTTGATAAATAATAAAAAAATACCTTTTAAATTTTATAAATATTAAAAGTGACAACCCTAATGCTTTGCTAGTTGCCTATCTGAAAAAAGCGCTAACTAGCTGAGATACAGCGTTAACAAAACAAAAACTTTTTAAATTTTACAAAAATAAGAGGACAACCCTCAATTGGCTCAATTGGCGCGTAGCAATGATATTTTGCGCGTAGGTATATAAAACAACAAAAAGGCCTAGTTTCCGTACTGCTTTAGCTTATAAGGCACTGGCACATAGGAAGGCCCTCCGTATCTTAAAATCTCAATAAAAAATTAGGTTTGATATAAACAACTATTTGTAATGATGTAATGGTTTATTAATCTTAAAAAATAATCAAAATTTACAATTTTCTTACTAAAAACTATATTAAATAAGGTTTTTAAAAAACACTGTAGTGGGCCTATTCAAAGGCACAGTCCCTTACTAAGGCCCGTTTTTGACTAACTTAAAATAACTAATGGTCTTAAAAAAGTCCTAAGTAAATCTACGAATTCTATTTACTTTGCAAGACTTAAATAAATACTTCATCATTTCTATTTAGTAGGATCCTATCCTATTAACGCGAAATTTTGAAGTTTTACGTATTTTTAAGTTCTTTGTTTTGTACTATGCGCTGAATTAGTTAAATACATTAAAAGAACTTACGTAAGTTAACACGTTTACTGCATTACGAGATCTAATGGTTCTCGTACGAGTATTCGATTCAGTGCGGAAGTGCAATTGTATGTCTATCCCGCTTGTGCTAATGGATGTTCGTTAGGTTATTTTTAAGTTAGAGTGTGTTGAGTTAGTGCGACACGAGACTCTTTAGATCTCGTAAATATTTCGTACGAAGCCTGTTTAACTACATATTAGCAAGGACGATAATGATATTAGCTAGTGTTGTGTCAACTTTTAAAGAGTGCAACTGTTTTTCTTTGCTATCATGGATAAAAACAACCGGAAAAGGTCACGTAGAATTTTAGAACTATCCTTCTCCAATAATAATTGTGATGATAATGATGTGACGAATAAATATGATCATTCTCCAAAATCACAATCGCTTTATCGAAAAGTGCTTCAACGTGTTCCAAATGCCACATGTGAAAATATTTGTACTAGCCCATGTTCTGGATTCACTTATCAAGAACTTACTAATGTAAATCCACTTCCATGCCTGCGAAACAAAGATGTGAGTAATTCCAATACCCATTTTTATCAAATTACCCTCACTTACCTAGTACCAGCAGCAACATTTACAATGATACAGCAGAATTATTGCCAATTCGAACAGCTAATATAGCACATCAAAATTTATTTATTCTCGACAAAATGTTTTTTTTTTCAATCTACTATTGTTTTTATCGATATTTAGTCGCATGTGCGCTACGCGATCTAAATAGTCTCGTAATTTTCTTACTTTCAGTGCATTACGAGATTCTAAAGGTCTCGTGTTTTTTTTTTGTATTTTTGTTTCCATTTTTGTATTGATCTTCGGGCGAGTCCACATTATACAATGACATAATCTATCATCTACCAATACATGAAAAAAAAAACTTATTTGGAGTTATTTTCATTAAATTAAAACGATTTTAAGATTACAGTCCGTACGACATCTAAGGAATCTTGTCCCGTCATAAGCAGAAGACAACAACGAGTTCTTTCAGATCTCGTGACGCACGTAGCAGGTAGCATAAATCTAGCTACGCAGTCAACGTGTTAACCTGATGGACAAGGTCATGGTCTTGTTGAAATTTAAAACAAATTCTTTAAACAATAACAAACAATACATAAATCTAATGACTCCTAAAAACATTTTTCTTTGGCAACTTTCTTAATATTACGCATGAAACAATAATTCTTAAATGAAAATATTTGTATTGATATTCCGCAAGTCACCCCCATCTTAAAAAAGTAATTTTTAACACAAGCGCGAGATGGCTTTGTACATTTCGCAGAATAAAAACATTGCTCTAATAAAATTACTTGGTCTGAAACTTCAAAGTAGAATTGTTCTAATTTTAAATATCAATATGATTGATTTAGCTTATTAAAAAAAATACAAAAAACAAATACCTAATCTTAGTTTAGTAAAATAAGATGTTTTTTACTTAACCCGTGAATAACTTATGACAGGTATCTAAACAATACTTACTTAATTTGGTTTTAGGTAGGTATCCTTGATTTGCATAAGTAGCGCTTGATGAAGAATATAGAGTCATAAAGAAAAAAATGTCTATTCTAAGTCTATTTGGTTATAGCTTAAGCCTAAATTAGAGTTAAGACAAGTAAGATTTATCTTTATTATTGAAAATTTGCATTCACAATGCTTTATAGATGTAGGATAAAATGTTTACTAGAAAAAAATCAACCAGTCTCAGGAAGCTCGAATGGGATTCGAACCCGTGACCTTTGGATTGCCGGTCCATTGCTCTAACCGCTGAGCTCGATAGCCTCTTTAATACGGTCGATATTAAATCGGCGAGTGTCCATCCGAAGAACGCAGAACCATCACGCGCCGCTCTTCCATCAGTTTGAGAGTATGGTCCGAGAGCTTTTTGGGTTTATTTATTTACCTATTTATTTATTTATTTCTTAACAAATACATTTCCCTAGTAAGTAGCAATTAGCATTAATGAATCTTACTTAGGATAAAATGTTTACTAGAAAAAAATCAACCAGTCTCAGGAAGCTCGAATGGGATTCGAACCCGTGACCTTTGGATTGCCGGTCCATTGCTCTAACCGCTGAGCTCGATAGCCTCTTTAATACGGTCGATATTAAATCGGCGAGTGTCCATCCGAAGAACGCAGAACCATCACGCGCCGCTCTTCCATCAGTTTGAGAGTATGGTCCGAGAGCTTTTTGGGTTTATTTATTTACCTTTTTATTTATTTATTTCTTAACAAATACATTTCCCTAGTAAGTAGCAATTAGCATTAATGAATCTTACTTAGGATAAAATGTTTACTAGAAAAAAATCAAACAGTCTCAGAAAGCTCGAATGGGATTCGAACCCGTGACCTTTGGATTGCCGGTCCATTGCTCTAACCGCTGAGCTCGATAGCCTCTTTAATACGGTCGATATTAAATCGGCGAGTGTCCATCCGAAGAACGCAGAACCATCACGCGCCGCTCTTCCATCAGTTTGAGAGTATGGTCCGAGAGCTTTTTGGGTTTATTACTTACCTTTTTATTTATTTATTTCTTAACAAATACATTTCCCTATTAAGTAGCAATTAGCATTAATGAATCTTACTTAGGATAAAATGTTTACTAGAAAAAAAATTTGGGGGTTAAAGTTACTCGCGTCCGTAGGTTTACCCTTGAGACCCTACGCGTGACCCCTGGGTGGTGCTAAATGAGTGACACTGACTGAGTGGTAGAGCCACGCTGCGTTTCAGCACGCATTGGGCCGGCTCGCCCGGCGTAATACCACCCTCTCACTAATATTCGGCGTGAAATAATGGCACTTGGTGCTGTTGTGTTTCGTCCGACCAGTGAGGGTTCCGGAGGCCCCTCCCCCACCCCCCCTCTTCCCAATTCCTATTCCTCCCTAAACCTATTCCTCTCTTAAAGGCCGGCAACGCGTCTGCGATTCCTCTGGTTTTGCGGGTGTCTATGGGCGGCGGTGATTACTCTCCATCAGGTGACCCGCCTGCTCGTTTGCCTACCTCTTTTATAAAAAAAAAAAAAAATCAACCAGTCTCAGGAAGCTCGAATGGGGTTCGAACCCGTGACCTTTGGATTGCCGGTCCATTGCTCTAACCGCTGAGCTACCGAGACCCCGGTAGGGGTTCGAACTCATTCGAGCTTCCTGAGACTGGTTGATTATAGTAAACATTTAAAAGTGTCGCAAGAGATTTGGGTATTGGGCAGAGACAACTGACGACGCTAAAAAACCGATGACGGCAGAACTGTCACGTCCAGGTCCGTTATGGGAGAGGTCGAGAAGTTCTATGGACATACACATCCACGCGACCACCTGTACAAAGCTTAACTACAGGCCCTAGAGCTAAGCTAACCCGACACTACACCGAAGATATCTCGGACATTAGCCTGTAAGAGATTGGTATGGCTCTCAAGCAGCTTAGAAACAGTAAGACATCAGGTGCTGACGGAATTACGGCCAGCTTCTGAAAGCAGGTGGAAGACCGATACGGGTACTCGCAGCTCTTCAGAAACTATTTAATTTCGTCGTAATCGGAGGTAGAACGCCAGAAGCGTGGCATGAAAGTGGTGTTGTGTTGTTCTTTAGGAATAAGAAGGCAATACGACCCCACAGAGGAACTACAGACACATATAACTTTTAAGTCACGTTTATAAGCTGTTCTCGAGAGTTATAACTAATCATCTCGCGCGCAGGTTTGATGACTTCCAGCCAATCGCACAAGCCGGATTCCGAAAAAGCTTAAGCACTGTAGGACACGTACAAACGACTGAAGAGTATAACCGGCCACTTAGCCTTTGATTCGATCGAAACATGGGCCGTGCTAGTCTCTCCAGCGGTGCCAAATTGACTACCGTTACATCGAAGTATTGAAGTGTTTGTACGAAAACGCCACTATGACAGTTCGCCTTCAAGAGCTCGAAGCCAGTCCGGCTGCAGCGTGGAGTGAGACAAGGAGACGTCATATCTCCAAAGCTATTCACTGCTTCACTGGAGGACGTGTATAAGCTTAATAACGACTTGTACATCTGTCACCTTCGATTTACCGACGACATAGTAGTCATGGCTGAGACCCTTGAGGACTTCGGCACAATGCTCGGTGATCTCAATCGAGTCTCTGTACAAGTGGGCCTTAAAATGAACATGGAGAAGACGAAAATCATGTCTATTTCACGTGTTGTACCCACTCCTCTGAAGGTTGGAGACTGCTCTTGAAGTTATTGACGAATATGTATCCTGGGACACGGTCCAGCTAGGTAGGTCCAACTTACTCGAGACCCCGGTGTGTGTTCGCGAGCGACCGTGGAGTAGCGGCCTGACGGAGTCTGTCCAACTCTGTAGGCCGTGAAAGATACGGGGGGGCCGCCTTGGTTGAGGCTCCCGCCACACCGGGAATCGTCTGGGCACTATAGGGACCCTGCTGGGGGTCCGCCTCCGAGTTCCGGGGTTTGGTTCAAAGGCACGAGGTTAAGGGTCGGTAGTTGTTTTGTTTGTGGGGCTAGGGGCCCGAGTCGGAGCCAGATTCGTGGGCGGTTTCTGTCTCTGGGTCGGGGTCCGGGCTGCCGAGTAGGATAAGACGGGCTGTTGGAAGGCCGCGTTGTTTGTTGTGTGTTTGTTTGTGGTGTTGCCTGTTTGTGGTGGGGGGCTTGCGGAAGCAAGCGCGAGTAGTGTTGGGCTTTGGTATGGGTATGACCATACCTCCCCAAAAGCCCAAGGGTCGGAGGACCGATGTGTCTTTGTCTTGTGTTTGTCCTGTGCTGTCCTTGTATTTGTGACCTTGGAGGATCGCGTGCTCATAGAGGGTGGGCACGCTGTTTTGTGTTGTGCCGTGCGCGAGGTTGCCCGTGTGTCGGCGCGTGACCGCTTGCGGTCATAGGTTGGCACACGGGCGACGGGGTGACCGTTGCGGGTTAATCCCTAGTGGCATGTACCGCGACATCTACCTCAGCTTTCAGCTTCGGATTGTTGGGCCCCCAGGGGTTTAGTGGGTATTCCCCTCCGTCTCGCCCTCCCAGCCAGGACTTCTGTCCTGGCAGCTGACCTGGAGCCTCTCTCCTTGTCAGTGGGTTTGGAAAGGCGGACGGGCGAGTCCCACATAACCGGGTGCCTCTTCAAGGCCCCGGTACTCGTAACGTAACTCGTAATTTCGTTTCGATTTGACTACTGATTGCTTAATCTGATTTGTGTATAACTAATCAATAGCGTGGGGCCACGAGCCACCCATTGAGGCTAGGGCTGAAAATCGACGCTGTAGTCAACTGCAGCATTATGTCGAGCCTTGGCCTTTTTAACACCACACCGGTTATTGTGTAATTGATTAATGTGTATTTCTTTATTTTATTTAATTATTTTTTTTAATTATATCAAACTTGTTGTTTTAATTTTACTGTATTGCATGTTATTATTATTTTTTGGTGTATGTGTGTGTGTTAAATAAATCATTTCTATTTCTATTTCTAACGAGTTCCCCTGGGATACAAAAAAAAAAAAGGTAGATCCAACTTTAAGAAAGAGTTTAATCGTCGAATTCAACTCGGCTGGGCAACGTTCGGTAAGCTACTAAATATCTTCTCGTCCAAAATACCGTAGTGTCTCAAGACGAAAGTCTTCGACCAGTGTGTGTTGCCAGTAATGACAAACGGTACCGAAACGTGGTCGCTCACTAAGGGCCTAATAAGCAGGCTCAAAGTCACGCAAAGAGCAATAAAGAGGGCTATGCTCGTGGATTCTCTACGAGATTCGTTGAAGAACTAAAGTAACCGACATGGCGCAGAGTCGCCAAGTTCAAGTGGCAATAGGCAGGACACATCGCCCGTAGAACCGATGGCCGTTGGGGCAGAACGGGTCTCGAGTGGCGACCGCGCACCGGAAGACGCAGTGTGGGCAGGCCTCCAACAAGGTGGTTCGACGATCTGGTGAGGGTCGCGGGTAGCCGCTGGATGCGAGCGGCACAAGACCGGTCGTGCTGCAGATCCTTGGGGGGCTCTTGGCCCACAAGGGAAGGAGGGGGGCATGATGTATGGGTGGGCAAGATGAATAACGTGAATAATTTAAAAACTAAAGATCGGGCGGAGGTTCCGAACGCACCCTGCACTCCCGCGCGTCAATCGTAGTTCGTGGATCAGTGCGGCACGGGACGCAACGCAAAGTGGACACGTAGGAAACGCTTCGTTCATTTTCATCGAGAAAACATTGATGTGTCTAAGGTACGTAAAGTGTTATATTTCTTTATTGCGCTTAAACTGTTCCTTTCACATTGTGCATAGCTGATGGTTACCTATCATAGTTCTACATTTAATCACGTTTAATTACTTTCTGTTGGTAACTTTTGATTTGATAAGTGAATATACGCAGCAAGTCGAGTACCCCGGGCAAAATGGATAAATCCATCTTGCCGTTTTTCCAGCCTTTTTCTCAAATGAAAATATAGCACAAATTTAATTTAATTATTGTTTCTTTTATAAAAAACAAATAGAGGCTCTTGGAGCTCTGATCAACTTAAAAAAGTGATTTACGAAGCTTTAAAAACATCGATAAAAAAGCTTCCGAAAGATATGGTATAGGTAAGTACCGTATGGAACTCAACATCGACATTTAAAATCTAATTCTACATAAAAGTGATAAGGACGCTACACAACAATTTTTACAGTTAAAGAAGAAATGGAACTAGCTGAGTACCTACCTACATTAAAAAAGTAGATGCTGTAATTTTGTTTAAGTATATCTTTGCTTTTTTGTTTATTATGATAAAGTTTATCTGTGTTTGCGTTTTTAGAAGTTAAATGTTTATTTTATAATTATTAAAAGGGTATATCCAATTTGCCCATCCAAAGTATTCGTTTTGCCCACCATAGAGCGGGCAAAATGGATATTTCTAATTTTTATGGTTTATGATTTTTATGATTATTCTAACTTTCTATAATAAAGGCTGATTATTTACTTTTTTGTTTTTTGCATATTTGTTAAAATTATAAGCTCATAAACACTATTATATCCATCTTGCCACCCTTCCCCTAATCAACGATGTACAGTGTCGTACTGACCTACCTAAATAAATAGTTTTCAGTCATTGAACTGAGCCGGGTCGCGCGGCGTACGGCCACGAGTTAGTCACGAAGATAGTCGAACGACCCACGACAATTCACGGAAACTGAGTTTCGGCGCGGCCAAAACTTTCCGCCACTTTTTGGCCGAAAGTAGAGATGTCATGGCCGAAACCGAAAACGAAATTTTTTTTAAACATGGCAGAGTTCCGAATCTGGGTAATCACGATTTCCCGTGTCGGCAACAGAAAGTGTCTATACACAAATTGATTACAATTTGAACTAAAAAGTACGCCTGTAAAAATATTTAAAAATACAGTCTTATTCAATTAGGCGCTGCGTATCGTAGACACTTCTGTTGCCGACACGGGACATCGCGAAAAAAAAAGTAAAAAACTGAGTAATAACTCAGTTTTTACAAGCTTTTATTTAGCTTGCAATGAAGAATGTATGTATGTCTTGTTCGTGTGGAATTTTGCAACTCACTTCCCGGTTACCGATTGAGCTGAAATTTTGCATACACGTGTAGATCGCGTGACAATGCAATATTATGATGACATGGTGCTGATCTCATGATGGAGCTGGATGGTGGCCATAGGAACTTTGATATGAAACAACACAACCTCGTCGAGTTTGGGCGTTTGAATCGTCTTGACGAGTAGTTTGTCTTTCAATGGTAACCAGGGTCTGATGATGTAGCTGGAATGTGGTCATTGGAACTCTGTAATAAAACGACGCAACCCCATCGAGTTTCGGCTCGTTTCATTCGTCGTGACGAGTGCGTTGTTTTTAGATGGTTACCAGGGTATGATCTGATGTTGGAGCTGGAAGGTGGTCCTAGGAACTCAGTAAAGAAACGACGCAACCCCATCGAGTCTCGGCTCATTTGATTCGTCTTAACGAGTACTTTGGTGCTAGATGGTAACCAGGGTTTGATGATGGAGCTGGAAGATGGCCATAGGAACAAAGCAATTAAACGACATAACCCCATCGAGTATGGGCTCGTTTGATTTCTCTTGACGAGTACTTTGGTAACCAGGGTCTGATGATGGAACTGGAAGGTGGCCATAGGAACTCAGTAATTAAGCGACACAACCGCGTCGAGTTTGGTTCGTCTTAATGGGTGGACTGTTTTTGATGAGTGGTGAGTGGTGGTGGTTTAGTGGACGTGAATAAATTTTGTTTACATAAATATTTGTATTCAGTGAGATGAACAGATTAAAAACGTGTCCAGGGATAACTAAAAAGTAAAAAATAAATTAAAAGTAAAAAGCCTTTTTAAAAAACAAGCTTTTATTTAAATTCGCTAAAAAAATAACTTATAAGTAGGTACTTTAAAACTTTAACTATCAACTTATAACGTCATTACATAATTTATATGATATAAAAGGTTGTCGCGAGGTTTACTATAGGTATGTGTAAAAACAAGTACGTAAATTAAATATGTTACTTGATGTGATTGATTTTAACTATTAAAATTTTCAATCTAAGAAAATACGAGTAAGTATTTACTTAAATCTCGCGACAACCTTTCATATCATATAAATTGTGTAATGACGTTATAAGTTGATAGTTAAAGTTTTAAAGTATAAGATATTTTTTTCTTTTTAGCGAATTTAAATAAAAGCTTGTTTTTTAAAAAGGCTATTTACTTTTAATTTATTATTTCGTACTAGCTTTTATCTTTTCAGGGCCCAATCTGTCTAAGTATAACAAAATGCATCAAAGTCAAAGTCAAAATAATCGTCCAAATCTTTTTCAAAATAAAAATCGGATAATCAAACATGCGATCTACGAAATAAAAACCAAAATAAAATAATGATATCTTTTAATATCACAATAAGTCTTACAAAATGTACTAGTTATCTTACACGTTCACATACAATCTCGTATTTGCACTATACAGACATTATCTTAATGTTTTTTATTCATAATTGTGATCATATCTCCCTATTTTGGAGATGAAAAACTTTACCGGATTTTTTACATATTTCTGGGTGCCACAACACCTATACAGTATTTTTTGTCTTGTCTGATGATCATATCATACTTAAACTAACGTCATATTCATGAAAACGTCAGTTCTTTACTATTTTAGCAATTACTAAAGTATTTTTTATAATTTCTTTAAAAGTTGTAGTTCACTTTAAATAAAGGACAAAATAATAATTTAATAATTAAATATGTTAAATTAATATCCGTTTAACGTTTTACAAAATATCCAAATTAGATGATTTTTGTAATATTTTTTAGCTAACACGAAAGTTTAGATTCTTTTGTCGCGGCATATTTAAGAATACGAGGCGTCGCATGGATAAAACTGCAGCGAGTGCCAACGATGACACTAGCGAATAGGATAATTATTTATATGTACAAAATTTATACAATCGAGATAACAAGACCATTTACATCATACCGGAAGTATAGACGCCAGCAGATCAACCTGCCATAAAATGTCAAATTTCTTCAATAAATTTTGAATTTTAGTCCGGTTACAGTGCTCGACCGTCCGTCGATGCGTACGGTCCGTACTGATGATACGCATTAACCGACCGTCAGTTTGTATCATTCAGTGCTCTCTTGACCAACAAGCTTTTTAACGACGACGATGATACAGATATCCGTACGGTCGGTCCACCGATCGGTGCAGCACTGAACGCGTTTATTTGTTTCCATAGCGCGTCGGTCGACCGACGGACGGCACGCATACGCACGCGCTCGACCGACGGTCCTCGTACCAGCTACCCTATCGGCTAAATAATATGAATATGGACATGGGTTTCATTTGACATTTGAAGCCCATAATATGCCCATATAAGGACAAAATATGGGCTTCAAATGTCTAATGAAGCCCATGTCCATATCCATATTTTTTAGCCGATAGACCCGCAGGCCTGGCGCTCTCCGCGCTTTAGGTATGAAACTACATGTAGCCGACAGGACGGACGCCCGCGAACGCCCTGCAGTCGTTAGAAGAGATAAAAGCGACGCTATAGTACGCGACAGAAAGAGAGGCAACTTCTAGGTGAATTTAACTGTAGGTATGGGAGCGGTGTGTGACCTGAATTGCACTTTATTGTCTTAGGAGTGAATCTTCTGTACTTGTACTATTATGACGTATTCTATGCTCGTACGCCGTGCGTAGCAATATACGCGTGCGTACGGTCAGTCTAGCACTGCAACGATTTATAAATTTTCATATACAGGGCGTCCCACGGATATGCCACATGGAGGGAAAGTACCTTGAATATTGTAGATGGAACATTTAACTGAAAGAAGACATTATTTGAATTTAAAAAACAATTTAAACTGCATTCATAGATATTTAAATAATTATATGGTTGAACCGGGAATCGAGCTCGTTACATGAGAAAAATAATCAACCTGTAGCTTTATCATACCGATCGAAAGGCTTTACCATAAGGATTGCTTTTTGCTAAATAACATAGTGTCACAAATAAAAGGAAGACCATGAATTTTAACATTTGTTGTGAAATTTTGTTCAGAAAAATGAAAAGCTGACATTGCCGTAAGGACATACAACTGACATTATCATATGTAACCTATTACTAATAAATGTACCCACTTGAGAAGTACGCATCATTTCCCTATTATAATTTAAGTGCATGAATAGGTATTATTCTAAATATACACCACAACAAGATCAAAAAATCGACAGGGAGCGAAATAATCAAAAGAGTGCGACTTTGTATTCAACAGGAAGGGACTCATTTTGAGCTTTGATAAATAGATTAATTTTGTATTAAAAATGTTAAAATTCATGGTCTTCCTTTTATTTGTGACAGTGTTATATAGCATATTGTTTGTGACATAGTGTTATAAAGCCTTTCGATCGGTATGATAAAGCTACAGGTTGATTATTTTCCTCATGTAACGTGTTCGATTCCCGGTTCAACCATGTAATTATTTAAATATCTATGAATGTAGTTTAAATTGTTTTTTAAATTTAAATAATGTCTTATTTCAGTAAAACGTTCCATCTACAATATTCAAGGTACTTTCCCTTCATGTGGCATATCCGTGGGACGCCCTGTATATGACAAACGCGACTGACCGACGTTCGGACGAGCACTGTAACCGGCCTTAATGTTTAGGTATAGGTAAGGATAAAATATCGAATAGATAAATCTGTCAGTTTTAGGTAGGTTGACACCGGGTGGCGTGTGTACAATTTGAAGCGTTCATCTAGAACAACATTCAGTTTTTAAGTCTAAAGGCGGGTCTCCTGCGACCCTGTTTTGTGTTTTCTAACACCTAACATCAGACATCTAACAAATATGGGCGTGGCCTACGTACAAATTTTGTTAGATGTTAGAAAAAACAAAACAGTGTCGCAGGAGACCCGCTTTAAGTTAAATTAGTCATTGTAGAATATATCTTTGTTTTTATTTATAATAAAAAAATCAGGTTTGTGTAGCAATTAATAGTAAGTATTTTTTTTTACTTTTCCAAACTACGCACGTAATTGACGAGAACCTTACAATGGGCGATTTTCCGAGATCAAAAAAAAAAAAGAAATTGGTTCGTAAATGACTTCATAGATGGCGCTTAGCATAGATTAGTATGGCGCTTAGTAAAAGGCGGGTTCATGAAGAGCACGTGTATGGCTGCGTAATATTTATTATATTCCAAAATAGAAATAGGTTCTGGATGTCCTGAATATAAATAGGTAAGTAAATACTATTTTTTTATTCTTTTGGTAGACAAGTAAAAGTGTAGAATTTATTACAGCTTATAAGTAGCCCAGCTTTCATAAAACGACATCTATCGAGTGTTTTTGAACTAATTTTTACTTTTTAATTTGGGCTGTCAGAAAATCGCCCATTAAAACGTTGAACAAGGTTTCCCGCAAACTTTATGTACAGGTATCATAAGTATACTTTTTTTTTAATAATTACCGTCATACACAAATACGTAACATCGCGACAGCATCAGTCAGCTTATTACCGCGACCGGTACAACTCGACAGCAATGTCGGATATTTAAAAGGTATGCCTTTATACCTAGAGATTTGCGGAAAAACTCGTAAAACATTTTAATGATAACGGATACTCAAGAGTATAAAAGCAAATAAAAAAGAGATCGATAATCAACAACGACGTTACGCTCGCGCAAACTTTGAATTAGAATCATACGAAAAATATGGGATGAACGGTATATCAAAAGAATATAGGTACTAACACAATACAAAATACTGCAACATGTTCTTGAGGTGGGCTTGGTTGTTCTGTACATATTCTTGTCTTTTGCGTGACTGACAAATGGACGAGATGCTTAGCTAAATGTTGTATTCTACCTGAAAATAATTAATGTGTTAGCAATCGATAACAGAAATAGCAAAGGAAACAGCTTTAGCGTTTTCTTTTCTGCTGATGAACAAGAAAAGCACACTACATTACAATTTGTGCAGACAACCCAGTGAACTGAGCACGAATAAATTTTGGAATTTTAAGGGTCACGACAGTGCTGCATGCATTGAGTTTTTCCTTATTTATAATGAAATTAGAACCAAATTAATTTTTTATTATTGATACACTGTGTCTCATAAATATCTATAAATATGTTTTTTATTAGTGCCATACCAAAGTTTTTTGTTAATTTGATTGTAAATCTATTGTTTGCTTGAACGCGCTAATCTCGGGAACTACTGGGCCGATTAAAAAAATTCTTTCAGTGTTAGATAGCCCATTTATGGAGGAAGGTTATATATAGGCTACAATTTGTTTAGGTACCGGTACGGGTATAGGCAGTAACCCGTGCGAAGCCGGGGCGGGTCGCAAGTTAATTATAATTAAGAAAAACTCAATGAGGGCAGCACAATGACTGCACGCCCTTATTATTTATTTCAGTAACTTAAACATTACGGTTACATACGAGGCCTTTGAAGATTACGATTACATTACAAGTCAATTTGTGCAGACAACACAGTGTGCTGACCACGAATCTGTTGTAAGCCATTAGCAATTGTATTGTATCATTTGTATGGCAACTGGACCTGATTCTGCTACTTTTTAAAGCGTCTTCAATGGTGTCTTAGTATTGTGATTCATTTATTATACGTATGTCAAAAAATACCACTGGGACAAAATAGTGGATTTTTTTTTTTTAAATAGCAGAATTGCAGCCCTGGTATAACAGCGCCACAATATGCCGCTTACAGGTTATGTTAATTTATAACTATCATGCTAGATTATAATAATGCGAAGATAATAAAATAAATGAAAAATAAGTAAGTACAGTAAATAGTAATGCTAGAATCTTTTTAAAAGCTAAAAATAGATGAAAGTGTTGCATGAAATGAAGTGAGAAGAGAATGATGAATGACAGATGAATAGCAGAAATGAAGTGAAAGGTAAATAATGTTAGATACAATATGAAAAAAATCCGTACGTTCTGAAGCCTGAGTTAGGAAGCTCGCATCTTCGAAACACACTTCAAACGCTGGTGACAAAAGAAAAAAATATACATGAAACATTACTGAAACGGACTCTAACATGTCTCACTAAGGTTCAATTTAAAAGAAATGGTTGATTTCAATACGGTTGAACATTCTGCAAATAATAAAAATTAAAAATGTTTGTTTAAAAATAGATAAGTAGATTAATTTCAATTCAAAAACTAAGGCGAATTTATTCTTTTTTTCAAACAGTGTCTAAGACCAAATCTACATCATTCACATTAATATAGTAATTGTTGTATAGTTTAGCTTTCTACGATAACTTTTAACTCATACGATTTTAATTAAATTTAATTATTAAATCATAAACGATACTACTATGTTAAAAGCTTTACTTTACCAATAATTATTAACACAATGAGACATTAATAGCAATATGTTAAACAAAATTATAGAATACGAACTTTTTGCGTATCAAATCTGCTTACCATTTCGCTCGCTTGGACCAATCCTTAGGCGTCCAATGCAAGCACTTAGGGTCGATCCTTAGCATCCGTTTTTCCATCGCCTTTTCATGTTGCTGTATAGTTTCCTGTAGAAAAAAATATATGTAATTAACATAAAGTAAAAAAAAACAAAAAATGTGTGTGTAATGTTATACCAGCCTTTTTAAATATGTACAGTCACGAGCACATTGGTGCTCGTACACTTTGACTCTTATTCCATTGTATTAAGAGTTTACAATTAACTATTTAACAGATGTAACAATACAATATAAAATATGTCGGTTATGGTAGTTTATAATTTAATGATAATTATACAATAGTTTTTTTTTAGGATAATTTGTAAATATTTTATTTTTACAAAATAAATTTGCGATTATTTATCTGTAGATTACATGACCCGAAACTCGTGCGGCTATAATATTGAGCTTCGTTTGACGTCACATTTCACAAAATAAACAAAAACTATGTCAGGTATCAAGATAATTTTTATTGTAAATGTGGTCACATGACTAAATGTCACGTGACCAACCGTTTTCGCACGAAATATGAAATGAATGAAGAAAAGTATGTTTTTTTCTATCAAATAAAGCTTTTTCGAGAAAAAATTATTGTACAGGGTATGAAAATTAAAGAAGCGTTTGTAATTTTTAAAATACTTTTCTGAAAACTGTCAAGTAGCCAATTGTTTACACATGACTGTACTCATGATAGTACCACTACACTGCTCGATTTAGAATGCAATAAAGAGTCTACTCGATTCATCATCATCAGAGTATAAACATCCCACTGCTGGGCACAGGCCTTCATTAGTGGACAGTAGCATAATATAGGAAGATTGGGTCATAAGTTATGGCCCATAACCTACACTATGCGGGTAGGAGTAATTTCTCTTTATTTACATACATACATAAATTTAAAACTACTTATTATCCCTAGAGGGTTAGTCAGAGACTACGCAATGAGGACCGCAGAAGCATTCCGCTGCATAGTTCACGTTTTATCAAATTGCTATAGTCTATTATCGATAGTTGAGCATAAGCAATAGTATCGATATGCCTATCTTTAGTATCGATATTATCGATAGTATCAATAGCCCCGTAACTGTCAATAATATCAACACACAGTTATACTATCGATAGTATCGATACTATCAAAGCTCAATATCGGAGGCACTATCGTAGTATCGATACTATTACTGCTGAATATTGCAACATCCATATTTCCTCGTGTGTAGGGATTTTTTTAAATAATTAGTTGCGGGTAATTTCTGTCTGAATTCGGTCACCTCACAGTCGAGTGAGAAGAATAGCGTAATGTTCATAAACAATACTATTGAGTCACAGCCTCGTCACAGTAGGTATCGATTGTTGTTACAATAGTCATAGCCCATACTATCAATACTATCGATAGTAACTGCGATATTGAGCTTTAATACTATCGGTAGCGATAGTATTGCAGTATACCGATACTATTTTACCAAACTGAGCTATCGATACTATCGATAGGCCTATCGATATTATAGATGATATCCGAGGTCAACTATCGATAGCCAAACTATCGATAGTTCGGCAACACTATGTTGGATGTATGTGCAGACTTTACAGACAGTCCGCTAGTCGCCTTTTACGACACCCAAGGAAAGAGAAGGCTTGATAGTTTTTTTTTTGTGAGCCGCTATACATACGCTATGCACACGGTTATATTATTTTTTCAATATTATTAGATAAATGGATTAAATGAAATCACATACCTGGTTGACAGAGATTATGTATTGGCCCTTGTAATAATTTATTAAGTTTAAATTTTGTAAAGTGCTAATAACGTCTTCTTTCTTTATGCTGGTCAGCTCACAAATTTCGCTGGAAAGAAATAACAATGAACAATGAGCTGTTTAATACATGGACGTAAATAGTTTAACCTTTTAAACGCCACGGTCGGATATGGCCG
Organism: Scoparia ambigualis; assembly: GCA_963921215.1. Lineage (NCBI taxonomy): Eukaryota > Metazoa > Arthropoda > Insecta > Lepidoptera > Crambidae > Scoparia > Scoparia ambigualis. The sequence continues at coordinate 14,189,413 of OY992518.1, forward strand.
ACATAAAAACGTGCCCAACACGCCACCGTCGTGTATAGCCGACAAGAAAACGACATTTTTAAATACAAAATAAAATATACTAAATTAACTTTTCTGTGTTTCTTTTTCCGATTATTTAAAAGTACATTAATAATACACTTCTGGACACATCTATTGGCCCACCTTGCATTTTCAGTTTCGTTTAGTCCTAGCAAAAAAATTCTATTAGGTCGTGTAAAAAGTTTTTATACAGTTTTGAACCAGGCACATTCATAATTTTATTCAATAGTCTTTTTTTAAATTTCGAACACAGAATTTAAAGAAACAAAAGACAATTTGGAGCCTGTTCGTTGATATCAAACAATCGAATACTAAGAAAACTTGATTTTATTGGTTTACTTGGATTTAATTCTTGAAAGTGTGATTTTTCTCTTTGGTTTTGCAACATACATTACTTATTCTTAACATTATGGTTAGGTCCTGTCGATAATCTATGGATACTTCGCCTGAAGTCGCCGCCCAAGCTGTGGCACTTATCCAGGCCGGACACAGCCAAAGAAATGTGAGTGCTCAACTTAATTAAGTCGATCTGCGGTCCGAAATGTTTATCGGATGTACCTAGAGACTGGCGGCTTTGTTCGTCGCCAAGGAAGGCCACGATCTCGGGTCACAACTGAAAGGCAGGATCGATTCATCGTGATGACCAGCTTAAGAAGTCACCTTACCTCCATTGAGATACAAAACCAACTTCGCGACTTCCACGGAGTATCTGTGAGCGCTCGAACTGTTCGGAGAAGGTTAAAAGAACGCGATATGGTACCACACAAGCCAGCTAATGGCCCCAAACTAACGCAAGCCCACCGAACAGCGCGTCTTCATTACGCGCGGACTCATTTAAATTGGACTGAGCAGCATTGGAGCCGTGTACTCTTTTCTGATGAGTCTAAAATTGCGTTACATGGCAATGATGGAAGAAAGAAGGTCTACCGACGTAAGGGAGAGCGTTTTGCACAATGCTGCTTTGAAGAGAGGGTTGCTTATGGCGGTGGCTCATGGACTGTCTGGGGCGGTATATCCGCGAGCGGAAAAACTCAACTTGAGGTTATTACGGGACCACGGCTGCCAACATTAAATGCTGAAAGGTACATTCGTGAGTGCTAAGAACCTCACGTGATGCCATACGTGGACCATGTGGGCCCAAATTTCCTTTTTATGCATGATAATGCAAGAGCCCATACGGCCGGCATCGTCAGGGAATATCTTCGGGATGTGAACATCACAGTTATGGACTGGCCAGCCAGAAGCCCAGACATGAACCCGATTGAGCACATGTGGGACGAGCTAAAAAGACGTGTTAGGGCTCGTCAGCCAGATGCCCAGACGATGCAGGAGTTGAAAACTGCCATAGAAGAGAAATGGGAGATGATCCATCAAAATTTCATAGAGCGGTTGATAAACTCTATGCCTAATCGTATGAGAGCTGTCGTAGATGCCCATGGAGGCAACACGCGTTATTAAATTAAACCTTTATTTGATAAAACATGTTTTTTATTCAAAAATCAACTGCCTTCATCAAGGCGCCCTCTCCGCATACCCGACTTGTTAGGCGTAGCTCCATGTCGTGTGGTATTCTGAATTCAAATTTAAAACAATACGATCGAAAAAGATGGTAAAATGTATCAGGTTTAAAACTGCATCGCTAGTTTTTGTTCAATCTAGCAATCATATTTAAGTAGGGGACATAGAAACCTAAACTCTAAGGTGGGCCAATAGATGTGTCCAGAAGTGTATATTGTAAAATGGCATGAAGATATCCATTAGTTACATTTCACTAGTAAAAATAATCATTAAATATTGCTAATCGAAAACCTTAAAAGAGGTGTTCTCCTCACGCCACAATCGGTAAGATACGACAGCTAGTGATGGGTTAAGCGTGCAAAGCTGAGACGGGTATATCGATCTACTATTGAATATCCCTATTTGTTGTAGGTAGGTATTTATTTTTAAATTTACTGTGCCTGGCGCTGAGGACACGACAACTGATATGAAGTCTGGCGGTTAAATAGGCTGTTTTGTAAAAGTGCATAATTTCGATTATCATTTTCAAAAATTTGTATCTTCGTAACTACATATCTTACGAGGTTAATCTTTTTTGATATCAATAGCTTATCAGTCGCAGATAATAGGCATATGCTTATGCATACCGGCCATAGGGTACTTTTGCGCGTGGATTGTCACAATTGTCTTGTCTTTGTCTTTAATTGGGGAATTACCGCACCGTTTGCAGCTGTCGAGCAACACAGTTGACGAACTTCAGTCTGTTCCGTGATTCCGTCGTTCTCTTGCGTGTGTTTCGTTATTTCTCTCTTTTGTTTAAAAGTTTTAGTTGGGTACAACTTAATCTGATACGATTAAGTAAAAACGAAGAAAATCAACTAAAGCTAAGTAATTAATTAGTACTCTAATAGTCAACCTTTTCTTCACCTTGTTGTTTTTTAATTTTGGCTGTGGATAGAGTGCCACAAGCGGCATTCTAGTACGGTCGGTTACGATGCCGTAATTTCGGCATCCTAGTACAAAGAGAGCCATAAGCGGCACATAGTGCGATCGGTTACGATGCCGTAATTACGGCATCCTATAGTCTGACCGCTACCGCTGTATCGCGCCTTGGGTATGCGAGCGGCGAGGCGGGGGGGCGAAACAGTTGCTGTTGACTGTCTGTGTCAGACGCACATGAGATAAAATATCTAAAAATGGTTCGTTATCTCGAGATCTCAAGACTGTCATTTTCAAAGTGGCCGAATATTTTAAGAAAAGAAAAGCAAACAAAGAAAGTTTTGAATATGAAAGTGATGCAAATATCGCCAAAATCGTTGCGGAGGCAACGGGATACTGCGAAAAAACTAAGAAATGTAACAACTGCGGGAAATTCATGAACTAATTTGGGCCGACTGAAATTTAGTTCACCAAAAAAACAGAAAGTTATAAAGAAAAAACATGTTATTGATGATTTTGATTTATATTTCCAAGAATTTAAGATTCATTTCATTTATATTGGTTCTTTAATTGTACTTATCTAAAAATCATATTGGACAAAAACGGATTGGATGTAATTATACTCGTAAATATAAAGCTTCAATAAACTGTGCTTCGATATCGTAAGATCTGTCTGACACTACGAATCTCATGTGAGTTCATATACAGCGGTAACGGTCAGACTATAGTACAAAGTGTATATAGTACCACAAGCGGCATTGTATCTTAATCGGTTCGGGAACCGTAACTTATTTTTTAATTGCCATGTTCAGAAAACAATATTCAAAAATATTTTTGTATGGAGTTAGATTTCAGTTGTCTAATAATAACCTCGAAATTCAAGACAATCGCTACGCTGCACTTCGTCTTAAATTCTAACCTATCACGTGACCTACAGGAGTAGGGCAGCTAGTATTTCTATTGTCTAATAAAATACTTTACGGCAGATTAGGCGGCTTCACTATTATACCGTAAAACTTACGGTTCCTGAACCGATTAAGATAGAGTCCGCTTGTGGCACTGTATACACTTCCTTTAATTTTTAGTTTACTTGAAATGTCACATCCCTACCTCGCACGCGAGAAACTTGTCAAAGGTGCCAGCCACGCCAGATTCGGGTCTTCCCGACATCGGATGACGTCACAAACGAGATTAGTGATGTACCTTATTATTATCTGATTTATTCGTTTGTAGTTCTAATGTCTACTTTTACTTTGTTTAGAATTTTGTAGCTGCTATCAAATGATACGAAATAGCGTCAAATAAAAGATTGATATAACGAGTAATATTTTATTTCAAAAATATGTGAAGAATAGCAATGAATTAAATGAGTTATTGACAAATTATCGATAAGATGTCGGCATTCCTATTTTATTTGTAGGTATTTGTTCTGAATTTGGCTTGGCGTGGAAGGGGCGCCGATGCGTTCGCGCTCTGGCGTTCAAAAGGTTAATCAAAACGTATTGTTACAATTTAATAAAAAAATATCTTTCGCATGTAATTGCTAAAACACCATTACCGGGTAATCGATGATAAGACTGAAGATGGAAGTGCACTCTCGAAATCTCCAGCTACTGAGACTAGAAACCTAATAATATTTTTCCTATGGCGACATACTTAGATAAGATAGTGAATTTAAATAAAAAAACCCGGAAATTCTGTCAGTCTGTCTGGGACCAATCACCGATGGTTTAACAATACATCACATCCCGGAGTTTTACTGCTTGTAAAACTCCGGGATGTGATGTAGGATCCCGGAGTGGTAGGCATAGACCACATATTTCCTTTCTTTTACCTAGGTAAAATGCTGTCTCAGTCACACATCGGGGCCAGGTGAGACCCCGGGTTATGTGAAACTCTCTTCCCCTTCCAACCTTAGTTACAAAGAGCTCGACAGAGAAGGAGAGAAAGACCCTCAAAAACCTAGTACCAACCCTACTCTGTCACGGGAATGGCTCGGAAACGCGAACAGCAAGCACAGAGATATTCGCTTCGATCCTTACCCAAGTTCTTTAATACTTACTTGATTGTGATAATTGGTTTCTCGTTGTCCCCCACGGGTTTACTGTGCATCAGAATGTCCAATATCGTTTGAGCCCAGTAACTTCTGTACGAGAGCAGACCCAGATCTGACAGAGGCTTCTCTGGAGAACCGGTCTTGCCTTCAAATTTTGATAATTCGTAACCTGAAAATTAGGACACATTTTAAACTCATACACAATGTAAGATTCAAGACAGGCATTGCGATGTCATTTTTTCAGGTCACGTTAATGTTTTTACCTCTTTTTTAAACAACAGTAAATGCCTTAGTTGTATTACTGCCCGAGGAGGTTAGAACTATAAAAAAATACATTCATATTATCCCCAAAGGGTTAGTCAGAGATTAGGCAATGAGGACCGCAGAAGCCGTCCACTGCCATAGTCCTCGTTTCACCAAATTACATTGTGCTCGTACTTGTTCTCAGTGTGATGGTTAGTGAGCCCACCGCTGCTCTAGGCTCTTCGTTGGATGTATGTAAAACATTTTGAATTTTATAACTGTTCCCCACATCATTATGACGATCCAGGACTAAAATTATCAATCACCCGGGAATTAGGGATTCATTTATCGGAACACAAATTATAACTCCTAGCAAACTTGACTGTTGAAAAAAAATGGCTTTTAATACTACAGCAATAAAGTTAAGAATACTTACTAAATTCTATAAGTAATTTTCCATATCCTTTTCTTTGGTATGGAGGTAATGTTAATATACATGCTACATTGTAGTCTTCAGTGCTTTCTTTCTCCTTTGAAAAATATCCTACTATGTGGAAACCTGAAAACAAACCAACAAAAAAAATCACACGCTATTTTCAGTTTCAATATAGCAACGTGAATACAAAGTATTATACACACGTCTTTATTCAACCTATACAAAACTATCAAATTTCGTCAATCGATATTGATCGTTATATCCTAGCGACACAAGTTCAAAATGTATTGAAGAAATATGACATTTTGTGGTTAGGTTAGGTAGGTAGGTGTGTGGTGGTCCTTGGATGGCTAACCGAACTTTTTAGGGGCGGCTTAGAAACTAACAGACTCCTCAAGCCGTGTAATTGAACTTTTCTGGAGGATTTCTGGTAGGGCATGGCATCTCGCAATAGCCCTACCTAACTTAACCCCTTTCCCTACCTGCAGGCCTATTCTCTAAAGGGCCCACAGACGATCAGGTCGCCGGCAGGTATCGGCCTGTCAGTGTCAGTAGTACAACGCACGGGCGGCGGCGGAACTGACAGGCTGATGTAGGTGATATCTGCAAGCGAACTGATCGTGTGGGGGGGGGAGGGCGCCGGCAGATATCAGCCAAGTGACAGGTTATACCTGCTGGTGTACCGGCGAACTGATCGTGTGTGGGGCCCGCCGGAAGGTATCAGCCTGAAAGTTAGTACTAGCCGCCCGTCGCCGTCGCCGCCCGTGCGTTGTACTACTAACTGAGAGGCCGATACCTGCCGGCGACCTGATCGTCTGTGGGTCCCTTAACTCGACTGACAGTTAAAATTATGAACACCCAAAAAAGTTCGTCGTACATTGCGCGTGTCGCGTAACGGTGAAAGAACACTACCACCCCCTCTCTTCCCTTTACATACCGGCATACAGCGGCGATGGGCTCACCACCTGTCACGCTGAGCACATGTGCAGTCGCTATTTGGTGGAAAGTGGACTATGGTAGATGACTGCTTTTGCTGTCCTCATTGCCTAGTCTCTTGAATAACCGTTCGGGGATAATAGCACAGAATAACTAATAGTACTACTGTACAGAAGGTTCACTCTCTAACGACTTTCACGCGAAATTGAAACTTATCGTGTGACCCGAGCGTTCATATTCCGTTAAGCAACGCTGACTCGATATCGATTTGACGTCATGACGTCACAGAGCGTAGGGTTTACGCGCGCGTGCAGGGATTACGAGTTAAGCGACTCGGCGCTCAGGGTTCGGTGCGTCGGCTCGCGGCAACCTTACTGCCATACTACCTGGGAGGCGCGCCAAACAAACGTACCTAAACTGCGGAGTGACACTCCCCCTGATATTAGTCGTGATTATATATACATGTATATTGCGCGCGCGCTCTATATTTTTCCATAGCAATTAGCACAAGACACAGCAGTGTACGACGAATTTCCTTGGGTGTTCATAATTTTAACTGTCACTCAAGTTAGAGAATAGGCCTGCTGACTCTCCGGGCGTTTAGTGTCAAATTGAATAATTAAACTAGGAGTCGTCGTAGGTCTGACATCTAGAGTAAAGAGCGGAAATTTAATTACTATGTAAAAGTAAAGTATAGAATGCATACTTTCCCACTGCAGGGCAAAGATCCTCCATCATTGAAATCAAGTCTACTCTGCAATTGGCTATTTGACAGTTATGACAATAAAATATGAAATATGTCGGTTATGGTAGTTTATAATTTAATGATAATTATCCAATAGTATTTTTTATTAAGATAATTTGTAAATATTTTATTTTTGAAAAATAAGTTTGCGATTTTTTTATCTGTAAGTAGATTACAAGACCCGAAACACGGGCGGCCATGATTGAGCTTCGTGTGACGTCACATTTCACAAAATAAACAAAAGCTATCTATCAGGTTTCAAGATAAAGGAGAACCAGCACTTTCCATAGAAAAAAATGCTTAATTTGTATACAATAGAATTTGGTCATAATCTAAAGCTAATATTATTTGCTACCTAAAACAAGTTTCGTCTTATTTTTATCGAATCGCAGATAAGAGTTATTTAATTATTAATATTTTATAATATGGAAACACTAAGTCTTCAAAAAACAGACATGTTACTTTAAAATGTCTAACGTGGCAGCAAAAACCATATTTCTTTTGCTTTTAAAAAAGAGAAATGTCAACAATGCCGTCACGTCATGTTTGAATTGACAGCTAACGGCTGTTATTTGTCAACAACTGTCATTTGTTGACAGATATTTCCAGATAGATAATGAATAACAGTTTAAAAATTTAAAAAAAGTATACAACTTAAGCATAAAACGCCGGGTCTCCTTTGTATGTTTATTGTGGTGTGACGTCACAGGGCTAAATCACGTGATCAACCGTTATCGCACGAAATTTGAAATGAATGAAAAAAAATGTTTTTTTTTTCTTTTAAAAAGCTTTTTCGAGAAAAAAATTATTGTGTGGGGTAAAATATGCGTTTGTAACTTTAAAATACTTTTCCGAAAACTATCAAGTAGCCAATTGATGGATATTGAATTAATCAACATCAGGTGGAATGGAGTCATCTGTAGTGCTACGTACAATAAAAAAACACGCGCTTACCTCTCGAGTCAAATTCAGTCATGACGTAAAACAAGAAGGGGTCCGTGTCGTAATACAAAGTCTTGTGGTCCAAAAACAGTTTGGCTAGGAGGCACAAGTTTTGAGCGTAACATTTGTTTTTGCGGCCGTCAATCTCGAAAAAGGATATACTGCCTTTACGATAGATCTCGTTGCCGGGGGGGTGCTTTAGCTTACACTTCACCTAAAATAGAAAAACGTATATTACATTTTTTTTTATTTTATTAAGAGTTAAAGTCAACCCGTTAAGTTATTTTCTTTATTTAACGTCAAGATAATTTTTCATAATTTTAAGTTATAAATAAAATATAATAATTTATCTTGCGAATAATACTCTGAGCACTGGCATAACCAGTATAGCCACGTGCGGCGGGTTGTCTTGTCGGGTGATCACATTTTATTAACGGCACGTTCAGTATCAAATTATGATTTTATTATGATAGGTAACATACTTCTCTCTTTTGGGAGAGACCATTTTAGTGCATTAATTTGTCTTCGAAAAATGGCGTGCAACTTTTTTGGTTCAATTTCAAATCACTAAAACTTACCAAATGTCGTTCCAAACACTTTTTACTCTTTCTATACTTTAAACAGAATTCACAAATATAGATGCAGGGTAAACTGACCATTTCCTGTAAATAAACAAACAACTGATTAAACAATGAAGTTGCAATGCGCAAACGGCCTAATTTGCGCATGTGGTTAATGAGAGAACGGATGAATCTACCTAATTAATTATCTATTTTTAAGGGGTTTTTTTTAACAGAATCTACCTACTTATCTAATTTTAAGTTTATTTTTACAGAATTTTACTTTTACTATTTATTGAAACCGCAAACATCTAATACGTAAATATAACTACTTTTATTTAATACAAAGCTAAGGCTTAAAGATTATGAACGTTCCAAATATAATAAAGTTTATTTTTACAGAATCTTATTTTTACTATTTATTGAAACCGCAAACATCTAATACGTAAATATAACTACTTTTGTTTAATACAAAGCTAAGTTTCAAAGACTATAAACGTTCCAAATATAATAGTGACCCCAAGAATCTTGGCGATTTTGGATTTATGGACACCGAAATAATTTTGTTAATATTGTTAGAGCACCAATATTGTTCAATATGCTGAACAGCCAAAAATGCGCGTGCGGAGATAATGGCAGACCGATGATATTGCGTGACGCGAAAACCAAAAAGAAAACATATGCCGAACGGCATGTTCAAGCAACGAACATAATATGCACACGTCAGCAGGTCAACTTATCCAAAACTGTCAAATTTCTCCAATCGATATTGATCCTTATTACAAAAACATAAGGTATTGCGGAAATTAGACATTTTGAGGTAGGTTTGTGGTTGGCGTCTGTAGGGTGCGTGCGGCAAAATGGTACACACCGTTGCTCTCTTCATATACAAAACTGTCTAAACCTTCCAATCGATTTTCAACTTTATCTGTTGAGTGTGTTGCGTTCAAAATCGATTTTTACGCGCTCGCTAGTTTGTATAGGTTGCGAACGCATATATAATTTTACATTATTGGATAAAGTTTTTTTCATATTTTGCCTTTGCCGATAATTTTCTATGTCAATTGTTATTCATCATCATCATCATCAACCAGAGGACGTCCACTGCTGGACAAAGGCCTCCCCCAAGGATCTCCACCACGACCGGTCTTGTGCTGCTCGCATCCAGCGGCTACCCGCGACCTTCACGAGATCGTCGGACCACCTTGTTGGAGGCCTGCCCACACTGCGTCTTCCAGTGCGCCACTCGAGAACCGTTCTGCCCCAACGGTCATCGGTTCTACGGGCGATGTGCCCTGCCCATTGCCACTTGAGCTTGGCGACTCTTTGGGCTATGTCGGTTACTTTAGTTCTTCTACGGATCTCCTCATTTCTGATTCGATCGCGTAGAGAAACCTCAAGCATAGCCCTCTCTATTGCTCTTTGCGTGACTTTGAGCCTGCCTATTAGGCCCATAGTGAGCGACCACGTTTCGGTACCGTATGTGACACTGGACGAAGACTATCGTCTTCATACACTGCAGTATTTTGGACGAGAAGATTATTTCGTAGCTTACCGAAGAACGCTGCCCAGCCGAGTTGGATTCGACGATTGACCTCTTTCTTAAAATTGGACCTACCTAACTGGACCGTTTGTCCCAGTTCTACATATTCGTCCGGCAAATCGAAGGTGACTGACGTACACGCCGTTATATTGATGCCGAGTCCTCTCCAGTCCAGAAGCTTAAACACGTCCTCCAGTGCAGCAGTGAAGAGCTTCGGAGATATGAGTCTCCTTGTCTCACTCCACGCTGCAGCCGGACTGGCTTCGAGCTCTGGCCCTGGACATGATTTTTGTCTTCTCCATGTTCATTTTAATATTTGTTGGAGACTCTGTTGAGATCACCGAGCATTGTGCCGAGGTCCTCCAGGGTCTCAGCCATGACTACTATATCGTCGGCAAATCGTAGGTGACTGATGTACACGCCGTTATATTGATGCCAAATCCTGCCGAGTGATGCTCCAGTTCAGAAGCTTAAACACGTCTTCCAGTGCAGCAGTGAAGAGTTTCGAAGATATGACATCTCCTTGTCTTACTCCACGCTGCAGCCGGACTGGCTACGAGCTCTGGTTTTGAAGGCGAACTCTCATAGTGGCGTTTTCGTACAAACGCTTCAACACTTCGGTGTACCGGTAGTCAATTTGGCACCGCTGCGCTGGAGAGACTGTAGCACGGCCCATGTTTCGATCGAATCAAAGGCTTTCTCATAGTCCACAAACGCATTGGCCGGTTATACTCTTCGGTCTTCTGTATAACCTGCCGCAGCGTATGTATGTGGACTATGGTGCTGAAGCCTTTTCGAAATCCGGCTTGTTTGATTGGCTGGAAGTCATCAAACCTGCGTGCGAGACGATTAGTTATAACTCTCTTATAAATCTCACAATTGTTATTATTATATTTTATTAATAAATTGCGGTAAACGTAATAAGTCAATTTCAAGTAGTATATATTTTGTAATAGTACACTGATTAAACGGTAGATTAAATTAAAAATGGAGTCTTATGTCACCCGTGTCGATTAGTGTAGTGGCCTGGTAGATAAAGTAAAATACTGAATGATCAACGTAAGGTTGAAATTAAAGAACATAAAAAAAACTTTTAGCATAAATTAACTATACTAATTCCCGACCGATGAGCGACGCGACGCGACGCGACGACCGCGGCCGAAGATAATTTTCCGGTCGCGTGTGAAATTAAATTAAAATTAAGTTTAAAAATGAACGAAAATGAATGAAACTGAAAATAGTCAATGAAAAGAAAGTCACCTGAACACCTTGTTGGCCTGTCGCTAGTGCTGCCACCTGTCATATAAAACGAGATTCACGGCAATAAAGAAAAGTCAGAAAATTCCATCCATCACCACGCATCTTTCTACACTACATACTCACTTGGGGGTAGGGAGCGAAGTACCATGGCTTGATTCTGTGTCGGCCGAGTTCGATCATTTCTATGTTCTTCATTCGTGTGACCAGATCGTCGTGGCCGTGAGCTACCAAGCTGCCGGACTGTCTCGGCCTCGCGGTCGGCGTGGCGGCGCCGCTGGGCAACGTCTCACCACCATCAGGATCTAGTGACGTCATCGAATCGGGCTGCGAAGATTTCTTATTAAGAAATCGGAGATAGTACACTCGTTATTTTATATTGTGTTATATCGTCATCAATCATCATCATCACCATCAAAGGCACCTCGTGGTCAACAGAACATGCGGAGATCGGTCCACAAGCCACCACGCAGGCCCAATGCGGGTTGTTGGGTTTTAACGACCGCCGTCTTACAACAACCGGGACCAACGGTTTAACGTGCCTTCCGAAGCACGGAAGAGCTTGAGTTGTTTTATTGGTCTCCTGGTGACCTAGCATTGCAAAAGTAGCTTCAGTGGCAAATTCGCAAACGCCATCGTGGTCAAAGCTAAGTGGCGACCATTTCGATTACTAATACTAAGTTTGTTGCTAAATGTCCATTATGTTTAAATCTCATTACATTGTGCTTTGAATAAATATTTTACATTTTTATTTATTATAAGGCCAACAGGTCAACCTTCCCAAAACTGTCAAACTTTTATAAGAGCTCAGCTTTCGTAATACCAGGCACAGTAGAAATTCATTTGCCAGTAACCTCTGGAGTCTTCGTGACAGAGAAGGGGCTAATTGATAATGATCCTTATACCCCCAAACAATAAAGTTCAAGACGTCTTGACAAAATTTGTTAATTTTCGTTGGGTTGACCTGAGTATCTACTAAGTACTCAGCAATTTCGATAGTGACTAGACCAGCACGAACCTCTATATCAAAGGAGTTCGCTTTCCGCTTCCTATTCATCTTCTTCTGCAGAGCGGCGGCCAGCACCGCCCCCCCGTTGACTAGTGACGACGTGTCCTGACCCAGGGTTGGGCTAGCCGGCCGCGATATCAGCTGCCTGGGCTCGCTCGTCACTATGGACTGCATCACTGATGGCAACGGGGCTACGCGGAAATCAATTCAATTGGTACATTACTTGCATGTCACATAATACCTTAACAAACTTAAAATACCATTCTCCAAATTAAAAGTAGTCTCGTCTAGCCCCCCCACAATGTTGATCAAAATATACAACCACCTTCCCAATTACATAAAAAATGCAGAAAATCCTAAAGGCGGGTCTCCTACGACACTGTTTTGTGTTTTCTAACACCTAACATAAAACATCTATCAAGAATGGGCGTGGCCTACGTACATATTTTGTTAGATGTTAGGTGTTAGAAAACACAAAACAATGTCGCAGGAGACCCGCCTTAAGTATTTCGTCAAATTATTAAGAACCTTTCTTTTGGAAAAATGTTACTATAACCCGTCACATTTTTTTTAATGATTCCTATAAGTACTTATTATTTAACAAATAATTCATAATTAAAAATAATTACTTAAATAATGTTTCGGTATCTCTATTCATCATAAATATTAAATATTCGTAGATTCTAATGATGAATGAATTGAAGGGGTGAGTGAACAAAGGTGTTATCTGACAAAACTAAAAAAAAATACTTTTTGCATGGACATAGGTTTTAAGTGATCATAAATCGACTGATGAGCTCAAAACACGCAAATTTTGATTCGTGTCAAAAATAAAAAAGTAGCAAAGGTGTTAACTGACAAACATGCATACATTTCAGGCTTGCAAATGTGGTATGAGCCGATACATTTTCGAAAAATCATTTACACTTATACGTTTGGAACAATATAAGGTGTTATCAAACAATTTGCCTTTTGCATCTTCGCAAAAGTAACACGATTTTAAGTTTAAAAACTATTCAAAGGTGTTATAAGCTGTGTGGTATGTTTGCTGATGTAAAATTATTATTATTTTTCCAAAACCTTTAATGCAACGGTGGTAACGTCTCCAATCTCCATTGTTGAAATTTATTTAATTCAAAAATTGGTTATATTGTTTTAAGTTAAAATATTTTTTACAACCTTTAGTAACATATCCGAACGCACTTTTTTTACAGTGACATTTCGTTTTATCCCGCCAATAACTGATTTCGACTTGTCAAAGTTTTTATTGTTTAAAGTTTTACGAGTTAAGGGGCTACCAGACTGTTGTAAACCGACGTTTACAACAGTGTGGTAGGTTGTTTTTAACGAAATTTCGGTTGACCTTTCCACGACCTTTGTTTGCGGGCGCGCGTTGCAAACCGCTGTGTTGCCACTGCCTTAAACACCATTACACACAAACCGCTATCTTCAACCTACATACAACGTGGTTACTGGAAAAAGCCAAGTTCGTATATATTAATGTACGTACAGCGCGGTATTTTTTACATCTTTAAAAGCTCATATCTAGCTAATAATGATATAAATTTAATCGCGTTTTTTTCCAGCAAATTGATCCAATTTTTTTTTAATTGCCTTAACTACTTAGGTATATCAAGAAAGGGATGCCAATAGCGCTATTTAAATTCGCAAATAAAACAAAATATGTCAAATATGCTAAATTTTACGATAATGCTTAACATCCTGCTGTAGCTTAAATTTTACTCTTAAAAATTCTAATAAAGCAGGATCCTGCTAAAAATGGCAACACTGTGGACTGTGGCAAACCAACCAAGTGGAAGCTCGTTTACAACGAGCCTCCCGCCAAGGTGGCCTGGTGGAAAAGGCTTGTTTACAACAGTCTGGTAGCCCCTTAAAGTTTTGTCCTGCTAGTCAAATTGGTGTGTGGTCAAAAAGGGCTGTGGTCAGATTCCTGCAGTGGGCAAAAAAAATCAATTTTTAATTGTTTTGTATCAGTACATGATTACATGCAAATAGTTTGCATCTATAGATCACAAATTTCCAGAGGTAGGTCATACTTTTCTTGATTGTGACAGAGATTTTGGCCGTATAGAAAAACGTTTAAGAAGGCATGAGAAAATATTTACTCCTAATCAGTACAGAAACATAATTAAAAATGCATCTAAAAATAACTCAACCATAGAAGATATGAACCATCATTTTTATGATTTCAACAAATTAAAAGATGATTTGGGAATAGTAATACCCAATTCAAATACATTAAAACAAAAAATCTACTTTAAAGCTAATGTTAAATGGATCTACATTGAAGATTATGGTACCTAGATATTTTTATAAAACCAACTAAGACCCCTACACACCATTTCAAGAAGTCTCTCTTGTAAAGAAACCAAATATTATCCCAGCAGTTTCCCTAGCATGATTGTAATAATCAAAAGGGTAAAATCTCCAAAGAAAAAAAATCTGATATAAAAATACAGCTTGAGTATTGAAAAAGAGTCTCAATGGTATTACTTTAACAATTTAAACAATAATTGATATTACTTATGATGTCCTATTTACCCTACGTCAGATTTTTTGGTAAAAATAAAGCTTATTTTTTATAAATAATTCAATTCTTATATTTTTCACATAAGACCTTTTTAAGTTCATATAATCTAAATATGATTTACATTAAATTCAACAAAGGTAATATGTTTATATTTTCTCTGTATTTTAATAAATATAGTAAAAATACCTTTATTTCTATATAATCCATAAATTAATAATATTTTAAAAAGTATTGATACTTAAGTTTTATCTAAAACTTTAAGCTGTAATAGCTACCTTGATATTACGATTTCACATTTTTAAACACTTATAACTCAGTTTGAACTTTTTGTTAGTTAACACCTTTGTCCACTTACCCCTTCAATTCAGAGAAACTTTATTTACTCAAAAAAGAACATAGTTCATTTAAATGAGCTTATAGTATTTAACTTAAAAAGTAATACAATCCAGCAATACGCACTTTAAACAATATTTTTTATTGTTATTATTGTAGTATTGTTTGGCGCGTTATTTATATTATTATTATTACCTAGATTTTTAAAATAGTTAGCCCTCTACTTTGCTGTGCCCTAGCAGGGCGTCACATGTACCTATACCTTTGCTTATGTTTTAACACCTTGCAATGTAATGTGATATGCAATAAATAAATAAATAATTAAATAAATAATAGATGCAGTCGAGGAAGTTCTTGGCCGACCAATTTTCGGCGATATTCGCTTGCGCTCCGTTCTGACCTCGACGAGGAGTTCCTCGAACGTACATAAACATAAACGGCCATAACACTATAAACACTATTTAAGCTTTGGTTAGTTCAATTTAATAAATAAGTTACCGATAAAAATAAAATAAATACCTAGTAAAACTTAAAAAGCACTATAAAAAACTACTCTATAAACAAATTATAAATAAACAAAAAAAACTAGCTAACTACGAACATTTTTCCAAATGGAACACCCTGTGTTTCAACTATTTTGAGGGCACGATTATTGCTTGTTCGACGGTAGCAAAAATGTAATCTGCACGGACCGTGTTTGTAACACAATAAGGACGGGCTCACTCAAAGTAGCTTCTTTTTAAACTTATCCACTTACTTTAACAAAATATTAATGTATTATGACTTTGCTGTGTTAATTTATTTACTTTTTGATTTATATTCTCGGAGTACAGCGACGAATGTAGTGTACGAATAAACCTTTCTGGTTTTTGTTACTCTATTTAGTTAAGTTATGACTGTTATATTTGTTTAAAAATAAATTAAAAAAAACATTATTTTGTCTACGTCATACAAACGTAATTTAGAATTTGAGCAAAAGGGACAAAATAATAATGCTTAAATAGTGTTTTTATGAAAGACCCTTATTCTTCTAACCAAACCTTACCAAGAAGCAAACTTAAACTATCACAACTATTGTTGCTATACAGGGCATTTGCCATATCAGGGCCATTCCATTAGGTGCAAAGAACAGTATTGTTGCTCCCACGGTTGTATTTACGAGGGGCGTTCAAAATATTCTCGGTATTGATACGTTACAACCTCTTTTATATATATATTTGTTACTGGCCGCTAAGATTCATCCATTGACATTAAAAAAAAGTAAAATTGGAGCCGAGATGTTCTTTTGTTTTTCTGCAATTGCCGAACAAACATGAACACCATGAGCGAATTAACAATTTTAACGAAATTAGAGCACCGATCCGTCATAAAATTCTTGACAAAACAGGGTAAAAATCAAAAAACCATAAAAGAGGAAATGGATTGTGTTTACCGTGAGTCTGCTCCTTCTTTATCTACTATTCAAAAATGGTCAAGCGAATTTAAGCGTGGAAGGGAGAGTATTGAAGATGACCCTAGACCTGGCCGGCCTGTAGTGGCTACCTCACAAGAAAATATTGATAAAGTGGAAAAACTTATATTGGAAGACGACCGAGTGAAGGTAAAATCTATAGCTCAAGTAACCAATCTCTCTATTGGTACCGTACATGACATTATACATGACCATCTTAATATGTCAAAAGTAAGTGCAAGATGGGTTCCGCGAATGCTGACGCTTCTTCAAAAGGATATGCGTGTGGCTTGCTGTTCAGATTTTATCGACCTGTGTGGTGAAAATCCCGATGAGGAGCTGCAAAAAATAGTTACTGGAGATGAAACCTGGGTTCATCATTATGACCCAGAGAGCAAACAGGAGTCCATGCAGTGGCACATTAAGGGTTCAGCTCATCCCAAGAAGTTCAAGGTAATCCCGTCAGCTGGCAAGGTCATGGCCACAATATTTTGGGATTGTGAAGGAGTTTTGCTTATCGATTATAAAGAAAAAGGTGTAAATATCACAGGGCAGTACTACGCTAACGTTATACGTCAATTAAGAGATGCGATCAAAGAAAAGAGGCGAGGAAAGTTAACCAAAGGTGTTCTGCTTCTGCATGACAATGCCCCTGTCCATACTGCTCATATTGCCAAGGCAGCTATTGTTGAATGTGGGTTTGAAACTGTTACTCATCCACCCTATAGTCCGGACTTAGCCCCAAGCGACTTCTTTTTGTTCCCCAATCTTAAAAAGGATCTGCGTGGAAATAAATTTTCTGACGATGAAGCGTTGAAGACGGCCGTGGAGGAGCATTTTTACACCAAAGATAAAAAATATTTTTATGAGGGATTAAAAAAAATAATTGATCGATCTTATAAGTGTATGAACATAGGGGGGGAGTATATTGAAAAATAAAAATATCAAACTTTTCGTAATTGTTTGTTTTTATCCACATACCGAGAATATTTTGAACGCCCCTCGTATAACACCCTGTATAGACATTTATTCTTCCAACGAAACCAAACCGCAAAGAAAACTTAAATTATTATAATAAATGCTGCTTGGCGGCAGAAATAGGTATGAGGGTGCCCGAAATCCACTTGGATTCTGAGTAGAATCTTACCACCACCGTGCACAGTGAATCTTACAGTAAGTGCACTACTGGTTTGTATTAAACTATATACATGTATAAAAAATAATACGAATGTTATCTGATTCCGAATTGCGCGTAATAGAAGCATATTATACTTATATGGTAAAAGAAGATAGTAGGCAGAATTTTAAAAATATGATCAGGTTAAAATTCGTCGCTAAAAACAGAAAACAAGTGAGAAGCAAAAGCAGAAGAAGTAGCAGCACTAATCTACAGATAACCAATTGATTTTATCTAAATGTAACCAATACATTTGGGTATTAAAAATATGAGAATGAAAATAAAACATCAATGTTTCCTCAAGAGTATTAACTACTTACTTGTAAAACGTGATTGCATTTTACTGTGCAAATAAATTCTAAGTACTTAATCTAAACTATAATTATAATAATATCAGACTACACCAAAACATCAAAACTTCGATCCTATAGATTTTAAACTCAAATAACCATAAGATAAAGTTCAAAATCGATTGGACCACTTTAAGTTCTTTATAGCCTGAAATGTCCTTGTGTGTACTGTCCGCTTCAAATTTTTTAAAGCATACTAAATGGTAAAAAAGACCTTTGCATAAGTAAACTAAGTTTTACTGACTTTTACTGCATAAAGTGAATTTTGTTCGAAGATAATGTGTTTTTTTTAAATTATACTCTAATCACAAATAAGCAAGGTTTGTTTTTCTTAAAAGCAAAGTTATTTTTGACCAATTATGTTGCAAAGGTATATTATATTGATGATGATTGATGACAGTAACGTGTTAAAAACCAAAAAAAAACTAATTATGAAAAAAATATCTATTTAAATAAACACAACTAATGAGGAAATATCAATGTTGCACTAGAGAACTTGTCTCCAGAAAACAAAGAGTAACTTTAAAAGGTCATAGACAATAAAACTGCCAATCATAAACAAAAAAGGATAAATTTTATACCAAAACTGAACATACCATGTGCATTTTTTTGTGTGGAACCATTGAGTGCATTGAAAAAGTGGGCTTTTTCAGGTTTTTTTGGTTGAGGTTGAGGCAGTTGGTTCACAGGGGTTGGTCTAATATTATTGCTACTAGACTTCTGAGTTTCAATGCAGACGTTATCATCTGCAGACAAAACATTATGTTAACAAATGTGTAATGTAAAAAAAAAAACTGTTATTGACTATTCCATAACAAAAGTAGCTGTTAATATATTTTTATAATATGGATTTTTCTTTAGTAAGTCTTGGAAGCAATATCAGTTCTAGTAATTCCAGCTACGTAACATTAATTGAATACAATAGCACTATGTATACATTTTTTATTACAAATTAAACAATAATATTTATATGATGTCAACATAATTATTTATTGCAATTTTAATTGCTGTTTCATATAACAAAATGTAAATAAAAACATAAAATTTGGATTATTATGGACTGCTAAAATGACAATCAGTAACATTCTCATATTATGACATGCAAAACTATATCTTTCAAAATATAACAATTACGCCCGTAGCACACCTCCGCTGCGAAAGTAGCGAAACTGCTGGATGAATTCCGCTGCGATCAAGTGTAGTAAAGCGGCACATGAGCGTCGGAACGTTCGGCGAGTCAGCTGAGTTGAGGCAATCGGAGCAAAATGTCGTCGTTATTAGAGTCAGACGAGGAAGCAATATTATTGTGGACTTTAACTTAAGAAAAGGCATAAAACTTGTATAAAATTTGGGTGCACGGAATTAATAATGAAAAAAGGAAGAAATTAGGAGAAAACCGATTATGTTAAGAACTATAAGAACTAGCGTCACATGAAGATCGTTTCTATACATATTTTAGAATGAGCCCAGAGAGTTTTGAAGATTTACATAATCTTTTTCTATAGTCTGGAATCTGGATGATTTAATAGAGAATAGGTTTATTTCTGACCGCTTGAA
The DNA here is from genome assembly GCA_963921215.1 of Scoparia ambigualis. Lineage (NCBI taxonomy): Eukaryota > Metazoa > Arthropoda > Insecta > Lepidoptera > Crambidae > Scoparia > Scoparia ambigualis. The sequence continues at coordinate 14,209,033 of OY992518.1, forward strand.
TTAATTTTTTTGTAAAATCGACGTTCATTTTACGAAAAAGATGTAGTTTTGCTTTTTATTTTTGTCAAGTTCGACAAACACGTGCGAAAACAGCGCGGTTCCGCACCAAAATAGCGGCCGGAGCGCGGAAGTGTGGCTGGTGTCAGAGCAGATAGATCGACGGAACCGGACAGGGAAAGAGATAGAATTATAATCAATTCTATGCGTTAGAACAGACAGTTTCGCTAGTGTTCCGCTTCTCCTACTTACGGACAAGATAATGGCGAAATTACTGCGGTTCCGCTGTTATGGATTTGCAGCGGAGGTGTGCTACAGGCGTTAATAAACATGCTCACATAATTATAATATAACCAACATCCACATCATTGAATATTTTTACAAAACACAATCTCGAGACTACTATTTTACCAATACAATTCTAGCATAATATTATAGAAGGAATTTCAAATGAGAGTAAAAGAGACCAAACACAGAATAACTATTCCGATCTTATTCTCTGTTAATTTGTAAGCAGGGCTTGAAATACCGGTATTTTCAATTACCGGTACCTTTGACTTAAAGATGGTACCAATATCGATTTGATACCGATAATCATATTACAGGTTAACATCGATGAGTACCAGTAAGTAGGATTGTATTAGTACTGATATTATACATGTACTTATACCGGTACTAACGTGCAAGCTATCCTAGATAATCTAGATTTTAGTTACTTGAAATAAGAGTTGTTATGAGCAAATACATCTTACGTATAAATGTTAAGTTAAAAATTAATTAAACTCACACAACAATATTCTGATTAAAAATTTTATGCTTCAACAAATAACAAAATCTTTTTAGATTTTAGCCATTCTGTTTGTCCTCAAATTATTCAGCTTTATTATGACCTTTATTGTGAGCTTCAATCAACAATTCAACAATCAAAGCTTGAGTATTTGAGACAAATATTTGGTTTATGCATTATGCAGAGTGCAACATAACATGGCTACGTCAGGCAAGATCAGGGCAAGAGGGCACTCATATAAAAAGGACACTGTTACAAAAGCTTAGACTAGAGTATAAAGCAAAATACTAAACACACATACTAATAAAATTAGGCATCATGCCACCTCCTGATCCAATGTGCATCTTCTTAGGAGTAGTGGTGCCGCCAGTAGGCACACCATCTCTCCTCGGAAACTGGACCTTTCTTGTATCCAGCCATGTTTCACCGACCCACTCGTCCAGTCTCTTGTTAACTAAAAAACAATATTATACATCATTACATAATACATACATATAGGTACAAGACTATTATCCCCAAAGTTAAGTTAGAGATTAGGCAATGGTGACCGCAGAAGCAGTCCACTGCCATAGTCAACTTTTCACCAAGTTACAACTGCACATGTGCTTAGCGTGACAGGTGCTGAGCACATCGCCTCTTGTGGCGGCCTGCGTCGCCACATAATTTATTATCCTCACGTATTGATTAAAGAGTTTGTAAGCACATTCCTAAACGCGTGCAGATCCGATAAAGATATGACACGGCATCATCCCTCCATCATCTTCGTAGTTATTACTGTATCAATAGTCTTGTAAGGTTTAGATAATAAGTTAGTCACAATGTAGTCACTGTAAATATACAACATCACTTAAAGAGACAACTTCAAAGTATTTACTTCGTGTAAACAGTCAACAATCAATCAAATGGGTGTAATTTATTGTTATTTTATCAGTTTTAACATCATCTATTATTGAACAAAAGCCTTCCCAAAGAATTTTTACATAGAATAAAGCTGGACTAGATATAAGCTTAAGCCTATTCTAATACAACACCTTCTAACACCTAATAAAGCAATAAAATAAATGACTGTCCGTTAGTATCTATAACGAAGCGAATGATCGGCCAAAATACCACTTAATTTTTAGCAAATTATTGCACAGTATGAAATATCACACAATTTTGTTGATAAAAATAATCACTGCTTTGAAGAGATACCTACCTTTAATCTTCTTCTAGTCGGCAGAAATTCTTGTAAGAATTCTCGACAAATTGCACTAATATTTAAAACAGTTCCAACATGCATTCTTATGTATGGTACAATGGAAATAAATAATGGTCAATCAGCACAGCTACTATTTGATGCTGGTAATTATCAAACATTTAGGTACAACAAATTCAGTATTTCAAATATCAATTAATTTGTTGTCAATTTTATGATAATTTTATAGTAATACCTACCAAGATTTAAATACTTACAATCGACATAATGTACATAATATCCTCTCTGTCCATGGTGTTCTTTGATACTAATTATTTCAGCCAAAGGCCAGTCATCTCCTCCTTGCATTCGAACGGGCAAGCGACATCCTTCAAGTAGCGATGCCTACAACAAATTATTTTGTGGAACAGTTATTTATTTTGTTATCATTGAATTTACTATTTTTAGTTCAAGCATAATTTATACTTACTGCTGAATCACAAAATGTTGAGAGCTCTTCATCATTTTCGTTCATTTTTGGGAAAATAACACGAAATTCACGCTGTTGTTGGTCAACTCAACTTGACTTGACATTGACAAACGTCAAAAAGCCAAAAATATCTGTCATTGAAATGACAATTTTTTTTTTTGACCTACCGTTTTATTTAGAGCAGAGGAGATTAATCCGATACAGCCAAGCCAAAACTGCTAATATTATGAATGGAAGAGTGGTGATATAGTCATGAATGGTTCACAGAAATTAAGACTATATTTCTTCTTTCCAAACCGTGAGCTGAATGCGGGTGATTGGCGTGGAATCGCACAAGATGACAAACGTCTCGAACTTAGCATCATACATACATACACACAAATACAAATCAGCATCACGCCTCGTGCTTCGTGTAGGGGTAGTAGGCAGAGGAAAAGCTGTGGTGTGGTCACACCACAGCTTTTCATTTGCTACGATCATGAATGAATTTCTGATAGGTACACCGTGTACCGTACACGGTACACGTAAACACATCCTTTGCTTCACTTACTCTCATATCGAATATTATTGACCTATTTTACAATAAAAGGGAATAGAAGTCCCCTTCACGGAACTTTTCTAGAAGCATATTATAATGCCATGAGGTCCATGACATGACCTTCGAATAAGATCCGTTCTCTCCCCTCCAATCCAACAGATATAAGTTATACTCGTCTTAGAGCATTCATGCTCTAAGGACCTCGTAGATAAAAACATTATATTGTCATTTTGATTTTATACCGTCAGTGAACTCTTAAATCACAAAATGTAATAATTTTGTCACAATTATTAAGATTTTTACACGCCTGTTTGCAGGTTGAATACAATGTACTTACTAAAATGTAACATCCAGTCATCAATCAAGTCTAGCAACTTGGTTTTGAGGTTATTTTGTTACTTGTTTATATTCCGTGTTGGGAAGAGGGGGTGGCCACAACTAATACACAAATTAAATAAAATAAAAGCAAAGTACTTTGCTTGGGTTGTGGCCATGCTTGTGGCCACAACTGACTCCAATACAACATCAGTTTTGGCCACTTTGTTTTTATTTTATGTTTGCTGCTTCACAATTACTAGCTGGTTTGGCATTACAACTTTTTATTTCTTTTGTACTTAGGTTGAGTGAAATGGCTCCAAAAAATAATAAAAAAATGCTAAATTGATAATTCGAAGAGGAAGCTTTTTGCATATTCGCCTTCCAAAGTTGCGTTGGCCTTAGGGGGGTTCACGCATTTTGGTTTCCCATACAAATTTTGTAGTCGAAATTCTAAAAATAAATAAGCCATTTTAATGAAACTTTGCATGCTAGAGTAAAATACAGGGATCTGAATAGTTTGCTGAAAATATTTTTAAAAGTTTAAAATCACAATAACCCAGTTAAATAAACGTTTTCAGCAAACTGTTTAGATCCCTGTATTTTTTTTTAAATTTCGACTTCGATGGAAATCTGAAATGCGTAAACCCTATATAAGGTGGTATGAATGTAGCCACTGCTAGCCGAAACATTCCAATTCCAAGTGCCCGCGTTCAACGCGAGGTTTCCTAAGTGCCTGGAATGGCAAAATATTGGAAATTTGTTAACGCTGTTACCTACCTAACAATAAATATTTACTTTTAAATTTTGTTTTATTTTTAAAAAAAAAACCGAAATATATCCTTACTAATTTAATGGCCACAACTGGGGGAAAAGTGGCCAGAAATGGTGAAATCACACCTTTTATATTTAAAACCATATAAAAAAATATATATTGACTCGAATCAAACATCGCATAGAAAATTTAAAAGGTAAATGTAAGTATGCCCTTCATTTTGGTTATTTCAAACCGCCACATTACACATTCTTGTATAAGTAGAAAATTTTTGAACATAGAAATTCCCTTAAAGTGGCTAAAACCGGGGCTTCTGCCCTACCTATCAGTAAATTAAAATAAAATCTAGGTAGTTGGTGATGATTGCTGTTTTCTCAATGTCCTCGTCACGTACTGCTAATTGTTGACACACCCGGTTGAGGTCAATTGTACTGAATATTGTTTTCCCAGTGAGTTGATGTGTGAAATCCCTTATGCGTGGTATTGGGTAGCGATCGGGTTTCCTGACTGCATTAAGACGTCTGTAATCTCCGCAGACTCGTAGGTTACCATTTTTCTTCGGTACGATATGGAGTGTGCTTGCCCAAGGACTTTTGCTTGGTCTGCATAGCCCTTGACTGATCATATTTTCGAACTCGATTTTGACTTGATCGTAGCGATGTGGTGGAATAGGTCGAGCGCGGCAGTGAATAGGTTGACCTGTTGTTTCGATGAAATGTTCTACGCGGAGTTTGGGGTTGAGTTTCATTGAAGTGAGGCGGGCGATACCGGGGTACTCTGATAGTATGTTGTGGTACGATTGTTGGACGTCTATGCTGCGTACTGTAGGTATGTCGGTGTAACGCCCACTGGTGTCGGTACCGAGCTTCGTTGTGTTGTCTATAAGTCTTCGGTTCTTCAAATCAGTTAAATTTAATTAGTAGGTTGTGATGTTTAAGGAAGTCTGCTCCGATTATCGGTTTGTAACGTCGGCCACGATGTTGTTGATGTCATTGTTTTTTCACCGTAGGTTGGTAAGATGGTGCTATTGGCGGCGTACAGGGTAAATGGAAGAGGTTTCGCAGATGTTCCTTTTCGCTTCGGCAGAACGGAGATGTTGGCGCCGGTGTCGATTAAAAACGATAATCTGGAGCTTTTGTCGGTGACGAATAGGCGGTATGACTTTGTTCCGACGACGTTGGGTTCCGCCTATGCCAACGTGTTTGCTAGTTTTCCGATGTTTCTTCATTGTTGAAAGTACATGGTGTTGTGCAGCGTTTTGCATTTTTCCCAAAGCGACGATGATAGTAGCAAAACGGTGATGGCGTGGCAGAGCGAGAACTGGATGGTCCGTCGCGGTTGCGAGACGGAGACGGCGTACGGCTGGTATTTCTTTCTCTTACATTTCGATGTGGATGTTGTTGTGCGTAGTGATAGCGTGCCTGTGGTGGTAGGCGAGGGTACGCGTAGTTGTTTCTAAATGCTCGGAGTTCTGCAACTTCTAAATGGAGTTTTCTTATCGCGTCGGCCAGGAACTGTATGTCGACGTGCTTTTCTTGCCGGGTTGATGACGAAACTGAAGCTACCGTGGAGACTTGACGATTTTGTTCCAGCATCTTGTCAGCAAGCTTGGCTAGCTCGTCCAGCGCTGTGTCTTTGCTAATCGCATCGCTAACGATGATCACCGAGTGCACGTGCGGTGGCAGGAGGTTCATCCACATCAATCGGAGTGTACTGTCAGGAACCTTGTTGCGTGCGAGGGTTCGCATGCGGCGTAACAACTGGCTCGGCTTCTGATCGCCTAGGTTCATGTCGGACAACAGTTTTTGTAGTTGCTTTCCATCAGATTCTTCATAGACAGAGATTAGTCGCTCTTTGATGATTGAGTAGTAGCGTTCGGCTGGCGGCTCGTAGAGTAGTCGCATATTTGCTCTATGTCTTCTTTTTCGAGTTGTGCGATGACCATCTGCGCCTTTTGTGTTTCGCTTTTCTTTAGTTCGCTAGTTGCGGCTTCGAAACTTATGAACCAGAGACGCGGACGATCTCGCCAGAATGGTGGTACACGCATAGAGAGTGCAATGCCGGAGACTTCTTGCAGGTGTTGTGCTGGAGAGGTTGGTGCTGCTGGTTCTTCGTTAGCCATTTTCTTCTTACTGGATTGTTTTGAGTAGGGTCTTCTGTGTTCTGACTGGGGTCACCTCTTTAACGAGTGGTGTTGAAGCGAAGCTTGGGGAGAAATTATACTCAGGATTTTTTTTTTAAATCTTTATTTAAGGAGTTTTGTCACAATTGACAATGTCACTCCGTTCGAAACAAACCTATAATATTTAACAGTAACGGTAAAAAGCTAAATAAAATTCTTATAACTACTTAACCTGATATGGCAGAGGAGTAAATTTTATATAGCATTTTGGCCGCCTCTGATGTTGGAGCGGACAAAATACTATTACATTCACCAATATTATAAGTATTGACGTGTTCGGTAAACTGCATTCTCCACATTACATTTCTATCACATTCCATCAAGACATGGTACACATCTTCTATTACTCCACATGTTTATGCTTTACATCTTCTGTGCTTGTTATTGTAAGTGTGCGGCTACAATAGTGATTATAACATTCCTAATTCCGGTGGCAATAATCAATTTCGGTAGGTTGCTTTAAAATTCCGGTAGGACAACACTAATTCCGGTGGCTCCAGAAAATTTCAAATATCGCAATAAGTAATTATTATTTTTTGATCCCTACTATATGACTTAATTTTACATCTCTTAAAGTTTTATACCTATAACGCACAAAAAAATAGTGTGTAAGTGGATATAAAAATTCGCTAACTCGAAATTGACCCATTAGGGACTTATGCATAGGTTCCTTGGTCACGTCAGACCCTGTCTGTCACTGTGCTTGCTGTCACTGTCACTTCATTTTTTCAATAAAATAACCTCAAAGTTTGAATTGAATGTAAATGGGGCTTTTCACTAAAAAAGTAAAACTACAATTTCTTTACCAAAAGTGAATTAGATTCACATAAATTTGTGTTGCCATTGTTACGAAAATTATACAAATTTTAAAATGAGTGGTGGACAAGAAATGACTGAAGCAGACCAAATCAAAACCGTAAGTCCGACTTTTATTGTTACCTTTTTGTAGTAATAAAATATTTTGACTTAAAAATTCTATCTTGTAAATTTTTCGCACATTTTAACATCGCTTAATGTTCTCCTTTTCAGTTCAAAGACTTTCTAGTACAGTACAACAAACTCTCAGAGATGTGCTTTAACGACTGCGTACATGATTTCACTTCAAGAACTTTACGTCCCACTGAAGTAAGTAGGTACCTAGGTACGCCTAAAGGGTGCTCGCCGCCCGCGACTTCGTTTGAAGTTTTTCATTTAAGTATAAACATTTTGGTGTTTTTCGATATCTTTAAAATCCTTAAAGCAAAGCAACTTTCTTAAAAGTGGAAATCCACCTACGATTTGATTGTAGTAGTATGACCACAGTCCCTGAGCCAAAGGTCCTGGCTGTGAATCCTGTTTATGGTTCTTATTAAGTATGCTGTTTATTTGCCTGTCTGCTTGATCTGCTATTATGAATATTATCTAAGTCTGCTATACTTAACAAAAAGTTTGTAGCATTGTTGTGTTTCAACAGCTAGATAAAAGATCCTTCAGTACCTAATTGAGAATTTTGGACATTCTTCTCTGACATACAAACTTCTCTGTTGTGAATCTAAAAAAATAAGTTAACTGAAAAAGTTAATTCTTGCCAAAAGCTCTCCATACTGATAAATTTGAACATATTTTGAGAACTTGGTTCTTGCTGTTTGTGGTCTCGAGCCATCCCCTTGACACAGAAGAGATTGTACTAGGTTTTTATTGCGTAGGCCACCCCTTTCCCTGTCAAGCTTTTTCAACTGGGCGGGGGAAGAAAGTCCGACATAACCTGAGGTCGCCCGTGGCCTTGGTGTATGCATAATACAGCATTTTACCTTAAAAAATGTCTCTTAATAAAATGTGTTTTCAGGATAAATGCACATTGAATTGCATGGAGAAGTACCTGAGAATGAATCAGCGTGTCTCGCAGAGATTCCATGAATTCCAAATGATTGCCAATGAGAACATGCTGTCACTAGCACAAAAATCTGGCAATCCGAGTTAAGTGTAACCTTACGTTGTAATACAAATTGTACTTTTATTTATTTTGTTAGTTTGTTTTCTATAGTGTTGACAAATAAATGATGTTGACCAAATATTTTATATCTACTAAAATATCTACCACCAAAATATCCTATAGTGATACTTAATTATAATTTTATTTGTTTACAAACAAAAACCTAGATAAATTCAGAACCACATTCAATATTGTTTTAGGTAAGTAATAGATAAATTTATAAGTGATAAATACACTGTGTTTCTAGGCATCATCTTGGATGCCAAGCTTCAGTGGGGCCCACATAATAACATAATAAAATAATAAAAACACGTAGCCAAATTGTCGAATAGACATAGCTCTGCGGCTTATGCAGTAATGAAGATCCGTCAGTTAACTGATGTTGATACAGCTAGATTCGTTTATTTCAGTTACTTAGCAAAACTACTTGTTATACCTAAAGGGTTTTAAGTACATCTTATAAAGAGTCCTCTGTAAATTTCTTAAAAACTTTGCATTAAGGTTTTGTTTTTAATAAAAAGAGTTATTTTTAATGATTTATAAAAATATTGACTATGTTAAGGCACATGACTATTTCAGGTTCATTAGCCTTACTACCTACCAGGAGTAATAATGACTTCTGTCTACTCTCTACCTAATCTGTGCTCCAGACGATGTATTCTGTGCACCTGGTACATACACACATGACAATAAGGGTTGCCACCTTTTTTTAGGACGAATAGAGTATTTTTTCGTTTTGTTAAAACACAAATAGAGTACATAGCATAAAAATGAGTATTAATTTATTTGTCCTTAAAAACGTATTTTTTGTTGCTCTTTGCGACATTGAACAAATATTTGTCTTTCTTGAAGATATTTACTTTTGTTGTGGTGCTGGAGGCGAATGCTTAGAATACCTTGGACATCAAAACGCACCAATGCATCGATCCTGATCCTGAACCAGCTCCAAATAAGGACTCGCTTATCCACCATATGCCAACAACGTATTCTGTCATATTTCGGACACATAGTACAAAGAGGCGACGAAAGTCTGGAAAAACTGATTGTGGTTGGGAGCACCGAAGGCAAAAGATCGCGTGGTCGCTCACCAACAGGATAGACCGATCAAGTATAGGACTCGTCCTCCTCCAAATTTTGCACGATCATAAGAGACGCGCTGGACAGGAGCCGGTGGAGGCAGATCATCCGCTCAAGATGCATCCCTGATGCTGACCACGATCCTCAGACATGAGGGACCGACATAAATGGTTGGATGGAAGATATTTACAGCCTCTTTGTAATCATAATTTTGATTTAAATTATATAATCAACTCGTTTTTTATTAAATTATTTAGAATAGCTCTATTCCTTTCGTCTATCCACTTCACATTCATAAGAGAAAAGACTCTCTCAGTGAACCTCTAACCAGTAACAATCAGTTTTTCGTAAATAGAGTATTTTAGCGTACTCTATTGGTGTCGTAGATTATAGAGTACGCATACATGAAAAAGAGTACAATATGTACTCTATTTTAGAGAACGGGTGGCAACTGGCAACCCTACTTGCAATATATATTATGTAGGTATGTCTTGTTCGGGTGGAATTATGCAACTCCAATTTTGAAGCAGATAGGTATCTTCAACCGATTGAGCTGAAATATTGCATACATGTGTAAATCGTGTGACAATGCAATATTATGATGACATGGTGCTGTTCTGATAATGGAGCTGGAAGGTGGCCATAGGAACTTCGCAAGAAATGACACAACCTTATCGAGTTTGGGCTCGTTTGAATCGTCTTGACGAGTAGTTTGTCTGTTAATGATAACCAGGGTCTGATGATGGAACTGGAAGGTGGTCATAGGAACTCAGTGAAGAAACGACGCAACCCCGTCAGGTCTCAGCTTGTTTGATTCGTCTTGACGAGTACTTCGGTGCTAGATGGTAACCAGGGTCTGATGATGGAGCTGGAAGATGGCCATAGGAACTCAGTAATTAAACGACATAACACTATCGAGTATGGGCTCGCTTGATTCGTCTTGACGAGTACTTTGATGCTAGATGGTAACCAGGGTCTGATGATGGAGCTGGAAGGTGGCCAAAGGAACTCAGTAATTAAACGACATAACGCCATCCAGTATGGGATCGTTTGATTCGTCTTGACGAGAAGGTACTTTAGTGCTAGATGGTAACCAGGATCTGTTGATGGAGCTGGAAGGTGGCCATAGGAACTCAGTAATTAAGCGACACAACCGCGTCGAGTTTAATTTGTCTTAATGGGAGGACCGTTTTTGATGGGTGGTTAGTGGTGGTGGTTTGGTAGACGTGAATAAATTCTGTACGTTCGATGAGAAGAACAGATAAAAACGTGTCCAGGGATGACTAAAAAGTAAAAAAAAAAGTTAAAACTTTATTAAAAAACAAGCTTTTATTTAAATGCTCTAAAAAGAAAAAAAATTAACTTTTACTAACAACTTAACGTCATCACACAATTTATATGATATAAAAGATTGTCGCGAGATTTACTTTATAAATAAGTACTATACCTATACCAATGAATAAATAAACAAGTAAATTAAATACCTTGATGTGATTAATTTTAACTACTTATAAAAATTTTCAATCTAAGAAAATATGAGTACCTACCTATGCTTAAATCTCGCGACAACCTTTTAAGTAGGTATATCATATAATTGTGTAATGACGTTATAAGTTGTTAGTAAAAGTATATTTTTTTCTTTATAGTGCATTTAAATAAAAGCTTGTTTTTTAGAAAGGTTTTTACTTTTAATTTTTAGAATTTTATCTTTAAATACAGGTATAAAGTTTAATCTAATTTTATTCCAGAAAATTAAGGACCTTGATAAAAATGTCTAGACAGGAAAGGATACAGGTTGTTTTTTTTCCAACGGCAAGTCAGGATCACACTACACGCCGCTTGCGGTTTAGAAATCGCGCGTTTGACTAAAAAATAAATACACGTGATATCTCTCTACACCCCCCACCCCCTTGTGATATTTCGTGATTTTTGCCGAACCCCCTCCCCCCTTTCGAGCCTCACGTGATTAATGGACGGCCCCTAAGCCAAACCTATTGAACTAGGTACTTTGAAATAAAATTAGTTGGTATTAAATTAATCCTGGTTTAGGTTTTTAGGTAAGAAAAAAAATAGATTTTAAAAAAATATTTTAATAAATCTTTAAAAACGTTCATACAACATTTTTACTTATTTGCTTTAAAAATAAATTATTTGTTCATATCACAGAAAATTAGTTTATAGTAGGTACCTCTACCTACTTACTTTACAGTTTTAAAAATTATTTAAAAACGTTCATCAATAATAAAAGTAACACAGGTATTGCTTTATTTTACCTTAGATGAAATTATTTGTTCATATCACAGAAAAGTAGTTTATGGTACCTACCTACTTTAAAATTTTTAAACTAATTTTAATACATCCTTAAAAACGTTAATATTAAATTAAGGCTTATTTGCTTTATTAGTTATTACGCGCCATAAATTCAATTATTAAGCTCATATCACAGACAAGTAAAGTTTTAAGGCACTATCCAATTTTAAAATTAATGTAAAATTATTAACTACTATTTCTAGCAACGTAGGTACTTACACTCTGAGCGAACTTACTAGTACACTAACATACCTACCCAACATTGTAACTAACAAGTTAGGTACGTCCACCTTCCTTACAATAACATACACAAACACAACACTCTAATGAAGAAGTAGGTACCTACAAAAGCGGTTCGAAATGACGTCCTTCTTCAAGGATGCACAACCTCGCCCGTCTGGCTATGGCCTGTGTTGCATTTCGCACCATCGTCGGTGTAATAGTGGAGAATACTGATCGCACACGAAGCTCCATTTCTTCTGTGCTATGACAGTCCGTAAAATACACCCGGTCTTTCACGTAGCCACACAAAAAGAAATCCAGTGGTGTAATATCTGAAGTGCGATTGCGTAAAGCCATCGTATTCATTTGACAGTTCATAACGTAAGGTTTCATGTGTCAAACGGTAAATTCTAATTGTCTAAGGACTTCATCTATGGTTTACGATTACGATCGTCAATTTTATCGATGAGTGAATGATTTACTGATTTTGACAGCTAATTCGAATTGCGTAAGGTTTTTGAGCTCATTGCTAATGTCAAACGATTGCGGTGACTCGCGACTCATGACAATCGTTATCAGAGTGTCCAAATTATACAGTAACACCTAATTAAATAATTTTTTATTGTAGTGTGTCGGTATACTTTTAATTTGTGATCAATTATAGGTTGTCTTTACCTATATTTCAACAACTTGTTAATGAGCTCAAGCCACTTAAGCCGCAAAGACAGAGGTCCACAGGGATCTCTGATGCAATGAGATAAAAGTAAGTCCTTTTTTGCAATTAAATGAGTGTTTACTAGGTACTATTACTATTTTTTATGATAAGTAGGTACCTACTTTAATTTTAGTGTTATCTTTTTATATTATAGATCATGGCTGCCTTAGATTTTTATGCAGGGGCAGCTATCAAAGACGGGTCGGCAAAGACTTTAATTCAAGTGTGTGGCTGAGGTCACTCATGCCCTCAATTAACCAGAAGTCCTGCTGCGGCACATCAAATTTCCCAGTAATAGAGAAGACAGGATGACTCTTATGAGAGGGTATGAATAATAGAAAAATTATGAGTGTTTGAATATTCTGTTTTGTTTTCAAAGCCAATAATTTTTCCTTTGGATATTTTTTTACAGATTCATGGATGTCTTTGGTGTCCCGGGTGTTGTGATTGGGTGTATTGACGACGGCGCTCACATAGCCATCATACAACCCCACATGTATGAGGAAGCTTTCTTTAATAGGAAGCATTATCATTCTTTGAATGCAATGATCGTAAGGTTTTATTAAATTGCATTTTTATAATACTGTGATTGTTATAATACAACTATGATAAACTAATTAATGTTGTCAAAAACTATTATAAACTAACTTTATTACCATTTAAAATTTGCTATAGTTTCTTAAATGCAATGGTTATATAATTTTTGATTGTTTTAGATTTGTGATGTGGATTTCAACATCCTCCATGTCGAGGCTTCATATGAAGGTGCCAGCCATGACTCGCATGTGTGAAATAGGAGCCCTTTGGAAGCACACATGCGGAGTCTCCATGAAAATGGAGAAGTTTGCTGGCTGTTAGGTAAGACATTGAACAAAGAATATCATTCCATAATTCAACTTATTCTAGGGTTGCTATTCCACCAAAGATGTGCTAAGCTTTATAATAAAAAATGTGTCCACATCATCATGTAGTCACTGTTGGACCCTCATCTTGTTATTTTTTAATAGGCTAATTTTCAGTAGGCTGCCCTTATGTTAGATAGATAATTGATTTTGTTCACAAAAAAAATTACAAAGTTAAGCCTTAAAAGTTACCTTGTGAAGTCATCTGACATTAGTCCAGTACAAAACGTGGAAGTTCTGCAAACATGATTATGTAATATCGAGTTTATATTAATATTGTATTAGGGCCCATAACTTTGACACAATTATAATTATATTTTTCATAAATTCAAAAAGTCCTAACAGTCACATGGAATAACTTTGTATGACCTACTCCACTGTGCCCATTAAAATAAATGTGCAATCGTACTTATAGAACATAAGCTCATTATGAACCAAGTCTTTATTGTGCAGCATACCTAAGTATTTTTTTTTCCTTAAAGGGGATTCCGGATACGCCCAGCGGGAGTGCATGATGATTGATTCTGCAGGCAGTTCCAGATTCCCAGAATCCCATTATACAGATCTCCACTGCAGCACTCGCAACACAGTAGAACACAGCATTGGGGTCTTAAAAGCAAGGTGGCGCAGCTAGTCTTTGCCAGAGATGGTGCCACTTCGCGACAAGTGTTAGTGGAAATACTGTGTAGGGAATGTTGTCACCACAAATAATAAAAACTATTAAAATAGAAATATCGTTTTTATTTCAATATTGTCAGTCTAGCTCAAGTTAAAACCCTTTTATATAGATATTTTTTTGTAAAAAACCAGCCTACCTATTTGTACTAGTAATAATACTTGCAACGAACGAAAGCAGCTTTCAGCCCAAATTTAACTTAAAAACTAAATCAGTATTCCTTTGAAAATATTATTCACATCACAGCCTTATATTACCTAGTGATTACATTGATACTGATTGTGCTAATAAAGCCTTGCAACAAATGTCTAAGCAGAGCCTACTCCAAAATGAAAATTTCAAATACTAATTTCGTCATTTAACGATCAATATGGACTTTTCAATCAACATTACCTAAATCATTGTGTTTGCGACATAGCAAAATTAATTTTTAGGGTTTGTAATATTGAAGACAGCAAAAAGCTGCTCAAAATTTCATTTTGGAGTAGGTCCCCAGCCTTCGGCTATAATTATCTTACAAACTAAATAATAACTTATTTAAAAATTAAACAAGACTTCTTTTGACTAAAACAAGTTTTAAAACTAATTATTACACAAAATAAGAAATTACTTTTAAGAACATAGCCAAACCATTATTTATTAGAAATGAAATAAAATAAATTGGCGGCGCTAGTAAGCTGTTCACAGCCTCTTAAGAGGCCTATTACATCTCGAATGTGATTTTTGCGTAAAATGCCTATTTTCGCATTTTGTAGTACTTTTGCAGTTGTATTTATCGTTTTTATCGAAATAGGATAATAAATTCGTGCATAATATTACAAATATCCATTCTGTGAGCATAATTTGAATTCGGACGGCCGGCGCATCGCATTTTGTAGTAATTTTGCAGTTGTATTTATCGTTTTTATCGAAATAGGATAATAAATTCATTATAAAATCTTTATTCCTCATGAAGTAACAGTTACTCTGGTATAAATTTTTCTCAATAATATTATCGCAGATAGGAGATATTCACAGTTAATTTATAGCAATTTTCGAAGTTATTTGGTTTAGAATAAGTTTTTTTTCCTATATAAAATCAATGATATCTAAAAATTCCGAGGCCGCTACGCATTATTCGACTATATAAGAGATAACATTATAATTTTTTTATTTCACTTGTTTAGAACAGTAGTTCAATCGATGAGCTCAAAAAAGTGCCTTCGCGCACTTTATGAAAATCATTCTCTGCAGTTTTGGGTTTAATTAAAAATTTAAGCAACATTTACAAAAAGCGAGGCCGCTAAGCACTATTCCAATAGCTATTCTAAACTATTCAATAAGTCATAATTGTTAATGTATTTTCGTTTCTGAGATCCATAACGCCAATGTTGGCCATTTTACGCAAAAATCACAGTCGAGATGTAATAGGCCTCTTAAACATCATGGCGTTTTTTGATGGGTAACAGACATTCAGAGCAACAGGTCGATGTTTTAAAACTAATTATTACACAAAGTAAGAAATGATTGACAAGAATATTGCCGAACCTTTTTTTTAAATTTACCTTAATTAGAAATGAAATAAAATAGATTGGCGGCGCTAGTTAGCTGTTCACAGCCTCATAAACATCATGGCGTTTTTGATGGGTAACAGACATTCAGAGCAACAGGTCGATGTTTTAAAACTAATTATTACACAAAGTAAGAAATTATTTACAAGACCATTGCCGAACCTTTTTTTTTTAATTTACTTTAATTAGAAATGAAATAAAATAGATTGGCGGCGCTAGTTAGCTGTTCACAGCCTCATAAACATCATGGCGTTTTTTTTATGGGTAACAGATATTCAGAGCAACAGGTCGATGTTTAGGAGCTTCTCAAAGTTTAGAAGCGTTTAGTTTAGTATTCACTTACTAATAAAAACTAAAAAATAACTTAACTCATAATAAAAATTTACAAATAAATAAATATTAATTTTCTAGGCTCCTACTGTACATATTATGTCATATTATAATAATAATATTTTTTTTTTAATTTTATTTGACAGATTATATGAATATTATAATAATAATATTTTTTTTTTAAATTTCAGAAAATGTTGTATCCTTAACAAGAAAGAAAAATAAAATAAATTATAATTATACACTAAATAGGGAAACACTACCAAGGGTTACCGAGATGAGAGACTTGGGTGTAACAGTTGACACAGAATTATCATTTCAGCCACATATTCAAAAAGTTACAGCAAAAGCGTATCATATGCTTGGCTTTATTTTTAGGCAAAGTAGTAATTTTAAAAATCATACCACAGTATGTTTGCTATACAACTCTTTTATACGATCATCCCTTGAATATGCCTCCGTTGTACGGAGGCATATTCAAGGCATATTCAATAACATAATATACAAAATATGCAAAAAATAGATTCTTTGTTCGTGCACAATTTTAATAATAGTTTTAAGGAAATAGATTTATTTTTCGAAAAGTTGGCTCTTTTAAAAGAAGCATTGCTTTCAGTCACTAGCAGATGAAGACACCCCTTAGGCCTTGGCCAGACTGCACGCGCGGGCGCGGCGCGGCGTACTAAATGTATCCCGCGCCGCGTGCCCACTATGGACACTCAAATGAGAACACATAAATTATGTTTGAGTACAGTCTGGCCGAGGCCTTAGTGTCTGTCATCTGCTAGTGACTGACAAAAGTACTGAGAGACTATGAGAGAGGTTATTGTCGCTATATTTACATGTAGTTAATATTTCTAATATTTCTTATAGCAAAATAAAAATGTTATGATTAAGTTAAATATGTAACTTGTAGAGGCCTTCATTGTTAAAGATAAGTTGTTAAGCTAATTTGTATGTTTTTTACATTTGTGAAAACTTTTTTGGCTAACGAAATGTTTATTAACTTCTGTTTTATAAGTGTATAATATGCTGTATGTTTCCCTTAAATAAATAAAAATAAAATTTCCAACGCTTCTTCGGCTATCGTCACTAAGCGTTAAAGCAAGCGCGCCCGATTTCTATCTATACGAAGGCACTGATCTTCGGAACTTGCGTGCTCACTCTGGAGGGTCATCATAACGCAGCCTGCGGTCTGAAACAATAGAAATTTTTGATGGATTGTTTATCTACGTATGTTGACTTAAGAAGCTGGCGACCGGTCACCTAAAATGAGCCTTCCATACTAACGTATTACCAAAATGATTTGCAATTAGACCTTATTTTCTGTACTTGTGATGTTCGGATTAAGACAGTATTTATCTAGGTCGCCATAAAAAAATAGTCCAAAATAATTACACAAATTAATCCGAATACATCACAAGTACAGTGAATCACGCTCAAATTTTTTATTATTTTATTATAACTTTTGTAACTATGAGAGGCTGACGTGTCGCCGGCGTCTTAATACCCAGCACCTAGCCATTATTGCTCCAATAAAAGCCTCTTCTTAAGAGGCCTATTACATCTCGAATGTGATTTTTGCATTAAATGCCCATTTTCGCATTTTGTAGTAATTTTGCAGTTGTTTTTATCGTTTTTATCGAAATAGGATAATAAATTCATTATATCCATTATTATATTAAATCTTTATTCCTCGTGAAGTAGCAATTACTCTGGTATTAATTTTGCTGAATAATATTATCGTAGATAGGAGATACTCACAGTTAACTTATATAGCGATTTTCGAAGTTTTTTGGTTTAGAATAAGATTTTTTTCCTATATAAAATCAATGATATCTAAAAATTCCGAGGTCGCTACGCACTATGCGACTATATAAGAGATAACATTATAATTTTTTTATTTCACTTGTTTAGAACAGTAGTTCAATCGATGAGCTCAAAAAAGTGCCTTCGCTTTAAGCAAAATTTACATAAAGCGAGGCCGCTACGCACTATTCCAATAGGTATTCTACACTATTCAATAAGTCATAATGATTAATGTATTTTTGTTTCTGAGATCCATAACGCCGAAATTGGCCATTTTACGCAAAAAAAATCACAATCGAGATGTGTGTGTGGCCTCTAAAACCATACAACAGTATTTAAATTATAATATAGTAGTTAGTACTCACAAGGTCGAGGGTTGCGCCCTTGAGCCGTTCGACCCCGCCTCAGTCCAGAACCAGCATTTTTGGGCTAACAGAAAAAAATAAATTATTCCATGGTGATAACTATAAAATAAAATAATATTGAGTAGTCATTTGTATGCTTCATAGCTTAGTAAAAAAGTAAGCATAAAGGCTTTGTTAACTACCTATCATGGATATACATTGAGATACGGTGGCATGTTTTGGCGTAACGCAACTGACAAAGAAATTGTATTTAGGTCTCAAAAATGCTGTATTAGAGCTATGTTCAACCTACAACAAACAGACACAGCCCTACTTTAAAAATTACAAGATTCTTACACTTCCGTGTCTGTACATTCTTGAATGTGCTAATTTTGTCAAACTAACATTGAATTGTTTACATTTCTTTCATCTGCACAACTTATGGATAAACTTTGCAATGTTCTTTGTAAAACCGCGCTTATGAGTAAGAGTGTCTTTTGTAATGCACCTCATGTCTATAAGATATCAATAAGACACAGTGATAATAACTTTACGTTTAAGCAGAAATTAAAGACATTGTTGTTGGAAAAATGCTACTACACACTCAATGAATTTTTGACAGATAAAGATTTGTATATTATGACTGTATTTAATGATTTTTTTTCTGATTTTCAAAATTATTTTAATAATATTATCTTATCATGCATGATCAATTTGTACTATCATTATTATTTCAATTGTAGTATAGTTAATTCAACTCATCATTGTATACTATCATGTGTTCAAACAAACAAATTTTCAGCTTTATAATAGTATAGGTACATTTAGTTATATTTCTTTTACTTACATGGTGTGCAGATTCTACCGTTGGAGGGTTCTGCACTGCAGTTACAGCTTGTGGGAGCTGCAAAAACAGAAAATAATAAGATCCATGGCGATAGCAACAAGGAATAGCTGGAATGTGACAATGATACATACATCACAAAAACCTCTATTTGATACCATACTGTTATTTAAAATACATTTATTTTTTGTTTCTTTTACTTACATTATGGGAATCCCCTAGTATTAGTAGTATCCGGCTTTTTATAATTGAGAGTGGATTTTTTGCTAGATCACCGCCAGTCCCACAGGCATGTTGCCGCATATCAGTATCCCGCTTTCGGCTCCGGTATTTTAGTTCATGCCAATACTGAAAAATATAAAAGTAATAACAGCTGTTGTGTTCTCTGTTTATTATTAATTAACTGTTAAAACTAGGTAGCTTTACAGTTTTCCACATATTAGAATAAAAAGAGGTAGATAGGTTATGTCAGTACTAATGTAATGTCAATAATGGACCAAAGCTTTACGATGTTAACATCCCATGAGTCTTAATTGTGTTGTTTCTACACTGTCGTATTACACAGGACGGCATTTTTAAACTAATTTACGGAAACGAATATACTGACACTGTCTACCATAGACCGCTGTCCACAGAACACATGTCAACGCTTTTCTGAGACTATGCTAAGTTAAGCCAATTAGCAAAGTTTTCTGTTGCCAGTTTTTGGCACATGTAAAGCATTTACCTCTTTTTATTGTAGCATCATTGACTCACTCAACATCTCCCATGCTAAGAGCTAGAATATTGCGCCAAAAGTCATCCACGCGCTGACTGGCCATGCTATCTCCAAATTGGACTCTTTGTAATGCAACCTACACTCTCTGCCACAGACTACGAATCCTACGTAGCTATTTCTTACAAACTACATTTCTGTGATACGAGATCTTTTAGTACATTTTTATGTTAAGAGTAAGGCTTCCACTTGATATTACTGTCGCCTTTGGCACTGAATTTGTTTTGATATGAAATTACCAAGCAAAGATACACATTGAGAAGTTTATTTATTTAGTTTTCATCAATGACCTTTTGTTTTCATAATTTCACTTTACAGTCACATACATACAGCACACTGAAAGATTGTTTACACTTTGTGTTGTTCATTTTTATAATTTATCTACTATATTTTACTTACTTGTGTGTAAATTCGACAATTTAAATACTCTATTTTGTATTTTTCTTGCTGCTTTAATGAAAAACTATCAAATCAACATTGCGTCACATTGACATTTTAGCTTTTTTGTCAGCCCCACAGAGTACTTTGTACCTCAACAACGCTACCTTTTGTCGAGTAGTAGAAAACTTATCCCGCCATCTAGGGTCCGGTAGCTGAAACTCTCGTTTCATTCGTTCCTTGCGTTTAGTTACTTAAAGATTTTTTTACATGTTTTTAGTTTCAATTCAATGTTTTTATCAATGAAAAATGACTTTTGAGGTAAAAAATGATACAAAACATACACTGCTTTTTACTATTCGATGATTATTGTAAAATAAATCAAGGTTTCATTGAGTAACTTTCATAATAAAACGCAAATTCATGATACGTTTTTAAGTCATCGGTCTTCATGGAATGGACAATAATTACGCAATTCGAATTGACATGTTACGATCGATCGTCAATTGTAACGATCATCCATCCATGAACAACCTTACGCAATCGCACTTCTGGACTACGCGCCGGCCAGGCTATCGGGCCCCCGCGTCCAATCCAACCTCGCGGAAAACGAGTATTGAGATACACTCGTACATCTCGAGCAAAATGCGCCGGCGCTCCGTCATGCTGGAAAACCATACCGATTTGGTTGTCGAAGTATGAGGTTTCTCTGACCGGAACGTCATCAATCGCGTCTTTAAATTGCCTCTCAAGAAACCTGAGGTAAATAGTTGTCACCGTTCAGGCGTGCGGGTAAAATCACACGGGGCCGATGACATGGCCATCATAAATGCCAGCCCAAACGTTAAGCCGCAACTGATGCTGGAACTTGCTCTGCCGTGAGACTTGTGGATTTTCGTGAGCCCAAACATGTTCATTATAAATGTTAGATATCCCAGATCTGGTGAACGTTGCCTCGTCCGTCCAAATTACCCGGTTCACATAGTTGGGGTCAGCTTCCAGCTGCCTAAGATACCACTCGCAGAAGTTCCTTCGGGGAGCGAAATCACCTGGTGTTAACTCCTGTGTACGCCGGTAGTGGTTTAAAGGGTGTTGACCGTCGCGTTTGAGAATGCGCCAAACTGCGATATGGTTCATGCCAAACCTCGCCGCGCCACGCCTCGTACTGAGAGTTGGTTCGTCTTCGAACACTTGCAATATCTCTTCTTCTTGCCTTGCATCTAACGTATTCGTACGTCCACTGTCACGTGAACGATGAAAGGACCCCGTGGAATGCAAACGTGTTGTCATTCACGAAAACATTGATAAGACGGTAACCGCCGCTGGTCAGCAGGTGCTCTGCCTTCAATGAAACGTTCATGGTACAAGTCACGAGCGCGAGCTAAGTTTCCATCAGCTCGTCCCACGCACAACATCATCTCGTAATAATCGGAATTAGAGAACATAGCCATTTTCGCAATAAAAGAAACACACCGATCACGCACTCACTATGAATGAAGTAAGTATGTAATTATTTAACGCGAAAACAGATTACACCTTTGTTTCTATTTACCAAACGGTTTTCTTTTGTCTTTGGAAAATATGTAACATTTTTAAACAATTGTTATTTGGTATTTGTACGCAATCTTTTACTAAACGGATCGAATTACACCCAAAAACCTTCTTATCTTTGTATTTTGGTACTTTTTAAGATATCAGATTCATAGGTAAAATATCAGATTCATCTCAAGTTAAATATTGTTTATTCATCATCAGCCTATAAACGCCCCACTACTGGGCACAGGCCTCCCACGTGAACGATAGCACGTGGGGATATTGGGCCATAACCCACCACGCTGGCCCAATGCGGGTTGGTGGGTTTTAACGACTGTCATTTTACGACAACAACCGGGACAAACGGCTTAACGTGCCTTCCGAAGCACGGAGGAGCTCGAGATGATTTTTTTAATTTGGTCACCCATCCACCGACCCGGCATTGCGAAAGTTGCTTAGCGGGCAAGATTGCAAGCCGAACGCGCTAGCCGCTGCGCCATCGAGCTCCTCAAATATTGTTTATTACTTATGAAAAATAAATTCCTATGCATTTTTTTTTAATTTACAACGGGGATGCGCTTGACCTTTATCTCACGTTATGTTACGTGACGATAAAGCCAAAGGTGAAAGAGCGGTTCACCCGGAATCCTCATCAAATCGAGGAGCTGGGGGCTTATTGTCTAACTTCAACACCTATCCAATCGAAATACCTTTCAAAGGTTTAGCGATTGTGATAACGATTGATAAAATTGTGTAAATAGAGCAGCCGCTAATTAACGAATAATGTTCTGAAGTCAGAACACTGTTGTGACAAATGATAACTAAATGTCATAGACAATTCATTGCTTTTTGTTGTTGCTGTGGCCATGAATAATCGTTACGATTTTGTGTTAGGTATGGAAATTAATTATTAGTTTACATTCAGTAGCTTTCAAAACGCGTCGCGATCGCAATAGCTTTCTTTTGTCAAATAGTTGTGGTGTGAAGTTCGTGAATATCTTTCAAATGTTAAATTGAAAGATATTAAGTTACGGTACGATAAATGTTGGAGTTACACAATTGGCCCCCAGGTTATCATATCTCTAAACTGTTGGAACACAACAATGCCATTGTTGCTATGGCGACAAACTTAGATAAAATAGTGGTAGCTAGCCAGGCCGACTTAAACAAACCTTACCACCAACCAAACTAATTAAGTACACAAATTTGTACCCCTCGCTAGGAATCGAGCCCTCATGTGAACCTCTGGGTCTGAGACCAGTGCCGGTGGCTTAACTACTGAACCACAAAGGCGGTTAAAAACTTTCATGAGAAATTATAAAATCCTACGTAAATAAATACCTAATAATAACTTTAATAAAATCATTTGTGTAATCATCATCAAGGCCTTTGCGTCTATTACAGATGATTCGTGGCGTAGTAGTACATTACATAAAATTACAAATTACTTCATTGACAATCAAATTTTATTATTAAACTCAATTATCTAATTCTCAACCACTGTGCAATTCATTCTGTCCACTCGCGGCGCGTTTTTCTCGGCGGCGGGCCCGGCGGCGTATAGTCCGGTCGTGGGACATTAAATTCCATAAAGAAGTTTTGATAATTCTAAAACTTTTCGTTTTTGTTGAGTGTATAGATTATGTGGATTGTGAGCTACTTTTAAAAAGTTAGAAGTTTTATGACTGTGCTTTAGGTATCTATGGTTTAGGTATTTCATAATATTTCGTGTAACGTAATGTATATAATATTAAAGTTTGAAATGTTGAGTGTTTCTTAATAAGAACTATATTATCTTTGTGTTGTAAAAAGTTTAGAAACATAATATATGTGGAACTATGAAAATCACAAAATCACTCTTTTTGTCTTTGAATAAAATTTTAAAATTTATGAAATAATATTTAAGACTTTCAGTGGTTAGTGGTATACACGTTGTACAAAGTTTAGAAAGTTAAGTGGTGTGCTTCTTTGATAATTTCATTTTTCTTTCGTAACACACGCAATAATAAATTAAAATTTGACAGAATCGCTCATACATGGCCTTTGTAATGCTATTTAATACCACACAAAAAATTAGAAACATACATACAGTGCATTTTGTTTAAATCACGATAAAAATATTTCGCTAACATACGTTTGTTACGCGGGCGGCTGCGGGCGCGGCGCGGCGGTGGCGGCGGGCAGGCGCGGGGGTGGGGCGGCGCGATCGCTAAGCATACCTACTTACACTCTATATGACAGATATTCCACTCATCACGTCAGACGAGTGTGTACCTACGTAAACTAAGTACCTTAACCTACTTACTTTACATCTTAGCTGACATAAATACAAACAAAACATTACTAAATTACAAGTTTTGAGTAGTTAAGTACAGATCTGAGTAGAACTGAACGCCTAATTTCTTGGATGCCATCTTCGTTTTATCCTCTAGATACTTGCGGAACAGTACATTACTTGATATGTCAACACCAAGGATCCCAATGCTGCTTGAGATGTTAAGTGGAGTGCTTTGGATCTGTGGTGCTACGAGAAATGGATCCTTTTTGACGGTGAACACGCAAACCTGTGTCTTGGAGTGGTTGAACTGAACTAAGTTCGATTCACCTCATTTTGAGACCCGTTCCAGGGAGTTCTCAACTTTGGACACAAGTTTCAGCCGATTCCCCTGTGTGCAAGTCCGAGGCACATTAGGTCTTCCGATGTACAGGGCGTCTCCCGTACTTTCATCCGCATAGCAATGCAGTATGCATTAATGTTAGCCATATCATTGATATGCAGCAGAAACAGCGTGGGAGACAGAACCGAGCCCTGGGGAACGCCAGCATTTATGGGCATGCCATCAGAGCAGCAACCGTCGACAGCGATCTTAATGCTGCGCCCACAAAGAAAGCTAGCGACCCATTTACATAGTTCCTCGGGTATTCCGTATGTATGCTGGTAACTTCGCGAGAAGCGCTTTGTGCCAGACCCTATCGAATGCTTTTGCAATGTCTAAGCTAACCGCTAGAGCTTCAACTCGACTCTCTATTGCCTCGCTGTGTGAGATATACCAGAAGATCACCCGTTGACCGCCCATGACGTGAGCCGTATTTGCGGTCGGAAATCAACTGGTGGAGATATCCTAGGAGCTGCTTGTTAATGAGGCGCTCCGTGACCTTTGAGAGGGGGATGTGATTGCTATGGGCCTGCAGTTCGAAGGGTCTGATCTATCTCCTTTTTTAGGAATCGGGTGCACAAGAATTAACTTCTACGAAGGCGGAACACCATGGACTTGGTATGACAATCGACATAGGCGTGCTATTACTGGTGTCAACTCGGGAGCGCACATTTCAGTACTACTGCAGGTACACCGTCAGGCCCACTCGACTTTCGGATATCAAGGGCAGAGAGCTCACGTTTAATTGCCTTTCGTCTAAATCGAATCTCTGGCATAGAACTTTTTTGCCGCAGGATGCTCGGTGGCATAGTTCCCTTGTCATGCAAAGCCAAGTTTGAGGCGAAGAGCCTTCCCAAAAGGTCGGCTTTTCTCTCTTGCACTATGGGCCATATCAGTTTCAGATGTATGCAGTAGGGGGAGGCTGGACCGACAAAAATTGTTTTCAGCAGCCTTGGCGAGTGACCAGAAGGCATGTGATCCGGATGGATACTTGGTCAAACGATCACCAATTTTGCTTATGTGGTCAATTTTAGCCTTGGCGATTGCTCTTTTATTGGATCTTGAGGCGGCATTGTACTTCTTCCTGAGCATTGGCAAGTTTTGGCCTTTACACTGCCTTGCCTAGGTGAGAAAGTTGTGATTTGTTAAACCTAATTTGCTAAATGCCAAAATGTTAAGTAGACTGATTTGGAAATAAGACTTTATTTCGTATTGTTAAATATTGTTCGTATCGTTAAATTATATTATTTAAGAAAAATAAAAATTATTAAATTAAGTACCTGAGTACTTAGGTATGTACCTAGTTTTAAACAGAATAGATATTTTTTCCAGTTAATTTTGAACATATCTGACAGTGCTAGCTAGTCAATTGCATTGCACACAAGGTACATTTAATATTGAAATATTATTTTATTGTTTTGAGATTTATGTGATTGTGAAAAGCGAGAGACTTTTATTCAAAGTCGATTTTTTAATTATAAAACAATTTGATTTCACAATGGACCTATTATGGATTTAACTGTGTGTAGTTCCGATACTAGTATCAGAATTCCGATACTAAGATCCAGTATCGGAAATCAGTATCGATACTGAAAACTTTCTACATGCCCTAGTTGTTATGCAATATGTCATTGATATGCAGAAGAAACAGAGTATGGGCTTACACACACCCCTGTGGGACTCCAGCATTTAAGGGGGTTCATGTCAGAGCATGAACCATCTACTACGAGTCTAATGCTACGCCCAGAAAGAAAGCTGGCCACCCACGAACACAATTACTCAGGAAGCCAGTATGATGGAAGTTTAGAGAGAAGAGCCCTGTGCTATACCCTGTCAAAGGCTTTCGCTACGTCCAAGCTAACTGCTAGTGCCTCCCCTTTACTCTCGACAGCCTCCGCTCATCGGTGAGTAAGGTACACTAAAAGATCACCAGCCGAACGACCGCGACGAAAACCATACTAGCGATCGCTTAGTAGTTGGTTTTATTTTAGGTACCTTAAGAGCTGGCGGTTTGTAATGGACTCCATTACTTTGGAGAGCAAAGAGGTGATGGCTATTGGCCTGCAGTTGGACGGATCTGAGCGATCGATTGTTTTTGAAAATCGGGTGGAAAAGGGCTGTCTTCCAAGAGCTCGGGACAACGCCAGTAGTGTACAAGAGCCGGAAAACGCGCGTTAGAACAAGCGCCAACTCATGGGAGTAACTGCACCAGGCCCACTCGATTTATGGATATCAAGGGTAAAAAGAGCCTTACGAACTGACCTTTGTAGGAACTGGACGTTTGGCATTGAACAAGCGCAAAGCGGTATGGTTAGTGGAGAGTATTTCGCATCGTCCAAGGTCGAGTTTGATGCGAAAAGAGTGCCCAAGAGATCGGCTTTCTCCTTTGCAGTATGGGTCAGGCAGTCATCGGTCTTGTGCAATGGTGGTAGGGACGGCTGACAAAAATTCCCTAAGATAGCTTTGGCGAGAGAACGGAACGCACGCGTACCCGAAGGAAGACGCACTAGCCTCTCGCCAATTCCACTTATGAATGATGACTTCGCTTTGGCAATGTCCTTTTTAAAGGACCTGGCGGCAAAGTTGTACCCCTTTCTGAGCGCACTGGTGTTTGGATCTTTTGATGACACCGCATTAGCCCAGGCCATGTAATGTTGTCGCTTTTGGCGAGACGCCATTTTGAAGCAACGACCAAACCATGGTTGAGACCTGCCGCCAATGGGAACCACTAGAGTTTGGATTGAAAAGTTCCACTCCCTGCTGTATCGCATCAACGACACAGTCGGCGGCGACATCAAGATCATCCAGCGAGAAGCAAACTTGTAGTAGGACGCAAAGAAACTCCTATCGCATCTCAGTCCGCTGACCTATAATGCCAGACTCGACGTTTTTGAAATTTCTGTGAAAGGCACAGTGCTACGAATCAGGCAGTGGTCTGATGAGCCTAGTGGTGCATCAATAAAAACTTGATAGCCGTCTGGGTGAGAGGTCAGCAGAAGGTCCAATAAGAAAGGTGCATGGCCCTCCACATCATCATCACGAACCCACGTAGGCTCTGTTACCAATTGGGACAGACTGTAGGCCAAAGCGAAGTCATGAACGGCTCTACCCGCGTGATCAGTTGTGAGTGAACCAAGCCATTCGACGTGGTGGACATTGAAGTCTCAATACCACAATCTCGGCCGAGGGGATTCGTTGGAGAAGGGTCTGTCGCCGTTTGAACGGTCTCGGTTTGGACGAATTTATATTATTTACTCACCTTAAAATAGTCATGATAAAAATCCATTGTATATAGACTCTTTTAAATTTAAAACATTCAACTCGGATGACCTCTAACCAATTCCATTCGACAAAGTGATGCCACAGCTAGTATAGCAATTAGCAAAACATTTTTTTTATTATAAACATTTTGTGTAATATTTTGTTTTGCTCATTGATCCATATATCAAACGTTAGTTATATCTGGGTTAAAAAAAAATTCAGTACCGAAAAGTACCGAAATTTTCCTGTTTTCCCGGTACCATAGTTAGCGCAGTACCGGGAATCCTGTTTTCTCCACTGTACCGGGACTGCAAGCCCTAGTAGTTACTTAATGGAGTAACTGCTAATAATACCTACCTACGAGAATTTAATATAAAATTGTAAGAAGTATATGAAGGTAGTAGGTACGTTACCCGTCTGTACCTACTTTCTACCTATCATCCGTACGACCTACCTTTCACTTTCCTACTTAATTGTTCTTGCACAGGTTTACATTACATAACATACTATGTAACATATACATCTTCTTTGGCACAAGTCTAAATTCCATTTCGGTATTAACCCTGGTGTTTATACGTTCCGTTCAAGGTCTCCAGCACTCTAGCTCTCACGTACATGGAGTGTCACCGGTGGTGCTTAAATTAAACATGTATAGGTAGCACAGTAATATATATTATATTACCGTGTAGGTAGTCTGATGTGGCGTTGACTGTACTGACATACCTGGCCTAGGATTATTTGAAATGGTAATTTGTTCACATTTAAGTACACATTATAAACACCATAACTTGTAATAAATTAAGTAAGTATTCAGATTAATCATTATTTAAAAGAAGACAACCCAAAAGTCATTAGAAGAGATAAGAGTACGCGATAGAAAGAGAGGCAACTTCTAGGTGAATTTAACTGTAGATAAGGGAGCGGTGTGAGTGTGCGACCTGAATTGCATTTTATTGTGTCTTAGCAAGAGTCGCTATTTATTTAAATGACTTTGCGGAGTGAATCTTCTGTAATTGTACTATTATGTAAGTATTCTATGGTATTATGCACAGATAAGGGGCAGGGGCAAATAAGATAATATAGTCGACTTACTGCAAGAAATCATTAAGAGCAGTAAGTATTAAGTAGCAGCAATAGCTACAAAAATTACAATGTGTCCTATTAGAAATAAATTAACTTGTGACGGGTTGAAACAAATAATACTGCTTTTGGTGGTGTGACCAGTTAGAACAAGATTTTGGTGTGACGAGTTGATGCCCAAATCCACCCGCCCACGTCCTGCATGCCTAATCGCGTAAGTATGTAGTGAAATATTTTATTCGTGATTTAAACAAAATGCACTGTATATATGATTCTATTTTTTGTGTGGTATAAAGTAGCATTACAAAGGCCATGTATGAGCGATTCTGTCAATTTTAATTTATTATTGCGTGTTTACGTTTTCATCCCAATTATCGAATTCGGATGATTGTAGAATAATCTTATCTGAAAGAAGAATTGCGCGATCTGTACTTAACTACTCAAAACTTGTAATTTAGTAATGTTTTCTTTGTATTTATGTCAGCTAAGATGTAAAGTAAGTAGGTTAAGGTACTTAGTTTACGTACACACTCATTTGACGTGATGAGTGGAATATCTGTCATATAGAGTGTAAGTAGGTATGCTTAGGTTCGCGCCGCCCCACCCCCGCGCCTGCCCGCCGCCACCGCCGCGCCGCGCCCGCAGCCACCCGCGTAACAAACGTATGTTAGCGAAATATTTTATTCGTGATTTAAACAAAATGCACTGTATGTATGTTTCTAATTTTGTGTGGTATAAAATAGCATTACAAAGGCCATGTATGAGCGATTCTGTCAATTTTAATTTATTATTGCGTGTGTTACGAAAGAAAAATGAAATTATCAAAGAAGCACACCACTTAACTTTCTAAACTTTGTTAAACATGTATACCACTAACCACTGAAAGTCTTAAATAATATTTCATAAATTTTAAAATTTTATTCAAAGACAAAAAGAGTGATTTTGTGATTTTCATAGTTCCACATATATTATGTTTCTAAACTTTTTACAACACAAAGATAAGATAGTTCTTATTATGAAACACTCAACATTTCAAACTTTAATATTATATACATTACGTTACACGAAATATTATGAAATACCTAAACCATACCTAAAGCACAGTCATAAAACTTCTAACTTTTTAAAAGTAGCTCACAATCCACATAATCTATACACTCAGAAAAAACGAAAAGTTTTAGAATTATCGTAAGTAATTTTTTTCCGGCTACGCGACTTGCAGCGGCCGACCCGAGACGGCTCTCTTGCTTGGCAGTGCGGGGCGGGGCGAGACGGCTCTCTCTCTTTCTCAGCGGCGCAGCGGCCGAGACGTCTCTCTCTCGCTTGGCAGCGCGGGGCGGGGCGAGACGGCTCTCTCTCTTTCTCAGCGGCGCAGCGGCCGAGACGTCTCTCTCTCGCTTGGCAGCGCGGGGCGGGGCGAGATGGCTCTCTCTCTTTCGCTAGTCGGCGCAGGCGGCGGCTGAGGCTGAGACGGTTCTCTCTTTCGCTCGACTCGCTCTCAAAGAAAATGCCTTCGATCAACAATACCAACTAGATAACGCGTCACGTACAAAATCAAAGCTCAATTCTGTCTACGTGAATATATACTTAAACAGCTACATTTCTTTACTAACGAACTGAGACAAAAGTTATCATATAGTTTTAAGTTCAACCTAATTACAACAATGGCACCCAGTAATAAAGTCACAAATCTTCTAAGTATTTCTCTCTCGCTCACTTCATGCGTCCACTGCTCTGTTGGCGCGCGCGTCTATTGGTCAACGTTGGCTAAACATTTGTAGCGTGGGTTGAAATCGGTAATTGTTTTCAAAATTTAATGTTATTTGTTAGTTTAAAGCTTATAATAAAATTTATTCTACATGTACATAGCGAAAGTAAGACACTCCGGCCGTTAAATTGCTTTCTCGGGCATTATTTATGCAACTTTTAAATACACATTTCGGCGTTGTGAACATGTTTACATTGGCCGTGTTTCAATCAAACTAAACAAAATAAACGCACACTTCTCAAGTGTGCTGTTTTTTACCGAGACATTTTTAGCGCCGACGTGATATCTAGTTGGTATTGTTGATCGAAGGAAAATGCCTACACTTCTGACCGCCTAGTACAGTAGTAACTGCGAGGTGTCAACATTTTTTGTACGGATTTAATAATCTAATTTGGGTTTTTACACTTTTTAGTCTTAAAGGACACCGGGCTAATTTAATCTTAAAAGACTGATTACCATTTTGATGTTGTTTAACTGTTAGTTGTTGGTTTAGTGTAGGTAATCTACTTGTGTAAAAATAAAACGACTCAAAAATTATAAAGAAAAATAGTTACTTAAAGAAATTTACTTGTTTTATCCCAAAGGGTCATTCAGAGAGGCTAGGCAAAAAGCACCGCAAAAGCCACAGTTCATGTTTAACCAAACACATGTAAGTATTCAGTGTGCCTCTTACGACACCCAAGTTAGGTTGGTAGTGTTTTAATGAGGAACCACCACGCAGCTCATTTACTTACTGTTAATAAAAATAGAAAGAGACTGCATTAGCTTTAAACCAGGGGCCTTACCATGAGCTCTTATTGTGATTTAGTTTCTGAGGCGATCGCTGTCAGAATCTGTCAAATCGTACTGAGATTTGACAGCGATCGACTCAGTTTAGGTCATAAACTGAATCGCAATAAGCTTAGGGTAAGCCCCAGGTCTAAGTTTAATCCTAGTTTTGGAATAAACAGGATCTATGCTTTTTACTGATGCTTCCCTTCGTTCAAAGCTGTAGTCGATGTTTTAAGTTTTAAAATATTGTTTATATCCATTTGTTTTAACATCGTCTTGTCTACTACTTATTGTTTTAAATTCGGCGATATCTTATGGTAAGTATTTCAAATTCCAAAGCAGGCACCTTATTCTGTAACGATTTCTTGTTTCAAAACCACGTTAATTCCTTAAAAAGTTACGATATCTTCCCGAAAACGTATGCGTTTGACGTTTGCGCGCGGTAAGGTTTAGGTGTGGAATCTATAGATTGCGATACAGAATCAGGACCCAGGTAGGTACTTAAGTAGGTATTTAGGATTTGAAATGTTTATTTCTGAGTTGGGCTTAAAATAATTTAGCAATCTGCTTTCAAAGCACGTCTTAGAAAAAATGTTGTCAATCTATGCGGTAAAAAGCTAAGTTTTCTGTTTGGAGTTCCGTAAAAACATTGAAAAGCCAAAATCTGCAGTCACTGCTTTCCTAGTACTTACTGTTGTGTATTTTCTGTTTGTTGGGAAACCCGGAGTGGTTCCCAACAAACAGAAAATTAGGATTCGATACAACATTCGAATTAGGATACGATTTACATTTCCAGAATAAGATAATGTAATGAATGTTTTACGACTGAAATCTAGTGTAAGTTTGTAAAAGTGCAAACGTTAGGTACTACCTATCGCGTTTGCTTTAATTCTGTTTGTTGGGAAACCATACCGCATTCGAATTAGGATACGATTTACATTTCCAGAATTAGATAATGTAATGAGTGTTTTATGACTGAAATCTAGTGTAAGTTTGTAAAAGTGCAACGTTACTATCGCGTTTGCTTTAAGAGATTTTATTCCCGACTTAATTACTTACAATTATAATCTATCTGTTAGAACTTAACTCAAACGCGGTAACGATTGCTCATTGTTAGGGGTTCTGGTTTATTGTTACATATTTTTGGTTTACAAAAAGTGTTTCATTTTAATGTGTAGGTACCTAGTGTTCGCGGAAACTTTAGAAAACAATGTCAGGTAATCAAAAGAAAGTAACAAACCAGTGCGAAAAAGCAACTCCTCTCTGTTGCATTTTAGGATGATCCTACTGTTAGCATGGTAAGTGAAAACTCATCCACTTAAATATCCATCCATCAACCGATATGTTACGACGCTATAAATACTGTGTAATATTATGATAAATAGCTATCCATCCTTTGTTCCGCTAGCCGCCGCCGCTTAATTTATTTATTATCATGCGGAACCCACTAAATAAATATTACTAAAAGCACCAGGTCAACATGATTTCTAAAAAATGAGGGTGGGAAAATTCAATTTCAAAGATTAAACCTCCAGAAAGGTTTTGTGAATAGGTTAGGTGGTTTAGGCCCATGTCTACAGATTCCCAATTCTACAGATTCTCATGTCTACAGATTCCCAATTTTACAGATTCCCATGTCTACAGATTCCCAATACTACAGATTCTCATGTTTACAGATTCCCAATTCTACAGATTCTCATGTCTACAGATTACCAATTCTACAGATTCTCATTTTAATAGTAGGTAACTTATTTCTACTGATTCTTAATTAAACAGATTCCGAACAATACAGACATATTCTCAGCGGTACCAATTCTTCATTCAGATTCTTAACTCTACAGATTACCATTTGGACATTGTTTAAGTTAGCCTAAGAACCAACACAAACATGACATACATGATAATTCTTAGCTTATTTTTTACGACATATAACAGTATTTAGATTTTAGCGGACACTTTTAGATAAGTAACCATTATAAAAAATTGGTTGCCTGTAAAGTCGGTATACGGGCGAAAGTTTTACGTGACAACGACTTTGAGTGGTAAAATAATTTTAATGTGAATATTCATTCGTATAGTAGGAAGAAGGATGAAATAATAGTAACAATTTAAAACATTTATTTAAACAAAGAATTATATTTAAAACATAGTTGAGTGGGAGAGAGACGCAAGGCATTCGGCGGGCCTCTCTCTCGTTCGGTGACTCATCGTAACGTTACCGAGCGTTACACTTTTTCATAAGTGACTCCCAGCCGCAACCTAATTTAAGACGTTGTCACGTCAAAAGAATTTTTGGACTTTAATATTCAGTATCATTTTTTTTTCTATGGGTTGGGTAATTGAGAGTTCAGTGCATTCAGCCAGTGAATTAAAGGTTTGTGACCAAAATATTTATAATATGTACAAACAAACCTAATAATATTATGCATGCATGACTGACTCGATATACTTAGTACCAAACACTCCAAGCATCATTAAAATACAATACATCGCATTTTATTTCAAACTGAAAACGTTAGTCTTCTTAAAATTCTTTTGCTTTTCCAATGAGGAGAATTTTACTAACCTGCGGTGCTGTGTCACTCACTGACTGACGTTACTGTAGTCTGCTATACACAGTGTTGCCATTTGTCCGTAAAATAATTTCAAGGTTCAAACCGGACAATGAATACACACGGATTTTTATACGGAGATTTCAGGCAAATGCTTTTAATGAGTAATAACTTTTAATAAGTAGTACCTACTAATAGCTTTTATTATTCCTAAGAAATATGTTACATTTTATATGATTCTGCGTAAACTAGCGAGTCTTATTTAATTTCATAGATTTTTACAAAACTGAGCCAGCAATTACTGCGTAGTAAAAATTATGGCTTTGAGGATTCCCATTGAGATATATATAAGTATTTTCTTGGTCAGCTAATATGAGAATGAGAGCCAGTGAGAGTTAATGGTGCGATTTAGTGTTAGTGCAAGCAGGACGTAAAACACTTTGTTATGAATCATTTGTGTCTGTCTGACATCCATATTGTTTTAGTGTGTTTTTGCTGTTATTAATTATCTTATTACTTTCATTGATATCGTTATATATAGTTGTAAGTATGTACATACATACCTTAGAGTTTCAACTTAGACCTTAAGATAAAATATTTTTTGTTTGTATTTTACATGTCTATAACTTGTTTTGTGCATTACAATAAAACAAAACTTCCCATACGGATTTCATACGGAATTTGGTAGTTATTACGGAATACTGGCTCTAAGATCTGGCAACACTGGTTGTGCAGTTTCTTTGGCAAATAAAACAAAACAGTATAACATCACTTTTCAAATTCTTTCAAAAATTCCGTGCGAGATCTCAGTAAAGTCCCACATCTTTACTCAAGGGGTTTTGGGGGAAATATCATTTAGCAATTAACGATCATATTTATCATCACTCATCATTATCATCAGTTAGCATAATCAATGAACTCTAATAATACAACTGAAGGACTAGTATCTATAGTCAAGAAAAAAAAGTTGACAATCTGGACTTCTTGGCGGGAAAGTGAAGCGTCATGTCTGCAGTTTTGTTTAATTTTCTATAATTTGTGTTTGGTCAAATATTGATGTGAAATAATGATGAATTATTTAAGTGTTGGTGAACGTGCATGAGTGTTGGCAAATAAAACCAAACAGTGCAACAACACTTCTCAAATTCTTTAATTAAACATAACCTCAAAATAATTATAAGATTTCCTAATATTTAGGTTCTCAGGAGTGTCCGTCGAAGATCTTTGTTTTTACAGTTATTTACTTGCAATTTCGAACCTAGAAAAGAATATTTCATAATTGTTGGTTCTTAGGCTAACAATGTATGGGCGCAGAACATTGTCTTGCAGCAAAGAGCTTTATTATTATTATTCTTATTTCTTATTGTACTTTACAACAAATGAAACGAGTGAGAATTAAAATTAAACTATTTATTTACTTAATACAATAATTGTAAACTTAACGAGACGTCTTCATAAAATCTTCTGTATAAGTAGTTAGGAATCTGTAGAATTGGAAATCTGTTGAAATGGGGAATCTGTAGAATTGGTAATCTGTATAGTTAGGAATATGTAATAGAAATCTGTAGAATTGGGAACAAACCTATTAAAAGACATAGATTAACAATTTAAACAGTGTAGGTTAATTAGTTATGACCTTATTTCATGCTATTTTAATACTGATGATTACGTTTAGGTCTTTTCAAAATGGTTTGTATTACAGAACCACCATATTTAAATTAAAATGATTTCTTACATGAAGAATGAAATCAAATTCTAAAGCAAATCTGAATTAGTATTAACTAATTTAACTATCAAGTATTTCATTTGGA
Source organism: Scoparia ambigualis (assembly GCA_963921215.1). NCBI lineage: Eukaryota > Metazoa > Arthropoda > Insecta > Lepidoptera > Crambidae > Scoparia > Scoparia ambigualis. The sequence continues at coordinate 14,244,631 of OY992518.1, forward strand.
AAATCTTATAAAAGGGACTTTGCGTGTTAATGTGTTAGGTACCTACATAACTAGCTTAAAGGTCACTATACTGTTACATAGGCACATATACCGATAGCTGACCAGTCTGGATAAAAATAATATTCTTTGATTTAGAAGCTAATGACCTCTACAGCTGATCAGTAGTGTTGGGAATCTTCTAAAAACCTTATCGATATTTTTTCTAAACTTCGATATTGTTTTTTTCCGAAAGTGCTGTGCCTACAACATAAAGAACAGCACCCACCAAGTCAGTTTTAAGTATAGTTACTGACATTTCAGGCATAACAGGTTGTTTTGTAACATGTCAAACAAATGTCGTTGCTACTGTGCGCTGTGGTTTCTTGCGCCCGTTCTTTGCCACAGTTAAAAAATGATGTCCTGAAAAAAATATAGTACTTATCTATATTGTTAGAGATAAACCACGAAAGAATGGCACGCTCCTCCACAATTTGTTTTGAATGTGTATGTGCATGTAACACATAATACAGTAAAGTAAAGTAGGTACTAACTGCCAGTGACGAAGGTTCCATACAACTCGATTCCCACCGGCTTCCCTTCAGAAGTTTAGAACACAACCACTCTCTACTTGAATTGAGAAATGGCACAATCAGTAATTATAAAGTAAATATATAAAAGAAACATTACAAAACGCCTACACTTTGGGCATTAAATCAACAAAATTTGCTTTTTAACAACATATTGCTTTAAAATAAGCCGCAGGCGCGATCGGCTTTTAGGCAGTTAAACTTCTGTACAAAATAAACGTCATGACGTCACATAAAGGTCAATAAACCCACCCGCGTATTAGCAGCCGGTAAGCCGTCTTTATCCGAGTTACTTGATAGATACAGTTATACAATTTGCGTACGCGTGAGAAGGATGGAGGAATATCGTTTTCGATTTGTGTTCTGTTGACAGATAATTTGACGTAATTGCAATTCATCATTGAATGCATGACTGTGTTTTATTAGTATTTGAATTTATTAGTTAGTTTCACCTATTAGAATGATTAGTATTGTAGTTGGACTTTGTTTATTTGTGTTGTCTGTAGAAAGTAGTTACGAAGACGGACGTTGTAATTAGGTATTTGCGGTAAGTAGATATTGTAATAAGTTGAAATTAGGTACGTATTTAGAGTAAGTAGATTTGCAAAGTAATCGGTAGAATTGTAAGATGTCGGCATTAATAGCTTTAGATTCTTCCCGGCTTTTATGATAATGTCTTAGCGCACTTTGTAAGAAAGAATAGACGAATAGCTTTAGAGTATAAGTAGTATTATTAGTACTTAGTCGATTAAGTTTTGTTTAATTTACATCATATCATCATTTCACCACAAACGGCTTTTATCAAAGCCACTTCTATTATGCTTGCAAGACACTGTTTCAATATCTCACTGCTCACATGTATAGTAAAAGTGGACTGAAGATACATCTGCCTATACAAGACTGAAGCCAGGATGCCAATCACAGATTTTCGGTAAGGACTCAAGACTGCGTGCCCGCGCTCGGAGTAGGTAAGCATTTTTTTTTGCTCCGGCTTACCTCTCTCAATATTTCACGCTTCGCCACTGCTAACTGCTGAAAAGATGCAACAATGTACCAAAAAGACGGTTATTGTTATGGATAACGCATTTTATCACAATACTTTAGCGAAGAAAATACCTAACTTCAACTAGCAATAAACCAGAAAAAAATGGCTAAAAAGAAAAACATACCTTGATTTTATTGCAAAACAGTAGGTATGAGTGCTTAATTAACATATTTTTACTAAAAACACAACCACTAGTTCTGCCTTTAAACTTCGTTTTCCAAAAAAGTTCATTTGGAACGTCTGTTGACGCTTCAAGGTCGTCGAGTCGCGCGCGCCGCGTGCGCATGGGAGAAACACACCCAGCACCAGAGAGCCACGGGGCGCAAAGACGGACACACGCGTCTTTAGATTTTTTTAAAGTTCATACCAATTTTGTATTTTTTGAAAAGTAAAATTCAATTGTTACTTGCTGTCGACTTTTACTTAGGAGAATCCCAATCAACGTCATTTACATTTTCAATTATAACTTCTGTAAAAATTATTGTTAGCCTATGATTTTGACAAAAAGTATGAAGGATTTGCGTACATTATGCATTAGTAAAATATTTTTTAATAACCATTTGCACAAAACCGGTTTAAGCGTGATTTTGTCGAAATCATCATTTTTCTCAACGTTATTGTCCTGAATTTATGCTACCAATAACGACGCACGTTGAGAAGAATGACACTATATGCAATGATAGTGTTGAGGATAATGTCGGGAGTTTGTTAATAAGGTCTAGATTCTGAAACTTAATAAATTATTATTATTATCATGGAGCTCAAGTATTAAATTTTAATAATTGACACAAGTCGTCATTTTATTGACTGTTAGGTAAAGATAATATGATCTGTATCAATTGCAGTGACATTAATAAATATTAAGAAAATATGTAGGTATTACATTCTTTCCTATCCCTACCCAATCCTTAGAATATTAAATCATCCGCGCCCGCGGTACTCGCGCGCGTACGAAAACATCGGTTGCGCCAATAAAAACATCGAAGAACGCCGAGGAGCGACGCCATTCTACAAGGTCAGTCGATTATTCCATCCCTCAATTAACTCTTTTTTTTACTCAACATCCCTTCGCTGGTCCTTCGTCCCGAATATCCATGAAATAATCTTATTTTATTACCAACAGTTTTGCTCACTCCACTATTTCAACGTTTGTTCAAAATTAGTGACAAAACTTCGTGTTATCGCGATAGTGTAGCGCCAGCATTAGTGGACAGGCAACACTTTAATGTTCATTCAATCATTCAGAAAAAGTAATTTGTCATTTTTCGTAACTCGCTCGCAATTATTTTTGTAAACAAACTAGATCAACTTCGAACTTTAATAACTTTTACTGTTTTTTAGCAATAATGGCTGATTTTAAAAAGTACACTGTACAGTTTAACATTGCTGCTCGCAACATTCAGGATTTATATAACTTATCATCAAAATTATCGCAAGAAAAATGCGTTGAAGGGTTGGATAAACAACGATTTCTTGTTCGATACAAGGACTTACCTATTAATAAACAGTCATTAGACAATAGCTTTACAAAAATTATAGTGAATTTGGACTAGAGTTGTCTATCGATAGTCCACTATCGCTAAACTATCGATAGACTATCGATAGTTGACGTCATAACAATAGTATCGATAGCCTATCGATAGTATCGATAGTATCGATAGTATCGATACTATCGATATTACAAATTAACTAATACTATTGATAAGAAGCAATACTATCGATAGTATCGATACTATTGCATCACAATACTACCGTGGGGTAGGTGAAACTTATTCTAATTGTTCATAGCATACTTATTATTCTTGATATAAGGTTTTGCTTTTCAACGTTAGATGGCGTAACTTGAGCACCAGCTCAAAGTTTTTGTATGAAATAGTGTCCAATAGCCGCTCTATTACTATTTAAATCTCTTTGGTCATATGCAAAGACAATGGAGGCTCCGGTAGTGGTTCGAAATCTACTGACTTCTATTTACCGAAAATAAACCTACCGAATTTTTGTGGTATACATATTGAGTGGCCCAACTTTATATCTTTTTATAACAGTTTGATTCATAACAACAATAACCTAAATTCAGTTGAAAAAATGCATTATTTGTTAAGTGTATTAGACAGGCAGCCTTTAACTTTGGTGAAACATTTGGTGATCTCGTCGGACAATTATGAGGTTGCTTATAAAATTTTAACGGATCGTTATGAAAACAAAAGAATTATTGCTGATAAACATGTTGAAGCTTTGTTGAGCTTGCCAATGTTAAATCAGGTCAATTCCAAGACGCTTGGCAAATTCGTTAATAAGTACCTTAAAAGGAAACACACAAGCCTTGAAACCTCTGAAAAGACATAATTTTTTTTGGTAGTAGTGGCGCCAATGTTGGTCATGGCACCGGTCATGGTCAGTTTTAATTAAAATTATTGTTATCTGAAGTAAATCTTCGTCTTTCAATACCGGCAAAATTTAATCATAGTCAATCATAACCTGTCAGCTGTCATTTGACAAGAGATGATCTGTGTCGGCCAATAGGAATAAAAACGGCGAACTAAACCGTAACGCCGCGAGTGAAAAAACTTAAAAAATATCTTTTTTTTTAAGGAAATCAGGTACATGATTAATTTGGCTTACAATTTTGCTTTGGTGGCATGTTTGTGAAATTGCGATTATTTCCATGTTTCCTAATGAAACATAGAATGCGTTTTGATTAATAGGATATGTAAAATTAACTCAGGCAAACGTCTATTATCCAATAATGTTCAAAATGCCCATGACTGGATGACCATCACTGGCTTTAATACTCAAACGTAGGTCGAATGCCCATTATTGCATGACCATCACTGGCTTTAATATTTAAACATTGTCCTAACGCCCATAAATGGATGACCATTACTGGTTTTAATATTATCTTAGCAATATATTAATATCTGCCTCTCTGCTTCTCGACGGGCGAATACGCATGTCCAGTGTGGCATCGGTCCGCTCATGCCAGGGAGGTAGACGTCGCCCTGAACGAAACATGCAGGAAAATTACAGGTTGTCTCAAACTCACTCCACTTAACATGCTTTACCCATTATCTGGTATAGCACCGCCACAAGTTCGCAGAGGTGTTGCTTGCTCTCTGGAAAAGCAAAAACAGGAATCCGACAACAGGCACTCTCTGTTCGAGCACCAACCGCCTGAAAATCGCCTCAAAAGTCGTAGGAGCTTTCTGAAGTCCACAAAAGCTTTAAAGGAACACCCTAGAGAGGCCCGCTGTAAACTGGCAGGAAATTTGTGCTCCACCATATAACTCCATTGCACCTTCCGAAAACCTTCCCCCTGGCAATGAACTAGCGTGGCCCATATGGAAGTCGCTTAACCGACTCCGGACCCAAGTGGGCCGCTGCAGATCGAATATAGCCAGGTGGGGTTATACTGCTCTGAACTCTGCCCAGTGCGAGTGTGGCGCTCCAGAGCAAGACATGCGGCATCTGCTGTCATGCCCGCGTTGCCCTTACACCTGCACGCTGAAAGATCTAAATGAGGCTTCTCCTACTGGGGGCAACAGCGGAATATTGGGCCAAAACTATTTAAGGTTTGCTGCGTGGATGCTGAACCATCGATACGACGAAGAAGAATATATTAATATTGCTCGAGTTTTCTAATGAAACTTTCTCAGAACTGTTATCGACTAATGATGATGATTTTTAACCACCTGTGGTCTAGTGGTATGACTGCTTGTATCAGATCCAGGGGTGCCGAGTTTGATTCCCAGCGGGGCCAAAAATTAAAGCATGTCTCAAAGAGTTTACTTATTCTTCGAGTTAAACTTATGACTTTAACCATTCTTCAAATTTCCCAGATCCTGTTTTCATTATTTTTAGGTGGCACCTAAAAAGAGATATTCGAGCGACCAAATGCTGAAGGCTATATCAGCAGTACAAAAGAGGAGAAAAAGTATCTGCAGCTGCAAAGCAGTATGGTGTTCCCCCGTATGACTCCACAATAAAATTACTGGAAAAAGTCCAATGGAATGCCCTATGGGACCTAGCACCATTCTATGAAGACAAGCATTTTCCTATGACTAGGGATCAGCTTTTGGACAGCGTCCAAAGAATCAGTATGGATGGAAATAAGCCCAACCCTTTGACTAGGCCCATAGCAATCACATCCCTCCTCTCAAAGGTCAGGGAGATCGCATCATCAACAAGTAGCTCCTCCTATATCTCGAGGATCGCCAGTTGATTTCCGACCGCCAATACGGCTTCCGTCATGGGCGGTCAACGGGTGATCTCCTGGTACATCTCACACACCGTTGGGCAGAGGCCATAGAGAGTCGAGGTGAAGCTCTAGCAGCTAGCTTAGACATTGCAAAGGCATTCGATAGGATCTGGCACAGAGCGCTTCTCGTGAAGTTACCAGCATACGGAATACCCGAGGGAATATATAAATGGGTCGCTAGCTTTCTTTGTGGACGCATCATTAAGGTCGCTGTCGACGGTTGCTGCTCTGATGTCATGCCCATAAATACTGGCGTTCCCCAGTGCTCGGTTCTGTGTCCCACACTGTTTCTGCTGCATATCAATGATATGGCCAACATTGAGAGTATGCATTGCTATGCGGATGACAGTACGGGAGACGCCCTGTACATCGGAAGATCTAATGTGCCTCGGACTTTTACACAGGAGAATCGGCTGAAACTTGTGTCCAAAGTTGAGTACAACTTGAAAAGGGTATCAAAATGGAGTGAATCGAACTTAGTTCAGTTCAACCACTCCAAGATACACAGGTTTGCGTGTTCACCGCTAAAAGGGATCTATTTGTCGTAGCACCACAGTTCCAGAGCACTCCACTAAACATCTCAAGCAGCATTGGGATCCTTGGTGTTGACATATCAAGTGATGTACCTACAGTTCCGCAGGTATCTAGAGGACAAAGCGAAGATGGCATCTAAGAAATTAGAAGTTCTTAGGAAAGCGAGACGGTACTTCACGTCTAACCAGCTTTTAAAGTTGTACAAAGCCCAAGTTAGACCTCACATGGAGTACTGTTTGGTTCGGAACTCCTAAATGCCAGCTTGACCCTCTGGAATCTTTGCAGCGACACGCCATTCGATTGGTCAACGATCCCAAACTCACAGACCGGTTAGAAAACTTAGCCTTGCGACGTAACATCGGCTCATTGTGTGTGTTCTACCGCCTGTATAATGGAGAATGCTCTGAGGAACTCTTTAATTTGGTGCCCACTTCTTCCTTCCACCATCGCACCGCTCGCCATCGGAACAAAGCACACGCACATTTCCTGGAGCCACTGTTCTCTCGAACGCTTCGCTTCCAGAAGTGCTTTATTCCACGCACTATTAAACTGTGAAATGAGCTGCCATCAGAAGTTTTCCCATTAAACTACGACATGGACTCTTTCAGAAGGGGTGTAAAGAGGTTTTTATCAGGTCGGCAACGCAAAAGCAACACCTCTGGTGTTGCTGATATCCATGAGCGGCGGTGACGGCTCACCATCAGGCAGCTTACTAAAATAAAAGAAAATATAACTGCAACAATTCGTATACTTCCTTGTCCAAGAGACTAAATGCTATCATTCTGTATATTTTTTAGATTTTTCATTACCTCCGTTAAAGAATACTGTATTTTCATAAGTTTTGTACGTTTCTGAACGAAAGTTCCGGTTTTTTTAAATGTTAACGAACGCAGGGTTATTAAGTAAGTAAGTCTATGAGGCCTATGGTAATGTAGAAACGATATCGCTAACACAGTTATCTTTTTCGCACTTAAAGTATTTAGCAACGATACACACAAATAAATAACACAACGAAAGCGCGGCCGGGATTCTAGGCACTGCCCTTGTAAATGTTCAAGACAATGACGGGTACTCATTCTGCTCGTGCTTTAATAGACAGTGGTTCTCAAGTTTCTATCATAAGCGAAAACTTAGCCCAAAAATTGAGACTTCCTCGTACCAGATCCGGTACTATTTTAGGCATAGGCGCTTCGTCTGCTAATGAGACTCGAGGTGTCATAACTTGTAGCATTAAAACAAAATCAAAAATACTTGCTTCAGATTTTATTATTTTAAAACGCATTACTAGTCAGTTACCATCTGTCCATGTGGATCCAGAGGTACTGAAGCAATGTGATAATCTGATTTTAGCTGATAAAAACTTTACTGTTCCTGGACAAATTGATCTCCTTTTAGGTGTTGAATTGTATGACCAAATTTTTGATGGTAGGAGATTCAGTCTAGGCGACAATATGCCTACTGCCTACACTACTGTTTTCGGCTGGGTCATTATGGGTAAAGCACCGGCAGCATCACCACACTCCCTTTGTGTTGTGTCGATGGCCTGCACCTCTGATCTCAATCTTGCATTATCACGTTTTGGGAAACTGAAGAGCCAACCAATCAACCTATACAAGATCCTGAGAACATTCAATGTGAAAAACATTTTGCTAACATCTATTCTAGGGATGATCAAGGTCGTTTCATTGTTCGATTGCCATTCAAGGTCAATCAGCAATCCTTGGGTGATTCTCATCACACAGCGCTAAAACGTTTTCACAAATTGGAGCGTAGGCTGATAGGAGACGCACGATTACGCGAGCTGTATGTAGCGTTCATGCGCGACTACGAGCAGTCTGGTCACATGCGTGAAGTGTCTTGTCCTGTGACCAAATATCGTTATTACATCCCTCATCATGGTGTGCTCAAGGAGCACAGCAGCACAACAAAATTACAAGCTGTTTTTGATGCATCGGCCACCAGCTCCAATGGGATTTCGTTGAATCAAACCTTGATGCCTGGTCCTAAATTACAGCAAAATGTCGAGGACATTATTTTACGCTTTCGGTTACACTTTGTTGTGTTCACATGCGACGTCAAGCAAATGTACCGTCAGTTACGCATGCATGACGACGATTGCAGATACCAAACAATTTTCTGGCGCGAATCTCCTAACGAACTTCTTAAGCAGTTTGAGCTTACTACCGTCACTTATGGTGTTTCGTCGGCTTTTCAAGCCATTCGTGTGCTTCATGAGCTGGCGCATCTCAATGCTGAGAAATATCCAGAAGTCTCCAGGGTTTTGCGTGAGGATTCGTTTGTCGACGACTTGGTCAGTGGGTCTGCTAACTTAGATTCTGCCAAAGAACTTCAGAAAAGTCTTGTTGGCGTTCTCTCTCAGGGTGGGTTTGTGCTGAGAAAATGGCCCAGCAATTCCAAGGTATTTTTAGAATCGCTGCCAGAAGACTATTGCGAAACACCTTACCGTTTCGAAGCAGGCGACAACATCTTCAAGGTTCGAATGGAATGCAAACTCGGATAGTTTTGTTTGTCATGTGTCAGAGATGAGCAAAATTTTAACCAAGCGCGGCATATTATCTAACATCGCGGGACTTTATGACCCGTGCGGTTTCTTAACACCTGTCACATTCCTTGCCAAGTTGTTCTTGCAACAGCTTTGGTCAATGGAATCAGGCTGGGACGATCCTCTTCCAGACAACATGCAAAGGTCATGGATTGCCTTTATGTCAGATTTTCCCCAACTCAACAAAGTGTCTATTCCTCGTTGCGTGCTCGCTAATCAACCGCTTGATATTCAACTTCACGGTTTTAGCGACGCCTCTGAACGTGGGTACGCTGGTTGCGTCTACCTACGTGTTTTAGGTGCTGACGGTAGCGCCTTGGTTCGACTGCTGCTCGCCAAATCGCGCGTAGCGCCTTTAAAACAGAAATTACCAATTCCCAAAATGGAACTTGACGGAGCCTTTCTCCTAGCTCGCTTGTTAGAGCACGTCTTTAATATTTAGTGATAAATTCCGACTGGACTCTATAGTAGTCTGGACCGATTCCAGCATCGTATTGTCTTGGCTTGGCACATCTCCGCATAAGTTGCAGACTTAGAGGGGAATCGTGTATCACAAATTCAAGCACTGGTTCCAAATGCTGTTTGGCGACACGTGCCGTCCCACATGAATCCTGCGGACTCGGCGAGTCGTGGTGTCTCACGTTCAGATTTGGTCAATCACCCGCTTTGGTGGCGCCCAGCATGGCTCGAAGAGGAATCTTCGACATGGCCTGAAAACATTTCACCGGTGCCCGAGACAGAATTACCTGGTGTCAAATCTGCGACTGCTTCTTCTTTCGTCTCAGCTCGCGATGTGGAAGAGTTACCCTTTTTGACGAATATCAGTTCGTTTCCCAAGTTACGAAACGTACTAGCTTGGTGCAAGCGGTTTCGCCATCCTTCAAACCGTCGCTCTGGACTTCTCACGTCTTCTGAGTTGACTGACAGCATGCTCAGCATTGTTTCGTCGGTTCAGAGGTCTGAGTTTCCAGATGCACTTCGATTGCTGCGTGCGAACCAAGTCGTCAAGGGTACTCTCATGCGCCTCAATCCTTTTCTCGACTCACAAGGTTTAATAAGGGTTGGCGGTAGAATTCACAAATCGGACCTGCGCTATGAAAGCAAGCATCCGTTACTACTTCCGAAGTCACATCACGTAACTCATCTTTTAGTGTATCATTACCATCGGATGTTTCTGCATCCTGGTCTAAACTCCCTTATGAATTTACTACAACGTCGATTTCGGATTTTATCTGCACGCAGAGTGATTCGACATCGCATTTTTCGATGTCATCGCTGCTACAGACTGCGTCCAAAATCAATAGAACCGTTTATGGGCGATCTGCCTGCAGATCGAGTAACCATATGCCGACCGTACCAAAAGGTAGGCGTCGATTTCGCAGGGCCTTTTCTTTTGAAATCATCTCCTACGTGGAATTCCAAGAGCGTCAAGTCCTACTTGTGCGTATTCGTTTGTTTTGCTACCAAATGCGTCCATTTGGAATTGGTCTCGGACTTGTCCACTGAAGCTTTTCTGGCATGCCTCGACCGATTTGTGTCTCGCCGAGGATTACCCAGCGATATTTACAGCGACTGCCACAAATTTTGTCGGTGCGCGCAATTATCTAAAGGAAATAACATTTTTTTTAAACAATTTAATGACGAGATTCATAAATATTTGATCAATCAGCATGTGATTTGCATTTTAATCCCCCTGCAAGTCCGCATATGGGCGGTTTGTGGGAATCAGTTGTTCGATCTGCCAAACTCCTCTTAAATCGTGTCATAGGTGAACGTCCTCTCGTCTTTGAGTAGCTCACCACTGTATTTGTTAAGGTTGAGGCTGCACTTAATTCAAATCGATCGAAAATCGATCCAAACGATCTCGAGGTCTTGACTCCCGGTCATTTTATTATAGGGCAACCGCTTCAGTCCTTACCCGAACACACTCAAGATTCAGATAACATCAGCGTATTAAAGCGTTGGCAGCTTGTTCGCCAAATCAGTCAACAATTCTGGAAGCGTTGGCAGGCTGAATACTTGCACACTTTACAACAGCGTCCGAAATGGCTTGCCAAGCCTGCTAACATCCAGGTTGGTGATTTGGTTTTGGTGAAGGAGCCCAATTTACCGCCACTGCTTTGGAAGAAGGCTAGAGTTTCAAAGGTGTGTCCGGGTTCTGACGGAACGGTTAGAGTAGTAGAGTTGCGAACTGCCACTGGTACCTTACTTAGGCCAGTCACTAAAGTCTGCCCTTTGCTGCCTCATCCACAGTAATTCTCTTACAAATTTGTAGCATCATCTTAATTTAACTTAGTTCTTAGTTTACTTAGATTAATTTTCACACTCATCTTTAATTAATTGTAAATCAGCATCCCTTTCTAAAGAGCTTAGAAGCTCTTTGGGGGGCGGTATGTAAGGTAAAGATAATATGATCTGTATCAATTGCAGTGACATTAATAAATATTAAGAAAATATGTAGGTAGGATTACATTCTTTCCTATCCCTACCCAATCCTATATGGAATATTCGATTCATCGTGTGCATCGCTGGTGGTCAAGCTGCTCCCCGTTGAGGCTTCCATCCCAGTAACGGTAGAAAATCATCTTAAAACCAAATCTATCAAATCATCCGCGGCCGCGGTACTCGCGCGCGTACAAAAACATCGGTTGCGCCAATAAAAACATCGAAGAAGTAACACCCCGAGGAGCGACGCCATTCTACAAGGTCAGTCGATTATTCCATCCCTCAATTAACTCTTTTTTTACTCAACATTGACAAAAGTAATTTTTTGTATATATTAGAACATTTTATTTAATGTTATATTCGCTAAATATGAAGGTGGCCAATGCAGAGCCTTATGTGTAGACTTAAAGATTTTAAATATACAGGGCGTCCCACGGATATGCCACATGGAGGGAAAGTACCTTGAATATTGTAGATGGAACATTTTACTGAAAGAAGACATTAATTGAATTTAAAAAACAATTTAAACTGCATTTATAGATATTTAAATAAAAGGAAGACCATGAGTTTTACAACATTTGATGTGAAATTTTGTTCAGAAAATTGAAAGCTGACATTGCCGTAAGGACATACAACTGACATTGAAATAAATACATAAATAAATTGATTAATTTTGTATTAAAAATGTTAAAATTCATGGTGTTCCTTTTATTTGCGACACTATGTTATTTAGCAAAAAAATAATCCTTATGATGAAGCCTTTCGATCGGCATGATAAAGCTACTTACTTAAGCGCTGATTATTTTTCTCATGTAACGGGTTCGATTCCCGGTTCAACCATGTAATTATTTAAATATCTATGAATGCAGTTTAAATTGTTTTTTAAATTCAAATAATGTCTTCTTTCAGTAAAATGTTACATCTACAATATTCAAGGTACTTTTCCTCCATGTGGCATATCCGTGGGACGCCCTGTATATTATCAAAACAACACCCATTGATAGGATGGAGTATTTATTGAGAAGCAGGGACAGCTGAACAGTTTATTTGATGACTTAATTAATGAGGATCCTTGCATTTAACTTCGCTACGAATAGCCTTCTAACTCTTCTTTTTTATATCTTACTCAACTTTCCATCCCATTCGCGCCTTTTCAGTCACGGTTTGACTACTAATAACCGAGTGCAAAGCGCCATTCACCGAGTTTCCTTTCTTAACTCTTCTTTCTATATCTTCCTTACACTTTCCATCCCATTAGCGCCTTTTCAGTCACGGTTTAACTACTCATAACCGAATGCAAACCGCCATTCACTGAGTTTCCTTTCTTAACTCTTCTTTCTATATCTTCCTCACACTTTCTATTCCATTCGCGCCTTTTCAGTCATGGTTTGACTACTAATAACCGAGTGCAAAGCGCCATTCACTGACTATCCTTTCTTAACTCTTCACTTTTTTTTATAATAAATGGGCTTGCTCTTGGTCACATTCTTATCCGTAGGATTAAGAAGTGGCCGATGATGGAGCGAGCTTGCCCAGAAGCAGCCTAGTTACTCGGGCTTTAAAGATGTTGTGGCTATATGCACTCGGGAACACAGACGCTGGCAGGGAATTCCATACCTTGGCTGTACGCATTATGAATGAAGACGAATAGCGTTTGGTGCGTATGAGTGGAATATCAAACAAGTAGGGGTGGTATCCCGCCGTACGTCTGGACTCCCGATGGTAGAAAGGGGACGGTGGAATAAGCTCGTGTAGCTCAACAGCACACTCTCCGAAGTACAACTTGTAAAATACCGACAAGCAAGCAACTGAGTGACGGTGAGCGAGACTGTGAAGCTTGGTTTTCCGAAGCTTATCGTCACCTATAAGTTTCCTGGCTCTGCGTTCAACTGAATCGAGCGCGGCAAGTTGATATTTTGCCAAGCCGTCCCAAAGATGGCAGCAATACTCTATGCACGACTGGACTTGTGCTTTGTATAGAGTTAGAAGCTGTCCCGGCGTGAAATATCGCTATCTTTATTTGGAACACCCAGCTTTTTGGCCGCAGTTTGAGCCTTGATTTAGATGTTGTCGCCGAAGTTGAGATTGGAGATCAACTTTATGCCGAGGAGATCGAGGTTGTCGGCAATTGGTACATCTACACCCCGGAAAGTAGGAGCCAGCCTTTTGGCCGAGAACAAACACGCCTGCGTTTTAGTGGTGTTAAAACTGACCAAATTGTTGTCCCATTGGGAGACAAGACTCAAAGTCAAGTTTGTCCGCTCAACCATGGCCTTTCTTAAGGAACGAACTTCTCTTCTCCGCCGACCCTTGCGCTAGACAGATACCTCTCAGTGACCGTGCTGTCGTCTGCATACCCAACAATTCCTCACACTTTCCATCCCATACGCGCCTTTTCAGTCACGGTTTAACTACTCATCTAGTGCAAAGCGCCATTCACTGAGTTTCTTTTCTTAACTCTTCTTTCTATATCTTCCTCACACTTTCGCCACTCGCTTCTTTCAGTCACGGTTTGACTACTCATAACCAAGTGAAAAGCGCCATTCACTAAGTTTCCTTTTGTAACTCTTCTTTCTATATCTTCCTCACACTTTCCATCCCATTCTTGCCTTTTCAGTCACGGTATGACTACTCATAACCGAGTGCAAAGCGCCATTTACTGAGTTTCCTTTCTTTACTCTTCTTTCTATATCTTCCTCACACTTTCCATCCCTAAAAAAAACTCCCCAAATAAACAAACTCACGCCCTTGTTCCACAGCATTGCACAGTCAGACATTTCTTCATCTCTTTCAAACACTATCACTTTCGTCCTTGATACATTGACTTTCATCCCTTTTCTAACAAACTCATCATTCATAACGGACACCGTTATATTGTAACTCCCCCACAGAGGACGCAAGTATAAACCTAGTCGTCAGCGTAGAGAAGGCACTTGATACTGGTCCTATTCATCAATACTCCACAGTCACGTTCCTTCAGGCCTTTCATACAACTGTCCAAAAACATTGAAGAGCTACGCTGACGCAACACATCCCTGTCTGACACCTAAAGATATGTCAAAGCAACCAGTGTATGCGCCGTTAATCCTGACACATGCACGGGAATTCTCATAAAGAGATTGCAGTGCATGAATCAATTTCTACCTTCCATAGTTCTATTCTGTCGACTCGATCGTAGGCCTTCTCCAGGTCTACAAAGGCACAGTAAACCTTTTTGTGCTTAGCCAGGTGTTTTTCGGTCAAGCAACTTAAGGAGAAGACTTGATCCGTGCATTGCATCCCATTCCCTTCCAAAATCCCGCTTGCACATCCCAAATACTCTCATAACCCTTTCAATCAATATAATATGCCAATGATGCTACCTAAATCAAAAAAAGACAGAGACGGCAGACTAGCTAAAGACTATGCTAAAGACGACGATATGCAGAAATAAAGAACGATCCTGAATTACTAGCTGTAGAAAAAGAAAAGGAGACAGAAATACTTAAAAAATATATCAGAAAGTAATACAGGAAAATCTCCTCGCGCTGTTAAAGAGCAACGCAAAATGTGGAAAAAAATTCTAAAAGGTAATTAAGTAATTGTGACGTTTGATAGACAAATATATTGATTGTTGATTTTGATGATTTTAATTTATACAATTTAATAAAAGCTGAAAAAAGCTATCGTGATTGAAATATAGAATAACGTGCAGACGTGTTAGAAATAATTTTCTGTTAGTCTTAAGAGCCTATTACATTTTGAATGTGATTTTTGCGTAAAATGACCATTTTCGCATTTTGTAGTAATTTTGCAGTTGTATTTATCGTTTTTATCGAAATAGGATAATAAATTTGTGCTTAATATTACAAATCTCCATTCTGTGAGCATAAGTTGAATTCGGACGGCCGGCGCATCGCATTTTGTAGGAATTTTGCAGTTGTATTTATCGTTTTTATCGAAATAGGATAATAAATTCATTATAAAATCTTTATTCCTCATGAAGTAACAATTACTCTGGTATAAATTTTGCTCAATAATATTATCGTATTTAGGAGAAATTCACAGTTAACTTATAGCGATTTTCGAAGTTTTTTGGTTTAGAATAAGATTTTTTTCCTATATAAAATCAATGATATCTAAAAATTCCGAGGCCACTACGCACTATTCAACTATATAATAGATAATATTATATTTTTTTTATTTCACTTCTCTACAACAGTAGTTCAATCGATGAGCTCAAAAAATTGCCTTCGCGCACTTTATGAAAATCTTTCTCTGCAATTTTGGGTTTAATTTAAAAGTTAAGCAAAATTTACAAAAAGCGAGGCCACTACGCATTATTCCAATAGCTATTCTACACTATTCAATAAGTCATAATTGTTAATGTATTTTTGTTTCTGAGATCCATAACGCCAAAATTGGCCATTTTACGCAAAAATCACAGTCGAGATGTCTCCTCTCAGCCTCTTAAATGATTAAAATTTGATATTCTTTTTGTATAAACCAAATAAAACTAAAATGGATAAGTAAGTACGTTGTTTTTTTCTCGTGTTTTACCACCGACATAGCCGAGAAGTGGTAACTGACTGACTACCACGTCGAACGATTTTTTTACGGAACCAATGCTGGGAACTCGATAAAATTTCGACATCTTCATACAAATGGCAAAACATTAGTATTAAATCGTCGTTTTGAGGATTGAGTTCCCTGCATTGTTTCAATAGTAAAAGTTGTTCATTTCGACAGGCTGAGGCACCCCTTCACGGATTATGTCGATGATAGGTAATATACATCTGGTATACCTATAACAAATTAAAATGTATCAGTTTATCATTATTTTCAACAAATTGTCATTATGCTAACATTGAAAATATTTTTTCTCACATTTTATCATTATCCTCAACAACAGTTTTAAAAAAAAAACATCATTATTCCTTACAATTTTGATTATTTGAAGTAACTGTAATTGGAATCTTATTAACTTAACTTGCCTACTTATACTTTAAAAAAATCTTAGCGAAGCACGCAGGTTTCTAAAAATCAACAAATTCTAATTGATAATAAAAAATAAGTTTTGGAGATTTAGCCTAACACGTGTATTATCTCCTCCGAAGTGCAGGGAGTCTGTTCGCCGGGTTTGTGGCCCGGCCCAGGCCTCCTGTCCAATGATTACACCCTCCAGAAGTCCAGATGCATTCCGCACTCCTGCTTCCTCTCCGCCAGAGACGTTGAAGCATAAATTGAAAATTTTGTACATCAGCAGGCACCAACCACCACACACCACACGGCCTAACGCGAGAGTAGCGAGTAGCGAGGGCTAAAACGCGAAAGAAACAGACTATCGACATCAATACTTATGACTGATGTGGATGTCCAGTTCAGGAGCTGATGCCGCAGAACTATTCTTCACCTGAGCTCATGCTCAGGCCAAGGCCAGTAATCATCAATTTATCGCAGTCGCATCGCAGTCTGGCTGCTCAGCGCGCCCGCCTGAGTAGGTGATCGATTCAGTTTTCTTAAACCACCTGGGACATCGGCAGCTTTTATTTCCACTGTGATTGTGTTCTTGTGCCTGACTGTGCTAACTGTTTTGAGCACCTATCTGCGTGATGAGTGATGACTTATTTTACCAGTGCCGAGTGTTTTGTTTGTTGCGTTGCGTGTGTTATCCTATGAAACTTGATTTATTGAATGCCCAAGGTAATGTTAACTGTTTCTCAATGTCGTGTAAATTAATAATTGAAAATTATTACGGTACTACACGGTAACTTTAATACCTACCAACATTAACTTAAGCACTACTTTCGTAGTCTTAAAAAAACTAATTATTGTTATTGTCCTGTTGTGATTAGAAATTATTATAAATCGGTACTTCCAACGTGATAAGGTACCTATTAAAATAAACAAATGTATTGATTTCATAAATGTGTTTCATGTTACAACTATTTTGTTGGGGATATTGTAAGCTAATTATTGCAACATAAATAAGGGTTTAAATAAAACACTTTTAAACAGATATTTTAGTTTAGTTTAATTTTACTTTTACATATTGCAAAGTGTAATCATAGTGTAGTGTTCGCGTAAACTTTAGGAAACAATATGAATGGGTTATTTTTATTGGTCATTACGTAATTTAACAACATAAAGCCATAAATAATTACAATTTGTGTTTTTAATGGTTTTTCAATAAAAATACGAACTACAATAAACTGTATTTCTTATTTTAACTTGTCCAATATGATAAGGTAAGACCGAAGCGATAAGCTGATCTGCAACTCTCTCATTCCAGGTAAATGATTTTGTCGTCATTTTCCAACAAATTTGATGAAAACTAAGAACCCACCAACCTGCATTGGGTCAGCGTGATAAGTTATGACCCAATGTGCCCATTTGATTTTATCCATGTGGAAAGGCCTGTGCCCAGCAGTGGGGCGGTTATAGGCTGATTATGATGCCTAGTAGGTTATCAGAAAAAAACGAGATGCTAGTTAGGTACGCACGGTACGGTACCTACGTACTACTAAATGTCAGTGAGCGAGCGAGAACGAATGCTCATTTACGCACGCCATCGCGCGCAAGCTTGTGATTGGCTCAGGCTGCACTGCATGAGTAGCTGTGTGTGTGTGTTTCTCTGCGTGAGCGTGAGTGCGACGACTTCCACAGTGCAGTCGCATGTGTGAGTGATTTCATCGAGGCATCTACAGTACGATACAGTTTTTGCCCATTAAATATTAAATTATTTTGTTTGAAAAATTTAAATCTAAACCAATGACAAAATACTACTGTTTATTGGGTAAAATATTTTTATTTTGGCGTAAACTACCTGTACTTTAAAGGAACGCCACTGATTTAATTGAACCTTATATAGGTATCGAAAATAGTCATTGCATTGGACAATGACGCACACTTTTGAACATGAATTTTACATTTATTAACTTAGCGGGTATTAGTAATCTTATCAAAAATATGAAGTTTGGTTAATTATAATTACAGCACTCAATAGGAAATGGCTCTGTGAAGTCTCTTTTTTATACGATCAAAATATAGGTGTAAGTGCTCCGAGGCGACACATGAAAAAAGGGCAATTTTTCCGCTTTTTTTGACATAACTTTTTTAATATTATTTTATTACAATCCTGGTTTTAAGCGACATTTCTTTTAATCATTTATGTATCAAATGTGAAACTTCTTTTAATAATATATACACACGTTCTCGAGACATTTCCAAAGACATGAATTTAGACCCTTTTAAATATTGACCAACCTATTTTACACTTTATTATTAAATAACAACAATACTACAATGAGGAAATATGTTTAAGCAGCCATGCAACCAAGTGAATGATAAATAGGTACTTACCTACTTAGCTAATGTGCCGTTGACAGCTCGCTGGCTGACAGTACCTAATGGCTCCTCTTCACAATCGCCGATCATAGACGATTACGGGCGAGCACGATTGTGTGGAAGTAGTGATGGGTCGAGGGCAACATTGTTTTTTTATATAACAAGGAAGCAAACGAGCAGGCGGGTCACCTGATGGAGAGCAAACACCGCCGCCCATGGACACCGGCAAAACCAGAGGAGCCGCAGTGCGTTGCCGACCTTTAAGAAAGAAATAGGATTAAGGAAGGAATAGAAATTGTGAGGGAGGGGGGGGGGGAGGAGGGAGAAAGGGCCTCCGGAACTCTCACTGGCCGGACGAAACACAACAGAACAAAGTGCCATTATTTCACGCCGGATAATTGTGAGAGGGTGGTATTAGCCCGGGCGAGCCGGCCCAATGCAGGCCGGCCCAACGCAGCGTGGCTCTACCACTCAGTCAGTGTCACTCATTTAGCACCACCCAGGGGTCATGTGTGGGGTCTCAAGGATAAACAAACCTACGGACGCGAGTTATTTTTACCCCCAAATATTAGTTTACGCGAAAATAAATGCCCGATCACTGGGCAAAAACAAAACAACAACTTTATTCTGTAAAAAAAGCTCCTAAGTTCCGATTTTAATTATATATAATAAGGATATCCTTAAAATAAAACTAAATATTGATATTTTGTAACAATATATAAGTTTAATCAAATAACGTAGTCATAAAATAATCTCAGTCAAATTAAATCACAGTTTTGAGCATTTTAATAATTTAAATATAAAATGATAACTAAATCTAACTATCGTAAATATTTCTGAATATTTCAACTAAGTATTTAAAAATATTTTGGCATTTACGTAACATAAGTACAACTTTTGTATTTTCTATCACATTTTTATTAACGAAATCAAAACCAATGTAAATTAGTAAGGCAAGAGGCAGCACTGTATGACTGATGGCACCTTTGAGCTCGTCGAAAAAACGCCGGAAGATGAAAGCAGCGGGAGCCGATCATAAGGATCTGAATAAAATGTCAGCCCTGATCATTTACTGCTGCCATTTTATCGAAAAATCGATATATTAATTGTGCATTACAATTTATTTTTGAAAACCTTATATATGTCAAGAAGTATGAAAAGACATTTGTTAAAAATTGTGATCTTCAAACTTAAACACTCATCGGAAAATTAAGCTTGCCGTCCCTAGTTTTAGACTTCATAAAACAGGTGGCTCTTTCTTGGGTAAATGTGTAACGCTTTATAACAAACATCCACTAAATATTACTGAAATGCCTTTACATACATTTAAAGCCCATGTTAAAAAAACCCTCATTAGTAAAGGTTATTATAAAGTGGAAGATTATGTAAATGACAAATATGTATGGAGTGGACATAGTGCATGTACGAGCATAGCATATTAGAAATTTGTATATTGTGTAATTTGGTAACGACATATTGTTTTGTAAATGTCGTTACCTCTAAATTATTATAAATCTGTGGAGTTTCTTGTGCCCGTTCCTGTCCACAGCTAAAAGACTTCTTGAATTGGTGGGGTGGGTGGGCGGGTGCCCGCATCCATCCAAATAAATTTAGATGATTCAAAATGCTTATTTTAAGTTTATTGAATAAAGAAATTTTGAGTTTGAGTTTGACTAGTCCTGAGTCAGAGACTAGGCAATAAGGGCTCCGGACACATTCGTACAATTTCCACATTCGTACAATTCCACATTCGTACATTTTTTTTGAGTCTGCATTTAGTTAATCGAGAATAAATGACCCTTGGTACGAAATAATTTATACACCAGTAAAGTAGTACTCCAGTTTTGCTTAAAGTGTTTAATCACTTTAAATAAAAAACAACACAAAATATCTCTCCTTACAAAAAATTTAGTCGCATTCCAGTAAACGTTGAAATTCATCCGTACTATTTCCTTCGCTGTGTGCGTTTTCTATGTTGTCTTCTGCAATATTATCTACATGTGTAATATTAGGTAAATTTTTTAATTTGTTCAGGCATTCAAAAACTATTTTATTGTTCAATAATTTATCCAAAATAGCAGCAATTTTTTTGTTTTTAACACTTTTTGATGGCTTTCTCTTTTTCATTTCTATTTTATGTATTGCTCGTGAAATTTTAAAATCGTTGCGTTGCGCCTCGTCTTTTAAGAACGAAGGAAACGAATCCTTCAAAGCGCCAATTTCTTGGTTAAGTTTTTTATGCCAGCCCTCTACATTATTTGCCCTCTACATTATTCGTTGTACGGTAAAGCCTATTGTTCGCCGTAACAGCTTAACATTACAACCATTTTAGGGGATATCCACTGAGTCTCAAAATATTCTATGAACAATCTTATTTTCTGTGCTTCTTTCGTGGATTCCTTAATTGTTAACCATGCCTCAGGTATACAATAACTGGGTAAAAGGGCTAGTGCAATTGTCAAATACATAAACTTTAATTCCGCAAGATTTTTCATTTTTAAAAACTTTGCCTTCTGTACAATGTGACCTGTGAATAATGGAAATAACAACCTTTACAGTCGGCTTCTGGAAAGACTTTTCTAATAGAATTCATATGAAATTGCTATGAATTTCATAATCAATTCGAAAAACTTTAGGTTGCCAAGTAGGTATTTTGTTTAATATTAAATTTAGCATTCTTGTATAAGTTTCTTCGGTTTTATTTGGAAGAAATATATAAATTAATGGAAATACATTTGGGCAATTTTCTGTACTATTGATATCTCCATGTATTGAATAGATCTGGTAGAAGGGATCAGAACAGGATTGGAAAGTTCCATCCCCAAAAAATTCATCTACAGATGGAAGTAGGTAATTTCATTGTTTCAATTGTCATGAAGACAAGGGTTTTATCATTGCTGCCATCATTAATTATTAAAAAATCATTTGCCAAATAATCAGGAACCTCCACCTCATTTAGATTTGTATACTTAAGTTTCTGGACATTGAATCCTTTTTTTCTACATGGATACAGTCCACTTTTTAACCGACTTCAAAAAAAGGAGGAGTTCTCAATTCGGATGTATGTTTTAAAAGAATCAAAAGCAGGTACGGATTTAAAAAAAATAATGCCTTTGTCCATTAAGTCTTTAAAACTTTCATCGTATATTTTCTTCATTGGTGTACATTCCGTTCAGGCTCTTTTTTACATTTATCTATTGCTTTTCGTACCTCAATTATCTATACTCACTTAACACGTGTGCTTTTTTTTTTTTACTTTCTCGCAGAACCTTTTCGTTTTTATCATCTAAGGTAACAAAAGCGCTACACACATTACGATGTACACACTTCCAAATAGTGGTGAGTAGAGGCACCAATAAATTAACGATTAAGGGTTTTTGGCAACTTTCAATACCTTTTTCTCGGCCTTTTCGAGCTATTGCCGCTTGTTGAATTTTTTTGTGTTTCCGAATTATCCTCAAGATTTTAATAGTTCAAGAAAATGAATCCTTAAATCTTAAGTTTTTGATAAAATATATTTTTTTATAAAATTTATGGTGTTACCCCTGTAGTTGAACGCTGTGTCCTAATTATGAACGTTTTGAACCCAATCGTTGAACTAACATTTGAATAGGAATAACTATAGGGTGTACGTTATTTTAATTCTTCAATTGGTAATTAAACAAGTTCTTATGAATAAGTTTTTCTATTTAATAAGTATGGTAATCTAAAAATCATAGATATGGCTAATATAATAATTCTTTATAGGCGTTCAAACTTTAATAACCTGTTGTTTGGTTCAACTTTAATTATAAAACTAATTAAACTATAAAATAAAAATGAGTCTTGAGCAGTACCTACTTATATTACTCACCATATTGTAATGTAGGTATCCAGCAAATCAACAAAGTCATAAAACTTAATTATTGAATCAAATTTTAGACTAACAAAATTAACAACAGATGAGTTAATTTTGTTAGTCTAAAATTTGATTTGTAGTAATAAATCTGAATCCAAGACCAAGATTCCAAGACGAGTGAGTGAACTTTACATTTTTTATGAAGTATTAGATATTCACACAAATTGAGATTAAACCTAGTGTTTTCAAATGTAATCAATCCTCTCCTTCCGATTCGGGGGAACGACAAAACGTTTATAATGGCTGATGTCGACACTTCTGTTAAATCTGCAGTAGAGGGCTCATAAAATATGTCAAATTGTCAAATTTGGTTGCCTTATTTCTTAAACATTTAACTTGAACTTGCCCGACGTAGTAGCGATTTCTCTTATTAATTTCAAACTTCAGCGCAACATAATCTCTTTATCCTTATCTTTAATCAGACTTTCTTTACTTTCTATAGCCCTTTCAGTACCGGAGGTACTTACAACTAAACTAGTAGTAGTAAGTAGCAGCTTTTCTTTTTCACTATTTTTTACTCTCTTTGGAACTGGCAATTGTCCTTTTGCTTTACTAATTGTAGTATTTACCTTAGATAAATCTTAGATTTTTTTCTTTAATTTTATTTTCCTCTTCTGCTTTTTTTTTGTTTTCGCTGGATTTTTAATTCATTATAACTTCTGCTTTCTTTTTCTTTTCATTTTTCTTGAGTGCCAAATATTGTTCAAATTTTTTAGAAGTTATTGCTAGAGGCATTGGTGATTGTACTCGCTTTTTTGTGATCAGAAAGTTTCAGCAAATCATCAATCTTATCTTGTGTATCTTGGAACAACCCGGTTCATTATTTTCAAGAGTTATATCACAGATACACTGACCTTTTTCAAATGTGACATCAAGGATCTGGACACCTTTTCATTATTGAGCAAGTCAACTTGCAGTGACAGTGTAACTTCTAGGTTCTGGGATATTTTTTGCTTATTCGACACATCAACTTGCAGTCACCAAGAAATGAACGATCAAACTCACTTGCGCGTTCAGCTTAAAAACCGATACCTAAAAGTTGAACGTATAAAATTTGAACATCATCATTTGGTTCAAGTTTTGGGCATGAATCCTAAAGTTTAAACAATAAACAGTTTCATACTAAAATAATAGTCGTAATAATAACAAAAGCGTACAAATTATGTTCAACTTTTGGTAACTAACTTCATAGCATTTTTTAAAACTAGTTTGAACGGTTTTGGCTTGACTTTAAGAATGATTTTATAGGTTATTGATGTCTGTAAATATTGGCACTATCTCCATTAGTTGAACGCCGTTCATTTATTGGATCCAACGTTCAAAATTAAATCCTTTACATGAACAGTAAATTTCTTGAAAAATATAGTAAATGATGTAAATCTGATACAACGTAATACAAACTAAACATATCAAGATTTTATTATAACCAAATCCATTCAAATATAGCTGTAATTATGTGTTTGATGTGACATTATGCTTAATTGTGTAGGCTACTTATCTTAAGTAGGTTTTCAAAGAAAACTAATTTTTCGCGGGAACAGCTTGTGCCGCAGCCGACTGTGAGCGCGTCCGTGACGTTTGTGTCAATATTTTAATGGCGCCAGATAGAAAAGTATTACCTTAGTACAGGATAAAATATTGCACAAAAGTAAGCCGCCGGTTTTTTTTTATCTCAATATTTAGATCGAACGTTCATCTATTGGGGGTCGTTCATCTTTTAGTGCCACTACCCTACCGCTTTTATTTGTGCATCCAAAATAATAACTACCGGTAATCATTTTTAATCAGCACTGGTTTCCCCTTTTTATCACTATCAATAAAACATAATTCAGTAACATTACTATTATCACTTCCTAGATCTTTATTTGCAGTACTTGCACCACACGCTTCACAAGACTTCGTCACTGTGTTTATATCCATGTTGTGCGGACGTCAAGTAAAGTACATAAATACACTTAATGTGGTTATTATAAGAATGATTAATCTCAAGAGCCCACTTCAAAAACTTGGATGAAAATAATTTCCTTCTCAACATGACATGCAAATGACAAAAAACAGATTTATTTAATAAATAAATTATTTGGTGTTTACTCATAATTCAAATTTTATGTAAAGAGATCGGTTGTCATGAAATTAGGGTACTTACTATCAATTAAAAACTCTTTTCGAAAAGTCTGAAACTAAAATTGTACAATGTAAAGTGTAAGTTATAAAGTTGAATGTAGAGTCCCTAGATTGTGACGATTGTGATGTCACGTCATCACCAGTCCGCTGCTGGACCACGAGCCTCTCCCATTGTTCGGGAGGGATAGCCGTAATCTCACGCTTGGCAGGCAAAATGTAGATTGCAGTATTTATAAAATTTTACAGAAGGCGCTGCTGTTCGAACTGTATAAATTTTAATGTGGAATTGTACTAATGTGGAATTGTACGAATGTGGATTTGTACATATGTGGAATTTTACGAATGTGGAATTGTACAAATGTGGAATTGTACGAATGTGGAAATTGTACGAATTGTGTCAACCTCAAAAGCAGTCCTCGCCCATAGTTCACTTTTCACCAAATAGCGACTGCACATGTGCTCAGTGCGTCAGGTGGTGAGCTCATTGCCGCTCTATGCTGTTGGATGTATGTGCAGTCTTTAGTCCGTTAGTCGCCTTTTACAACACCCTAGGGCAAGAGGGTTGTAGTCAGTGTTGGGCATAGTTAACTACTATTTTGTAATCTAACTACTAACTACGATTAAAAGTAGTTAACTACAAGTAGTTATGATTACATGTAATCTAACTACAATAAATCAAGTTACAAGTAGTAGTTGTTAATCTGATTGCGGAAATCGAGTAGTTATAACTACTGATTACTTTCATTCTAAGAAAATCCTAATGTGTAACTAAATATGTAAAAAAGTTATAAATTAAAATGTTAAAAGAAATGGCTAACAGAAGATGTTTTATATTCTACAAAATAACCTCTAAATCGGTGGTATACAAAAAACCCTAAATTTATTTTAAGTTTTTTATTATCGATGAATATAAAACTTCGATTCGTAAATAGATGCGTAGGTGCTTTTACTATGTGATAATGAAATAACGTAAAACCTTTCAGGTGGTAACTCAGCCTATGAAATTGAACCACTTTTGTTCTTCCCGAAATGCAAAAAAATAATTCAAATTATGATACAAACTGATCATGTGACATACTAAATGGTATGAATATCCGATTTTTATGAGATTTCGGGAAAAAGTTTGTGGAGCAAAAGTTGTTCAGTTTCATGCGCGGAGTTAATACCTGAGAAGATTTGCGTGAAACTTTTATTTATATATTATTATGTAGATTGATAAATAAAATAATCAACTTTGCACAGCAAACATCTTGGAAACAATTTAGAATAATAGATTCAAATTAATAATTTAAATTAGCCTTGAATACAACATATTTTTCGAACATTTCGTCTGATAGAAAGAAAGAAAGAAAGAATAAAAGTTTATTTGGCATAAATATACAACAACTAGACAATACACAGAATAAAAATACAGATATAAAAACATGCCAAATAGGTAAGTGCCACGACGCTGGTATTCTGCGGATACCATTTATAAAAATATAAAAAAATAAAAATAAACAGATGGTGTCCGGCCATACACTCACAACAAATTGCTATCTTTTGTGCACACAGCTACACTAACAACATTAATGAATCTTAACAAAATAAATCAGATTAAAACCCTGCCATAGATGAGTAATACTTAGTAACAATAATTACCACTATAAAGAATGCAGTCCAAACATCCACAAAATTCACAACAACAACACAACACAATTATACATAAAAATCCAATATAATTAATACATTAATGTCATTCGGCTTTCTGTGTGTTTAGCAAATGCTTCCTGTACCTAATTTTAAAGGAGCCAATACTCAGACTATGTCGTATAGGTGGAGGAATGTTGTTCCAGCACTTAGAAGCCGAATATCGAAAACTGCCACGAAAAGCAGCAGTCTTAAAAGTTGGACAAATTAATCGGTCATTTATTCGTTGGCGTTGAGTAAATTGTAATTTTCCATATAAATATGGTGGACTTTTATCTTTTATTACACCAAAGAGCAAACTTGCAAAATGTAACCTACGTCGAGTTTCCATATTCATGAGGTTATTGTTGTTTAAATATGGAGTTATATGAGATCTTGGAGGTACAGGGAAACAGAATCTGACGCAAGAGTTTTGGAGGCGTTGTACCACTCTTTTAGTGCGAGCTAGTAAACACGTACCCAACACTGAATCAGCATAGTTTAATTTTGATAGGATCAGTGACTCGCACAGGTAAATTCTTGTCTCCACACTCAAGTACTGCCGCACCTGATACAACACTCTCAGTCTGTAATAGCACTGCTGGACAACATCGCTTACATGCTTTTCAAATCTTAAACTACCATCCATACAGACCCCAAGATTTCTAGCTTCCTCAACCTGCTCAATATTAACATTATTAATTTTTATTTCAGGCGCACAACTGATAATCCGACTGACTTGAGTCTTAGAGCCCAGGATCAAAAACTTGGTCTTGACTGGGTTCAACACCAAACCATTTGCTTCCGACCATTCAACTATGTGTTTAAGGTCCCGATTTATCTTATGCGTGGCTTCTTCAGTTTCAGATGGCTTAAAAGATATGTGCAACTGGAGGTCATCTGCATAAAGATGATGATCTGTGTGCGTAATTACTTTAGGCAAGTCAGCAGTGTACACAATGAAGAGCACAGGTCCCAGTATCGAGCCTTGTGGAACGCCTTTACTTACTGGAGATGCGGCAGATACTTTTCTTATTCCACTGCTGGAAATGACTTCTACCTGTTGCGTGCGATTATTTAAGTAACTAGAAAACCACCGAAGTGCAAGATCATCAAAGCCGTAGTACCTAAGTTTAGCAACAAGCAACTCAGTGTTAATCATGTCGAATGCCCTAGAGTAGTCCAACAGTACCAAGATCGAACCCCTTCCCGCATCTTGCCCCCCCAATACATTATCCACAACATCAAGCAATGCAGTTGTTGTACTCCTACCCCGTCTAAATCCTGATTGTTTGTCAGGTAAAATGTTATTTTCGTGTAGGTATTCATTGATTTGTATACACACCGCCTTTTCTAATATCTTTGACATAAATGGTAGTATGCTAACTGGCCTAAGATCATTTAGACTAGCTTGTGCGATTTAGGGTAATTTATCATTGTGGCATATAAAAATA
Source organism: Scoparia ambigualis (assembly GCA_963921215.1). Classification (NCBI taxonomy): domain Eukaryota; kingdom Metazoa; phylum Arthropoda; class Insecta; order Lepidoptera; family Crambidae; genus Scoparia; species Scoparia ambigualis. The sequence goes on from OY992518.1 coordinate 14,272,509, forward strand.
GTCTTTCCACTGGAACCGAAGAAGGTAAAGGGGTATTGTATTTCATGAAGACTTTTTTTACTTCTGGGTATATGTGAAGAACACTAAGTTTTCGCTCCATATCTGACAAATAATAGGCAACTATCATAATTATCTTCTTTTGACCTCTGGGCTCGACATACGTTCTCTTCGGTATCAGAGGAAGAGCTATCAAATTCAAAAAAATCATCTTCTTTATTTTGATTTTTTGTTGTTGAACTTGATTCTGCATTTTCAGAAACTTCTTTTGCAATAACTGCTTTAAAAATATTTTTCATTATTTGGTTTTATTTATTATATTTGGTTATAAATCGTGGCATAGACATTGCAGCAATCGCTGCGTTTTGTGCTTTGGCGGTAGAAATATCAAAAATATCGTTGAAACGGTTATTAACGCTTTCTAAATGCGTTTTTGCCAGAATGTTGCAGTCGTCAAAATTTTCATTGCACAGTTTCTCTAATTTTCTTCTTAGAGATAATAAGCATGGAAGTAACAAGCCATAGAACATACCCTTTTCACCTTGCAAAATGTGTTTTGTCTTTTTACTAAAAGTAAACGGAGGTAGTTACAAAAAGTAATCACGTAACCGTGATTGCAACTCCAATTTGTAGTTAGTAATCAAAATGCTTAACTACTTTTTATGATTACTTCATGTAATCTAATATTATGATTACTAACTACAAATTGTAATCATAGTTACTAATCAGTAGTTAGATTACATTTTGCCCTACACTGGTTGTAGTATTATTTTACCGCTACGCGACAAGGTAAAATACCTACCATAATAAAATTTAAAAAAAATGAAACAAATGTTCGTTTAGCGCCATTTATGTATTTTGTGGTTAACAAAAGTAAAAAAAAATATATTGTAAAAAAAACATACTTTCTTAATATTTGATTCAGTTGGAGTGTTATCACATTATTTTAAAACATGGAAAAAGCAAATTATTTCAGAAGAGTGCATCCAAGAAAGTGGACGTTTTAAGAAAGTAGGCTTTCAGGGAAGTGTACATTCAAGGACGTGGACGTTTAAAGAAGTGGACGTTCAGGGAAACGGACCTAAGGAGCCTAAAGGAAAGGAATGTCCAAAGAAAACGCGCCTTGCGTGAAAAACTTAAATATGAGTTATAAGTACCTACAACATGTTTATTTTAAAAAAACTATTTTTAGTAGAACTACGGATAATTGGGTAATTTACCCTTGGTCTCACTGATGCAGTGAGACTCGAATTGAAGTTAACCCCTAAAAAAAACCATTGAAGCACCAGTACAGTAAATAAAGTAGTGGGACCACAAGTAACACCCAGTCGTAAAAGGAGACTGATGGACAGAAAACTGCGCGCACGGTAGTGCACTGTATGAGCAGTCCTCATTGTAAACCCTTTGGGGATAAAAGTCGTGGTTGGGTCTGCCGTATTACGCGCACACTAGTGTAAAAATTATGCGAATTTGTTTTAGACTTTTAATTTCTGTAACTAAGGGTTTCGAACATTTTTGTATGGAAGCTGGCATATCCACATGCCGCCATTTTGATTTTTTCCTTAAGTTTCCGCGCACGGTGAAAGTGGTAGGTATATATAAATTTAGAGGATACTTTATCAAATAAAAAATGTCAAGTGATATGGTACCCTAAAGTATCACGTTCTCAAGATATTTGAAAGTGAAGATCGCCATATTATGAAAAATTAACAATCATTAAAAGCCGAATAATTACGTGCGCATTCCATTGCATTCATATGATAGTTCCCTGGGTGATAAGTATTTATTAGTAGGCAGAGCAACCTAGTAGCACGAAAAACCACCTACTAAATCGCATCACATCGCAATGAAACGCTATTTTGTCAAAGTAGGTAACTCGAACCGCGGTGGTTGGCTTGTTTTCTATCCCGCTGCCCCGCCACGGTAGGTTTATACCTAGGTATTGTAGTTTTTTTGCAATAATAATAAACGATTGTTAAATTACATCTACATTACGTGTTTTGTTTTAGTTTTAACTGGTTATGGAATTGAAGATAAGCCAACCACCGCGGTTCGAGTTACCTATTCTTTGACAAAATAGCGTTTAATTGCGATATGATACGATTTAGTAGGCAAGTAATTAATTGAAGTGCTTTTTTGTGCCACTAGGTTGTGCTGCCTTCTAATAAATTGTTAAATCAATCTGGGAACTATAATTTGAATACAATGGAATGCGTATATACTTATATGTAATTATTACGTTTTTAACGATTGTTATTTTTTCGTATGGCGATCTTTACCTTCAAATATCTCGGGAATGTGACACTTTAGGGTACCTACCATATTAATTGAAATTTTTTGTTTGTAAAAGTATCCTCTCTATCCATATATACCACTTTAATCGTGCGCGGAAACTATAGAAAAAAATCAAAATTGCGTCATGTGGATATGCCACAAAGGTTCTATCCCCTTTACTAACAAAATAACGACGTTGCCCCTCTTCAGGACACACTGAATGCATTGCAAAAATTTAAAATATGGTATGAATACAGAAACAAAGATTCTAAAAAATGTACGTTAAATACGAAAACGCATTAATAATACAAAATGTTTGCTTAGATGGCTTAAATTTAATATTTACGATTCAAGTAAACTCTTGTGCAGTTACAGTTAAAGGAGTTAAGTCATTATTTGTTTCTAGAAACCATCATACGAATATCTTCGCAATTCACACAAAATTTTATGGTGGCTTATCATTTTGTGCTGCCACAGAACCATTTGTTATCACTATGGCAGAACATGCATACGACCTTCTTAGGGCAAGGTTTGAAGCACTTCTGTTCAGGTGGCGAGAAGTCTATAACAAATGATGACTGCGAACTTGTATAGTCGAAGTGGTAATCGTTGAATTTAGCTTCGACGCTGAACTTTGCGGGTCCACGATCGTTTTCGTCAGCGTTGAGAACATATTTCAATGGGTACGGTCCGGTTGGCGCGTTGCTGACGTTCGAGGGTTTAGTTATGATGCTGTACTGTCCGCCGTGTCGTATGACTCTTATGAGCGGTTGGCCGCAAGCAGGTCCTTTGCAACATGACGAGGAGGATGGACAAATGGCGAGGCATCGTGGGGGACTGCAGCAGGATTTGTAGCAAGGCGGCCGGGAACAAGTAGATGGGCACGTGAAGCATTCCCCAGCCTTCATGCAGTTGTGCTGCTCGATTTTCTTGAGGACTTCACATGATATGTGACCTGGACGCCAACCGCATCTTAACTGGAAATTGAAATTTATAGAGTGGCTTGAGTGTAAAAAAAACCTTGAAGATTATGAGAAGTTCTATAAGGATATAGAAAAGTAAAATGAGTTGTTATTGTGCTCAGGCCAACTAAATGGAATTTAATGCGCGTGACTTGTCTCCCATACTGATGCGAGGCGTAAAGCAAACAATTTTAACCGTAATAATACGACAATGAAAGGCGCTTTCGAACGCTTGAAAACGCCATTTAGTTTTAGTACCTGATAGTAAAGGGTGTCTCAGTACGAGTGCACTTTTTCATTTTAAAATATAAACACGTATTTTTTGAGAGAGTTGTAATATTTTTATTGGATTCTAAAGTAGATTATGTTCCGATTAAGTATGGAATAAAATATCCGGCAAATTATGGCTCCACGGCTCTGATGACAGACCATTACTCTTTTCATGAAATTTTCAATGACTTTTTCACAGAGATGTGGCTGTATCTCACCGATGACGCACTGCATCTCTAAATTGAGCTCAGGAATTGTTTCTGGTTTATTCACATAAACCCGAGATTTCTCACAACCCCAAAGAAAAAATTCGCACGATCTTGGTGGCCAGTTGACATCAGAATTTCGTGAGATAATTCATTCTGAAAGTCGTTGCTGCAATAACTCTATTGTTTTATACGCGGTGTGGCATGTGGCGCCGTCCTGTTAAAACCACATGTCCAGATCCATGCCATCCAGTTGAGATCACAAGAACTCCGTCATCATGTTTCTGTAACGAATGCCGTTCACAGTCACTGCATTTTCGGCCTCTTCTTCAAAAAAGTAAGGCCCAATCACGCCGCCTGACCAAAATCCGCACCAGACAGGTCCTTTGTAGGTGCATTTGTTTCTCATGGATTGCATGAGAATTTTCTGAACTCCAAATTCGACAATTTTGTGAATTCAGATGGAATTGCGCTTCATCGGAAAAGATTACTTTTTTCCAAGAATTGGCATTGAGTTCACTTTGCTCCATTACCCATTGAACGAATTGCCGGCGCTTTCCATGGTCTGCTGGTTTGAGCTCTTGAGTAAGCTGAATCTTGTATGCATGGGTGTGGAGGTCTTTCGTCAAAATTCGCTGCGCAGTGCTTCGTGAAACTTTAAGTTGTTGAGAACGATGCCGAATTGACGTTTTCGGGTTTTCAGAGACACTCGTTTGCAGCAGCAATGTTTTCAAGAGACCGATCAGTACGTTAACGGAAAGGAGTCTTAATGTCGATAACTGACCCAGTTTTTTAAAATTTTTTGACCACTCTTCGAATGGTTGACGCATTAGGTGCACTTTCTCGACTGAAAATTCGGCGAAGTTTGCTAGCGATCTCAGCGTAACTTTCTCCATGTCTGTAATGAGTTTTGTCAACTATAACGCATTTTTCTTTCGTAAAGCGCTCTATTTTTAATAATGGGAGTAAATTTTAATAATGGGAGTAAACGTAGGTGACAGCTGTCAAACTTCAGAGTTGCCAGTTGCACGAAAAAAAAAATGTCAGTAAATTTAAAAAGTGCACTCTTACTGAGACACCCTTTACCTAGCACATGAGTAAAAAAAGGAAACAGAGACAAAGCTTCTAAGGAGCATACGAAATTCTTACCTATTTTAGTAAGGTAGCACTAGCACATACGAAGGCCCGGCCTCTACGTAGGCCTACTTTAAAAACGCGCACTTGCCACTGCCTAAAACATTCGAAATTTCGCGCCCACATTCAGCTTGGCCCTATCTTAAATGTGCAATAGCGCTAAATCACATCCGCGCCGCCATTTTGTTAAAACTCGTTCATTTCTCTCTAGACGCCGGCGCCGTCAATGTCGCGTGTTTATTACCTCGTGATTGTTTGTGCCAATTTTTCCACAAATAGCGTCAGTTTTCGAGTGATTCCATCATCATATTGTTAAATAATCATTGGATAAATAGAATACAATGGTAAGTTTACCGATTATTTAGTTATTTGTGATTTTATGTTAATTTTTCCGCCACTATGAAAAGTTCGTAATATGGCCCGGGTCTACATAGGGGCCTATGTGCTTTACTAAATCTATTATAATGGCAAATGCGCTTGGATTGTAAATACTTAAGTACTTAAGTATAAATAAAACGAAATTGGTTTGTTTAGTTTATTTCTTTTTCATGCCAAACTAGTGAAGGTATTTCAAAATAGATACAATATCGTGTAGGTGATTTGAACTCGCATTTCATATTTTGTATGCTTTAATGAGAATTTTAGTATTAACAAATATTAGCTTTTCTTTTATTAGATCATGGATCCACATCCACGACCAAAAAAAAAAAGACCTTTGAACTGAAGGGGATTTTGTAAATAAAAAGTTGTTCCTTAAGCTAAAGAAAAAAATAAATTATTCTGTAGCCCTAGAAAGGCTCACTTAAAACTTTAGTGGCAAGTGAGAACTGAATATTTAGATTCTTGAATTAAGTGTCTAGAACTCTAGAGTTTCGATTTTGTCATCAAAAATAATTGTTTTTTTTTTGATTTGGAGCAGAATTTTACTTTTTAATATATATACTGTTTTTCGTATATGGGTCAAGGCCCAGTGACCAGTGTGCATTTTTTTTATTATATCTATAATTATAGGTTGAATAACTTATATTTGAAACTGTTTAACGGGATTTGTGAATTATTTTTTAGAAATATTAGGTAGATTTGAGTAACAGTTAGTCATAAACGGGCCTTAGTAAGGGAGCCTTTAAGTGCGGTTGTATGAAGGTGTGTCTTTGTTCCGTTTCCTTACACATGTGATAGTAGTAGTAAACAGTTATACTTACATTATTCTCCTTTATTCCACTTAGCACAGGTCTCCAGAAAATCGCTGACTAAAGTAAGGAAGTAAGTAACATTGTTCCACACCTGATGTTCGGGCGAATCTTTGGCAGTGTAGAGCCAGCCCATATGTTTAGGGACAGGCCCAGGTTTGATATCTTCCTTTTCTAGACATCGATGTTTTGGTAAATCGCATCGCCCCAAGCAGCTCACCGAAGCTTTGGTAGCTGGAAGAATGCGCAAGATTTAGACCCAGTTAAGCCTTATATAGATACTAAAAGCAGGTCGGAAGCAATGCAGGATATGGCACACTGCAGGCAGGTAGAAGTTTCTCACCCCTGCCTGTAACTGCGTTAGGTGTGACTTGGCCCTAATCTCCCGAGTGAAGTAGGTACCTACAGTACGTCTATTTCCTTATGTCTTTCGGCAAACTTCGTGTTTCTGCTGTCGTCGGATTTCAGTTGCCCTTTGCACTTGTTGGACAAGGCCGAACTCTCAATCGACTATATTAATTTATTCTATACAGCGGCCCCCCCGTTACTTAGAAAGACCGTCATAGTTCAGCCATTTAAAAAAATATATCTACAAAATATAAACAAAAACCATCCTCAGTTGACGCTCTATCTTTTAATGAAAACCGCATGTGATGTGACCATGGATGGACCGCAAATTCTGCTTAGGACCTGGGAGTTGGGGACAGGGCCTCCGGATATCGGGCAGGGCGCCAATAAGGCAATACAGACTTTTATAAGTCTGGTGGTCTAACCAAAAGGTCTAACGTACAATCTAAAAAATAGGGATATTAATAGTAAAGGACATTACACTACTTACATTTTAAAGGTTTACAACAACAACATGCCATAATTGATTTGGTCTTGATGTCTAAATTATAGAATGGAGTGACTGAATCTGTAGGTATAGAAGAAAAACAATTTCTTTTAAAAAGGTTAAACATTTGTAGTGCAATGTGGATTGTTAAGCAGTCCTCTAATACCATTATAATAATGAACTCAACGTTAGCTAATTACGTGTACTTATTTTTTCTAGTATATTTAATTTATTTATTAACATGATTTAGAATAAAATAGAACTGCCCCAGATGGACTTCTTGGCGGGAAAGTGAAGCGTCATGTCTGCAGTTTTGTATTATTTTCTTTAATTTATGTTTTGTCGTATATTAATGTGAAATAATGGTGGATTATTCACTGTCTGAGCAAATAAAACAAAACAGTGCAACGTCACTCTTTAAACTCTCTTAAGAAGTCCGTGTGAGACCTCAATACCTAAAGTCCCACAGCTTTATTGAGTCTCGAGGGGTTTGGGAGAAAATTATTTACCATTATACGTTCATTATCACTCATTATCATCCACTTCATTATAAAAGAAATAATAATTATTATTAAAAACTTGAAACTGGCTAAATGTGCTGATCGCACGAAGCCATTATTTAAGACAAATAAAAAAAGGCCCCGGATCTCATTTTTTATCGACTACGTGGAAGCGCTTGGTCTTCATCTTACCTGATGCTAAGTGACGATATGATAGCCAAAAGTGGAAGCGCGCTTCACCCGGAATCCTCAACTCTGAAGTGCCTTGCCGTACGCGATATTAACTCTGAGAAACAGGCTACCTTATCTCAAAACTGTCGGAAAAAAACAATCCTATTAACATCCTCGTTATGGCGCCAGACTTTAGAGTAGATGGTGGTAGCTAGCCGCTTGGATTTAACAACCCCTATACCACTAACCAAACCAAGCACACAAAGATGTATCCCCCACTGGGAATCGAACCCGAGACCTCTGGATCTAAGACCGGTGGTTTAGCAACTGATCACAGTAGCGGTTAAAGTCATCAATCAAGATCATTCCCATATGCAGAGTAGGCTAATGGCATTGCCTCGCTGAACGGCGACACTTAGGTGTTGACCCAGAGAGTTGGCCCTGGGGAATCTGGTGGTTTCCACTAGTTTTGTTAGATAACTTTTTAATAAGCTGGTAGGCACTCAGACCCAAAGTTCTCTGCCCCAAACGGCTCAAATGCGTACTTACTTGTGTTGACTTATGTTAACGGAGCTGTAGATGCCATGGAAAGGACCGTATTGATGCCATTTTTATGTTCTACAGCAACTTAACGGGATTGAACCCATTCCTGGTGATGTCGTTGGTTTTTAGGAATTTGCGAAACCAGAATAGAATGTTGAGTTAACTACATGACAACTGAAAATGTTATGACGTGAATATCTGTCAAAATCTACAGTGTTTGGTATTGGAATACATTTTTCTTTTTCTTTCTGCCCTCTATTAAAACAAGATCTTCTTGGCGGGAAATATGAATTAGAGCAATGCAATGATATTATAAACTATATCATTGGAGCAATGCTGTTGTTAGGGCGACAGGACTTGATTAGATGGTGCTAGCTAGCCAGACAGATTTAGAAAAACGCTACTGGGACTGTAAATGAAATATAATTTTTACTATTACAGGTTACGAGGAGCTCGATGGCGCAGCGGTTAGCGCGTAGGTTTGCGGTCTTGCCCGTTAACCAACTTTCGCAATGCCGGGTCGCTGGATGGGCGACCAAATTAAAAACATCTCGAGCTCTTTCTTGCTTCGGAAGGCACGTTAAGCCGTGGTTCCGGTTGTTGTCGTAAGATGGCAGTGTCGTTAAAACCCACCAACCCGCATTAGGCCAGCATGGTGGGTTATGGCCCAATATCCCCACGTGCTATTGTCCACGTAGGAGGCCTGTGCCCAGCAGTGGGACGTTTATAGGCTGATGATGATGATGATGATCACAGGTTATAGTTTAACTTATATTTGTCGCGAAACTCTCAGGATAGATACCACAGGTCACTCCAGGAAGTCCCCGGTAGACCACTTTTCGGCGATGGGTATTCGTTTGCGCGCCATTCCGACCGCGCGTATCAAGAATCAATATCATTTATTCAGGTTAGCCTAGGCCATGTTTGGGTTACAGCACTTATGAAAATCATTATGCCATCGGTTCGTAAGTCTAGCCTATGGGGTGGGAGCCTTGTACTGAGACGAACCGGCAAGAAACTCAGCAAGGGCATTTCTTTTCTCCCTTTGTTTTACAGCGTCAATTAGAATTGCCCTTCCTATCATAAAAGGGCACTTTCTATTTCATAATTGTAAAATAATATCTAAGGACATTCACACCCAAATAAGTTTTACTAAAAAGCAACAAATTCAAAATATTAAACTCAGAAATGCTAATGACTTAATCTTACGCGCACCAAGAACTAATTATGGAAAAAGAAACCTTAAATTTGAAGGGGCGCAAATAAACAATAAACTACCCAAAGACGTAAAAGAATTTAAGTCAAGCTTCAAAAGACTATTAAAATTTCATATAATTAAATCTATAACATAAAAATGCACCCCGCTTCGGCGGATTACACTATTTTTTACTAATGTTACAAGAAAATTGGCTTCGCAATATGATAGGAAATTATGATTATAATTTTGTACTCTTACTTAAACTCTTTAATATTATTATTGTTTTGATTCAAGCATTCAACGTCAAATTTAAATCTAAATATATTTCAAATAAATAAAATATCTTAATCTAAGCAGACTTTACAAAATTATTTTAAAATATCTACAGAATAATAAATAAGTAGGTTTAATACATGCATAAATAAATATTTCATTCATTAATATCTATTACAAATAATAAATAATACCTGTATAAATAAATAGAATAGTCATATACTTATATATCGATAAAAAATACATAAATAATTAACATCATACGATACGACTCCACTCGCAAAACGAGCCTTCTAGTGCACCGTGAGCGTAGTATGAATTTATATACGTAAACGCAGTTTTTTGTTTGCGCTCCACCCTGCACTACACTTAGCGCTGTGACTGTGCGCTGTTTTTTATATTTAAAATTAAAACCCCCGACTTGTGTTATATTTTTCTACTGTTTACTTTGTTCAAAATTTTATGTTCTCATGGTAAGTGAATTGTTGTTAATTCTTAATGAGAATAAAGATCTTAAATCTTAATTGTAATAAAAACATAAAACAACGAAAACGACATAAAAAAAAATAATCCTAATAATAAAAAGTTCAGGTAGGTATTCATCCAATATAAAATAATCAATGTAATCAATGTCCAACTCTAGGAAAACACAAGTTTTCAATGTGCAAGCGAATTTCACCGAAAAGTGGTCCTCGAGCCCTTTACACAGGCTAGACTTTCTAGCGATGCAAACGAGCGACTCCATCGCGACAGCAACGCGTTTGCATTGTCGCTAAAATAGAAAAGAAAATAACGTATGTGTGTATTCAATTTAATAGTTTAATTCCTTTTCTTCTGTTGTTTCTTCTGAACCTGTGGTTTCTTCTTGTGCCGGCAAGGCCAAGTTATGACTTTCACTGTCGCTATGAGTGTCACGAACATTAGTATGAACACAAAAGCTACATCCAAATTAAGGTACTGGTAAAGAGGCACGTCGGCGGCCGCAGATCTGAACGTGAAGTTCGCATTGCGAGCTGCGTATTCTGTCCAGAAGATTGCTGTATCCATCGGTGATAGGGGACGGTCGTGCCACGCCCTGTGCAACTGCTTCACCTTTTCTTGAAATCTGTAAAGAGATTTAGCTGGCTTTTAGAACGAGAAAGTACGGATTTGCTTGTCGAAGTCAGTTGTAAGAAGGGCAAATTTATTGAATAGTATTAATATTGTACTTTTTTATACCATAGCGATAATGCCCCTTAAGCGAGTCATGATGTTAACATTGTTGATACTTATAGGAAATCTTTCTTTATTTTGCTTTGCATTGTAGAAAGCCGGAATCAAAGTCACATTGAACCTGAGCTTCTTTTTTGAACTTTGAAACCGGAGGCAAGACAGTCTAGTATCACATGGAGACACTTCTATGAAGAGGTAAAGACACTGCGCATACGTAAGTAGACGACGGGGGACACCACCAAACAAAAACTACTACTACATGTGAGTATTTCCTTAAAATAAAACCAACATTAATGCTTACCGAGGCTCTAAAACCTGCTTGAATGCATCAACCAAATTGTTCTTAGTCAGTTCAGTGACGGATATCTGCACCCCCAAACCGCTTTCTTCAATAGAAGCCGCATTGGCTGGCTGGTCTCCGAGTATTGGCAATGCTACCACTGGTACACCGAAATGTATGGACTCGGTAGTGCCCCCCATGCCAGCGTGGGAGAAAAATGCCACAGTTTTCGGATGCCCTGCAAATGCACAAACCATTAAAATGGTAATGGTAATGCATAATAGTCTTTTTTATCTTCTACGGGTAAGCACTTGGCTTTCATATCACCCGATGGTAAGTGACGATAAGCTCTGGGCCAGCCCGCATTGGGCCAGCGTGGTGGGTTATGGCCCAATATCCCCACGTGCTATTGTCCACGTGGGAGGTCTGTGCCCAGCAGTGGGACGTTTATAGGCTGCTGATGAAGTGACGATAAGGCCGAAGGTTAAAGCGCGCGCTGTATGACTAATAACGCGGGTCAACGAAGTTTCGTAATATACGATACATTTCTTGAGGGTTATACTCGTACCTGTGAAATGAACACAGTACCTCCGAATACTGGGATAAGTAATTTGCTACTTAGGGTGGATTCGACCAAACTGGAATAAGACTTACTTCGAGATTAGTCCATACTAATTCTGCGTTTAATCTAGGTATAATACTTAATTCCAGTTTAGTCGAATCCACCCTTAAAATAATCTTTATAGATTTTAAGTTTATTTTTCTTTTACTTTTTCTTAAATTTTTATTGTATAATTATTACAATACAATATAATAATGTTTGAACTGTGTGTCCACCAAAACAAGTGGTTTGTCTTAGTGCAGGGCCGCTAGAATTAAGGACAAATTATTATTATTATTATAAAATTAATTATACTTGTCTTTTGATACTTGATTACTAACCCAGTATATCGACTTGAGGGAGCCATGATGATACGTAAAGTTTTTCCCTGTTCATCAACAACGCTCTAAGATCACTTCGTAGGTTAGTGAACTGTGGTTTGTCTACATTGAGGTCGTCCCATCTCCAGATGAATCTTTGCGGTAGTTCATAGATTGCTCCCAAAATGGCTTCCAACTTGTCTTGCTGCATCGTAGAAACCTTCATAGTTGACCCGAAGCTGATGTATATAACACCAGCTTGCGCGTTTTCTACGAACTTTTGCAGTTCCTGCAAAAATAGGTAAAGGATGATGGGCGGTTGGTACCTCTGTCCAACAGTGTCCAATCAAAATGAATCATGAATAGTTGGATTAGCTCTTTCCAAGTGAACAAAAAAAGATTAAGGCGAAAAATTCGTAATGGTTGTCCGTTTTGTAAAATGATTCTCAGAAGATACTGGATCTTAATTTTGAAATAGAATAATAAAATTTATATTTCCGGTTCACCTTCACCGATTTCGATTATTTTTGCATAAATTTTAAGTTAAGAACATAACAATCTAAATACTAAAGCGCACTAAAATTGGTTTAATCGTTATAAAAGTTGGGCGTGAATCGTGATTCATAAAAAAACGGCCAAGTGCGAGTCGGACTCGCGCATGAAGGGTTCCGTATACCATTATCTATACCTACAACAGGGAAAGGTATGTCAAGGCTCGTAATCGCTGCAATAGGGCGTGTAGGGATGCGCTACGCCGTCACATCCATAATTCAGTCGAAAATGTAGATCTATCTAAAGCTTGGAAATTCCTCAAGTCGCTTGGAATTGGAAAATTAAAACAAAACTCTATTTCACCCGATATTAATATTGACTCACTAAATCTCCATTTCTCTTCTTCATCATGTATCAATGATGCTGATAAAGCGACTACATTAGACAAATTGTCTTCTGTATCAATCCCTGATCTTTCTCCCTTTGCATTTAACCAATTATCGGATTGTGATGTTAAAAAGAGCTTGCTTTCAATTACTTCCAATGCGGTAGGTGGAGATGGTATTAGCCGTAATATGTTAGTACCGATCCTTGATGTCATCCTCCCAGTCCTCACTTTTATTTTTAACAACTCCATCTCTAATGCTGTATTCCCATCCTCATGGAAAGACGCTCAAATAATTCCTTTGCCTAAGAAAAATAATCCTAAATCATTTGCTGAATATCGACCTATTTCCATTCTCCCTTTCCTATCCAAAGTCCTCGAGCGTCTTGTTTACAATCAAATCAGCAGGTTCCTTTCCCATCATAATCTTCTAAACCCACTCCAATCCGGCTTTCGCCCTGGCCACAGCACTGTGACTACTTTAGTCAAAATCACTGACGACATCCGCCTTGGCATGGAAAACGGTCATTTAACTTTGCTAACTTTGCTGGACTTCAGCAATGCCTTCAACACAGTCGACTTTGACATACTGTTATCTTTGATGCGCTCATTTAACATATCTCCAACGGTAATTGAGTGGTTTCACAGCTACCTGTACGGACGCAGGCAGCGGGTTCGCCTTGGAGAGAAATTCTCTGCGTGGTGTGCCTCGACGGCTGGTGTCCCGCAGGGTGGCGTTTTATCTCCTCTCCTCTTTGCTATATTTATCACTTCTATATCTCAAAACCTTTCTTCTTCCTACCACCTATATGCAGACGATTTACAAATTTATTGCCAGGCACCACTTGGTAATCTCGCCGTAGCTATAGAAACTACCAACGTCAATCTAAAACAAATTGTTAATTGGAGCCGAGCCTACGGACTTAAAGTCAACCCAAGCAAAACGCAGGCCATTATGGTCGGCAGCTCCAGGTTGCTTTCTAAAATAAACTGGGAAACCCTCCCTAAGGTTACATTTGATGGAGTGGACATCCCTTTCAGCAAATCAGTTACTAACTTGGGTGTTATTATTGATAGTTGCTTGAGTTGGGGGCCGCAACTGCAAGCTGTCAGTCGCAAGCTTTACGCATCCTCGGCTTCTTTAAGAAGACTACGCAACTTTTTACCTACTGCCACTAATATTGCGCTAGCGCATTCGCTGCTTCTTCCCGTTTTAGACTACGCTGACGCCTGCTATCTTGATCTCTCGGAGGACCAGCTAAATAAACTTGAGCGCCTTCAAAACCTATGTATTCGTTTCATATTTGGCTTGCGCAAGTATGATCATGTCTCTAAGTACCGCTTTAAACTCAAGTGGCTTCCTATTCGTCTTCGCCGGAATACTCACATCCTCTCCCTTCTATATAACATATTGTTCAATCCCAAGTATCCTTCGTATCTAAAGGAACGCTTCAGTTTCCTTTATTGTTCGAACTCGCGCTCGTTACGGTCATCAGAAAATCTAGCCCTTAAAACTCCTCTTCACAACACTACCTTTTACGATTGCTCCTTTACTGTTGAAGCTGTTCGTCTCTGGAACTCGCTTCCAGTTGCGATCAGGCGAGCTAAAACCATTCACGCATTCAAGGAGCTCGTGAAGAATTTCTACCTTTCCCTTTAACCCTATCCTGCTGCATAGCTGTCGTTGTCCGCTACTTCCTACCTGAGACTATTATGTTTAAGTATGTATATGTATAAATATACACATATTACACCTTATTATTTATTTATTTTATAAGTAATGTTATTTTATTTAATTACTTATTTTTGCATTTAATTCTGTAACCATGTTTTGAATGTTTGCACCTCTGAACATAGAGTGTATAAGTTCTCTCCATCCGACTGGTTGTCTGGCAGAAATCGCTTTTAAGCGATAAGACCGCCACATTGTAACTTTGTATTTTTGCTCTTTTATGTCTAATGTAAATGTTTGTGTTATGTTACAATAAAAGTATTGTCTATCTATCTATCTACAACATTAGACACTATAATATTATAATAAGTTACTACTTGTTGACGTTATTAAGATCAAGAAAAAAACGACATAAAATCACGTTTGTTGTATGGGAGCCCAGCTTATTATTTAAAATTTTAAACACAACTAAATATTTTGTGAATATTTCAAACGTCTACCTGTTGTCGTTATAAATATCGAGCAAAAAACGGCAAGAAAATCACGTTTGTTGTTTGGGAGCCCCCCTTAAATATTTAATTATTTTATTCTGTTTTTAGTATTGGTTGTTTTTTTCTTTTTAATGTGACACGTCATAGTGACTACATCCTGCCTGATGGTAAACAGCCGATGTAGTTCAAAATAATGAGAGCGCTCCTCACCGTGGAACAAGCACGGTAACAAGCACCCATTCATGACGGCCTGCATAAATGCCGTGTCACGCCCCGTTTAAATGACCCGAGATTATAGGAACTGGGAAACACATGCGCCGGCAGAGAATTCCAAAGCCGAATGAACTTACAGAGGAACGACTTGCCAATTTTTTTGGTACGAGTGCTGATGTTCTGCACAGTATGATGGTGGTTCCTAAGACCAGCTCGTGTAGTCCGGGACAGGAAAGGAGAGGGCGGGATTAGATCAAAAAAATCTTCAGAACACTCCGTAGTAATTCCGGTAGAAGACACTGAGAGAAGCAATGTCTCTACGCAGCTGGAGGTCCTCAAGGGAGGCTGTAACCTCAGCATCTCCAATAATGCGTACCGCTGGCCTTTGCAGTCTATCAAGTGCATCGAGGAGGTATTTAGCGGAGCCGTCCCATAGATGGGAACAATACTCCATACTCGATCGCACCTGAGTCTTGTACTGCAAACAGCGCTGCTTGGATTCAGTTCCTGTCCGATGTCCATGCCAAGAATGCTGGGGTCCACTGAAATGGGTAAAGGAGAGCTCTGAAGAGAGGGAGGAGTAAGGAAGGGAGTTATCTTGGACGAGAATGCACAAACCTGGGTTTTTCTGGCATTAAACTCGACCAGGTTTTCAAATCCCCACTTAGAGACACGATCTAGAGTCAGGTTCAGTTGGCAACCAATTCTTGCTTTTTCACCACGATATCAGCTTGCTTTGCCGCAGGATGTCCTATGTACCGCTCATACACCGTACTGTCATCCGCATAACAATGAATATTGCCCAAGGACAACATGTCATTAATATGCAGAAGAAATAGAGTAGGTGAGAGCACAGAACCCTGCGGCACTCCGGCATTGACTTTACAGAACTCGGAGGAACTACCCTCACAAAGGATACGAATCCTCCGCTCTTCTAAAAAGTCTGCAACCCAGGCGCACAAACGGGGCGGCACACCAAAGGCCGGCAACTTGGAAAGAAGGGAGCGATGCCATACTCTATCGAAAGCTTTGGCGACATCAAGGCTAACTGCCAGAGATTCGCCATGCTTGTCCATCGCTTCACCCCATGCGTGAGTGACGTACGTTAGAAGATCACCGTTTATCGCTTAGGTCTGAATCCATATTGGCGATCATGGAGCAGCGTGTGATCTTCTGAGATGGGTTGTATGTTCGCCTCCTTCCAAGACACCGGCACAGTAACTTAAGAGTACTTACCTACGAAACTTCACAATACCAATCTCGATCGATCGGGATCGGTTTAAAAAAAAGGGGGATTATCATAAAGGGAAAAAATATCATAGATTGATTGATTGATAATCAAAAATAAATAACTTCAAGGTGAGATTACTCCGATTGGACAATAAATCGAGACTAGGGCCACGGATATTCTTATTCTACACGGAAATACCCTTCCAACCATGTAGGTTAGAAAGGTATTTTCGTGATTTAGAAAGGTATAGGTACCTAGGTACTTAATTTATTTCAATTGGCGCCGGTACCAGGTTTCATACATTATTTTGTGCCCATCATTCTTTATTTAGATATGTACTTACTTACTAGTACTACTGTCATGTTTTATCGTCCACACTAGGTTTCAAATATTTTTTTGTCCTATTTACTATGCTTATTTTCTTTCGGAAATAAATACTAATACTATAGAATAATACTTAATGCGTGATGTGATAAACTTGTAAGTGGGTCAATCAACTATTCTTTGTCAAACTCAAACCAAACTCAAAATTTCTTTATTTAATTGCATTTAGAATCGTCTAAATTTATTTGGATGGATGGGCACCCGCCCACCCACCCCACCCATTCAGTAAGTCTTTTAGCTCTGGAGAAGAACGGGCGCAAGAAACTCCACTGATTATAATAATATAGAAGTAACGACATTTACAAAACAATATGTCGTTACCCAATTACAGAATATACAAATTACTAATATGTTATGCTCGTACATGCACTAAGTCTATACATATTTGTCATTTACATAATCTTCCACTTTATAATAACCTTTACTCATGAGGGTTTGTTTAACATGGGCTTTAAATGTATGTAAAGGCATTTACTGGAAGTTTGTTATAAAGCGTTAAACATTTACCCAAGAAAGAGCCACCTGTTTAATGAAGTACGGCAAGTTTATTTTTTCTACGAGTGTTTAAGTTATGAAGATCACAATTTTTAACAAATTTCTTGACATACGGTTTTCAAAAATAAATTGTAATGCAATAGTTAATATACTTATTGATTTTTTAAACACTTCTTTGAGTGAGTCTCTAGACTTCAGGTTGTGACTGCCCTTTTCTGTAGAATAAATACATCGTCAATATTAGCAGCGGAGCCCCACAACAGTAAGCCATAAGACATTACACTATGGAAATAACTAAAATAAACTACTCTTGCCTTCTTAACATCAGTTAGAAACCTTATTTTCTTAACTGCGTATGCAGCTCAACTCAGTCTTCCTGACAAGGTATCAGTATGTGGGTCCCATTGTAAGCGTGTATCCAGTTTAATGCCTAGAAACACAGTAGAATCTTCTAATTCAACTACATTATCGTTCATCTTATTATGTGTGCTTACCTGCCTCACATTAGGTAAAGAAAATTTAACACACTTCGTTTTTGCTGAATTCAGTAATAAATTGTTAATAGTGAACCAATGTAATACCTTTGAAAGTGCACTATTTACATCGTCAAAATTTTTAAGGCATCTTTTAACATTAAAATTAACAATTATCATCTGCAAATAGTACAGTCTCACACAAGTTACTAGCAAAGTAGGGCAAGTCATTTATGTAAATCAAAAAAAAGTATTGGGCCCAATATTGACCCTTGGGGCACGCCTATTGTTATGGGTGCTCCTGAAGACACAGCACCATTAATAACAACTTTTTGAGTTCTATTCGACAAGTATGATTGAATAAGGCTCAGTGCTATTTTTGAGACACCATGATGCTCTAACTAATTAACTAAAGTTTCATGACTAACGCAATCAAATGCCTTTGAGAGATCACAGAAAATACCTATTGCATCTTACTTACCCTCCCAGGCGTCAAAAATGTGTTTAAGAAGCGCAACTCCAGCGTCAGTTGTAGATCTACCTTTAGTAAAATCAAACTGTTTTTCATGAAAAAGTTTATTATTAGCAAAATGAGTCAGCAATTGATTGTAAATAATTTTCTCAAAAACTTTGCTAAAGGCTGGTAATATAGAAATTGGTCTAAAGTTAGAGTGGTTGTTTTTGTCATCAGCTTTAAACAATGGAATGATTTTAGCATGTTTCATTAAATTTGGAAAAGTCGCTTTTTTAAGACACCTATTGAAAATAACGGCCAATTGAGGAGCTAAGGAATTAATAATTGTTTGAGCAACATTTGTAGAGATACCCCACAGATCTTCTGTATTTTTAATATTTATTGTTTTAAAAGCTTTTAAAATGGTGTCAGTGTTTATATGTCTAAAAGTAAAACTGTCACCGCACTTATCAGCACTTGACTCGAGGAGAGCGACAGCAGTATGAGAGCAAGAACTTATATTACTAGTTATGTCCACAGGCTGGTATCCTAGAGAAAAAATCCTCAAATGCACCAGCGACTGCGCCATCTGATTCTATTATTTTACTATTAAGTGAATATGAACGATCCTTAATTTTTGTTTTACCAGTTTCTTGGTTAATAATATTCCACGTAAGTAGTCTTTATTTTGTTTTTCGCAAGTGCAATTTTTTAGAAATAAAATTTAATTTAGCATTTAGGCAGACTTTTTAAAATAATTTTGAATAGTTTCTAACATATTCAATAAAGTTTGGATCTTTAGAAGTAGATTTTAAGTCATACAATTCATACAATTTTCTTCTACTAGCATAAATACCTGGTGTCGCCCAGTCACTGAACTTTTTCATACAGTTATTTAATTTAATGATTTAATAAATGTACCGAAACAATTCAATTTAAAAAATAAATTATAAAATAAAAATGTAAATTAATCGGAAATTCTACCTAAGTAACTAATAGCAAGGACATTGAAAATTAAAACCAAGCTGTCAGCAAGGGAAGTTTAAAAAAAAAAGCATTTTTTTTTAATTCGTAATGTTGTATCACGTTTTTCGTCCCCTGAGTTACTTGCTGATAAATTGGCTTCATTTGAATAAAACAATTACATTTTGTTAGAAAATCAGTTTATTATGTAGTGCTAGAAATATATACCCAAGAAATTAGCTATCGAAAGAAGATTTAAGATAATAACAAATTTAAACTATGTTATTGTGTCTCTTAAGTTACTTTTAAACGTTTTGCGAAGTAATTTTTAATATGAATCTACAATTACTAATGCACAAAAATAGTTTTTCAAGATGTGTGAAGTTATTACTTTGTCAATTTTCGTAAATATAATTTTGATGTAAGAAAACGCTTTTTATGATTCAATTGCAATGAACCTTTTAAAATTTTGGGGACAATTCAGTAACTTAAGAGACATTTCGGTAACGTAAAAGACACAAATATCCTCAAAAATTGGTTTTTTTACCACCAATTAATATCTCTCCCCCATCCCATCCCATTCGCCATCATCCAATCACCTACTCGTATCTATTAGCATAGAAAATATAATAATACAAGTCTATTAGAAAAAAAACCGTATGAAAATCCCTCAGGTACGTTTTTCACGACTTATAATAGGTGACGAATAAATCATAACTATGTAGATCTGGATTATTGTACTTTTCAAATGTTGGAAGAATATTTGAAATCGGAGGGTCTCTATCGGACCGCCTAATTTTTTGTACGCCTAATTTGCAATGGCACCCAAACGAAAAGCCTAAAATTTTTTCGCCTAATTTCACTCTTCAGAATCGTGTTTGCAATAATTTTCTTCGCCTAATTTTTTCTCGCCACATTGTCATTTACCAAATGCGTCATTTGGCCGAACAATTCGTAATCCCTAAAGTTTAAAATTCCTAAATATTAATTCGCACAAAAGTAAAAATCATAAAGTACAAAACGCCTACTCATTTTTATAAGGCAAAATAACTTGGCAAAAGAATTGCATTATTTTGTTGCAACTTGATTTAATCACAGTTAATTTTTATCAGTTTTTGTAGTAAACATAAAAAACTTGATACATGATATTGTGTTTTTTTTCATTTGTGTATTAATATTTATTAATCTTAACATAGCAAGCAAACATGCAGCATGCATGCAGACATGCAGCATAACATGCAGCATGCATGCAGACATGCAGCATGCAAGCAGAAACACAGCATGCGTGCAGCATTAGGTTATCATAAAAGGTTTATTTAAATTAAAGGTTATCTGTTCATGTTTATTATCTCACGGAACTCTAAAATAAATTATCATGGCCGACCATCTTGGTCGCAAGAAACCGCATTATGCGACCTTTTCATTCTATAATTGATGTATAGAAGTCGTTTCTTAACTTAGACAAGATGGCTGCTATTTTAGTATGTAAACAAATTTTAAGCAATAGTCTACAATAATTTAATTTCAAGAAATTCGATGGGGGCGTAAAAAATTTCACAACAACACACCTATATTTCACCACAAAACTAAACGTCCCATAAGAACTAGGTGCACTGCACACATTTATCCATACACTCTGTTCATGTATAATATTGTTAAAGTAAATATAAAAATAATAAAGTAAATTATAACTTATAAATATAAACCGTTTAAATTTTGTATTTGATAACCCGCACTTTTCCAGCAAACATCACAGGAACGAATGAATGGAATGAACTGAAGTTCATTCCATTGTGTACAATAAAAGTCAATGTTAAACACTTAACCGACATAACAGTCATCTTCTAATGTCTATGCAATTGTTATAGGACTTCAGTGGTTCGATAACAGTCGGTCGAAAACTTTTATGTAACATTTAAAAGTTGTTGACTGACGTTTATTTAACTTGTAAATAACAATAATGTCGTTTAATATGGGCCTATTTCGCGTTGTATAAACGTCTACGACACGTTTATATGACGCACTTTATAGAACCAAAAGGAAATGTAAAACGTTTTCTCAACTATTATGCAACAATAATTTGTTACTTGGGAAAGAATGTCTATGTTGTGGAGGACGTCATGACGTGCCGCAATGTGATCGCTTTAAAACCATGACGGTTAAACAACGATGGGAATGGATAAAGAAAAGCGGAGTGTGTTTCCGTTGTGCGAATAAGAAACACCGTCGCCTACAATGCGATAAACGCGATCTGTGCGGAGTTGATGATTGCCGCCATCCCCACCACGCCTTGCTACACGAACACCGCACCAGGCCGAACGAAACCGAGATGGTGGCGTCGGTTAATCACTCGACCGATGTTACCAAGGTGTTACTGAAAGTATGTCCCGTTACCATCAAGGGACCAAAGGGGTCAATCGACACATACGCCTTGCTCGACGAGGGGTCGACTGTTACGCTAATCGACCAAGACCTGGCGGACTACGTAGGCGCGGACGGGCCGGCGAACGATTTGAAAATACGAAGCGTGAATACACAAACGACGTGCGAAACCAAGACGGTGAATTTAAAGTTAATTGCAACTACGAATAAACGACAATTCGACATTAAAGCTAGAACGATGAAAGATTTATCACTCAATGGACAGACGGTGCACAACGACTGTTTAAGATACACTCATATGAAAGAGTTATCAAACAGCAACGTCTGCTACGGACATGTCAAGCCTCGAATACTGATTGGGGCAGACAATTGGCATCTCATAGTCACACGAAGATTGCTACAGGGCAAGCGAGACGAACCGATCGCATCGCTCACGAAGCTGGGCTGGGTAATACACGGATCAGCACCGCGGTCACACACGTAAACACGCCGCAGTGCGCGACGATCTCGCGCACTCTCTTACCCGACAACGAACTCCATGCTATGGTAAAGAAGCACTTCGAAATTGACTCACTGGGAATAACAAAGAAGGAGCGAGTGAGCCCGAGTGATGCACGCGCCATAGAGTCGTTTAGAACGACGACAAAGAAAGTCAACGTAAAATACGAAGTTAGATTACCGTGGCGACGTGATGACGTCACGCTGCCGCCAAGTTACGAGTCAGCATTGAGACGATTGAAATCCATAGAACGGAAGATGGACAAGTCTGACGAATTCAAACGAGCTTATACGAATCAAATAGAGAATCTATTTGATAAACACTACGCCGAGGAAAGTAGCGAGAGCGATTTGATGAGCCCGCATTTATGGTACTTACCTCACTTCGCCGTAACAAATCCGAATAAACCCGGAAAACTACGAGTTGTCTTTGACGCGGCCGCTGAAGCAAACGGAATTTGTCTGAATGACGAGCTTTTGGAGGGTCCCGACTTACTACGCGACCTGGCGGGCCTGCTACTACGATTTCGCGAACGAGCTATCGCAATTACGGCCGACATCCGGGAGATGTTTCTTCAAGTTAAGATATTTAAAGGTGACCAACCCGCTCAGATGTTCCTATGGAGGGGCGCCGACCGAACGAAGCCACCTACGCGCTACAAGATGACGTCAATGATATTCGGAGCTAAGAGTTCACCTTTCTTAGCGCACAGCGTGAGAGATTTGAACGCTGAAACGCACGCTGCCGAGTATCCGCGCGCATACCACTGGGCCGTGCGAGCGTGCCGACCGAAACACATGGCGGGCGGCGCAGGCGCTGGCGGACGAGTACTGGCGACGCTGGCTGCGCGAGTATCTACCACTACTCATACCGCGCGGCGGCACGCGCGACTCCGAGCGACGCAACGTACGAGAGGGCGACGTGGTCATAATTGTGGATAACACACTACCCCGCAATGTATGGCCTAGAGGCGTCGTCACGAAGATATTTCCTGGACCTGACAACGAAGTACGCAACGTAGAGGTGCGCACCAAAGGCGGCACGTTCCGACGACCGACGACGAGACTGGCTGTCCTGCCGATGGAGTGAAGAGGCTACGCGGATGCTGCGCCGGGGGGAGCCTGTTACGGACAGAAGTCTCGACTTTATGATATTATATAGTTAGATATAATACGGCTAAATTTAGGTATGTGTATTTGCATAAGTAGATTAAGTCTCATATGTGTAAAGGTTTTTTGATAATAAATAATTAATTTTTTGCGTTTCATTTAAACAAAAGGTAAAAGTTATCAAACAGGTAATGGTTTTGACAAGGTAAGGGCCAAGTATACGTGCCCAGGGGCCTTACGCCTCTCTAAGGTAATTAAAGTTAGGAAAGTAAGAGATTAGCTTTCGTAATTATAGGTTTCTATTGTTAGGAATATCAATGTAATTAAGAAAATAAATAAGTAGGGTATCCAGATTACGAGTGATACCGTAGGGTAGGTAATAAATTTAAGATAAAAAGAGAGGTCCGAACGAAAGGGACAGCTGCACAAATTACGACGGTTCATGTGGGTAATTAGTTATGGTAAAATGTAAAACTGCCCACATGAGCCGGCAGCTGTCCCACAAGGCTGCTAGTTGCCAACCCATAATGTGTTTAAGTCACGGCCGGTCAGAGCAGAATTTGTAAGCTCTCCGGACCCCACCTTGAAGAATAAAGAAGCACTAATCAAGAACCGAGTTTTATTGAAGAACATACAGTCCACATCGAAGCACAACGGCTAAACTGTTCGGCGACTACACCCGTCGGGAACACCATATTAGGACAAACAATTTTAGGCGAACCGAAGGGCACCCGAAATCGGATTAACAGTTTCAGTGTTTTACTGGTATACTACCAACAGGACATTTTACATACAAAATAATAGGTACTCCTACTATTTTGTATGTAAAATTTCCTCTGAGTAAACATTAGGTCTCGTAAGTTACCCTTTACGGTAACTCAAGGGACCGGTAACGGGGGAGACTTTTATAGGTTATAACTTGATCATATAGGTAGGTACCTTTTTCTCAAGAATAATACAGAATCGATTATCACTAATGAAAGGCAGACGTATTTAATGTAATCCATTATTATTATTATAAACATTGACCTGATTATAAACTATAAAGTTTCCTACACTCACACCAATTATCTAGCCCCAGAGAACTTCGTTAAATGGTTACTAGACAACGGATAAACATACTTAAAATACTTAAATACATACTTATTATACCTACTTAAAAACACCCAGACCCGAGACAATTTAGAAAAACAATAATTTCTTAATTGAACCGACCGGGGATTGAACACGGGACCTCAGAGATGGCGACACCGTGAAAACCGGTGTACAAACCGCTCGACCAAGAAGGTCGTTAAACTGTTAAAGAGTAGGTACTTACTAATTTTTACGTCGGAACTTTGGGGACACCGAAAAGTAGCGGTGATTGGCCAGAAATTGAAATGGCGGCATCACATGACACGGTACATTAAGTCAATGCTTTGATTAAGGCTAGGTGTTAGTTAAAAATTAACATAACATGTTTTAAAAATTAACTTTTGAAGTAGTAATTAGTAAAATTAAAATCTGCGAAAATATAAAATATTGTTGAAGCTTTATTCTGTAGAATATACCCGATGGAAACACGATTTGATAAAGTTGGCTCGATAGAATAAATTCACAAAATTATCTATTTTTGTTTAGAAGTAGGTACCCCAATTCAGGCCATGGAATGTGAGCTATGTATTCCTCCATTAGCTGTAAGAAGACTATTTTTATCTTTTAAATATTGTTTAAAAGCTAGATCTTGGACAAATAACCCAATAGTGTTATTATTAGAAAGTCTGAACACACTTTGCTCTAAAATAAGTAAAAATCCCTTATGGTGACAACATATTACAAAACAAAAAATGAAAATGTTCACTCTAGTTATCCATTAACTATGTTTACTTTACCTACATGGGTTTCCAATTTCAAAGCAGACAAAATTATAAATCCTGAGCTCGCTTGTGTAAGATCATCAAAAAATACAAATGATTATAATATATTAAAAAGTAACGTACTACAGGAGATCGAAAATAAATACAAGAATTTTCATAAAGTCTATACAGACGGATCGAAGTGTGTTCAGGGCTCGGGGGCAGCCTTTTTTGATTCCACTAGTAAATATGGAAGGAGTTTTAAAGTATCGCCTGCGGTATCAATTACGGTACTAGAGCTTATAGCAATAAGTGAAGCACTCAATCACATCAAAAATCAGTCATATGATAAGGTTGTCATCTTAACTGACAGTAAAAGTGCACTACAGCATATCGCTGGGTGTACCTCTGGTAACAGAGGCACTCCGTTAGCATATGCTATACTTCGGCAGACTGAAATTCTGAACCAGGGAAGCAAGGAACTGGTATTGCAGTGGACACCGTCTCATATAGGGCTTTCAGGAAATGAGGAGGCTGACAGATTAGCGAAACTTGGTGCAGCTGAAGGAGAACCTTTACAAGCTACACCAAGCTACGATGAATTTCTTTATAAATACAAAAACGAGTGCTATACACGATGGAAAAACCGATTTTGACGAAAGATCTAAGTCAACCGGTATTTGGTACAGAGTAATGCAATCGGAGCCTCCACATACTCCCTGGTTCTGCAATATTGGTTTAAGTAGGACACTTATTATAGTTGCTCACAGGCTTCGATCTGGGCACATTCCACTGAACAAATTTGGCTACCTAATGAAAAAAGTTAGTTCGCCTCATTGCGCGCTGTGTGAAAAAATTGAAGATGTCCAACATTTGTTGGTGGAGTGTGCTAGGAATCGGGATTTGCGAGAGGACTTGGTTGCTAAGCTGAAGGTTAACCAGCTAGATGTCGGTGTATTCCACAGTATCCTTTCGGACCCTACGTTCGAAGCAGCGTTGTTGACTTTCAGGTTCGCGGTATTCGGCTTAGGCTAGAAAATAATTAATTATTGTAACATGTATATTTGTCCCTACATATTATATAGTTACGATGGGGCTGAAATGTAATTTTGTATACAAAAGCCCCTTTGAAAAATAAAGAATAAAAAAAAATCTATTTTTGTGTCATTTTATCTTCTTTTCTAGGTTTTATTCTTAAAATAAGTGATTTGATATTATGAGTTATTTATCAAAATAAAGTTCATAGATAACTTGAGATATTATAACGGATCGTTTTTTTATTACTTACATCTATAATTTTTTTTAAATAAAAAACGCGCTTATTTGTGCCGCTTCGCGGTTATACCCGTCCATTACCGTAGTACCGTCGAGAAAGCGAGAAAGAAGCGCTCGAAATACCTCCCCTTAAGCACAACTAGAACCATCTATGACTTTAATGTACGAAATACAAGAATGGTTACCTACTGAAGGGACGTTGATTTTAGTGACCAGTTAGGGACAAGGTTTGTAAAATTCATAAAAATGTATTATTTCCCTTAATTATATAAGTTTCTTCAAACTGGGGGTCAAAGTTGCTCGCGTCCGTAGGTTTACCCTTGAGACCCTACACGTGATCCCTGGGTGGTGCTAAATGAGTGACACCAACTGAGTGGTAGAGCCACGCTGCGTTGCAGCACACATTGGGCCGGCTCGCCCGGCGTAATACCACCCTCTCACTAATATTCGGCGTGAAATAATGGCACTTGGTGCTGTTGTGTTTCGTCCGACCAGTGAAGGTTCCGGAGGCCCCTTCCCCCCCACCCCCCCCCCCCCCCACCCCTCCTCCCAATTCCTATTCCTTCCATAAACCTATGAGCTATTAGCAATGAATGGCATATTCTTATAAATATTCAGGAACAATGCGAAAAAAATTTACAGCACAGCCTTTGGGAACCCTGAGGTTTTATTCGACGCAAAAAAGCGGAAACGTTGTAACCCGCACCTAGGTAAATTTTTTTTATTGCAGATTCGGAATTAGAAAAAAAATCTGCGTTGAATGGTTCGACTCCCATGTCTATACGACCAAAAGAAAATTTTGTACAGCGTTTTAATCAACCCCTATTTTTTGAGGAATCACATAAACGTTTGCTGTAAATAGCATAGAAAAACGGCTTTTTTTATAATTTTCATTTACACCAATTCATCTTTTGAAAATTATATAATCCTGGTAGTTACAGCGCTGTTGAAATTTTGAACGGTACTGGTTACAGCGTTTTTGCATATCATAAAATAATAACGCTCCACGTTTACTGCATTTAATAGTTAAGACATTGGTAGTCGTCGTGGTTTACTACAGTTAACACAAGAATTGAAATTTAGACAATTATCGTTTACGCCAATTTAAAAAGTCAAAATTTTTAGAATTTTGGCATTTTCATGTGAATTTACCGCCATTAAAACTCACGCCCACGCCTCAAACCGGCGGCTTACTACGCCACTCGGTCACTACGCGACAGACGAAAGAGTGTGTTGTGTTTGCTGTAACCGATTTTCTCCGCGTGACTGGAGCCGTTTTGAAACGTAAATGGAACGAATTTTAGTTATTAGAATAAAAATAATGTTTTGAATCTGGATTTGATATTAATTATTTTATTGGACCATTATTTTAATCTATATAAATATCTATTAATACTAAAATTAAGATAATGTGTATAATATATGGATACATTGCAGATAATACAAGCAAAGAAAAAGATAAAGAAAAACATTGAAATAAAAAAAAAAACAAAAATTGCTATACGTCAAGAAAATAAGAAAAAGAAGGAAGTGGGTGAATCTTATACCAACAATAAAGGAGAATTAATTAGAGTAGAAGAGAAATCAATGAAATCTAATCTATGGATAGAAAAAAAGTGTGGAAATGAGTGTGGAAAGAAATACCTGAGGAAAAACGCTAGAGTTTATTTTCATATTTTTGAACTTTAAGAGTCACCAAAGAAGAAAAGACTGGATAGCTCAGTGTGCTGTAAAATAATATATTAGATGGCCATCCAATACGATTATTTTATTAGTGAAGGCGAATGACGAAGAAAATTTTGTATAAAATATATTTTTAAACCATTGGACGTAACTCAACGATTTAATAATGAAAATGGTACCATTTGAAAGGCTTTACTGTGAGCTTCAATTGATACCATATTTATTTAAATTATACTGATGTTTCAGGAGCTATACTTATTTAAGGGAAGGAGTAAAAAAGCAGACATGTTTTAAGTTCTTGACTTTGGCGACATTGACCCTCTATAAAATCCCAAGGTACCTGTTTATTTTATTAGACGGCTGTTACACGTTGACTACAACACATCTCCGCTGAATTCCACAAAAAATGGATACCACACCTACAGAAAGCAGCACTACTGGTCGCCCTACAACAAGGGCTTAGCCAGTTAGCTACCACACGTCAGCTTCACATAAAAGTTAAAATGCGGTAGGCTCCTAACACAAGAAAAAGACATAAATAAACGCTGGCAAAAATACTTTGCAGAACTATTAAACGAAGAATTCCCACGAGATAGGGTGCCGGAGTTAGCTAGGGTTGCTGGTCCAATAGAACCAATAACACCTGAGGAAGTTAAATTTTCTATTTGTCGAATGAAGAACAAGTCGACTTTGCCAGATGAAAATCCAGTAGAACTCTGAAAAAAGTATTCGACACCGGCATAGTCTGGTTAGCAAACTTTTTGAATAAAGTTATAGAAGATTGCCAATGCCTGATATGTAGAGAAAAGCAATATCATACCTTTCTATAAAAATAAAGGCGACTACTAGAAAGGAACTACAGACCCACAAAGCTAACGTCGCACTCCTTAAAAATCTGGGAAACCGTGATAGCTAGAAGACTATCTCAGCTTATAAAGTTAACGCCATACCAATGTGGCTTCTCAAGCGGCGTAGGAACCATAGATGCCATTCACTCTATGAAACTGGTCTTACAAAAGTATAAATCATCAAGGATTTCACTTCACTTTTAAAGATCTAGAAAAAGCATTTGATAGAGTTCCAAAGGATCTTTCATAGACAGCGCTTCGAGCACAGCATGTTCCTGAACAGTACATTGACATAGTAAAAGACATGTACGATAATATAACCACAAGGGTACGTAGTCGTAGTAGACGAGTGCATCAGAGTTCAACTTTAAGCCCACTTTTGCTTAATACGGTAATGAATTACGTCACTGAAGATCTGCAACGTCCTATGGACACTACTATATGCCGATAATATAGTAATCGTTTTGGAATCTGCTGAAGACCTGCAAAACAAACTATCCCTGTGGAGCAACAGTTTGGAAAGCCGAGGCCTCAGAGTAAGCCGAACAAAAACGGAATACATGCACTGCAATATCTCTGGCGTAAATGCGATCGTATCCCCACCACTAATAGATAATTTCCCTTTAATAAAGTCTCCAAATTCAAGTACCTTGGTTCCGTAATAACAAGTGAAGCGAGTACCAACAAAGACATAGAAAACAGGATTCAAGCTAGGTGTCAAAAGTGGAGAGCACTGACTGGGGTACTTTGTGACTCGCAATTAATGCCTGTTCGAGTAAATAGGAATATCTACAAGAGAACAGTTCGACCTGCCCTTCTGTAAAGTGCGGAATACTGGCCGATGCACAAGCAAGAGGAGCTTATGATGCATTGTACAGAAATTAGAACGCACATTCTAGGTTGCGCCATACAAAAGAAGATGTGCTAGAGTCGACTGCGATGGTTCGGCCATGTGATGCGCAGAGATGTCGAGCACATGACTAAGAGTGCGCTACATAACACTGCCGAGGGTAAGAGACACCGAGGTCGCCCCCCTACGACTTAGACAAGCATAATAAATAAGGATATGAAGACAATGGGCGGAAGCCTAGATTTGACGCAAAATAGAGAGGAATGGCGCAAAATGATACGGAGAGCCGACCAAATGACCTGGGAAAAGGCTAGGATGATGATGAACTATTGTTAGTAGGTACTCGATATTAGAACAATAGGTAGTTTTAGAAAGAAAGATAATTATAAAAAACAAAATTTCGACGTTTTGAACATAATGGATATTGAATTTTAAAAATAAAAATAAAATATTCTTTTAATTTATAGTAAATATGTTATGGATTTACGGACAAAAAAAAATTAAATTAGAATAGGAGTACCGTAGTCCGCACTTACGAGAAGTGATGATTGTTTTGCTTAAATTAATTTTAAGTAACTGAAGTGAAACTTCAGAAGTGATATTGTTTTGTATAAGCTGTTTTTCTTTGTTTTAATAAGTCTAAATGGCTAACTGTTGTTAGTCTTGTGTTATCTTTTGATTTCTGTTTAATATTTTCAATGTCATTTGTAGTGATTTTTACCCTAAACATTTTAAAAAGACATTAAATAAATATAATTTCATACTTACATCGCTTAATTTTACTATCCTTTCTAACTTTTAACAGTTATGATATTTTAATGCACCTGAATACATAGATATACAGCGTTTAAGTCGAAATTAAGGCTATTGAAATATATTGTAATAAGTACTTACTGCAATTTGGCTTTATAGGAAAATACTTGATTTCGAGTCGCCATACAATTATCTGTTTCATTTACAGCGTTTTATAGTAACAAAAAAAAATGTGCTAATGCTGTAACCCACAGAAACATAACCTATGTTATGTTTCATTTAAAGTAACTTCTAGAAGATTTTAGGTATTTATTTAGATAACAGCTCAAAAAATAAATTAGTGTTCAAAAATGGCACTTGCAGGTTTAATAATAAAGAAGATATGATTTTTTTTTCCGAAATGTCAAAAGTTTTTTGGCTCTGGTAGACATTTTACATTTTGTGGGTTACAGCAGTTCCGCTTTTTTGCGTCGTATGAAGAGAGTGATGAAATCTCCCGAGTTACCAATAAAAAAGTATTTGTTTTACTCAAAGGACAATGTTCTGCGCCCATACATTGTTAGCCTAAGAACCAACAATAATGAAATATTCTTTTCTAGGTTCGAAATTGCAAGTAAATAACTGTAAAAACAAAGATTTTCGACGGACACTCCTGAGAACCTAAATATTAGGAAATCTTATAATTATTATTTGAGGTTATGTTTAATTAAAGAATTTGAGAAGTGTTGTTGCACTGTTTTGTTTTATTTGCCAACACTCATGCACGTTCACTAACACTTAAATAATTCATCATTATTTCACATTAATATTCGACAAAACACAAATTATAGAAAATCAAACATAACTGCAGACATGACGCTTCACTTTCCCGCCAAGAAGTCCAGAACGTCAACTTTCTTTTTCTTGACCATGGATACTAGTCCTTTAGTCGTATTATTAGAGTTCATTGATTATGCTAACTGATGATAATGATGAGTGATGATAAATATGAACGTTAATTGCTAAATGATATTCCCCCCAAAACCCCTTGAGTAAAGATGTGGGACTTTACTGAGATCTCGCACGGACTTCTTGAGAGAATTTAAAAAGTGATGTTACACTGTTTTGTTTTATTTGTCAAAGAAACTGCACTACCAGTGTTGCCAGATTTTAGAGCCAGTATTCCGTAATAACTACCAAATTCCGTATGAAATCCGTATGGGAAGTTTTATTTTATTGTAATGCATAAAACAAGTTATAGACATTTTATACACAAGTTATAGACAACACAGACTCTGTTCATGTATAATATTGTTAAAGTAAATATAAAAATAATAAAGTAAATTATAACTTATAAACCGTTTAAATTTTGTATTTGATAACCCGCACTTTTCCAGCAAACATCACAGGAACGAATGAATGGAATGAACTGAAGTTCATTCCATTGTGTACAATAAAAGTCAATGTTAAACACTTAACCGACATTACAGTCATCTTCTAATGTCTATGCAATTGTTATAGGACTTCAGTGGTTCGATAACAGTCGGTCGAAAACTTTTATGTAACATTTAAAAGTTGTTGACTGACGTTTATTTAACTTGTAAATAACAATAATGTCGTTTAATATGGGCCTATTTCGCGTTGTATAAACGTCTACGACACGTTTATATGACGCACTTTATAGAACCAAAAGGAAATGTAAAACGTTTTCTCAACTATTATGCAACAATAATTTGTTACTTGGGAAAGAATGTCTATGTTGTGGAGGACGTCATGACGTGCCGCAATGTGATCGCTTTAAAACCATGACGGTTAAACAACGATGGGAATGGATAAAGAAAAGCGGAGTGTGTTTCCGTTGTGCGAATAAGAAACACCGTTGCCTACAATGCGATAAACGCGATCTGTGCGGAGTTGATGATTGCCGCCATCCCCACCACGCCTTGCTACACGAACACCGCACCAGGCCGAACGAAACCGAGATGGTGGCGTCGGTTAATCACTCGACCGATGTTACCAAGGTGTTACTGAAAGTATGTCCCGTTACCATCAAGGGACCAAAGGGGTCAATCGACACATACGCCTTGCTCGACGAGGGGTCGACTGTTACGCTAATCGACCAAGACCTGGCGGACTACGTAGGCGCGGACGGGCCGGCGAACGATTTGAAAATACGAAGCGTGAATACACAAACGACGTGCGAAACCAAGACGGTGAATTTAAAGTTAATTGCAACTACGAATAAACGACAATTCGACATTAAAGCTAGAACGATGAAAGATTTATCACTCAATGGACAGACGGTGCACAACGACTGTTTAAGATACACTCATATGAAAGAGTTATCAAACAGCAACGTCTGCTACGGACATGTCAAGCCTCGAATACTGATTGGGGCAGACAATTGGCATCTCATAGTCACACGAAGATTGCTACAGGGCAAGCGAGACGAACCGATCGCATCGCTCACGAAGCTGGGCTGGGTAATACACGGATCAGCACCGCGGTCACACACGTAAACACGCCGCAGTGCGCGACGATCTCGCGCACTCTCTTACCCGACAACGAACTCCATGCTATGGTAAAGAAGCACTTCGAAATTGACTCACTGGGAATAACAAAGAAGGAGCGAGTGAGCCCGAGTGATGCACGCGCCATAGAGTCGTTTAGAACGACGACAAAGAAAGTCAACGTAAAATACGAAGTTAGATTACCGTGGCGACGTGATGACGTCACGCTGCCGCCAAGTTACGAGTCAGCATTGAGACGATTGAAATCCATAGAACGGAAGATGGACAAGTCTGACGAATTCAAACGAGCTTATACGAATCAAATAGAGAATCTATTTGATAAACACTACGCCGAGGAAAGTAGCGAGAGCGATTTGATGAGCCCGCATTTATGGTACTTACCTCACTTCGCCGTAACAAATCCGAATAAACCCGGAAAACTACGAGTTGTCTTTGACGCGGCCGCTGAAGCAAACGGAATTTGTCTGAATGACGAGCTTTTGGAGGGTCCCGACTTACTACGCTACCTGGCGGGCCTGCTACTACGATTTCGCGAACGAGCTATCGCAATTACGGCCGACATCCGGGAGATGTTTCTTCAAGTTAAGATATTTAAAGGTGACCAACCCGCTCAGATGTTCCTATGGAGGGGCGCCGACCGAACGAAGCCACCTACGCGCTACAAGATGACGTCAATGATATTCGGAGCTAAGAGTTCACCTTTCTTAGCGCACAGCGTGAGAGATTTGAACGCTGAAACGCACGCTGCCGAGTATCCGCGCGCATAACACTGGGCCGTGCGAGCGCGCCGACCGAAACACATGGCGGGCGGCGCAGGCGCTGGCGGACGAGTACTGGCGACGCTGGCTGCGCGAGTATCTACCACTACTCATACCGCGCGGCGGCACGCGCGACTCCGAGCGACGCAACGTACGAGAGGGCGACGTGGTCATAATTGTGGATAACACACTACCCCGCAATGTATGGCCTAGAGGCGTCGTCACGAAGATATTTCCTGGACCTGACAACGAAGTACGCAACGTAGAGGTGCGCACCAAAGGCGGCACGTTCCGACGACCGACGACGAGACTGGCTGTCCTGCCGATGGAGTGAAGAGGCTACGCGGATGCTGCGCCGGGGGGAGCCTGTTACGGACAGAAGTCTCGACTTTATGATATTATATAGTTAGATATAATACGGCTAAATTTAGGTATGTGTATTTGCATGTAGATTAAGTCTCATATGTGTAAAGGTTTTTTGATAATAAATAATTAATTTTTTGCGTTTCATTTAAACAAAAGGTAAAAGTTATCAAACAGGTAATGGTTTTGACAAGGTAAGGGCCAAGTATACGTGCCCAGGGGCCTTACGCCTCTCTAAGGTAATTAAAGTTAGGAAAGTAAGAGATTAGCTTTCGTAATTATAGGTTTCTATTGATAGGAATATCAATGTAATTAAGAAAATAAATAAGTAGGGTATCCAGATTACGAGTGATACCGTAGGGTAGGTAATAAATTTAAGATAAAAAGAGAGGTCCGAACGAAAGGGACAGCTGCACAAAGTACGACGGTTCATGTGGGTAATTAGTTATGGTAAAATGTAAAACTGCCCACATGAGCCGGCAGCTGTCCCACAAGGCTGCTAGTTGCCAACCCATAATGTGTTTAAGTCACGGCCGGTCAGAGCAGAATTTGTAAGCTCTCCGGACCCCACCTTGAAGAATAAAGAAGCACTAATCAAGAACCGAGTTTTATTGAAGAACATACAGTCCACATCGAAGCACAACGGCTAAACTGTTCGGCGACTACACCCGTCGGGAACACCATATTAGGACAAACAATTTTAGGCGAACCGAAGGGCACCCGAAATCGGATTAACAGTTTCAGTGTTTTACTGGTATACTACCAACAGGACATTTTACATACAAAATAATAGGTACTCCTACTATTTTGTATGTAAAATGTCCTCTGAGTAAACATTAGGTCTCGTAAGTTACCCTTTACGGTAACTCAAGGGACCGGTAACGGGGGAGACTTTTATAGGTTATAACTTGATCATATACACTCGGCGTCAAAAAAATCGCACCTCTTAGAAAATCACTTTCAAATGTCATTTACTCTTGATATGCACATGCAGTCGCATTAATTATGATTTTATTTACAAGGTTACTTAATTAACTTAATAAAAAACATTACTTTTCATTATCAAATAAAACCTAATGCAACAAATAAAGTGTCACAAAAATTCGATGCAAATTTTGCTACCCGTGAGAGTTGCTAGTTGCGCTTCCTTTGTGGGTATAAAACGGTCAACACGGGTTCAATGTGGGTCATTCGCTATTCAACCGTTGAAGAGGACACACGCACAGATTTTGATGGATACCACAGCTGATAAAGCCGCTCAAGTGGTTGCACTACTGCAGGCAGGGGTGCGGCAGTGTGATGTCGCCCGGCATCTGAACCTGAGCCGTTATTCCGTTCGAAGAGTGTACCAGCGCTTCATAGAGACCGGTGGCTATATCCGCAGACACGGTTCGGGTAGACGTCGCTGCACTTCGGAAAGAGACGACCGGTTCGTTGTGTCGAACTCTTTGAGAAATCGTTTCTCCAACGCTGTTGAGTTGCAACAGCAGCTCCAGGCAGTTCGCAGACGCACCGTAAGCGTATCTACGGTTAGAAGAAGATTGAAGGAGAAGAAGATAGCGGCCCACAGAGCTGCTACGGGTCCAAAATTGACTGCAGCGCATCGGCGAGCCCGCTTGCAGTTTGCTCGTGACCACGTCGATTGGACCCTTGAGCAGTGGAGAGCTGTTCTCTTCTCAGACGAGACGCGAGTGTGTCTTTTCTGCAACGACCGACGGAGAAGAGTATACCGGAGGCAGGGTGAACGTTTCGCCCAAGCCTGCATCCAGGAGACGGTGGAATATGGTGGCGGATCCTGCATGTTCTGGGGCGGTATGTCTGCTGCCGGCAAAACCGACCTTGTCTGCGTCTCCCGGACTGGAGGTGCTCGCGGACAAGGGTCGCTGACTGCTCGCCGCTATGTCACTGAGGTCCTGGAAGTGCATGTGGTCCCCTTTGCCGAATCTTTTGGCGAGGGGTTCACATTAATGCACGACAACGCTCGCGCTCACACTGCAGGCATCGTGAGCGACTTCTTGCAGAGGTCCCAAATCTCTGTGATGCAGTGGCCAGCGCGAAGTCCGGATCTGAATCCTATAGAGCACCTCTGGGACCATCTTAAACGTAAGGTTCGATCTCGGGATCCAGCTCCTTCGACTCTACAGGAGCTCCAAGACGCGGTGATTGAAGAATGGGGGCTTATCCCTCAAGAAGAGCTCCTGAAGTTGGTGAGGTCCATGAGGGACCGTATGGAAGCCGTGATCAGGGCAAGGGGGGGTAACACTAGATTTTAAGTTAATTTTAAGACACTTTTTGTACATTTTTCTTTGTAAATTATCTGTTGTTAATTAGGACTTAATTAAGGATTTTTATTATTTTATTAATTTTAATGTTGTTTGTATAATTATAATTAAACAGAAAGTTAAATTTAATTGTTTTTTGATACTCCTTTTTGTTACCTTTCTAATGATACCCAACACTATCCTCTACATAAGGTTTAAGAATTTTTAAAGATGATTTTTAAAAGGTGCGATTTTTTTGACGCCGAGTGTAGGTAGGTACCTTTTTCTCAAGAATAATACAGAATCGATTATCACTAATGAAAGGCAGACGTATTTAATGTAATCCATTATTATTATTATAAACATTGACCTGATTATAAACTATAAAGTTTCCTACACTCACACCAATTATCTAGCCCCAGAGAACTTCGTTAAATGGTTACTAGACAACGGATAAACATACTTAAAATACTTAAATACATACTTATTATACCTACTTAAAAACACCCAGACCCGAGACAATTTAGAAAAACAATAATTTCTTAATTGAACCGACCGGGGATTGAACACGGGACCTCAGAGATGGCGACACCGTGAAAACCGGTGTACAAACCGCTCGACCAAGAAGGTCGTTAAACTGTTAAAGAGTAGGTACTTACTAATTTTTACGTCGGAACTTTGGGGACACCGAAAAGTAGCGGTGATTGGCCAGAAATTGAAATGGCGGCATCACATGACACGGTACATTAAGTCAATGCTTTGATTAAGGCTAGGTGTTAGTTAAAAATTAACATAACATGTTTTAAAAATTACCTTTTGAAGTAGTAATTAGTAAAATTAAAATCTGCGAAAATATAAAATATTGTTGAAGCTTTATTCTGTAGAATATACCCGATGGAAACACGATTTGATAAAGTTGGCTCGATAGAATAAATTCACAAAATTATCTATTTTTGTTTAGAAGTAGGTACCCCAATTCAGGCCATGGAATGTGAGCTATGTATTCCTCCATTAGCTGTAAGAAGACTATTTTTATCTTTTAAATATTGTTTAAAAGCTAGATCTTGGACAAATAACCCAATAGTGTTATTATTAGAAAGTCTGAACACACTTTGCTCTAAAATAAGTAAAAATCCCTTATGGTGACAACATATTACAAAACAAAAAATGAAAATGTTCACTCTAGTTATCCATTAACTATGTTTACTTTACCTACATGGGTTTCCAATTTCAAAGCAGACAAAATTATAAATCCTGAGCTCGCTTGTGTAAGATCATC
Source organism: Scoparia ambigualis (assembly GCA_963921215.1). Taxonomy (NCBI): domain Eukaryota; kingdom Metazoa; phylum Arthropoda; class Insecta; order Lepidoptera; family Crambidae; genus Scoparia; species Scoparia ambigualis. The sequence goes on from OY992518.1 coordinate 14,310,133, forward strand.
AAAAAATACAAATGATTATAATATATTAAAAAGTAACGTACTACAGGAGATCGAAAATAAATACAAGAATTTTCATAAAGTCTATACAGACGGATCGAAGTGTGTTCAGGGCTCGGGGGCAGCCTTTTTTGATTCCACTAGTAAATATGGAAGGAGTTTTAAAGTATCGCCTGCGGTATCAATTACGGTACTAGAGCTTATAGCAATAAGTGAAGCACTCAATCACATCAAAAATCAGTCATATGATAAGGTTGTCATCTTAACTGACAGTAAAAGTGCACTACAGCATATCGCTGGGTGTACCTCTGGTAACAGAGGCACTCCGTTAGCATATGCTATACTTCGGCAGACTGAAATTCTGAACCAGGGAAGCAAGGAACTGGTATTGCAGTGGACACCGTCGCATATAGGGCTTTCAGGAAATGAGGAGGCTGACAGATTAGCGAAACTTGGTGCAGCTAAAGGAGAACCTTTACAAGCTACACCAAGCTACGATGAATTTCTTTATAAATACAAAAACGAGTGCTATACACAATGGAAAAACCGATTTTGACGAAAGATCTAAGTCAACCGGTATTTGGTACAGAGTAATGCAATCGGAGCCTCCACATACTCCCTGGTTCTGCAATATTGGTTTAAGTAGGACACTTATTATAGTTGCTCACAGGCTTCGATCTGGGCACATTCCACTGAACAAATTTGGCTACCTAATGAAAAAAGTTAGTTCGCCTCATTGCGCGCTGTGTGAAAAAATTGAAGATGTCCAACATTTGTTGGTGGAGTGTGCTAGGAATCGGGATTTGCGAGAGGACTTGGTTGCTAAGCTGAAGGTTAACCAGCTAGATGTCGGTGTATTCCACAGTATCCTTTCGGACCCTACGTCCGAAGCAGCGTTGTTGACTTTCAGGTTCGCGGTACAAAGTATTCGGCTTAGGCTAGAAAATAATTAATTATTGTAACATGTATATTTGTCCCTACATATTATATAGTTACGATGGGGCTGAAATGTAATTTTGTATACAAAAGCCCCTTTGAAAAATAAAGAATAAAAAAAAATCTATTTTTGTGTCATTTTATCTTCTTTTCTAGGTTTTATTCTTAAAATAAGTGATTTGATATTATGAGTTATTTATCAAAATAAAGTTCATAGATAACTTGAGGTATTATAACGGATCGTTTTTTTATTACTTACATCTATAATTTTTTTTAAATAAAAAACGCGCTTATTTGTGCCGCTTCGCGGTTATACCCGTCCATTACCGTAGTACCGTCGAGAAAGCGAGAAAGAAGCGCTCGAAATACCTCCCCTTAAGCACAACTAGAACCATCTATGACTTTAATGTACGAAATACAAGAATGGTTACCTACTGAAGGGACGTTGATTTTAGTGACCAGTTAGGGACAAGGTTTGTAAAATTCATAAAAATGTATTATTTCCCTTAATTATATAAGTTTCTTCAAACTGGGGGTCAAAGTTGCTCGCGTCCGTAGGTTTACCCTTGAGACCCTACACGTGATCCCTGGGTGGTGCTAAATGAGTGACACCAACTGAGTGGTAGAGCCACGCTGCGTTGCAGCACACATTGGGCCGGCTCGCCCGGCGTAATACCACCCTCTCACTAATATTCGGCGTGAAATAATGGCACTTGGTGCTGTTGTGTTTCGTCCGACCAGTGAAAGTTCCGGAGGCCCCTTCCCCCCCCCCCCCCCTCCTCCCAATTCCTATTCCTTCCATAAACCTATGAGCTATTAGCAATGAATGGCATATTCTTATAAATATTCAGGAACAATGCGAAAAAAATTTACAGCACAGCCTTTGGGAACCCTGAGGTTTTATTCGACGCAAAAAAGCGGAAACGTTGTAACCCGCACCTAGGTCAATTTTTTTTATTGCAGATTCGGAATTAGAAAAAAAATCTGCGTTGAATGGTTCGACTCCCATGTCTATACGACCAAAAGAAAATTTTGTACAGCGTTTTAATCAACCCCTATTTTTTGAGGAATCACATAAACGTTTGCTGTAAATAGCATAAAAAAACGGCTTTTTTTATAATTTTCATTTACACCAATTCATCTTTTGAAAATTATATAATCCTGGTAGTTACAGCGCTGTTGAAATTTTGAACGGTACTGGTTACAGCGTTTTTGCATATCATAAAATAATAACGCTCCACGTTTACTGCATTTAATAGTTAAGACATTGGTAGTCGTCGTGGTTTACTACAGTTAACACAAGAATTGAAATTTAGACAATTATCGTTTACGCCAATTTAAAAAGTCAAAATTTTTAGAATTTTGGCATTTTCATGTGAATTTACCGCCATTAAAACTCACGCCCACGCCTCAAACCGGCGGCTTACTACGCCACTCGGTCACTACGCGACAGACGAAAGAGTGTGTTGTGTTTGCTGTAACCGATTTTCTCCGCGTGACTGGAGCCGTTTTGAAACGTAAATGGAACGAATTTTAGTTATTAGAATAAAAATAATGTTTTGAATCTGGATTTGATATTAATTATTTTATTGGACCATTATTTTAATCTATATAAATATCTATTAATACTAAAATTAAGATAATGTGTATAATATATGGATACATTGCAGATAATACAAGCAAAGAAAAAGATAAAGAAAAACATTGAAATAAAAAAAAAACAAAAATTGCTATACGTCAAGAAAATAAGAAAAAGAAGGAAGTGGGTGAATCTTATACCAACAATAAAGGAGAATTAATTAGAGTAGAAGAGAAATCAATGAAATCTAATCTATGGATAGAAAAAAAGTGTGGAAATGAGTGTGGAAAGAAATACCTGAGGAAAAACGCTAGAGTTTATTTTCATATTTTTGAACTTTAAGAGTCACCAAAGAAGAAAAGACTGGATAGCTCAGTGTGCTGTAAAATAATATATTAGATGGCCATCCAATACGATTATTTTATTAGTGAAGGCGAATGACGAAGAAAATTTTGTATAAAATATATTTTTAAACCATTGGACGTAACTCAACGATTTAATAATGAAAATGGTACCATTTGAAAGGCTTTACTGTGAGCTTCAATTGATACCATATTTATTTAAATTATACTGATGTTTCAGGAGCTATACTTCTTTAAGGGAAGGAGTAAAAAAGCAGACATGTTTTAAGTTCTTGACTTTGGCGACATTGACCCTCTATAAAATCCCAAGGTACCTGTTTATTTTATTAGACGGCTGTTACACGTTGACTACAACACATCTCCGCTGAATTCCACAAAAAATGGATACCACACCTACAGAAAGCAGCACTACTGGTCGCCCTACAACAAGGGCTTAGCCAGTTAGCTACCACACGTCAGCTTCACATAAAAGTTAAAATGCGGTAGGCTCCTAACACAAGAAAAAGACATAAATAAACGCTGACAAAAATACTTTGCAGAACTATTAAACGAAGAATTCCCACGAGATAGGGTGCCGGAGTTAGCTAGGGTTGCTGGTCCAATAGAACCAATAACACCTGAGGAAGTTAAATTTTCTATTTGTCGAATGAAGAACAAGTCGACTTTGCCAGATGAAAATCCAGTAGAACTCTGAAAAAAGTATTCGACACCGGCATAGTCTGGTTAGCAAACTTTTTAAATAAAGTTATAGAAGATTGCCAATGCCTGATATGTAGAGAAAAAGCAATATCATACCTTTCTATAAAAATAAAGGCGACTACTAGAAAGGAACTACAGACCCACAAAGCTAACGTCGCACTCCTTAAAAATCTGGGAAACCGTGATAGCTAGAAGACTATCTCAGCTTATAAAGTTAACGCCATACCAATGTGGCTTCTCAAGCGGCGTAGGAACCATAGATGCCATTCACTCTATGAAACTGGTCTTACAAAAGTATAAATCATCAAGGATTTCACTTCACTTTTAAAGATCTAGAAAAAGCATTTGATAGAGTTCCAAAGGATCTTTCATAGACAGCGCTTCGAGCACAGCATGTTCCTGAACAGTACATTGACATAGTAAAAGACATGTACGATAATATAACCACAAGGGTACGTAGTCGTAGTAGACGAGTGCATCAGAGTTCAACTTTAAGCCCACTTTTGCTTAATACGGTAATGAATTACGTCACTGAAGATCTGCAACGTCCTATGGACACTACTATATGCCGATAATATAGTAATCGTTTTGGAATCTGCTGAAGACCTGCAAAACAAACTATCCCTGTGGAGCAACAGTTTGGAAAGCCGAGGCCTCAGAGTAAGCCGAACAAAAACGGAATACATGCACTGCAATTTCTCTGGCGTAAATGCGATCGTATCCCCACCACTAATAGATAATTTTCCTTTAATAAAGTCTCCAAATTCAAGTACCTTGGTTCCGTAATAACAAGTGAAGCGAGTACCAACAAAGACATAGAAAACAGGATTCAAGCTAGGTGTCAAAAGTGGAGAGCACTGACTGGGGTACTTTGTGACTCGCAATTAATGCCTGTTCGAGTAAATAGGAATATCTACAAGAAACAGTTCGACCTGCCCTTCTGTAAAGTGCGGAATACTGGCCGATGCACAAGCAAGAGGAGCTTATGATGCATTGTACAGAAATTCGAACGCACATTCTAGGTTGCGCCATACAAAAGAAGATGTGCTAGAGTCGACTGCGATGGTTCGGCCATGTGATGCGCAGAGATGTCGAGCACATGACTAAGAGTGCGCTACATAACACTGCCGAGGGTAAGAGACACCGAGGTCGCCCCCCTACGACTTAGACAAGCATAATAAATAAGGATATGAAGACAATGGGCGGAAGCCTAGATTTGACGCAAAATAGAGAGGAATGGCGCAAAATGATACGGAGAGCCGACCAAATGACCTGGGAAAAGGCTAGGATGATGATGAACTATTGTTAGTAGGTACTCGATATTAGAACAATAGGTAGTTTTAGAAAGAAAGATAATTATAAAAAACAAAATTTCGACGTTTTGAACATAATGGATATTGAATTTTAAAAATAAAAATAAAATATTCTTTTAATTTATAGTAAATATGTTATGGATTTACGGACAAAAAAAAATTAAATTAGAATAGGAGTACCGTAGTCCGCACTTACGAGAAGTGATGATTGTTTTGCTTAAATTAATTTTAAGTAACTGAAGTGAAACTTCAGAAGTGATATTGTTTTGTATAAGCTGTTTTTCTTTGTTTTAATAAGTCTAAATGGCTAACTGTTGTTAGTCTTGTGTTATCTTTTGATTTCTGTTTAATATTTTCAATGTCATTTGTAGTGATTTTTACCCTAAACATTTTAAAAAGACATTAAATAAATATAATTTCATACTTACATCGCTTAATTTTACTATCCTTTCTAACTTTTAACAGTTATGATATTTTAATGCACCTGAATACATAGATATACAGCGTTTAAGTCGAAATTAAGGCTATTGAAATATATTGTAATAAGTACTTACTGCAATTTGGCTTTATAGGAAAATACTTGATTTTGAGTCGCCATACAATTATCTGTTTCATTTACAGCGTTTTATAGTAACAAAAAAAAATGTGCTAATGCTGTAACCCACAGAAACATAACCTATGTTATGTTTCATTTAAAGTAACTTCTAGAAGATTTTAGGTATTTATTTAGATAACAGCTTAAAAAATAAATTAGTGTTCAAAAATGGCACTTGCAGGTTTAATAATAAAGAAGATATGATTGTTTTTTCCGAAATGTCAAAAGTTTTTTGGCTCTGGTGGACATTTTACATTTTGTGGGTTACAGCAGTTCCGCTTTTTTGCGTCGTATGAAGAGAGTGATGAAATCTCCCGAGTTACCAATAAAAAAGTATTTGTTTTACTCAAAGGACAATGTTCTGCGCCCATACATTGTTAGCCTAAGAACCAACAATAATGAAATATTCTTTTCTAGGTTCGAAATTGCAAGTAAATAACTGTAAAAACAAAGATTTTCGACGGACACTCCTGAGAACCTAAATATTAGGAAATCTTATAATTATTATTTGAGGTTATGTTTAATTAAAGAATTTGAGAAGTGTTGTTGCACTGTTTTGTTTTATTTGCCAACACTCATGCACGTTCACTAACACTTAAATAATTCATCATTATTTCACATTAATATTCGACAAAACACAAATTATAGAAAATCAAACATAACTGCAGACATGACGCTTCACTTTTCCGCCAAGAAGTCCAGAACGTCAACTTTTTTTTTCTTGACCATGGATACTAGTCCTTTAGTCGTATTATTAGAGTTCATTGATTATGCTAACTGATGATAATGATGAGTGATGATAAATATGAACGTTAATTGCTAAATGATATTCCCCCCAAAACCCCTTGAGTAAAGATGTGGGACTTTACTGAGATCTCGCACGGACTTCTTGAGAGAATTTGAAAAGTGATGTTACACTGTTTTGTTTTATTTGTCAAAGAAACTGCACTACCAGTGTTGCCAGATTTTAGAGCCAGTATTCCGTAATAACTACCAAATTCCGTATGAAATCCGTATGGGAAGTTTTATTTTATTGTAATGCATAAAACAAGTTATAGACATGTAAAATACAAACATTGGAAAAGCAAAAGAATTTTAAGTCGACTAACGTTTTCAGTTTGAAATAAAATGCGATGTATCGTATTATAATGATGCTTGGAGTGTTTCGCACTAAGTAAGTCAGCCATGCATGAATAATATTATTAGGTTTGTTTGTACATATTATAAATATTTTGGTCACTAACCTTTAATTCACTGGCTGAATGCACTGAACTCTCAATTACCCAACCCATAGTATAAAAAAAAGATACTCAATATTAATGTCCAAAAATTCTTTTTAGTATTGGTTTAATTCCCTGGCTGAATGCACTGAACTCTCAATTACCCAACCCATAGTAAAAAAATGATACTCAATATTAATGTCCAAAAATTCTTTTTAATAATGTTAACTTATCTAAAAGTGTCCGCTAAAATCTAAATACTGTTATAAGTCGTAAAAAATAAGCAAAGAATTATCATGTATGTCATGTTTGTGTTGGTTTTTAGGCTAACTTCAACAATGTCCTTTATATTATTGCATTTATAGTTATCTATTTTAGCTTCACGTGTAGTTCACTACCTATTGTCCAGATAGGTAACCGGAGCTGTCAAGCTCGCTCACTTCTCGTTGCAAAAGGCACAACTCGCATTTGCCACTGCTTGGGTCGTCAACTTCCAAGTGTCCACCTTAGTCGCGGAGTAGTAAGCACACTCACTTCTCGGAACCCATCCGGGAGCCTAGTCAGTTCCCAGGTACGACGCGGCTGGCTGGACCGGAGCCTACGGCATTTAAGGGACCGCCTCTACTAGTTTTCCAGACTAGTACCGGAGATACCGACAGCAATGTTCAATGAGAACCACCGGACAAAGCTGGCGACTTAAAGGGAAACTTACGTTCCCCGCAGGATTTTTCGCTTCTGGCCCCACTGAGACCGCTACTAAGCCCCGCTCGCTGTGCACGAGTTTGGAAGCCCCGGCACACAATACCAGGACCAACGAACATTCCCAAGTTTTACAGCTAACCACAAGCCACTACGAGTCTAACCTACGTCCGGAATCCCGCCGGAGGTGCCCCGGTTAAGGCACAACCAGCGGGGGCATGAAACCGGAACCCCGTAGTACCCCTGAGCGTCATACAGCCGGACCCTTTGTTCCAGCTGCGAAACCCTATCATTAGGGGTCAGTAGATAGGGACATCTAACCTAGGACAGTTGTGACAGGCAGCGGGTGCGCACGTTTGCGAGTGCAAAATGACGTCCGAAGAGCAGAGCCGCGAACGCAAAATTATAAGCGAATTAATCGATCTCTATATAGAGATTTGCCATGAATGTGAGATATTACGTCCGAAACTTATAAAAACGCTCGTCTGAAGAAAATGGCTTTGGAGATATTACTCGAAAAGTACAAGGAATTGGACCAAAACGCTAACGAAGCAAAAGTTAAAAAAGAAAATTCACACTTTAAAATTTGGTGACTCACGACTGATTCGCGAGCGTGTTGGCGGGTGGATGAGATCCGTGAGATCCGTGTAGCCGAAACACAATCCGAGTTCCAAAACCAAGTTCCCACCAAGTCAAGTTTAGAACTTCATTAAATGAGTGTGTTGTGTGCGTAATAGCGCATTTCTTTCGTTTACAATGGCGGCGGCGGATACTTCGACTAGTGTTGATATTTACAAAACAAAATTAAAAGATATTTAACAGACAGTGCTGATTCCGCATTTTTGGCTGCATCAGGAAAATAGTACCCTGCACGAGCAAAACTGCTATGCTATTATATACGTGTTTGCAAGTAAGAGGTTACAGAGCTCGTTTACGTAGATAAGGAACAGGGTAGGTCCAAGACACTACCCTGTGGGACACCAAACTTAACAGATTTTTTCTTACTAGCAAACCCGTCAATTAGAACACATTGAATTCGGCCCGATAAATAACTTTCAAACAAATCAGATAGTTGGCCTCTAATACCTATAGATTGAAGTTTAGATTAGTATTAGTAGTTTTAGTTTTATTTATTAGTACTTTAAGTAGTGTAATATTGGGCATTCTAGATCACTTTTCACTCCATTGATCTCACTGACGTTCGATCAATGTCGTTAAAAAGTGATCTAGAATGTCCCAATATTACTTTTGAAAATCACTGCCATTCGCTCGTATATATGTTTAAGCGCTATGCTTCAAAGTCATTTTATTGAAACTCCCGAAACACTGTGGTCAATAAGAAAACAGCTGCTATGAGATTTGTTAAACAAAAACAGTCATTAAAATTAAAATGCATTTGCCCACCATCATCAAATGAGTTAAAACGTCATGGCAACTTATTGCCGAACAGTATCCGTTGTATTGTTTGCGGCCCTTCGAATTGTGGAAAGACAAACTTAGTAATTAGTTTATTACTACATACAGATGGTCCACGGTTCCGCAACCTTTATGTTTATTCAAAATCTTTGTATCAACCTAAATACATATTTTTAGAAAAAGTATTAAATATGGTTGCAGGTACATCGTATCATAAATATAATGACAACACCGAAGTTTTGAGTCCACATGATGCTTTGTCTGACTCGATTATTATATTTGATGATGTTGCTTGTGAAAACCAAAACCACATCCGAGATTATTTTGCTATGGGACGTCATAAAAATATCGATTGTTTTTATATTAATCAAACTTATACAAAAGTACCAAAACAACTTATTAGGGACAATTCTAACCTAATTATATTATTTAAGCAGGACGATGTAAATTTGAAACACGTATATGATGAACACGTAGGGTCGGACATGACTTGGTCACAATTTCGAGAAATGTGCTCAACTGTTTGGAAGAAACCATTCAATTATCTTGTAATAAATAAGGATTGTGAACGAAACAAAGGATGTTATAGGAAGACATTTGATACGTTTATAGAATTAGATTAATGTACAAAAGCAGTTGTAATTATGCCATAAAATCACTTTCATTTGTGACTTAAAGCTGAAAGGAAACCTATTTATTGAAATGGAAAGAGATTTAAAAGAACAAATTGTAAAATCAGCATCAGCTGTTAAAAGGAAGGTAGACTTAATAAAGGATGCTAAAAATTCTAACAATGTTACCCTGGAAACAATATTTAAACCTATTGTTGACCCTCTTAACATTTTAGCGAATAGAAATGATGAAAAGAACTTACAGGAAGTAAAGCTTTATGATCCCATATCAAAAAAAAACAGGAAAAATGAAAGCGAGAAGTCGTATTCTTCTTGTGAAGAATATATTGATTCTAATAGTGTAGATGAAGAGGAATATCAAGACACACCACAAAAATCAGACAAAATCCTAACTACGTCACCTTTTAAGAACCATGATGTAAGTAAAGGTTCTTTTAAGTCCCTCCAATCATCACCAAACATTATAAATCAAGATGAGTCTTCCTCATGGTCTACGTCATCTGAAGTATTTAATGCCATACCTTTTGGAATTAGAAATGAGCGAGGGAAACTTGAGCTTGGAAACACTCGCGTTCATGATGACGGTAGAATTCTTAAAGTTGGAAACATTACTTTTGAAAAGACTCTTGGCTTAAAAGAACTATTATATAAAAAGGTACCAAATCTAGATGTTATTACAGATGACGACCTTGAAAACTACAAGCTACTACTTATCAATACTAATGCACACAGACGTAACTTTGATCCTGCCAAACCAATAAACAGCAATAAAGGGTTTAAATACATGAGTATTATAAAACCATTATTTAAATTCTCTAAACAACCTACTAGTACTGAGAGTCCTCCACAGGGAAAAGGTATCAATCTTTTAAAAAAAGTTAAAACAAATACAGATTTAGTTTATTGGGATGATCCAAATGAATTAATAGAACGATTGAAATTACTGCTTGCGTCAAAAGCTGCTGGTAACACGGGTTTGGATAATGAAATCGTTGCAATAATTGAAGAACTGCGCGAAGCGGGCATCATAAATATGGAATATAAACAAATAGCACGGGGAAAATTAAGCAGTATACTCGCAGTAAGCAAAGCTTCGAGATTATAATGAATATAGATAAATTCGGTCATCACATTCATAAACGTTTGAGGTTATCTGAATACATCGATACCATAAACGATACGTTAAAAAAGTGCGAAACGGGCGAATACGACTTAAAATCATCAAAACTTAAAGGTTTATCATCTCCAGACAAGGACGATGAAGCTGTAAATAAGGCATATTTGGATAAAACTGTACAAGATCTAAGGAATGAAATAAATAAAGTTAATAGTCGTGTAAAAATTTACATCCAGAACTTAGAATCAGCTACTTCCAATCGCTTGTCTACTATGTTTTACTCAAAAACAGAAATAGACCGTATGATTCAAGCAAAGTCAAACAAAAATGAGTAAAAGAGATATAGTAGAAGAAATTCACAGAGCGGCGAGAAGAAATTTTCCTCGCCGATGTACAATTATAAAAGGAGTAGATGATTCATGGCAAGCTGACCTTATGGATTTTCAAAAGTATTCACAATTTAATAAAGGATATAAATATGTTTTAGTAGTTATTGACACTTTATCGAAATACGTTTGGACAAATCCTTTGAAGAGTAAAGATAAAATTAATGTCACCAACGCAATGGAAAATATATTATTGAATTCGTCTCGGAAACCAAAAAATTTGCAAACAGATTTAGGTAAAGAGTTTTATAATGAAAACTTTAAAGAGTTGATGAAAAAATATGACATTAACCATTATTCCACTTATTCTGTGAAAAAAGCAGCAATTGTTGAAAGAGTAATTAGAACGCTAAAAGGTCACCTTTATAAGCTATTTAGCTTATGCGGTCAATACCAGTGGATAAATAAAAATTTGAAAAACGTGGTACAAAGCTATAATAACACTGTTCATCGTATAACAAAATTTAAACCTATTGATGTTGACAAAAGAAATCAGACAACTGTAAAGTACAACATCATCAAATCACAAAATAATAACATAACGAAAAAAAATAAGTACCGTGTTGGTGATCATGTTCGGATTAGTAAATACAAAGGTGAATTCTACAAAGGTTATACTCCCAACTGGTCAACAGAAATCTTCAACGTTGTGAAAGTTAACCATACAAATCCTGTCACATACCACTTAGAAGACAAACATAAGCAAATCATTTTAGGATCTTTTTACGGATACGAACTGCAAAGAACCCAATTTCCCGATATATATCTTATTGAAAAAGTTTTAAAGAAAAAAGGAAACAAACTCTTTGTCAAATGGTTGGGTCTCAGTGATGGTGAAAACAGTTGGGTTGACAGAAAATTATTAATGACTTAATATAAATATCGCCTGATTATGTTGTACAGTCACTTTACGAACATCAATGAAGGAAGGAAGCGGCATTGTCAACAATTTAATAGATAACATTCCGTTCGAGTTACACTTACCTGGATATCAGTTTTGTGGTCCAGGAACAAAACTTAAAAAACGCTTACTAAGAGGTGAACGAGGAATAAATAAATTGGATGAAGCTTGCTTGTATCACGATATTGCTTACAATAATAAAGATTGGAACGTTAGACAAAACGCCGATTTAGAACTTTTAAATATGGCAAAGAAAAGATTGAAATCGAAAGATGCTGGGAAAGGAGAAAAGATTGCATCATGGATAGTAAAAAATGCAATGAAAGCAAAACTTAAAGCCGGAGCAGGAGTGCGGTCATTCATGAAAGGTGTTAAAAAAATTCAAAAGCAAATGAAAAAAATAAAATGTAATGATAACCGCACGGCTATAAAATATGCGCATGCAGCTGCAAAAAAAGTGTTTTCTAATATAAAAGGAATACGCTTCCCACGCTGCATTCCTGTTCCGAAAACTGGTGGGTTGTTACCCCTCATACCAATCTTTGCTGGTTTATCAGCTCTTGGTTCACTCGCTGGGGGTGCTGCAGGTATAACAAAGGCTGTTAACGATTACAAGGTCGCTCAAAAAAATCTTCAAGAATCAGAACGACATAACAAGATGATGGAAGCTGTTGCACTTGGAAAAGGGTTGTATTTGAAGTCTCACAAAAAAGGAGCGGGCTTGTACTTGCAACCTCCAAAAAACTAATTAAACGGTTACCCAAACGAGCACTTACTAATTTAGATATATTAAAGCACTCAGTTGATATTCCATATTTTCGTGGCGTTTTTATGAGAGATACGTTACCCTCAAAACCAAGAAAAAGTGAGTGTGCTATTCTTAATTTAGATAGTTCTTCAAATCCTGGAACTCATTGGGTAGCCTATGTAAAAGAAAATAATTACTGTGAATATTTTAACAGTTTTGGTAACTTAAAACCTCCATTAGAATTAATAAAATATTTGAAAGATAGGCACATAAATTATAATTACAAACAGTATCAATCTTTCGGTACTGTAAACTGTGGTCATCTTTGTTTATTATTTTTAAGAAAGTATTGGAAAAATCATTTATATAGGTTACAATTAAAATAACTTGACAGTATAAAAATGTCTTTCACTGTATCCATAACTGGGCAAGGAGCCTCATTAATAACTAACTATTCACCAACTTTAGAATTACGTGGGCAATATGAGTGCGGACTTATATACTTTTCTACTTTTAATTCTATTCCTAATATAGACGAAAGGAACAATAAGTTTTATTACGGTATCAATGAGTTCATCGAAATTCCTGAAGGATCATATGAACTTCAAGATATTTGCGAATTTTTAAAAAGCAACATTAAGAACACTGCATTAAAATTGACTTGTAATAATAATACTCTCAAAACCAAAATATTTTGTTCAGAAGATGTTCATTTCGAGAAAAATAATTCCATTGGTAGAATTTTAGGTTTTGCTAACGACACAATTAAGGCAAATATAAGTTGTGAGTCTCAGTACCCAGTCAGTATTTTAGCAACAACCATCGTACGCATCGAATGTGACGTAGTTAGCGGATCATTCGTGAATGGGAAAGCAAGCCATATTATTTATGAGTTTGTGCCTAATGTACCACCCGGTTATAGAATTATTGAAATTCCTAAAAACTTAATCTATTTTCCAGTCAATCAAAGTTCAATTAGTGCAATTAATATTAGGTTGTTAGACGCTGATAATAGACAGATTAATTTACGTGGAGAAGACGTACAACTTTATTTACATTTTAGAAAAAAATGATTAATTTTAATAAAAACCCTACCTCATCAGGTGTTCAAGTCAGTTCCAAAAGAGCAATAAGTAAAAGAACACCGTTTGACTTAAAAAAGAAGGTTACTAAAAATAATAAAGAATTTCTAAAGCTAGTAGGCTTGTTAAAATGAACATATTAAATATATCTCAGCCAACGTCATACGATAACAGTATCGAGAGTTTTGAATATCATTCGTATAAGCCGTATGTAACAAGTTTCAACAATAATGATGAAATAAGAATACCAATCAATCAGCAAGATTTGTATGTGTTGCCGTCACGCAGCACTTTGTATATTGAAGGTAAAGCTGATGTATATAACAGTACCACTAAAGAAAAGGTAACAAGTGTGCATTTTGTAAACAATCCTGCGTTATTTCTATTCCAAGATATTCGATATGAGTTAAATGGAATAGAAATAGATAAAATAAAAAATGCAGGTATCACAACGACAATGAAGTCTTATTTGTCTTTGAATGAAAATGAATCCAAAAGTGCAAAAGTTTGGGGTTGGTCTCCTGCAGGAATAACCAATGTTACAAACGGAGTTTTCTCTGTCTCCATACCATTAAATAAAATATTAGGATTTGCAGAAGATTATGAAAAAGTTTTAATTAACTGTAAACATGAGTTAGTACTGTTGAGGAGCAACACAAATGTCAATGCAATAAAATTGAGTAAAGAGCAAATAGTGGAAAATATAACAATAAATAAAATCGTTTGGCGTGTTCCACATATTAAAGTGTCAGATCGAGAGAGAATTAATTTATTAAAGCATTTAGAAAAAGATCGAGCCATTACACTAGCGTTTCGTAACTGGGACTTGTATGAATATCCGTTACTACCCAAGACACGTAAGCATACTTGGGCTATTAAAACTTCATCGCAAACAGAGAAACCTCGATTTGTTATTATTGCCTTACAAACAAACCGAAAACATAATGCTCAAATGTCAATGGCTGAGTTCGACCATTGCAATGTTCGTGACGTAAGAGTGTTTTTAAATTCATCATATTACCCCTACGAAGGACTTAACATAAATTTCTCTGACAACAAGTTTTTATTAATATACGAACAGTATGCAAGGTTTCAGCAGTATTATCACGGACGTCGATCAGAACCGTTGTCGAGTTTAAAAGAGTTTAAAGATATTGCTCCTTTATTCGTTGTTGACTGTTCTCGCCAACAAGAAATGCTGAAGGGATCAATCGACGTAAGAGTAGAAATCGAAACAGATCAAGAGATACCTGATCAGACCGCTGCATACTGCCTTATACTGAACGATTGCATATTTGAATATAAACCACTGAGTAACATTGTGAAAAAGCTATCATGAATAACGATACTATTATAGTGGATGTGCAAGGATTTAAGGATTTGAAAAATAATTTTATTGTAAAAGAGTTATCAATAGCAACTAAAAACCATACGCAGACGTTCTTAATTAAGCCACCATATGCTTTTAAAAACCTAACAGATGAAGAAAAGAAGCAAATCCGGTGGTTAGAAAGGAATCGCGGGCTCAAATGGAGTCAGGGATTCATTGATTACCGTGAATTTAGACGAATAATAGTTCCGTATTTAAGCAGTAAGAAGGTATTAGTAAAGGGATTGGAAAAAGGAATATGGGTTCGCGAGCTATGTCAAGATTGTGAAATAATGGAGTTGGAAGAAATAGGTTGTCCTAACTTTTTAAAATTATATAGTGATTACCATGTAGATGTAAATAAATTTAATTGTGAGTACCATAAAAAAATGTGTGCTTTAAAAAATGTTCTGTGTCTAAAAAAGTGGTACACTTTAAATGTTAATTGAGTTATTAATGTAATAAAGTATTTTCCTCAATAAATCAAATGTGTATAAATATCTTTTTGTTTAATTACTAAAAGTAAAAAGGGTGAATGAAACGATCTTAGTATTCAATTCAATAATATTTATTTTAGAATTTCTTAAAAACTATAACTATATCCACAAACTTTTTTTGATATATTGCTAATGATAGCCTCTGTTTGATCCATTATGGGGTCAATATGCTCTGTTACCACATACTGCGCAGATAATAATGGATCAGTATGATTTGTTTCGAAGTCCACCACTTCAATCTTAATTAATCGACGACCTTGAATCGGCGTACTTTTCATCACGTAAGAATGAGAATGCTTCAGATAACTTCTTCTTTTTCGAAGTCTCTTCTTGGTGATATTATTCACCACCTTGTTATACAGCGGGGAATCGCCTCGCCGTTCATCTGCTCTCCAATTCGGATACTCCTCTGTAAATCCCTCGAGCATATCTTGAGCGTTCTGTTCAAAAGTGGGAGATGACGGTTGTACGAACTCCTTGTTGATGCTGAGCGACACCAGGTTCTCTTGAGTATTCTAAAACATAAAATAAAATAGTTTATTACATACATAAAACCACGACTATTATCCCCGAAGGGTTAGTCAGCGACTACGCAAGGAGGACAGCAAAAGCAGTCCTTTACCATAACCCACTTTTCACCAAATAACGACACAATTACAACACAAATAAAATTAATTTATAATCATACAAAATTATTTAAACTTACCATGTTGATATTATCTAGCTGGACTACTGACGCCTTCACTTTAATAATTGAAATTGAAACTAATTTGAAACCCATTTATATTAATGTACATGATGACACAGCAAGACAATATAGGTAGTAAAACATGTAATTAATGGACATTTCAGCAAAATAAAAAGAAAGAATTGATATTATTAAAGAATGATTAACTTGCCAATAACGTGACCTGATTTGTATTAATTAGGTTTCATATTACCTTATAATCAGAAGAGTACAACCTACTCTGAATTTGACTTGTTCAAACTTGTTTGCGTTAGAATTTTCTTACTTATTTACCGTCAATGTTTTATTATACAAAGATATATAATAAATTAAATAAAAATGCAAGTTAGTCGGTTACTTTTATATTTTATTAGGTATATTAATACAGCTGGTTAGAGTAAATTTTACATTACATTTCATAATCTAAGTTAGATTTCCTATTCAAACAATAAATGAATCTGAGCAAAAGCAACAACTTACATATTTTTTAACAATTTTTATAAATCAAAATATTCATTATATGTACCTACTTAAGTATATTGAAAAACTGGTTACAATAGTTTATAAAAAGTTAATATTATTTTAAATTCAACCAATGAATCTTAGTAATGGTAATAAATAATAATACATTTTTTTATTTCTCAAGCCTTAAGTATAATATAACTCTAATATAATATATCTAAATCATAGTCATATATCTAAATAATAGAATTTAAAAACACAGTGAAAAAAATAATTGCTAAAATATATAATCCCAGTGGCCCCAAGACATAGTAGATATTTTATTTTTTAATATTACGCGTTTGTCATCATTACCTGACAAAGCTATCTTGTTCTGTTCTTGGGTAAATATTTCATGCTTTAAGGATTTAAAAATTATGTTTTTCTTTCTTAAAAAAGTATTTTTGTTTAATACGTTATTGTAATCTTCGAAATGTACGTTTTTCAAAACCTGTTTCTGTATACCTTTAGCCCTTTTTAACTCCTCTTGTACTGTTTTTATACAGTATAATTTTGATCGTAAACCAACAAATTCAGAAATTAAATTTCCACCTAGTTCATCTTTGAAAAGACCTGGTACTTTTTTGTTAAGACCAGGTATACCGTAACAGTTATTTAATGGATAATTACTAGTATCAAAATATCTAAGGAAATTCAACTTTAAATCTGTATAAAAATCTTTGCTTTCTATTGAATAAAGAAAACTGTCAGTATCCGTATAACAAAGCTTTAATTTTTCCCGATAAAAAGGTTTCATAATAGAGTAATGAAAATCAAACATATGACTTTTGGATATTTCTAATACAGAAAAGCCAATATATATGGGTTTGTCTAAAGTAATTGTCTCGGGTTTCATTTGAACAGCTATAAAATTTTCTGTAAAAATAGTAGCACTATGGAAATTTGGTCGAGCTATTAGTTGCTCAGCACCGAAACTTTTCTTTGTTATATTCTTTTCATCATTCCACTTATTAACCAACTTCACGCTGACCCTTTTCTCGGTGTCTTCTAGTGTTTTACCAAATATACTATTATTTAAAAGTTTGAAGAAATCTTGTTCAAATATAGATTTGGCCTTTTTTCGTAACTCAGTGTTCATATCAATGTACTGTTTTAAGTATGGACTCTGATTGAATTGAATTACTCTATGTATTTTTTTTAGCAATAAACCATGTTTTAGACATGTTTTCAGATGGGAAAAATGAATGACGTAAAAAAACTTATCGTATAAGTTTGGTATCAATTTCGAAGTTTTAGATCCTGGAGGAGCAAATTTTTGAGCACAGAATGGAAAATCGTTATGATAATTATGCAAATGGAAAGGGTATTCTAAGTCTACTTCGAGTATATAGCCAATGTCCCCGTCAATGGGTATATTATGAAAATCAATTTTTGAAATTTCTAGTTCACTTAATAACTTAAAATTTGAATGAGGTAAATAAGCGCACATAGCATAACCATAAAGATTATTACAATCAATATAAACAAGGAAGTTATCACTTTTTGCGGGGTCATAAGTTTGTAAGTACTTGTTATTGGCTTTCGAATATCTTGTACAACATAAACATATACCACCGCGTATGCCTTTTTGTATCATTCTTATTATTTCCAAATCATTTATTAATTCTAATTTAACATCTGTTTTTAATAGCATAGCGTCAAAACTTAGGCTAGGTGCTGTTAAGTAAAAAGAAGGATCCAGTTTATAATTCGTCTTACACGTTTTTCGAAAACTTTCGAAGACGTCCGCTAGTAAGAGTACATCTGACTTAAGATATAAATCAGTGTATTCTCCAAGGCTCCGTAATTCAAAGGTTTGCCATACTCTTTTTGCGTGTTCATAATCTACTATTGATACGTTGCAATTGTGCAATTTACTAAAAAAGCATTTATAAGGAGGTATTTCTTCTTCATCATAAGAACTCCAAGTAGTGACGTATTCGTAAGGATAAACCCCTTTACGTCTAAGTAAATTAAAATGTTCCTGAGAAGGAAAAAAAAAAGATAGATGTTTAAAATCATTTGTATTTAAATTTGCAACTAGCTTCTCTAGGCTTGTGCCTAAAAATTTAAAAGAATCGACAAAACGAACAGGTATGATAGCTTCGTTACTAATTCGAAAAAATTTGGTAAACGATATGTAATTTTCTTTATTTTTTGCAATCACTTGTATCCTACCTGATAATTCTCCTAACTGTCGTATGAAAAGATGACTGTCGTAACCAGCTAAATTATGAAAAAATATGGGAACGAACTTAGGCAAACAATATTTTATATTACAATAAGAATGAGCTGCACCACGATATCGTCCAGTAAGATGACAGTGATCTTTTACTTTGTCGTCAAATAATATTTTGTTACAAAGATAACAGTTTTTAGCTTGAGCAAAATTGGTTCTATCTTTATCTGTTAAGAACATAGGGATCGATGAATGCAAAATATTATAAATTACAGTTATATCAGATAGAAGGTTATCAAAAAATTTATTCACACAGTCAGGTCCTCGATAAGACACATATTTATTAAGGGAGCTGTCGTAGGAGCATACAACGTAGTAAGCAAATGCAGCTGGTACATGCTTTTGCGTAATCGTTGTGCAACTTGTTTCAGAATTTGGTTCAACTGGCTCTAACAAAGATTCAAAGTCTGCGTATAAAACGAAAGGCATGTCTTGCATGCGTTCATAATGTTCAAATTGTATTCGAGTTCCTTGATTAGGTAAAATTGTTGCTACACCACTGCAAACGTGGGCTTCGAGTTTAAGATTGTTATCAAAAAATATCATACAATCCTCACATAAAAATATTTTGGAATGATGTTTAGTTAACTGCTTGCGAAGTAATTTAGCTAAATCTTTAATTAGACAGTAATGCGTACGTTTTCCATTTTCGAGAAAAAGCATGTTGACGTGATGTCTTTTACGTAATTCGCATTTGTATAGAGGTCCAACAACCTTACTGCTATTTTTAAGGCCATAAACATTAATACTTATGTTGGGATTATTCTTTTCAAAAATTCTTATATCTGTGAACCCTACTGGAAATGTCATATTTTTAACTTTAAGTACACTTTCAAAATGCGGATATGCGGTGGTTCGATTTGCGTTATTTTTTGCAGGAAAAAGTGATGCCATGACACACCATAAAAAGCAGTAATCATCCGAATTTTTAATGTTGATACATGCACGTTTGTTTTTTATAGCGTTAGGTAAATCTAAGTAACCTGAGGCTCTCAACGGGTTATATTTGTTTATATTTACTTCTAGATACAAGCTTCGTAAGTAAGCCCAACCACTATCTCTTTCCTCAAATTCTTCAACTTTTTTACAAATTTTATGGCTAATGTTTGTATACATAGCATCAAAATTATAACTTTTATGTAAGATAATGTTTTCAGTAGCAAAAGATTTCGTTGAAATCGAGTCATCCTTATGCAGAAAAAATTCAGAAAACAATTCGAAATTTACTTTAAGGTTTGTATAAGCCTCAATTCGGGCTGAGAGTAAAAGTTTCACGCGGAGGCGCAATTGCGATAAAAAATCTGCAGGAGCAAACACATGCATACGTTCTTCAACGTCCTCGCATTGAACACGGTACGACGCTATGCGACCGCGAAGAGCGCTATGCACTTGTTCGATACCCTCGCTCTCAATTACAGAACTATTATTTTTGTGTAAAATACTTTTTAAATGAGCAGAGAAAGCATTATTTTTAACGGATAAGTTGCAAGTTGAACAGAATATAGTCTTAACCATTATGATTTTGTTTTCACTGTGTTAAAAAATTACAAGAGGTTAAAGTAGTTTTTAAGTAAAATGTATAAAACCTAACACACATATAATATATAAGTAAAACTAGTTAAGTCAAAATTTACCGAAGAGAGTGTAACTAGTTAATATGTAGTACCTAGCTGACTGTGACTATTTTTTCTTTTTATCACTAAAGAATACCCCCTCTTCAGTAAATTTTGATTTGGCTAATTTTATGAATTTTTTTATAGTCAACAATTCAGGAGACTCAGCTTCGCCTTGTAGTCGAACCCAAATTATTGCCTTTTCACACCTTTCAAGACCGGTGAGGCTACGCACCTCCTCAGCGTCGTAGAGACGCAGCTCCGCCACCAGTTCACCGTCGAGCTTCGCAGTCCGACGCGTTACCCCGCCTGGTACTCGTCGCGTTAGTACACTGTCGAAGGTCTGGTCTGTCTTGCGTGGAGGCGGCGAAACTTCGTTATCTGACTCTGAATCATTTAACCAGTCTAAAGCGGAGCTAGACCCTTCTTGTTTTTTCACAATCGTTGTTGAAGTCTTAGGCACCGACGACGAGTACAGGCATTTCTTCTTAGAGCTAGAAAGATAAGAAATGTAATTAAAAACTAATTATTAATATTGACGATATACGAAATAACATAAAATATATTAACAGGATTTAAAAGTAATCAACGCAAATTACCTTATGCTTTCGTTGTCCGAGTCAAATGAATTGGCTAACACACAGCTTTTCTTGGCAGAGCGTTTAACTTGCTTGCTTTCAGACCTAAAATAACAATAAATATTAGTGACATTAACATTTAACATATGACAGTAAATACTAGTACGATTAAATAATAACATTTGCTGGTCTAGGTCACTGCTCCTCTACAGACCTTCTTTAATAACTTCTTTACACATAGAGAGAGATCCGTGCTTCGGAAGGCATGTTAAGCCGTTGGTCCCGGATGTTGTCGTAAGATGACAGTCGTTAAAACCCACCGACCCGCATTGGACCAGCGTGGTGGGTTATGGCTTAATATCCCCGTGCTATTATTCACGTGGGAGGTCTCTGCCCAGCAGCGGGACGTTTATAGGCTGATGATGATGATGATGATGACATAGAGAGAACGGACCATAGCCCACCACGCACACCCACTGCGGTTTGGCGGTGCTAACGGTTGCAGATGCAGAAGGGATCAACCGTTGACATACCTTACAAAACATATACGAAGTCGAGCAAACACAACATTGCTAATAGAAAAATAAAAATATTTAAAACTTACGAACATTGTTTCGGTGTATATCTTCTGGATGATTCTCGTAGCGATGTCAGAGTACCGAAGCACTAAATATTAAAAACTTAGGCGTAGCTTAGGCGTACTAGTGGTCGATCTGACTTAGGAAGCACTGATACGACAACTACCATTTTTCGGGTATTTATTGGAGAAAAGTGTTTAACAGCAATTTTACTAAGCAGGAGTGATCAACTTTTTTTTTTTTTTTTTGCTTGTATACAATTAAACTATTAGTGCTAGTTTTTACTTTCAAGAATAACACCGTATGTAAAAACTGTTAATTCCAAATTTTTTTTTTATTATTATTGCTTTTATTACAAACCAAATAGGTACATATTGGGCTTATTATAAACACATACATTATCTAAGTAAAGCAAGCTTAATCGGTAGCGTAACCTTCTGTACTACAAACCGTTACCTATACGATGTACACATAAATGCTTGCATTCATCAAACCATTAGCCTGAGCCTTTTTCGCGTTATAGTCAAGTACCTACCTAACCACTACATTAGCTGTTATATTTTAACGAGTGTACGTTTAAGCAAAAGTAATTAAATAAGTATTACAATGTTATAAATAAATATGTGTTATTAGTAGCAAGAAAGGAAGTAATTACAAAATTGAAGCAATGTTTGTAACCTCTGTTTTTTTAAATTTTAAGCAAAATATTTAGTTTATCGATTAGTGCGAAAACTTGCAGCGAAAGTATTTTACATTTCCTGTGTAATTGCTAACCTTTCGATAAAGCGCTGACGACGATTGTCCGGATGTGCAACATTAGGACTGTTTTCACTAAGCATGAAATTTACTATTACATTTCATCTCATGATCGTCTTAACGAGAGTTTCATAACCACCACAATCACAGATCGAGTTCACCACTAGGTACCTCATCGAGTTCCTCACACTCTAACCCTGTCATTAATAAACGTTGATTAAAGTTACACTTAGGATTAAATTGACGCTGTCTCTATCTGTCTTCTTTAACAAAAACGAGACAGCGTCACTTTAAACCGAGGTGTAACATTTGGCCATTTTTATTAATGAGACGGTAAAAGTTAAACATTTTGATGTACGTACTAAATTAAACAAATGTCTCGGTATGTTACAAGTTAGCCGCTCGGATATCGAGAGACGCGGGTTCGATTACCGTGAGGCAGTCTATTTTTATAACTTCGGTGTTTATGTACTCATATTATTCCCACAATAATTAAATCTAACCATATTTAGTGGGTACGTATTCAAATCGACATTTGCTTTATAAGTTAAACCATAATTTGAAAGGTACTGTTATGAAAATCCTATCTGATCACTTGTTGCTAAACGTGACTTCAGCATGACGTAATTAATTGTTACTTGTTGCTCTGTCTATCCCACTTGTGGGAATACGCCGTGATGTTTGTGTTTGTATGTATTATGAAAATGTATGTTTAATGCGTTTGTCTATTAAAACAGTATAGACTTAGCTTTATCTTTCTAATTGTGTTTATGTTAAAGGTTATTCCCATTCTCCCACAACAAAATGGCCCAAAGTCCTCCCCAGAAAAAATACAAATATATTAATTTTCATGCTCCTCCGTGATAAAAAATGGTCATCATCATCATCATCATCCAAAAGACGTTCACTGCTGGACAAAGACCTCCCCCAAGGATCCCCACCACGTCCGGTCCTGCGCCGCACGCATCCAGCTGCTACCTGCAATCTTCACCAGATCGTCGGACCACCTTGTTGGAGGCCTGCCCACACTGCGTCTTCCGGTGCGCGGTTGCCACTCCGATCTGCCCCAACGGCCGTCGGTTCTTCGAGCGATATGCCCTGCCCACTGCCACTTATGTTTAGCAATTCTTCGGGCTATATCGGCTGCCTTAGTTCGTCTACGGATCTCCTCATTTCTGATTCGATAATATCTTTTATAATATTTGGTCTTTGGAGGAGTATAGGAATTGATGTATGGATTTCTTATATTTTTCAAACAAATTTTTGATGGCGCTTGGGAATAACCCGTATTAAAATTGTTTTCGTTAGCATTGAAACGGGAAGTTTCAAAGTCGAACTCGTAGTTAATGTATGTGTGTGTGTTTGTGTGTGTGTGTAGTGATTGCATACGTTGTTGTTTGCGGGATTGATATAAATAAGGTAACTAACAATTCCCTGCACAGTTGTCTGCATTGACTTAGATCAAAAAATACAAGTGTTTTTTTTTATGAGAACCTTGAAAATGTGTTGAGTAGATCAGAGTCGACAATGACAATTGGCAACTGATTCTAATCAAAATACACAAGTGTTTTCCTTGGATCGAGGTTGAGGTGTTTCGGCATAAAACCTTTTCTTCCAATTGTTGAAAACCTTGAAAATGTGTAGAGTAGATCGGAGTCACCGTATACTGAAATGAAGTTTGGTTTAAAAACACAAGTGTTTTCCTATGGGTCGAGGTTCAACTTTAGCAAATGTTATTCATAGTTCAACTTATTCGGGGATCCAGTCCTGGGAGACCAGGAAGCCCCATCCAGCTTAAGTTGTGCTGTAATTCCATATTGTTAAAAACCTTCGCATTCATTAGACGAAATCCTTGAAAATGTGTTAAGTAGATCGAAGTCGTTGTATACAGAAATTAAACTATTACATACTGGATTCTGATCAAAATACACAAGTGTTTTCCTATGGGTCGAGGTACTACTTTGATAAATGTTATTCATAGCACTAACTTATTCGGGGATCCAGTCCTGGGAGACCAGGAAGCCCCATCCAGTTTAAGTTGTGCTGTTATTCCATATTGTCAAAAACCTTCGCATTCAGTAGACGAAATCCTTGAAAATGTGTTTAGTAGATCGAAGTCGTTGTATACAGAAATTGAAATATGAATTCGATTAAAATACACAAGTGTTTTCTTATGGGTCAGGAATAAAATTTGACAAATGCAACTATATGATACACCTTGGAGCGTGGTGGCAAATAAAAACCGTATATGACGGATACTTAAGTTTAATAATGTGATCTCAATGATGAATCGAAACTATATTACAAAATGGCATTATAAACAATATAGAATAAATTGACCAAGCGCCTTCGGAAAGACTGAGGAGCGTAGCTGTTAATGGTATATTGCTATTTTAATCGTGTAGGCGCTTACGTCTAAACAACACTTATTCCGTACTGAGAGTTCACTAAGTCACATTCATTTATAGTTGTGCTGTAATTCCATATTGTCAAAAGCTCCTGCATCCTATGAACGAAAGACCTTGAAAATGTGTAAAGTAGATCGCAGTCGTTGTATGGGATTCTAGATCACGAGAAGTCGATTAGACATTCTAAAACACGAGAAGTCGATTGGACATTCTAAATCACTTTTTGACGTTGACTGAGCGAGTGGCAGTGATTTTCAAAAGTAATATTGGGACATTCTAGATCACTTTTAACGACATTGATCGAACGTCAGTGAGATCAATGGAGTGAAAAGTGATCTAGAATGCCCAATATTACACTACTACTTTAGTATAGAAATGGACACGGTATCAAAAGCCTTTGATATGTCGAGATAGACGCCAAGGATTTTAGTCCTCTTCTTGAAGCCCTTGACTATTGTGTCAGAAAGTTCTAGCACCGCATTTTCAGTGCTTATTCTAGATCTGACACCATTTAAGATTTTTTAAAATGAAGTGTAAATAGAAATCGGCCTATAGTTGTTGAAACTAGCTTTGTTACCATGTTTGAAAATCGGATAGACGATAGCCTTCTTGAAAACACTCGGAAATATACCTGTGGTCAAGGAAAGATTAAAAACGTGAGTGAGAATTTGTATTAGTACGTCCTTAGCAGATTTAAGTAAGCTGACGAAAATACCATCCCTACTCACAGCACAGTTAGTGTTGAGGCTAGAAGTAACTCGCTCGACCTAATCTTCATCGGTAATAAACCATGCCGTAGAGTTTAAATAACTGAAATTTAAACTACGTTGTTGAGGTTTGTGATTTGTAGTAATTTTGGAGGCCAGATCTTTACCTATATAACAAAAGTAAGTATTT
Source organism: Scoparia ambigualis (assembly GCA_963921215.1). Lineage (NCBI taxonomy): Eukaryota > Metazoa > Arthropoda > Insecta > Lepidoptera > Crambidae > Scoparia > Scoparia ambigualis. The sequence goes on from OY992518.1 coordinate 14,335,978, forward strand.
ATAAGATTAACCGCTAAATTAGGGTTATCCGCCTAAGAAAGAAGTTCACTTGATGTGGAAAGATTGGTATTTAACTTAGATTAAAACAAAAAGGGAAGATACGGCATGCTCCTACTTGTAGTCATTCAAAATATAGTCCTACTCAACTACTTAAGCAAACACTCACTCACGCACACCTATAAAGTGTAAATCGAGCGAGCGAGACAAAGCGGTAAGTTTCAACGTCAGCGCGAGGGAGTCAGCGAGTAGCGCGTTGACGTCTCGGTCGCTTCGCAACAGACGAGTACGTACGTCCGATTCCGACGCCACTGCGAATAGCGTCTTTCTCTTTTTCACACAGTAGAATATCTGCAATAGAGCGATGTAGCCTGTTCGCTCGGCAGATTGTGACTGAAGTGAAATTGTGCCTTTAGGCCTAATTTTGGCGGCTCACTCACGAGACGCTAATGCAGTATCTTCCCTTTTTGTTTTAATCTAAGGTATTTAAATAAGCTTTGTTTTTGATAAGCTTTTAAATTGCTTTTGAATTCTTACTATGCTTTTGAAATATTATAAATTACGAACAAAAAATGGTGTTATTTAAAGTTCAAAAAATCTTTGACGACTACGGCCACGCCGGCGCCGCCGCCGTGGATTTGGCCCACGGCGCCCATATCTAAGCGGGATGGCCGACAGCAAAATATAAGTAAATAATTATACTTAGACGTAATATTTAAATCACTATCCTTTGTGAGCATATCAATAATCAACAAGAATATATTTATCGAGTGGGATGTTTAACAAGGATCATTGAGGTACAATCAACTAGAGAAGACACCGCGAAGCAAGTTTGTGCGCAACTAAGGTGCAGCTGCAAAGTCCACAATCGCTTGAATCACGCGCAATCACTAAGGCGTTTGCAGCCCATGGCGTAGTACTATTATTTATTCTGTGCCCATGGGCTGCAGCTTAGTGCGCACAAACTTGCTTCGCGGTGTCTTCTCTAGTTTATTGTACCTCAATGACTAGGATACAGCTTCCGGTTTGTGACTCTTTATCTAATTGCACAGATTGTTAATATTGGTAGGTATTGTTTACACAACCCTTCTCGTGACTGTGCACATCATGATGACCTAGTTTAGTATTATCTTCAATATAAGTACGGTACTACCGGGTGAAAAGGCTCACAGTTTTCCAAGGCCCAAGCGCAGAAAACTATGTTTATTACATTTGATCCGTGCCAACTTCATAGCATGCATGAAACAATCAATATGAACGCCGAAACGCAGCAGCGGACAGCGAGCGGCCACCATCTTGTCAGTGACACCCGGTAGTGCGCCGTCATCGGTCGCGGCCGCTCATATTACTAATTTTGGCTCCTAAAAAACGTCAGGTTTTACTTGTTTATACTACGATTTGTTAGTGTGTTTATTTGATCATTAGGTACTCTTTTGAAATTTATTTAAACATGTGCGATTTTAAAGCTTTTTATTTTGTAAATATTCAATTTGTGTTGTAAAGCCCACAACGGTTAGGAAGGCCCAACAAAGTAGCTGCTTGAGCCTCAATAGGATTATAAACAATTATACTAAATTTTAGCTTAAATAACAATAATTTATAAGTAAAATCTAATATTAATACAATAAACACTTAAAATTCGATACCTCGGCTGTTTTATTACACAGCGGAAAAGTATTTTTTTTTTGTAATAAAATATTGATCCTTTTAGTATTCGATTGCTTTTATCAAAGTTTATGAATGTTACAATTTTGATTGTATATATCCTTATGGTCTTTAATGCTTACTTTTGCTCCAAAATACTTAAAAACGGCACGGGCCTTATTGGACATACCATGTTTAGTAAAGCCCAAAATAAGGGTTTTTAAAAATGTTTAAAACCGAACTTATTTTCGTTGTAGCATCAATAACTACTTTTATTTGGATTTTGAAATAATCATAGCTTTCATTGTAAACACTCTTTTTCTTCTAAATGATAAAATATAGGTTTTATTTCAATTTGTAAAAAGTGGGCCTTGTCACCCGGTAGTACCTTATATCTTCATTTTTCTTATCATTATCAGTTACTTATTTATCACTATCACCTCTATCTTCTGTGGTTATCACGCAACATACAATAATACATACTATACTATAATACATACAACTTACATACAATAATATCTGACACTTATGCGGGTGATATTTAAATAATTTAGTTATAGCTATAAATATACATTTTACTCATTTTAATCATGTACCTAGTTAGGTGTATACCTAACTAGGTACATGATTAATCTAATGATCTAATCTAATGATTTATCTAACTTACTAAGTATAAAGTTTTCTGTAGGTTTAATAATGTATAACTACCTAGTACCTGCCTACCCATTCTGCGCGTGCCCTTGACCTGTTGATCAATTTATCTACGTTGCTGTTAGTGAGTTAGAGACAAAACACTAACAGTAAATTTATACACGAGATTAAAGCAAATGTAAAAAATTAAGAAAGAGGCTCGAGGTATTTGTAGTTTGGATAAACATTTTATGGGCGTTGCATTATGAAAATTACATAACTTGCACGATCGTACACCTTACGCGGTAGCCGCTAACCGTAACAACTAATTAGTTAAAAGAAATTTATTTAATTTAATTTAATTTATTCGTTTATTATCAGGCAACGCAGGCCCATAGATAAAACCTTACAGACTAGCATACTTACATACAATAATAAAATTTACATTACAATACTCACTCCACTTAATGGTTTGGCCTTCGCAACATGATATCCTCCCACTTCTATGACATTTGATGGAAGCAGACTTGGACCGGTTAAAGTAAAATGATGACTGATAAGCAAAAACTTAATTTCTCGCGCCAACTCTTCCAAGGGTGGGATGTCATTGTAATATTGCGCCAATGTATTTTGGTCGCTTCTCTGTGTTACGAAATAGTACATCAGTTTGAAATAAGCGTCGAACACAGCTCTTTCTACTCTTTGGCATAGCGTTGGTTTCGTGCCACCTTCCATGAAATGGAATGACACGTAAGAAGGGTTGTAAGCGATTCCGTATCTGTTATATTGCCAAGGCATTAATACGTGGGTCGTCATTCCTACGACTGGTGCGTTCAATTTGTACGCTAGTCCTAGAGCACAATCACTGTTAAACTGTTCCACCACTATGACATCGAACTTTCGTTTCTCATCCACTAAGTTTCGCACTTCATTATTTGCTAACATCACTTCACAGTTTTCTTTACCTGTCAATGTAAGATACAGGCTATCCTCTATAAGGGTTTTGTAAGTCCTTTGCTCCACAGGTAGACTGTCTTCAGTAGCACGTATACTTCCAGCCAATGAGATGTCATGATAGTTTTGCGCTGGATTCTTCTCAGGGTAGTGAGAAATTACTGTTACATTGTGGCCTTTGCGTATCAGCTCTTGTAGGAACACTCTGAACACGATGAAGTGGCTTTTTCCATGGTATGGGAATATTCCGAGTATATTTAGTGCGTGCGAGTAGCATATAACCATAGCGAGTACACTTGTTAATAAACAAAAACGCATCGTGCTATTATGTTTTTGATAGTGAGCATTCGAGCCGTGCGCTCGGTATCAGTTCTAAAAGGCGACTATCTCTCTCAGCCACTTACTATGCAAGTTGTTTGACTGGATTTGTGTTGTTGAGGAAATAAAATGACGCGCAGAGTATAGTTACAGTTTGAACTATGCCCAGTCATTATCTTGGTATTATTATTAGTTCATTGATTAGGTAGATAGATAGGTAAGTGGTTTCAGGGGCAACGCTGCTCGCTTTCGTGGGTTTACCCTCGAGACCCCACAAGTGTCCCCTGGGTGGTGCCAAATGAGTAGCACTCTTCTGGTGGTAGGCTTCGGCCGTGGCTGGTTACTACCCTCTGAACTAAGTCACTATGCCAAATGGCAGTAGCCATGTTCCGTAGTGTTGGCCGGAATAGCCATTCAGGAGGGTCGGGTCTGGGTAGTTGCGTCGAATCGTGGCTGTTTGCGACTGCTCATTACTGCCACACCGGGCGCCTGTCATTGGAGGTTAGCGGGATCTGAAGCACAGTGCCGCCGCTGGCTGACCGCAGGAAGTAGGGGGCCCAAGAAGCAGGTTAGACACTTGTGAAAGGCTGCCCAGCCACCTCGCTAAATATCCCGGGATGTTTCACCATGCCGGTTGGCGACCGGATGGTAAGGCCAGGTGGCCATCTCCGGGGGGGCCGGGCGTCCCCGCAGTCTCCAGGACAGTCTCCTTCTCTGTGTGTCATTAATGAGTTGGTACTCTAGTCGGCAGAATTGATGCCTCGCTTAACTGCCGCTCTCCTGCCTATTCACTCCAACCTAAATATTCATGGCACTGAACAAAAGAAAGAAACGTTTTTCAAAGCTGCTGCACTCCCTCGCACTCAAAGTGCACCTCATCGACGTCCGAGGATTGGACTCAATCTCGTTTCGGTCCACCACCACCTCGAGACTGAGAAACCGCAGCTGCTGTTCCTCACCGAGACCCTTTTAGTATTTTGTGCCCTAAACTAACCAAATTGCCGGACGCACACATTACTTCTCTTGTCCACAGGATATGAAAAAGACTTTTCCATACAAAAAGGTACTAAAGTTTTGGATAAGTAACAAAAATGTACGAATTAAAAACTTTGAATATAGGTAATAATAAAAAAAACTTGGTAATATTCTAGAAAAATAGCGGCAAGTTTAAATTGGTTGTAGGTACCTAATAAAATATTACAAAACGTACTGGATACAAAACAAATCAATATTTTCTACTGGAATGAATTAAATTATAATCTACCTAACCCACTGTAAAACTTTTAACATGTAGCACATTTGTGCGCACTTAAAGGATATAAGAAAAGTCATTATTTGTTTCTAGAAACCATCATACGAATATGTTCGCAATGCACACAAAATTTTATGGTAGCTTCTCATTTTGTGCTACCACAGAACCAGTTGCTATCACTGTGGCAGAACATGCATACGACCTTCTTAGGGCAAGGTTTGAAGCTTAGAACAGGTTTGAAGCACTTCTGTCAAGTGGCGAAAAGTCTGAAACAAATGATGATTGCGAACTTGTATAGTCGAAGTGGTAATCGTTGAATTTGGCTTCGACGCTGAACTTTTCGGGTCCACGATCGTTTTCGTCAGCGTTGAGAACATATATTTCAATGGTAGTAGGTAGTAGTTGGTGCGTTGCTGACGTTCGAGGGTTTAGTGATGATGCTGTACTGTCCGCCGTATCGTATGACTCTTATGAGCGGTTGGCCGCAAGCAGGTCCTTTGCAACATGACGTGGAGGATGGACAAATTACGAGGCATCGTGGGGGACTGCAGCAGGATTTGTAGCAAGGCGGCCGGGAACAAGTAGATGGGCACGTGGAGTATTCCCTAGTCTTCGTGCAGTTGTGCTGCTCGATTTTCTTGACATGATATGTGATCTGGACGCCAGCTGCAGAAATTTATAGAATGGCTTGGGTGTAAAAAAACCTTGAAGATTATAAGAAGTTCTATAAGGATATAGAAAAGTAAAATGAGTTGTTATTGTGCTCAGGCCAACTAAATGGAATTTAATGCGCGAGACTTGTCTCCCATACTGATGCGAGGCGTAACGCAAACAATTTTAACCACGGCAATGAAAGGCGCTTTCAAACGCTTGAAAACGCCATTTCTCACACTCTTTTTTGTATATTAGTATAGTAGTAGTAAACAGTTATACATTATTCTCCTTTAACTCCCTACTTAGCACATGGTCTTCATAAAATAGCTAACTAAGTAAGGAAGTAAGCAACATTGTTCCACACCTAAGTAACATTCGGGCGAATCTTTGGCAGTGTATAGGCAGCATATAATAATATGTTTAGGGACAGGCCCAGGTTTGATATCCTCCTTTTCTAGACATCGCTGTTTTGGTAAGTCGCATCGTCCCAAGCAGCTCACCGAAGCTTTGGGTAGCGGGAAGAATGCGCAAGATTTAGACTCAGTTAAGCCTTATAGGTACTAAACGCAGGTCGGAAGCGGGATATGGCACACTGCAGGCAGGTAGCAGTTTCTCGGGCCTGGCTGTAACTGCGTGACTTGGCCCTAATCTCCAGAGTGTAATAAGTACCTACAGTGGGTGTTTCGCAGTTCGTCTGGTTCGCAATTTGTCTGGCAGACGAACTGCGAATATTTATTCTCAATTTGTCCGGCTTATGATCTTTTCGCTTTTCTAATTCGCAATTTGTCTTGCTGGCAAATTAATAATAAAAGTTCGCAGTACGTCTGGATATTTACCATTTTTAAATCCAGACAAATTTGCGATACTATATATGATGTCAGTTTGTCTGGAAGACCAAGTAGATCGTATAGGGACACTGGCAGGCAGGAAAATAAACAACAAAAAATAAATATATAAAAAAATATTTTAGGTACTTATGTTTATTATTATAAAAATAAAATATTATTATTATTAATAATAAATAAAAATATTAATTAATTAATGAATAATATTATTTAATAATTTATTCATTATTTAATTAATTATAATTTATTAATTTTAATCATTAATAAAGTTTTATCAACTTTTATTTCGGTCGTTTGTAAACTAATCCATAAGGACATATTTCTGTAGGTATGGTGGCTCTTATAATATAAGTACCTAGTTCGCCGGACAAACATATAAAAAATTCGATCGTCTGCCGTACAAACTGATATTAAAAATTCGTGCTTCGTGTGCCGGACGGACTGATGTTAAAAATTTGCGATTCGGAGGCGCGGACGAAATTCTAATCTTAAAAAAGGATCCAGAGGAATTGTAGAATACAGACAAATTGCGAACCAGACTAACTGCGAAACACCCAAATAATTGGGTCTACGAGTACCTATTTGATAAACTTAATAATTCTGGCAAATTTGTACGTAACCGTCCCATGGTCTGCGAGCGACGGGGGAGGTTAGACATTATTAGGTTAAATATTTGAAAGTTCCAATGTAAATGAAATATTTTTTACTATCACAGGTTAGGAGGAGCTCGATGGCGCAGCGGTTAGCGCGTTTGGTTTGTGATCTTGTCCGTTAAGCAACTTTCGCAATGCCGGGTCGCTGGATGGGTGACTAAATTAAAAACATCTCGAACTTCTCCGTGCTTCGAAAGGCACGGTAAGCCGTTGGTCCCGGTTGTTGTCGTCACTAACCCGCATTGGGCCAGCGTGGTGGGTTATGGCCCAATATCCCCACATGCTATTGTCCACGTGGGAGGCCTGTGCCCAGCAGTGGACGTTTATAGGCTGGTGATGATGATCACAGGTTATAGTTTAACTTATATTTGTCTCGAAACTCTCAAGATACCACAGGTCACTCCAGGAAGTTCCCGTAGACCACTTTTCGGCGATAGGTATTCGTTTGCGCGCCATTCCGACCGCGCGCATCAAGGTTATTCTGGTTAGCCTAGGCCATGTTTAGGTTACAGCACTTATGAAACTCATTATGCCAGCGGTTCGTAAGTCAAGTCTAGTCTATGAGCCTTGTACTGAGACGAACCGGCAAGATACTCAGCAAGGGCATTTCTTTTCTCCCTTTCTTTTACAGCGTCAATTAGAATTGAAAAATGCCCTTCCTATCATAAAAGGGCACTTTCCATTACATAATTGTTATAAAAAACATAAAAATATAAAACAACGAAAACGACATAAAAATAAAAAATATTCCTAATAACAAAAAGTTCAGGTATGTATTCATCCAATATAAAATAATCAATGTCGTACATACCTTACGCGTAGATAGTGCATTTTGCAACGTTGAATTTTTTTAACGTTATCTTTGTTTATAATTTTTTTTTTTCAAACACATATTATTGGTTTCTTTGATTTTAGTTCAATAGTACCTCAATAGATGGCGCTGGCAGTCTCACAGGATAGGTAAGAATTCGATATAATCTATGCGTTTTGTCTTCCCGAAAAACGGAGTGAGAATTTACTTATTAAAAATAAAAGTCGATTCGCTAGGCTGTATGGTCCCTGGTTACTTCCTCGTAATGTCTCATGCATTAGAATTGCATATTTAAACAACATTTGTAATTCTGTACGTATGGATTAAGCAGGGTGTAATGTAGAGAAGGTAATCCTCAGATATCATGTGATACTGTCGGAAAGTTTAATCTCCCAGCATTGATTTATTTAAATAAACATTCACAACATTTCTCACTTTAATATTTTCTAAAACAGTATTGTTTTCCAACTCTAGGAAAACACAAGTTTTCAATGTGCAAGCGAATTTCGCCGAAAAGTGGTCCTCGACTGTACGTGCTTGGCCCTTTATACAGCTTGACCCTGTAGCGATGCAAACGAGCGACTGCATCGCGACAGCATCGCGTTTGCATCGTCGCTAAAAAAGAAAAAGAAAATAACGTATGTATTCAATTTAATGGTTTAATTCCTTTTCTTCTGTTGTTTCTTCTGAACCTGTGCTTTCTTCTTATGCCGGCAAGGCCAAGTTATTACTTTCACTGTCGCTATGAGTGTCACGAACATTAGTATGAACACAAAAGCTACATCCAAATTAAGGTATTGGTAAAGAGGCACGTCGGCGGCCGCAGATCTGAACGTGAAGTTCGCATTGCGAGCTGCGTATTCTGTCCAGAAGATTGCTGTATCTATCGGTGATAGGGGACGGTCGTGCCACGCCCTGTGCAACTGCTTCACCTTTTCTTGAAATCTGTAAAGAGATTTAGCTGGCTTTTAGAACGAAAAAGTACGGATTTGCTTGTCGTAAGAAGATCTAATTTATTGAATATTATTAATTATATACTTTTTTATACCATAACGATAATGCCCCTTAAGCGAGTCACATGATGTTAAAATTGTTGATACTTATAGGAAATCCTTCTTTATTTCGCATTATTTTTATTAACTTGGAAAAATCATTTCATGCGTTGTAGAAAGCCGGAATCAAAGCCTTAGTCCCATTGAAGCTGAGCTTCTTTTTTTGAACTTTGAAACCGGAGGCAAGACAGTCTAGTATCACATGGAGACACTTCTATGAAGAGGTAAAGGCACTGCGTACTACACTACGCAGGCGACAGGGGACACCAGAAACCAAAACTACTACTGCATGTAGGTATTTCCTTAAAATAAAACCAGCATTAATGCTTACCGAGGCTCTAAAACCTGCTTGAATGCACCAACCAAATTGTCCTTAGTCAGTTCAGTGACGGATATCTGCACTCCCAAACCGCTTTCTTCAATAGAAGCCGCATTGGCTGGCTGGTCTCCGAGTATTGGCAATGCTACCACTGGTACACCGAAATGTATGGACTCGGTGGTGCCCCCCATGCCAGCGTGGGAGAAAAATGCCACAGTTTTTGGGTGTCCTGCAAATGCACAAACAATGGTAATGGAAAATAGTCTTTTTTATCCCCTATGGGTAAGCACTTGGCTTTTATATGACCCGATGGTAAGTGACGATAAGGCCGAAGATGGAAGCGTGCGCTGTATGACTAATATCGGGCCAACGAAGTTTTGTAATGGTATACTTACGTTTCTTGACGGTTATACCTGAGAAATGAACACAGGACCTCCGAATATTGGGCTAAGTCCTTTTGCTACATAAACTAATTGATTAGGTTATTGGACTTTATAGATTTAAAGTTTATTTTTCTTTTACTTTTTTTAAAATTTTCATTGTTTAATTATTACAATATAACTTATCAATGTTTGAACTGTGTGTCCACCAAAACAAGTGGTTTGTCTTAGTGCAGAGCCGCTACAATTAAGGACAAATTATTATTATTATTATAATATTAATTACTTCTTATTCTTGTCATTTGATACTTGATTACTAACCCAGTATATCGACTTGAGGGAGCCATGTTGATACGTAAAGTTTTTCCCTGTTCATCAATAACGCTCTAAGATCACTTCGTAGGTCAGTGAATTGTGGTTTGTCTATATTGAGGTCGTCCCATCTCCAGATGAATCTCTGCGGCAGTTCATTGATTGCTCCCAAAATGGCTTCCAACTTGTCTTGCTGCATCGTAGAAATCTTCATAGTTGACCCGAAGCTGATGTATATAACACCAGCTTCCGCGTTTTCTACGAACTTCTGTAGTTCCTGCAAAAATAGGTAAAGGATGATAGACGTTTTGGTACCTCTGTCCAGTAGTGTAGAATCAAGATGAATCATGCGTAGTTTGGATAGCTCTTTCCAAGTGAAAAAAAAGATTGGCGAAAAATTCGTAAAGGTAGTCCGTTTTGTAAAATGATCCTCAGAAGATACTGGACCTTAATCTTGAAATAGAATAGGTAATAAAATTCATATTTCCGGTTCACGTTGACCGATTTCGATTATTTTTGCATAAATTTTAAGTTAAGAAGATAACAATCTAAATACTAAAGCGCAATAAAATTGGTTTAATCGTTATAAAAGTTAGGCGTGAATTGTGATTCATAAAAAAACGGCCTAGTGCGAGTCGGACTCGCGCACGAAGGGTTCCGTATACCTATACCTACAATTATACTACATTATACACTATAATCATATGAGTAACTTTTCATTTAATTATTTATTTTTGAACGCTAACTAAATATTTTATGAATATTTCAAACGTTTACCTTTTGTCGTTATTAATATCGAGCAAAAAACGGTAAAAAAAATCGCTTTTGTTGTAGGTGTGGGAGCCCCCCTTAAATATTTAAGTATTTTATTCTGTTATTAGTATTTGTTGTTATAGCGGCAACCGAAATACATCATGTGTAAAAATTTCAACTGTCTAGCTAACACGGTTCATGAGATACAGCCTGGTGGTGGCAGACAGACGGACGGACAGGGGAGTCTTAGTAATAGGGTCCCGTTTTTCCCTTTGGGTACGGTACTCTAAAAATAACGAATTTAGAACTAACAAAATATTACTGTATTGAGCAGTAGTAAGTGAAATATAAATTCGTATGAGAATAAAAATCTTTATCCTAACGAGACGTTAAAATAGAGACGTTCTGCAAGTTATACTGTCTGTATTTTAGTCACCCCTCAGCCCCCAAGCAGTCGCATGAGACCGCACCTACAAAAACACACTTGACTTTGTACCGTGTTTTCATAGACGTACAGACTACTTTAGTATCTACAAGTTTGATTATTTCGGTTCTGTGGTACATTTTATGCATCGTGATCGCAAAATATCGCATAGTCTATGCTGGATTCTGTCAAATTTGACGTTGACAGTTGCGCCAATTTTTGTGTCAGAAAATTTCCATGAGTGAGATGCATTGTAGAAGACTTGCTGTAAAGACGTTTTGCAAGTCAGGCTATCTATCGCTGGCTATCTGTATTTTAGTCATTAGATAAGCATTGTAGACGTATTGCTTTAGAGACGTTCTGCAAGTTAGGCTTTCTGATCATATAGGGAAAAAATGTCATAGATTGATTGATTGATGATCAAAAATAAATAACTTTCAAGGTGAGATTACTCCGATTGGACAATAAATTGAAACTAGCGCCACGGTTATTCTTATTCTACACGAAAATACCTTTCCAACCATGTTTAGGTAGGTACGTAGGTACTTAATTTAGGTATTTCAATTGGTGCTGGTACCAGGTTTCATACATTATTTTGTGCCCATCATGCTTTATTTAGATAAGTCTTACTAGGTAGGTACTTAGTTACTGTCATGTTTTATCGTCCACACTAGGTTTCAAAAATTTATTTGTCCTATTTGCTATGCTTATTTTCTTTCGGATTCGTGATGTGATATACTTGTAAGTATCAGTAAAATTATTATTTTGCCTAAAAACGAATAGGGCTATTTTATTATTAAAATTATCTGCACCTGGAAGAGGATCGGGCGCAAGCAGGATGGCCGACCGCAAGGCAACTTATAAATAATTATACCTAGACGTGATATTTAAATCACAATCCTTTGTGAGCAAATCAATAATTATCAAGAATATAATTTGAGAGTGAAATGTTTAACTAGGTATACTTACAGCTTCCGGTTTGTGACTCTTTATCTAATTGGACAGATTATTAATATTGGTAGGAACCTACCTATTGTTAACATAACCCTGTTCGTAACTGTGCACATCATGATGACCTAGTTTATTATTATCTTTTATTTGTTGTATAAAAAAGATACTATGTACTATCGCGGACTCCGTCGCTTTACCAGTTTAGAGGTCAACATCCCTTTCTACACTGCGTCGTCTATTTGGTACGGGCACGCCACCGTGCGGTGCGCTTCATGCGAAAATTTCTGCAAAGTGGTAAAGCGACGGTGGCCCCGATAGTACGTCAATCCCTTTTTTATCAACATATATCTGTATTTTTATATATATATCATTATCAGTTAAGTACTTATTTATCACTATCACCTCTATCTTTTGTGGTTACCTATCACGCAACATACAAACCGACATACAAAAGTATCTGACACTTAGGATGGTGATATATAGGTAAATAATGTAGTTTTAGCTATAAAGCTATACCTAACTACATGATTTAGGTATCTAACTAAGTATAAAGTTTTCTGTAGGTTTAATAATGTATACCTAACCTACCCATTCTACGCGTGCCCTTGACCTGTTGATCAATTTATCTACGTTGCTGTTAGTGAGTTAGATAGGAACAAAACACTAACAGCAAATATTATACACGAGATTAAAGCAAATTTAAAAAATATGAAAGAGGCTCGAAGTATTTATAGTTTGGATAGGTACACATTTTATGAGCCTGTCATTATGAAACTTACTTAACTTGCACGATCGCACACCTTACGCGGCACCCGCTAACCGTAACAACTAATTAGTTAAAAGTAAAATTACATTACTCACTCCACTTAATTGTTTGGCCTTCGCAACATGATATCCTCCCACTTCTATGACATTCGGTGGAAGCAGACTTGGACCGGTTAAAGTAAAATGATGACTGATAAGCAAAAACTTAATTTCTTTCGCCAACTCCTCCAAGGGTGGGATGTCATTGTAATATTGCCCCAAGGTATTTTGGTCGCTTCTCTGTGTTACGAAATAGTACAACAGTTTGAAATAAGTGTCGAACACAGTTCTTTCTACTCTTTGGCATAGCGTTGGTTTCGTGCCACCTTCCATGAAATGGAATGACACGTAAGAAGGGTTGTAAGCGATTCCGTATCTGTTATAATGCCAAGGCATTAATATGTGGGACGTCATTCCTACGACTGGTGCATTCAATTTGTACGCTAGTCCTAGAGCACAATCACTGTTAAACTGTTCCACCACTATCACATCGAACTTTCGTTTCTCGTCTACTAAGTTTCGCACTTGATTATTTGCTAACATCACTTCACAGTTTTCTTTACCTGCCAATGTAAGATAGAGGCTAACCCCTATAAGGGTTTTGTATGTCCTTTTCTCCACAGGTAGACTGTCTTCAGTAGCCCATATACTTCCAGCCAATGAGATGTCATGATAGTTTTGCGGTGGATTCTTCTCAGGGTAGTGAGAAATTACTGTTACATTGTGGCCTTTGCGTATCAGCTCTTGTAGGAACACTCTGAACACGATGAAGTGGCTTTTTCCATGGTATGGGAATATTCCGAGTATATTTAGTGCGTGCGAATAGCATATAACTATAGCGAGTACGCTTGTTAATAAACAAAAACGCATCGTTCTATTATGTTTTTAATAGTGAGCGCTCGAGCCGTGCGCTCGGTATCAAATCTAAAAGGCGACTGTCAAGTCCAGTATCTATATAGTAATCTTTGGGCGACTGTCTGTCTCAGCCACTTACTATGCATGTGGTTTGACTGGATTTGAGTTGTCGAGGAATTAAAATGACGCGCAGAGTGTAGTTACAGTTTGAACTATGCCCAGTCCTTATCTTGGGACCTATTATTATTTGTTCATTGTACGGTAGATAATAGATAGGCAAGTAGGAATAGAATAGAATACAATTTCTTTATTGCTTAAACTGTGTATCAAGTTCTTAAAATAACTAAATAGTATCAACAGTTTGCCCATGATCGGGCATGCAATGTATACAAATATTATTATTAACATTATCATTAACAAAATTCATGTACATCATGAATTTAACAATCAATTATTCGTCTTAAAACCAAAGTATTCATTTAGTGTATAGGTAAAGCCCTTTTATTTTTACACGCTATGTGCTCAACGTTTGAATTAAATGATTTCAGATTTGTTAGTATCTTTACACGTTTGTGACTTTGAAGTAATTCTTGTTGGTTCAATGAATTGTTAATTTGACATTAAATGTTAACAGTATATTTTTAAATATTTCACTCTTACTATCATTTTCTAGGGTAGGTATTTATATTAAATTGACCTCCTATAACTATTTTCCTTTTCACGTAACTAGATCTAATTACTCTTAAAAGAGGTCATTTGAAATGCGTTATTATAACGGCGTATATTGCGCATGAATTGCTTGGATTTCTGATGATCACCCGTAAGAAGAGAGTGAAGTGGTTCAGGTGGAGTGAGAACTTCTTCTAATTTGACTTTTCCTTGTAAGCAACACATGCCTTTCGATTCGTCCTTGAATTTCAATGCCAAGCAATGTTCACACACTACTGACATAGTACCTATTGATACTATACGATCGTCCTTGTAAGAAATCGAAGGATCGTAATTCATGGCAGAATTTTCAAAATAATTTCCCTAATATTAAATTGATCTAACTGTAAATTTTAATCAAGATCTTAATAGAAAATTGCAATCCATAAATTATGGTTTTATTTAATCTAATCTTATCTCACCTTATGTAGGTACTTATAATTACTATAAGTGCGATTTAAAATATTAACCTTAGAATAGATTATGCTCTTTGTTTTCTCGTCCTCTATGATGGAAATACTACTTGTTAGTATCGAGTCTTAGCACTCGCCGACGCCACATAAGTTTAAAGTATCTGAAAATAAAATATTTCCGAACGCAGCCGCACGTCACTAGACTAGCCCGCGTTTTGAACTGTCATTCGTTTTTTATGTCACTGTACCGGCGCCACTTTTTTCTCTTACTTTTTTGTGAAATAATCTTTTTAATAGTTTTAGTCAGTTTAATTATGATAAATAAACTGTTATTATGAGTAAAAGAAAGAGACGTGAAAAATAAAAATGAAATTCTGGGTTTTGAAATGTGCACTCAGGCCCATCTTTGGGATGAGGCGGTGTTGAAACATTCAAAACTTAAAACGGGCACAATAACTCGTACTTACTGCAAAGCCGAGTTTTTACCACCCTGGGTATTCGCAAGGAATATCAGGGTCTTACATTTACTGCAGTTTGCTTTGCCATTTGGGCCTAGATCTGCATGACTATGTCTGACATTCCTAATGTGTCAATGATGGCCCTGGATCCGGCTACTACTTCAAGTTCTGTGGAGGAGGAGGCACTGCCCGTGCCAATACAGTGTAGTAGATGCCTTACCTGTGAAAAAAAACCCAGTGTACAGACCCGGAGACCGAGACACCTGCCATAGACGTAGAATTGTTATTTGATTTGGGGGAAATTGAGGAGGTGCTTAAGGGACCAATTGCTCATGATGAAATTGCACAGAGGTAGACTCCTATTCTCACAAAAGGATTGCAAAAAGAAATTAAACCAGAACTTATGAAAAAATACATCCCATATGAAAATATCTCAACGTTGCTCCCAAAGCTCAACCCTGAAATACCTGGCTGTCTCTGACCTGGTTAAGAAAAGAGATTTGATAATTGCTGACAGGCAAAAACAGATGGTTGCTGCACTATCAGCCCTGGGCCAATCACTCCATTTATTTCTCCTAAAAGGTGACAGAATTGAAATTATTAATTAAATAATTAAACACATCAATGATGCTGCCAAAATACTGTGTGACGCTGTGCACATAGATACAAATCGTAGAAGGTCGCTAATACCAACTGTTATGGCTTGCCTTTCCTGCTTCCTCCCTTTTTTCCTATCCCGATTCCTAAGATTGTTTATCAGGCCAACAAGAAGAGTCCTTCGTCAGCCAATCCGGCCCTGACCACCAAATAGAACAATTAGCGAGCTCTGTCGAACTAAGTCCTCGGCTGCAATGATCAGCGGGATTATCGTGAGTGGAAACATGATGCCAGTTTTCGAGGGGTACATCATCGGTGATTTTTATGACTCGATGAACAACAAACGTTTTTAGTTTATAATGTTCTGTATGCAACCACGAGAGAACAGTGCTACTATCAGTAAAGGCAAGTATTTGAGTTAAAGTGATTTTAGATTTAAGTAGATTATACATATGTTTAAGTACACGCGCGAGTACAACAGCACCACATAGTTCGAGGCGATTCACTGTTAATGGTTTTAGAGGTGCCAATTTTGATTTTGCAATCAACAAATAAACACGACACGCATTGTTACCGACACTTCTCAAATAGACACAACAGCCATATGCCTTCGAAGATCCATCACAGAAACCTATTAACTGGTAGTAATTAGCATTGTTATCAGTGATTTTGCGAGGAATTTTGATATTTTTAACGGATTGTATTTCGTTAATATAGGTTTGCCATCTGTTAGCAACCTCTGTTGGGACCGTATCATCCCAGCCGAGATTTGAACGCCAAAGGTTTTGCAAGAGCAACTTTGCCACGAGTACAACCGGCGCAAGCCATCCAACGGGATCATAAATGCGAGCAATACATGACAAAATAGCACGCTTAGTGAACCCAGGGTTCATCTCTGAGATGGAATACGAAAACCAATCTTCAACAGGGTCCCACTGGACGCCCAATATTTTAATAATATGTTGATAGTTTTCATCGCAAAATGCTATAGGCGCCTGACAGTGATCGACGGGAAGAGTGGCATTAAACTCTGGAGAATTACTGCTCCATTTTCGGAGTTCAAACTGCGCACACTTTAGCAGGCCAATTAACTCGTCTTTTAATTGGAGAGCTTGCTCCAATGTAGGTGCTCCCCCGGTGATATCGTCGATAAATGTATCCTGACGGATGACATTAGCCGCCTGAGGATATTTAGAACCATGATCAACCGCCAGTTGATGCAAAGTACGAATTGCGAGAAATGGGGAACTGGTTACGCCGTATGTAACTGTATTTAGTTCGTACTCGCATACGGGAACAGAAAGGGTTGTTTCGGACGTCCCGGACCTTTTCCAGAGGACGTGCTGCCACGCTCGGTCCTCAGGACGCAAGTCAATGTTGCGATACATTTTGGTAATGTCTGCTGTAAAAACAATAGGCTGTAATCGAAATTTCAACAAAATGTCTACAATATCGTTCTGGAGCTTAGGGCCAGTGTAAACAATATCATTTAATGATTTACCGTTGGTTGTCTTTGAGCTAGCGTCAAATACAACGCGGAGTTTTGTAGTCGCACTATCTGGGCGGATCACACAATGATGTGGTATAGTGAATTTGCCTGAGTTCAACGGTGAAGTCGTCATATGACCTAAGGTCTCGTATTCGGTCATAAACTTACCATATTCCTTGCCTAACTCAGGATTACGCTCGAGTCGTTTTTCTAATTTATTTAACCGTGACCTTGCGTTCGTCAAAGAATCGCCAAGGGTGTTGCACGGATCTTTTAATAGTAAGGGTACAACGTATCGACCATCGGGTTTGCGCGAGACTAAAGTTGTGTACAGCTCCTCACATTTTACATCTTCGGGATTAGATATTAAGAATTTTGGGGGCTCTTCGACCTCCCAGAAACGCTTGACTACATCATCTAGAGCGCGTGTGGAAGCCACGAGGGAAGAGACTGTGGATGGAGGACGACAAACGGGGTCAACCCTACCAGTTAGAACCCACCCGAAGATACTATGTAATGCGACCGGTAGGCCATTACCTAGATCTAGACGCTGACCATCATAAATCGCGTGAAATTGCTCAGCGCCTAACAATAAATCGACGTCGGCAGGTATGTCGAATTGTGGATCCGCGAGTACGAAGTGTTTAAAGTTTTTTCGAACAGTAGAAGGTATCTCGGCTGTAGGCATTTTGCTCGTAATTTTATCCATGACTATGACATTAATAACAAATTTCGGATCATCTGCGTCCCGCGGCTGTACCGTGCAGGACGTTTCCCCTTTCACCTGGTGAACCACGTTCTTACCTAGACCCGCTACGGTTAGTTTACAACGACGCAGAGGTAAGCACAAACGTTGGGACAGTGATGACGTCATGAAACAATCTTGTGCGCCGCTATCGATGAGCGCGCGAGCAAGTATCGGTTGAGCGGCGCCGCCGTCGGGCCCGCAACCGCATATGCGTACTACGCAAGTGCCGAGTAATACCAAAGCGCGGCTATGCCCTACGTGAGTGCTAGTAGTAATAGACGACTCGGTGGTATGAGCAGCCGGCTGCTCAGTTTCGCACAAATTCTCTAAAACGTCAGTAACTTCCGCAGATACACTAGGGACCGCAACAACGGTTTTGTTTTCGTGTAACAGACTATGATGACGTCTATTACAGACAGAGCATGAAGATTTAGACCAACATTGATCAACGTTATGATTTGGTCGTAAACAGTTGCGACATAAATTCAATTGAGTCACTAAATTGTATTTTTCAGAAATGCTAAGTTGTTTAAACTTAGAGCATTGGAAAAGAGCATGAGGTTCTTTACAATACCTACAGATGACCGAGTTTCGGTTTTCGGTTTCAGTATTCGGCGGACGAGGTGTCAAAGCGTTGGCTGTACTTATCGGCAACGAAGTAGATTTATATTTATTTTTTAAAATATTTTTATTCCACACCTCTGTAGCGCGTATTGGAGTTCTATTAACTTGGTTTGTTTGATTACTAGAGGAACCAGATTGGCTGACCTCTAATACCTTAATGTACCCTTGCAAAAAACTCACTAAGTTAGAAAAGGTCGGTATTTGTTCCTGGTTTTGAATTTCGAAACGTTTTCGTGTATCGTTATCAAGGACCCGAGAAGCTAAATAAAATAAAATAAACTCATCCAATTGCTTTATTTTTATAGCCCTAAGGGCATTAACAGTTTCATTTAAAACGTTAGTTAAATTACGAATCTCAAAAAAATTACTAGTTTTCAATGGAGAAAAATTACTAATTTTATCTAAATAGTTACAGGCCAAAATACGTTTATTTTCAAACCTTTCGATGAGCGCATCAAAAACAATTGGATAATTGTCAGCTGTAACAGGAACGCCCTTAACAATTGATAACGCCGGCCCAGAGAGGCACGATAACAAATAGTGGAATTTTTCGATCGAACTTATGCTATAATTGTCATGCACAAGTGACGAGAATGTGTCAAAAAATGTTTGCCAATGTTCAATATTACCATCAAACTTTGGTAATTCAAGAGTTGGTAAACGCACTTGCGAGAAAGGTTTTGCGTCACGGTAACATTCACTGCTAGCCACGCCGGCGCCGCCGCCGACGCGCGCCGGCGGCGCCGCCGCCGCTGCGGCGTGAGCGCGCTCGGCCGATAGAACCTCGTCCGCAACGCCGATAACACTGTAGTACATATCATCGAACGCCTGCACTGACTTAAAGTCGATCCTATCACCCGGTTTAATCAGTAATTTTAGCTCATTTATCCGAGAAGTTTGCTCGAGGAATTCGTTACGCAATGTTTCAAGTCTTTTGAATCTAGCCTTGAATTTCGTTAACGCGGACTCGTCAGAGTGAATGGTTTTTGTTAAATCCGTCAAAATTTGCATATCACGAAACGCATACTCCCGCTGCGTTTGAACCAACGTAAGCTGTCTTTCATTTTCAGCTTTAACACTTTTACTAGTTGATTGTGATTCGTCTGTCATTTTGTGCAGGCAGGCACGAAACAAACAACTTCGTAGAAAAGTCTATCGGTACCTCCGACTAAATAACGGTAAACAAGTAGGTACCTACCTATTTATGTTTAGGTAATCACACTAATTACACTTCACACTAATATTACAAAGGCGAAAGTTTGTGAGTGTGTATGATTGTTACTCTTTCACGTAAAAACTACTGAATTGATTTAGATGAAATTCGGCATACAGACAGTTCACAACCTGGACCAACACACAGGATACCTTCTATCCCGATATTCCCACGGAAAGGAGAACCACGCGGGTGAAACCGCGAGCGGCCGCTAGTTAGGTAAATATCTGAATCGTAATTTTATTTACGGCTTACTTTTAACGTTAGTTAAAAACAATCACACCTACAAAACGTAATAGTTTAGAAAATAAGAAATTGTCGAATTAAAATTATTCCGTGTAGCAAGTAGGTAGGTAGGTTAGTTCGCAAAATGGCCGGCACCTGTGATGTGAGCGTGCACGGCGTTTTCCAACGTAAAATGCAACGAATACGATAGATAGGTATGCAGTATGATGCCAAGATCACTAAAAATTATGCTTTTGAAGTTTTTATGACTGTAAACTGGAATTTTAAATTTTATTAAAACCAGTACCATAGGCGATCTGCGCTCGACTGGACCAAATTTTATGGTGTGAAACGAAGGTTGTAAGGCTCCGTTTTCGATAGACCAGGGTTCCACCCAACCTTGACCTATCCAAAATGTTTGACCTTAGGTGAGGGCAATCAGCCAGGCCCACCAGGAAACTCGGAAAAGAAGGAAAAGGGGGACTCACGTG
Organism: Scoparia ambigualis; assembly: GCA_963921215.1. Lineage (NCBI taxonomy): Eukaryota > Metazoa > Arthropoda > Insecta > Lepidoptera > Crambidae > Scoparia > Scoparia ambigualis. Next base: position 14,356,552 of record OY992518.1, read on the forward strand.
GTTCCGCAGCGGCGACTCCGATTTGAACCGGAAAACGTCTTCCGCACAGCACTGTGACCTCCGGAGGGTGCAAAAGGAGCCGGCTCCCTGTTTTATTTAGGTTTAGTGGTTTTCTTGAATTTGCTCACGCAACGAACCGCACGCGCCGGTTAGAGAAAATTTAACACACACTCTTGTTGTTGTCGCACGGGGGCAGCACGTACGCGCGCTGCTGTCATTACTTCATCTTGCGCTCAAGAGATGGCGCGGGTTGTCTTAAAGTTTAGGAATCGGGATAGGAAAAAAGGGAGGAAGCAGGAAAGGCAAGCCATAACACCAACCGTCATTAACCCCTTGAGCACCATAAAACCAGACACAATTGAAAATCAATTGTTTCGCGACTGCCGGCGGTCTCATTATATTTGATCTATTAATAAAGATATGAAAGATTCCCTCACAGGGGGAGCAGATGCATTTTTTTTAAGTAACCTTTCTGAAAAGATCTAGGTTACAAAGGCTGTTCAAAAATCTGTTAAAGACCTGAAGAACACAAGCTTCATTCAAAAACCCACAAATAAAACCAAATCTTTAAACTGGAGGGGCCCTCCTCGTCCAAGTGCCCGGACAGGGACAGGAGCGAGATCCAACCAACCTGCAAAGCTACGAAGCTGCAAAGTTAGAAGTTCAGGTATGCAGACTTCCTTTTTTTTATAAATAATTGGAAGAAAATAACCAGTGATCCTACTATTCTGAAATGGGTATCTGGGTATGAAATCCCTTTTAGTGAGATACCATTTCAATCTTACTTGCCTATGAATAACTCATTTACAAGTAGAATTCTGTCAAGTTCAAATTGAAATTAATAAACTTATTCAGTCACATGTTATAGACAAAATATGTCATGAAACAGATGGACAATTTTGTTCACCTATTTTCTTGGTATAGAAACCAAACGGAGAGTATAGATTTATTTTAAACATAAAGAAATTTAATAGTTTTATTACTACAACTCAAAGTCTTAAGAAATACTGTATTATGGCAACAATTGACAAAATGGATTCTTATTACATGTGTAACATTAATGCAGATTACAGAAAATATCTAAGGTTTTTATTTGATGGAAAAATATATCAATTTAACATTCTTCCATTTGGCCTTTGCACGGCTCCATACATGTTCACATAATTAAACCCATAACAAAACTTAGAGGTTTACAGCCTGTAAGTACAGTATATCGATGCTTGTAGCTAGCAGTATATTGGTAGTGATCATATTGAGTGTCTTAATAGTGTTAACCAGACCATAGGTCTGCTTACTCAGTTAGGCTTCATCATCAATAAAAATAATTATGTCAACTTATTCCATCAAAGGAATGTAAGTTTCTTAGCCTATTGTTTAATACAAACATCATGACTATTTCAATCGATTCTGATAAAAATAAAAGATGCCTTAACACGTTGCCTGCCACGAAACCAGACACAATAGAAATTTAATTGTTTGTCAGTCACAGGTGACCACCACGGCGCTCAAATTTTTAAGTAGGTACCTCTTCCATCAGGTTTTTTGTCAAAAGTTCTGGGAACTCTAGTGTCTGTTTGTCCAGCTAATCAATATAGGTTACTGTATACTAAAGCACTAAAAAGACATAAATATTTAGCTCTTTTAAAAAATAATAATAATTATGAAGCATTTACTTCCTTGCCCAAACATTGCTATCCAGATCTTGAATGGTGGATAAAACATGTACTTGCCTAAATCAATTTCTTAGATAAGAAAATATAAATATATTCTAGAAATAAATACAGATGTCTCACTATCGGGGTGGGGTGCTTCTTGTGACAAACATACAGCCAGTGGTGTATGGAGAGGAAAAGAATCAACAATTCACTTTAATACTTTAGAAATAAAAGCTACTATGTGTGGTCTCAAAAGCCTTGCTAATAATTCTTCAAATTGTGAAATATTATTACGAAGTGACAATACCACAGCTATACCATATATAAACCGCTTTGGTGGCATACAGTACTCTCACTTACATGTGATTGCAAAAGCTATTTGGCAGTGGTGTGAAGAGAGGAATAATTTTGTATTTGCATCATACATCATACATTAACACAAAGGACAACAAAGTAACAGATTTTGAATCTAGAAAACAGTTAGGTCATACAGAATGGGAATTAAATATTAATAATTTTAATAAAATAGTACAAGCATTTGGTAACCCTGTCATAGATTTATTTGCATTTAGAACAAACACAAAATGCAGGAAATTTGTTTCATGGCATCCAGATCCTTCAGCTTATAAAGTGGATGCCTTTACAATGTCTTGCAAAGGGGTTTATTTTATGCTTTTCCACCATTTTCTATGATTTTAAAATGTATAGAAATAATCGTGTCCAATGAAGCAACACGGATCCTTGTAGTTCTCTTCTGGGACACCCAACCTTGGTTTCCCTTATTCAAAAAACTATTGGTGACTGAACCCATTGTATTTGAACCAAGTAATAACTTACTGGTTTTATGTAATTCCAACTCACCACACCCTCCACACCGCAACCTATCACTACTGGCAGGGAGATTGTCCGGTAGGCATTCTTAAAGCCTGGCATCGACGTACAGGCAGCTGAAATAATGATATCTTCCATATCAAGTAACACCTATAAGCAATACTTACTATGTATTTGGTTTTCTTACTGCCACACCAAACAACTAAATGCTACTAAAGCACAGATGACAGACATAATTACTTATCTCACAAATAAGTTCCACAGTGGTGCATCTTATGGCACCTTGAATTGCATAAGGTCCTCGCTGCCACTAGTGTGATAGGTCCGCAGGTGGGAGCAGACGAAAAGATTAAAATTTTATTTAAAGGGTTCTTTCGCCTACGATCAAGTAAACTCAAATATAAGTATACCTGGAATGTTTCTATAGTGCTTAATTTTTTAGAGTCAAATTACAATGACTCAAACAACTTACATTAATGTTCATTAAACACAGTTACTTTATTAACTTTACCTACAGGGCAAACATTACAAAGCCCTAATTTCTATTGTTACTGACCAGATTAAAATAATTGATAGTAAAATTGTTACTATAAAAAAAAAATAATTAAGACCTCAGCACCTAATCGTCATCAGCCAATTGTTTAAATAATTATAAAAGAATTACCTCTGAAATTAGGAAAATGTCCTAATTTATTTATATCTATCAAGAAACCACATTTGGCGGTATCGGTCAGTACACTCAACCGTTGGATTGACGGTCCTGGCTGCAAGAGGGATCGATACTTCCATTTTTTCTACTCATAGTACCAGGCACGCTACGACATCAGCTGCCATTATGAAAGGCGTTAGCATTGATGAGATACATAGAACGGCCGGTTGGACTGACTCATCGACAACTTTGTAAAGTTTTACAACCGTCCGATTTTAAATAATAATTTCGCTGAAGCGATTATATTGTAATAATAATATTAAAAGTATATTGCTATAATCATACCAAAGATTTATTTAAGGCTGAGGACACATTTAAGTTTGTTTTTTTTGTTTAATAAGATTCTCTTGGAAATTACCAATTATCTTTAAGGAGTGTAAGACTGATTATGCTGTTGAAACATAATATCTGGGATATATTTGTTAACAATAATAAACTTTATGATTCTACAACAGAACTTTGAACATCTAACAAGTAGTATTTCCATCATAGAGGACGAGACAACAAGGAGCATAATTGAACAATCAAACAAACTTACCAAGTGCAGTTCGATTGAGATTATGCTCCTTGTTGTCTCGTCCGAAGATGATGAGTCCCACCCACCCTCACAGGTTTGATACCTATTCCCTGGGGTTGTAGAATCAGTTTCTTATATAAATACACAACTTAAAACCAAATGACAGTTCAAAACGCGGGCTAGTCTAGTGACGTGCGGCTGCGTTCGGAAATATTTTATTTTCAGATACTTTAAACTTATGTGGCGTCGGCGAGTGCTAAGACTCGATACTAACAAGTAGTATTTCCATCATCTTCGGACGAGACAACAAGGAGCATAATCTCAATCGAACTGCACTTGGTAAGTTTGTTTGATTGTTCAAATATAATTTATATTTTAAAACTACTATCATACAATTATTTATCGTAACTTACTTATAATTACTGATACGTTGTCGCGCTGAAAAGCACGTTTTTATAATAAACGCGTCCGATCGCTGCTAAATTCAAAGTGCTATAGGGAAAACCGCGGCCTCAGACGCGCTATTTATAGGCACGCTCTCGGGCGGCCGGCCGGTACCGCCTCAAACGCTACGTCCCGCAATTTTTTAATCTGTAATATCTTCGAAAATATTCACTTAAATCATACGGTGTAAAGGGCCATATAGATCTATATTAAATGAACAATGTATTCAAGGTACCTATTTAATTGGTTAAGGATTAATGATGTATTGGTTAAAATCGCTTCGAAAATAAGCCATTATTTGTCGTAAAAAGTAAATGACAAATAAAAGTTATTGTGGGTTATCCATAAGAGATAGACATATACCATCACGGACTTTTCTGTAGACCTTTTCAATGTGTACAATACTTAGTACATTATTTTGATAAAACTCGTAGGGTTCAGCCTGCGTTTGCAATGTAAGCGGAAAAAATGTAATTATTTACGACATCACATTAGAAACCTCAAAAATAACAGTACTTCTCCACTATTTAATGGATGTTATTATACATATAAACCTTCCTCTTGAATCACTCTATCTATGAATAAAAACCGCATCAAAATCCGTTGCGTAGTTTCAAAGATTTAAGCATACAAAGGGACATAGGGACAGAGAAAGCGACTTTGTTTTATACTATGTAGTGATACGCACAGCACAGAGAATACACAACGTTATACAACGGGGCGCTAAGAAATTAGCCTTTAAAAGAAACGATTCAAATAAACGTTTCATACGAGGGCGGCACTGAAAACTTCGGGAATCATTAGAGTGATACAACATTGTTAGTGGAAAAGATATTTATTGTTTTTCGAAGTAGGTATTCTCCTTGAAACTTGCCACATTTTTCCATTCGATGGAACCAATTATTAAAGCATTCATTCAATTCTTAAGTTGGGGTTGACCTACCACAAAATATGACTTTAATTAGGTACTTCTGAACTTTAAAATTGGGATATCATCGTTGTCAAACTAAAACCTGCTATGCCTATATGTGCACTTTATTGAGATTTCAAGATTTTGACCATAGCGAATAGTTCACTGTCTAATTTATCGTATAAAAGGGCTGTGACATATTGCCACATAGCATATTTTATTTGACCATGGCCAAAGCACCAAGGGCCTTCCTAAAAAAAGGTCTATATTACCTAGTATAAAATCTGCTAAGTGTTTGGTATAAACAATAGTAACTGTATTACACGCTCTTATTACGGCTTATTCAAACGGAATACAATAACAACAAAGTACTGATATGATTAACTGTTTGTTCTATGACACTTTTGCGCTCGCTTTTTAAAGAATACTTAGAAGTCGCCTAACTTTTTTGTTTCTAAAAAGCTTGTATTCGCGCCAAATTTGAAAAATGAACGGGATGCGCTTCGTAGTTGTCAGGTAGTTGTAAGTCCTTTGATAAATGTTAAGAGGGTACTTTGATAACTAAAGTGGTATGCGCAATGCATGAATAAATCAGTCATTGTTTGAACTTCTTGTTTGATTGTCGCACCCTCACCAACAACTTTACATGGCGCAGTCGGTAGGATTTTTACTTAAAATATAATAGAAAAGTAAATTATTAAAAATGGAAGCAGTTTTATCTACACCGTCACCATTCCGATATGAAGAGGATGTGTCAGATATGGACACGAGCAGAAGAAGTGAAAGTTGGCAAAAGTGGAAAAGAGGATTTTTTATATATTTCAACGCATGCGAACTGGATAAGAAGAAGCCAGAAATACAAGTAAACATATTTTTACATATCGTTGGTGAACAATGCCGGGAAATCATTGATAATGCGGAGCAGCCACAAACATTTTCATCCATTCAGGAGGTAGTAAAAAAATTAGATGGATACTTTAAAGCGAAGAAGAATTTAACGGTTGAACGTCACAAGTTTTTTACACACGAACAAAAGGAAAGTGAATCAATTGACCAATATATATTTGAATTAATGAAGCTAGCACAAACATGCGAATTCGGCAGTTTAACTGAAGATTTGGTCAAAGATAAACTAGTCTGTGGAATAAACAACGCATCGATCCGGGAGCGACTACTACGAGAAGAGAATTTAACCCTGAATAAGGCACAAGAAATATGTCGAGTGGCGATTGTTTCAAAGGTTTACTCAGATAATATAAAAAAAGATAGCTACGTGGTGCATGAGCTAAGGAACCGACGACAAACCGGCCACAACAAATATATTGCAAGCGGGGAGCAACAATGGCACGGCGAAGGTACGAGCAATACGGTGGATTACGTAACGGCGCGGCGCGGCGGCGCCAGCGGCGGCGGCGCCCGGGGTCAGCTACAACACATACGGGGCGCACGAAACAATTTGGCAATGCGAGGCAACGGGCAGCGAGTCGTTCAAGAGAGAAGAAACTGCGGGCGGTGCGGAACCGTTCACCAAAGATACGACTGCCCGGCGTTTGGGAAAAAATGCTTACGGTGTTTGAAGATGAACCATTACGCGCGTATGTGTGAAAACAAGTCGTCTTCAAGTGCATACTATGTACATTGTGAATCCGGAGAGGAGGAAAAGGTAATTTATTCAATTAATAAAGATGTAGATGATTTGAGTATTAGTTTGAAAATCAACTCGAAGTTTATACGTTTTAAATTAGATTCAGGGGCGGACGTTAATATTCTGCCGTTAAAGTATTTGTCCCAATTAGGTATTTCTGAAATAAATTTACTTGAGACTAAAACTAGAATTAGTGCTTATGCTGGTGAGAATATTAAAGTAGTTGGAAAGCTGCACTTACGAGTATATTATAAAAATAAATGTTATGTATTAGATTTTAAAATTGCAGATGTAGATTCTTGCCCAATTTTAGGCCGTCACAGTTGCATCGAGTTGGACTTGATCAGGCGTGTCATGGCATTAGATGCAAGCAACAGTAGTTTACCGGATTTTATAAGTGAGTATAAGGATGTGTTTGATGGTATTGGGTGCTTACCGGGCAAATATACGATACAATTAAAAAATAATGTAGTGCCCGTAGTTCACGCCCCACGAAAACTTCCCTTTGCTGTAAAGGAAAGTGTAAAACAAAAATTGCTTGAAATGGAATCGCAGGGCATTATTCAAAAGGTTGAAGGCCCTTCCGATTGGGTTAACAGTATTACAGTTGTTAAAAAATCTAATGGTGACTTACGCATTTGTCTGGACCCTAAAGAATTAAATGTTGCAATCAAAAGAGAATATTTCAGGTTACCCTCACTTGACGAAATAGTATCAAATTTATCAGGTGCACAGTATTTTACTACACTAGACGCTTATTCTGGATTTTGGCAGGTGGCCTTAGATGATTCTAGCTCTTATTGTACCTTTAATACACCTTTTGGCAGGTACAAGTTTCTAAGAATGCCATACGGTATATGTTCTGCTTCAGAAGTTTTTCACAAAAAAATATATGAGAACTTTGATGACCTTGAGGGGGTAGGGATGTATATAGATGATCTTCTCATTTGAGGGGCAAGCAAAAGTCAACATGATGCTAGGTTAAAGCAAGTTTTAGATAGATGTAGAAAAATAAATCTGAAGTTAAATATAAAAAAGTGTAAATTTAGGTTAGAGGAAATTAAATATCTAGGGCACATAATTTCTAAAAAGGGTCTATATCCAGATGATTCACACCTTACGGCAATAACAAACATGCCTACTCCTAAAAATAAAAAGGATGTCGAACGATTATTAGGTTTAATTACATACGTAGGAGCATTTATTCCTAATCTATCTGATAAGACTTTGCCGTTGAGGGAATTACTAAAAAAATAAATTGAATGGCATTGGAACGAAAGGCATGATAGGTATACAAAAGAATTAAAAACATGTTTATCTAATCGACCCGTGCTACAGTTTTATTGTATGAAAACACCGATTATTATCTCAGTCGATGCTAGTAAAAGTGGACTAGGCGCGTGTCTATTGCAAAACGGTAAACCGGTTTGTTATGCTTCGAAGTCGCTAACGAAAACGGAACAAAGATACGCGCAAATTGAGAAGGAACTATATGCGTGTCTTTTTGCTTGTGAGCGTTTTCACGCATACATATATGGTCGCTCAGATATCACTGTAGAAACAGATCATAAGCCGTTAATTAGCATATTTAAAAAGCCCATAGTTGATTCGCCATTAAGATTACAAAGAATGTTATTAAGGTTGCAACGCTTTTCATTCGAATTGATATACAAACCAGGTAAATATTTATACATTGCGGACGCACTGTCTCGCGCCTACGAACCAAGCGAGGCGGTGACTCATTCGTGTTGCGCGGACGCAGACGGGGGTGCGAGCGTTCACTACGATGTATGCGCCGCCGTGATGCGGGATTCGATGCCCGCTACTTCTAAGTATATATCAGATGCACATTTTGTAATGCTTCAAAAACACACTGAAACGGATGAGGAGTTTAAACATTTAAAAAAATATATTTTAGGTGGTTGGCCGTTAGATAAAAATAAAGTTGTGGCTGCAGTAATGCCGTATTGGACTTTTAAGGAAAATTTAACTTTTATGCATGGATTAGTTTGGAATAATAATAGGGTGGTTATTCCTAAGGTACTGAGAAAGGAAATGTTAAATAAAGTACATATCGGGCATATGGGGTTGGAGAAGTGTAAACTGAGAGCTAGGGAAGCAATATTTTGGCCCAACATTAATCAAGATCTAACTAATATGATAGCAAATTATGAGATTTGTTTAACACATAGGAAAATGAATGTAAAGGAAGAGTTGCAGTCTCACAGTATTCCAGAACGGCCCTGGGCTAAAGTGGGCGTAGATTTATTTCAATTAAAGGGGTTCGATTACTTGCTTCTTGTGGATTATTATAGTAAGTTTTTTGAGATAGTCGAGTTACGTAGTACTACATCTGACTATGTAATATCATGTTTAAAAAACATTTTTAGTCGTCAGGGCATACCCTCTGTTGTAATGTCGGACTGTGGACCACAGTTTTCATCCAGGTTATTTAAAAATTTTGCCAACGAATGGCAATTTACGCACGTAACATCGTCACCTTATTATCCACAGTCCAACGGACAGGTGGAAAGAACGATACAAACGGTAAAAAACATAATATTAAAGTCTAAAGAAGACGGCGCTGATTATAGGCTCGCACTGTTAGAATGTCTTAATACACCGTTGAGTAATCAGTTAGCTTCTCCCGCGGAACTATTACAGAGTCGAAAATTAAGAACTTTGATTCCAATATGTCCGAAGTTGTTAAAGCCTAGGGTACAGACAAATGTTAAGAGTAACTTAATTAATAGGCAAAATAAGCAAAAGTTTTACTACAATAGAAATACACATAACTTAGGTTATTTATCGGTAGGCCAAAAGGTTAAAATTTTACACAGAGATAAGAAAAAGTGGATATCAGGAACTATTTCTAGAATACTACAAAATAGGTCATATGAAATTGTGTTACTAAATGGAATGAGAACTATTAGGAACCGTAGGCATATTATCATAGACTCGCGGCTTAAGCACGACACGCCCGCGCCTGATCACTACAGCTTGGAGTACGATGACATTATTACCTGTTCCTCTGATTCCCAACACTTAAACAATAACATTGTACAAATGCCTAATTATGTAACTCGTTCCGGCAGGACAGTGAGGCCGCCGAATAGATGGGGTTATTCGTGATGAAGAAAGCCTAATAGCATGTTTATATTTAAAATTGTATACATAACGATAGAAAGGTAATAATAATTATGTTAATGTTGTTGATTGAACTAGTATAGTAATATTTTATTGGTGGTTTATAAATGTAATAAATAATGCAATCAAGGAATTTATTGATGTATTACGAGTAATGATAATATATTATAGAAATTTTTAATTTTATTTGAGTAGTCAATTATTGTATTATTGGTTGGATAGAAATGTAATAATGTAAACAAGGAACAACTAAATGTCATATGAAATGTAATTATACTTATGATAATTTATAGTATTTTCAAATTGTAATTGTAAAATGAATTTACAGTTGTAACAGTAAAAGAAACCTAATACAATAATATAATGTAAATACATGACAATTTTAAATTTAATTTTTTATTAGGGTAATAGGGATGATGTTTTAAATAAAGTTATGTGTAGCATAATATTTATTGAATCCTATTGATAGCTTTATGTTAATAATTTTTATTTTTTTTATTTTTGCATCGTTATAGCACTTATTGAATGTGATAGGATTTTTTTTTGTTTGTTTGTTGAAAGGAAGATGTCAGGTAGTTGTAAGTCCTTTGATAAATGTTAAGAGGGTACTTTGATAACTAAAGTGGTATGCGCAATGCATGAATAAATCAGTCATTGTTTGAACTTCTTGTTTGATTGTCGCACCCTCACCAACAACTTTACAGTAGTAAGTTGCCAAATATGACACAAAAAAAATATTAAAAAGTTTTTGCCAAACTGCCCTTGTACATAGCAGGTTTTACTAAAAATAATATTGAAATTACTTAAGTAGTTGGTACACAAAAAAACAGTATTAATTAGACTAGCATAAAATGTATGGTAGTCACGATCTATTAATGGTTTTAATTCTTGAAGTTGATAAAACTTGGAGTGATTTATTTTCAGTGGACCATCATACAATTGCGCAGGTTCAGGATAATCTTGGGAAACCTGCCTTCGTTGCGGAAGAATTGTATAATCTTTTGGATGACGGAGTTTTAAATATACATCGCCAGACGGTGTGTATTTAAATGCTCTGATATCATTAACTGTAGGATCATTCTTCCTTTTACCTGCTCTAATAGACTGGTAATTAATTGGTCGATAAATTTACATAATTCTTGAAAAAATCATAGTAAACAACTTAGAGTTGTTCATAAGGTTGTTTGGGCCGCGCTTGACGAATTATTATAATGTAATCCTGGGGTGCATAAATAGGGGGTTTTATACACCGAGGTTTTTCATTGGTTTTGGAGCCGAAACCCTATTAATGTTTATCATCAGTAGAAGCTAATTAGCATGTAAAACTAAAAATATGAGCGTAAAAAAATCATTAAAAAATATCATAAAAAATATAAGAACCCTCAGTACCGGACGATCTTATGAAAGTCAATGAACGAGGCGCTTCAAACGCTCCACCTACCCCCCGCCCCGCCGCCGGCGCAGGTGACCGGCCGGGAAAGCCTGTCACGGTGTACTAGTAGATAAGGAGAACGTTACTACGTGTTTTTGACAAAAAGTCACTTTTACAACTTTTTTTTCTTTGCTCGTAAAGCGATTATTATTTCATAAATAGGTACAACACTTTTTATGAATTATAAGGTTTTCGGCTTCAAAACCAATGAAAAATCTCGGTGTATAATGTTCGATTGTGGAGTGAACTACCTTTTCTTAAATAATTTGTTTGTAAATTAAAAGAATGTTTACTTTTTTAGAGAAAAAACTTATTCGATACTAAGTTTGAAGTGTAAAGTAATATGGTATTGTTCCTTTCTTAGGTACTTAGGTAATATAACATAATCATTATAGCAATAAATAGCTTTCGTGAACTTTGTTACCTAATAGATTTTGTTGACAATAACAACATCAAACATAATCCTTACTTACTACTTTAAATACTTACTTATATCACATAGGTACTTACTTATTATAATACATATCTCATGATGATGATGATGATAATATCTTTCCTGACCGACTGACCATACACAGCGACTGTGGGTTGTCAAGAACAATAATAATTTTATTTTCACAAGCCGAAAGTAGGTAAGTATTGAAGTAGGTACCTACCTACTTAACTACTTATTACTTAGTTTCGAGAAGATGTTGTCAAATAAATAAAAAAATCATAAAATAAAAACCTTATGTTTATTGCTAATACTTAAGAGTTTAACATTACAATTTAAAAGTAGGTAGGTACTTACCTAACTAAGTACCTACCTAATCGTCTTATTCTCTCTTAGACTTTCTTTTACTATTTGTACACAATGATATTGTGAATTTTAATACAAAGGCTATGACTAGAGTTAATGTAAAGATAACAGCTATCACATCAACAGCCAGGTATTGATACATAGGAACATCCGCTGCCGCCGATCTGAAGGTGAAATTGTGGTTGCGTGCTGCGTACTCAGTCCAATAGATGGCGCTGTCCATAGGCGATAGCGGGCGATCGTGCCACAGCTGGGAGATGCGTTTCGCCTGTGCACGGAACCTGGAAATATTTCGGAAAAAGACATTTGTTGATAAAATAGCTCTCAATAAAATTTGCGTAGCTTTTCCATTCTAGTTAGGTATAATACTCTTATGTATTTTGAGATAAAGCTAAAGATATCGTAACCTATCCAAAACTGACAATTTTCTCTAATCGATATTGATCCGTGGTAAACGGTCGTTGTCAAATCAAAATCTGCTATGTGCAAAAAGTATACTTTCAAGATATTGACAAAAGAAGTTTTCCTGAAAAATTTAATATGAAGGTTTATTTTTAAAAGTATTTTGTTTAAAAGTTATTGTTAATATACGTAAACTTATTTGTCTTTTAAACATGTTTTAATAGTACATTTATTATTTTTATTAAAGACGAAAAAATTCACATAACAGATTTTAAGTGGTCAAGTGTAGGGTACATAGCAGATTTTACTAAAAAATAATATTGAAATTACTTAAGTATTTATTGTTGATACGCAAAATATCAGTATTAATTAGACTTAAATTTAAGGTTAGCATAAAATGGATGGTAGTCATGATCTATTAATAGTTTTAATTCTTGAAGTTGATAAAACTTGGATTGATTTATTTCCAGTGGACCATCATATAATTGCGCTGTTTCAGGATAATCTTAGGGAACCTGCCTTCGTTGCAGAAGAATTGTATAATCTTTTGGATAACGAAGTTTGAAATACCGTAAAATGGGGTGACTTTGATCAATTTATAAATTGAAAGGCTTCTATTTCATTCAATTTACGTACTAGACATGTAAAAAAAAATCTTAGTGACGACTCATTACAAACTTTTTTTATTTTTTTAATCAAAAATGTTGGCTTGATACTTTTGGAGAAAAAAAATTAAATGTGGCCTATCAACTTTAGACTGAAAAGGGGGTTGGTTTGATACCCGATGTTCTTATTATTGATGTCGAAAGTAACTCCAATTTGGAATTTAAAACAAAAAAAAATTTCTTTTGATAATGTATTTTAGGAATTATTGGGATTTGAAATCTGTCGGGGCGTCTTTGACACAAAGGGCGGAGTTGACATTGGCATTTTGTGATAGCAAATAGTGGCATTTTAGGTAAAACTATGCATTTCTGATTAAAAATTCGTGTTTTAATATTTTTACTTGAGGTACGAACATAATAGGAACATGTGAATTAGTAAATTTATGTCTTAATAACTAAACAAAAAGTCTTAATAATTTCTTCTCTCTTCTAGTCTAAATGTATGGGATGTTATATGTTGAGGAAGCAGCAAAAATAGAGAGATCACCATCGGTGATCTTCGCAAGGGCCTCTTCAAGTGCCTCGTCTGTATAATTCTTATAGTTGCGACTTCCCGCAACTTTTTTGTATGTGCAAACCATCACTAGGAACCTAAAAAAAAGTAGGGGTTACTTTGTAATTCAATACAATTTCAAGTATATCTCTAGAACAAAACCCATTGTGGCGATGTTGATAACTATCAATGTCGCCCGTAGCTCTAGTCAAAGTAGCCCCCTGTAACAGATTTCGTTGTGCAATACAAAATGGCCGACTTAGGTAAAAACAAAAACCTTTTCGATTATGCAAAGCATGTCAATATAACATGACCTTATTATCATTACTATGAATTTTATACTTACGGCCACACTTAAGAAGTTTTTTACACCACTTTTTTCACGAAAATTTAACTACAAGTTCGGGATTTTATTTTACATCGAAATTATTGTAGCGCGCTGTTGCTGACTTCTGGAAACAAGGGCTGATTTGTCAAGGCTACCAACAGAACAAAAACGAAAAGGATACGTTCAAAACTTATTAAATTATAATTTAAAAAGTGAAAAACAAAAGCTATCGTCAAAGTCGCCCCGTTATTCAAAGTCACCCCATTTTACGGTATACATCGCCGGACGGTGTGTATTTATATGCTCTGATATCATCAACTGTAGGATCATTCTTCCTTTTACCTGCTCTAATAATATGGTCGATAAATTTTCATAATTCTTGAAAAAATTATAGTAAACAACTTAGAGTTGTTCTTAAGGTTGTTTGGGCCGCGCTTGACGAATTTTTGTAATGTAATCCTGGGGTGCATAAATAGGGGGTTTTACATAATGTTCGATTGTGGAGTGGACTACCTTTTCTTGAATAATTTTTTCCACTTCTACTTTTAAAAAAAAGCAAAGTTACTCAATCTACTCGCTGCCTTATTCCAGTTTTGATAATTACATCCATCACTAATTATGGTGATGTGATTATAAGCTGTGCATGTAGTTTTAAGGTAATCAATTACGCAGCTTGTAAATTCGTTGGATGAGTCTGTCGTGGACCATTGTTGGCATATCTTTAACCCAGCGTAAGAAAGTATCACTTCCAAGATCAAGTGTGTTTTCGTTTTCTAGAGGTAGTACGATTATCACGCTTTCTTTTCTTTCGTAAACTCCTTTGAGATACTAATCCTTGTTCGAACACCTTTTTTCACTCCATGCTTTTATATTCCAAAATTTGGAATGCAACATAGACCGTTCTTCTTTCGATACCAATCCACACATGAAACTATGTTTAGATTTTTCCTTCATTGCAGTATGATTACAACGACTTTTTACAGATCGACCCTCTTTTGGTGTATTCTGTCCTAGCTTTCAAACTTTTTTCTTATAGCCTATGTATGGTTTTCCTGGTAAACGGCGGCGCTTAGCCATGGGTTGACCTATTGTGGGGTTTGAGAGCTACTCGGAATTTCGATGTTCATTACCGATAACTGTACTAGACATTCATTTGATGAATCACTGTTACTACTGTAAATGATGTAACGCCTGCCTTTGGTGATTGTAGGAATAGGTGAACTGTTACTCTGTTCAGGGGATGAATCTACGACGTGCTCTCAAACACACCCGAAGACGTAGAAGGTTGATTAATATCATCGTATTTTAACAGATATTTATTCGGGTCCATTACTTCTTTGTGAGGTAGGCATTTTCATTGTAGGCATTCTTGCTCATTTTCATGTCTTAAACATTTCTTCTCCGAATTAACGACTAAATCGACAATTTTTTTCCTCTTTTTACAAGCTTTTATTTGACTTCCCCTGTGTGTTTGTGTGGGACAAATCTTGCAACTGAATTAAAGACCAGTTTTCCGCAACCGATTGAGCTGAAATTTGGTATACTTATGTAAATACAATGACAATGCAATGTTATGGTACCATTGAGCTGGTCTGATGATGGAGTCTGGAAGTGGCCATGGGAACTCCTAAACGATACGGCGGAATCGCATCGACTTTGGGTTAGTTAGATTTGTCTTTTCGAGCACTTTAGTGTTAGATGATGCCCAGGGTCCTGATGATGGAGTCGGGAGGTGGCCATAGCAACTCCTAAACGAAACGGCGGAAACTCATCGAGTTTGGTTTCGTTGGATTTGCCTTTTCGAGCACTTTAGTGCTAGATGATGCCCAGAGTCCTGACGATAGAGTCGGGAGATCGCCATAGGAACTTCTAAACGAAACGGCGGAAACTCATCAAGTTTGAGTTCGTTGGATTTGTCTTTTCGAGCACTTTAGTGCTAGATGACTCTTAATCCAATACTAAAAAGTAAAATTAAAATTTAAATTAAAAAACCTTTTTAAAAAACAGCTGAGGCGATTGCAGCCCATGGGCTGCACCTTAGTGCGCACAAACTTGCTGCGCGGTGTCTTCTCTAGTTTGTTGTACCTCAATGACTTAAACATACTTAGCAGGTTTTGGTTTGACAACGACGATATCCCAATTTTAAAGTTCAGAAGTACCTAATTGAAGTCATATTTTGTAGTAGGTCAATGCTGGCGTCTGTCCTGTACTCAACCACCACTGTAGCCGACTTCTACTAAACACTAGCTAGATAGAACACTGGTCTAATGGCGCATAATGATGTCGACGCGACGTTGGTAAAGTGTGTCAGACTGTCAGTCAAGCAGATATTACGAAGCAACTTTGCTAACTAAAAAATTCATAGGTACATATAATCACAACTATTATCCCCGAAGGGATAGCCAGAGACGCGGCAATGAGGACCGCAAAAGCAGTCCTCTGTCATAGTCCACTTTCCACTAAATAGCGACTGCAAATGTGCACAGCGTGACAGACAGGTGGTGAGCCCATCGCAGCTCTAAGCAGTTGGATGTAATTTTTAAACCGTTAGTCGCCTTTTACGACACCCAAGGGAAGAGAGGGGGTGGTAGTATTCTTTCACCGCTATGCGAAACGATTACTCAATACATATTATGTAAGTACTCCTAACACGTCATATTGAGTTGATTTCAAAATGCTTTATGTTTTTTCATATCATACTTACTTATTAGGTGATGTAATCTGATACAAATTGTAAGTTGTTATCATAAGTCATAAATCTTAATAAAGCACAGAATAGGAGCATGATTCTGATATTCTAAAAACAACCACAATCGTGTCTTAGTGGCCTGATTAAGACATTTTCCTTATGTGGTTCGAATTGTGGATCTAACATTTTCATATAGGTTTTTCATTTCTTTCTAGGTAGTTTTCATATAGCCCAGAAGGTTATGGAGCCCTAGGGCACCCCAGGGGCCCTACTGTCACCTCTTAGAGCAGTATTACTTTAAATTTAACTCAATTTTTTTACGGAAATTTGTAGGTAGGTATACTCAGTATTATTCTGTGGTATAGATACCTACCTAGTAAGAAAGTAATACTGCTATCGCAAGGCCCCAAGAGATGTTTCTATAGCACTGTGTTGCGATTTTTTTTACTATACGTACAATAGAATTAAACCATAGACAATCCTTGGTTAAACTCAATTTGTGTTATTGCCCAGCAGTGGGGAAAGTAGACATATACCTACGTTATACTTAATTAGTTAATTTACTACTTGTTTGCTGTCTTAATATTCACAGACTATGTCATTATGAAGACAAGATTCGACATAGCAATGAGGAGCTGAACCAAGCCAGGCGTAAAACGTAAAAACTATAATAAAATGTGCATCGCGTCAGTGGCTCTCAAGATCATAGCTCGGTAACGGACATACTTAAAGTACAACCGTAAAATAGAAAGGCGTGACGGAGAATCGAAATCGAACCGTTATACATAAAGACTTCTACACACTATAGCGTTTTAGAAGCAGGTCAGTTAGAACGCGGGTCCGCGCCGTTGTATCACGTTGTGTAACTTGGACGGAGTCTTAATGAAGTATTATAGAATCAAATGACATTCATCAACAAACAAAACCAACGCTTCAGTGGCGGTGTGCCTAAGCGCTCGGCCTAATAACCAGAGATCCAGTAGGCCTAGCAGGCGCAACACGAGAAAAATTTCTCGACCCGTTTTCTCGTGTTATGTCTATCTATATGTCGCAGTCATATGATAAAAACAGATATTTGGTCAATTCCCTAAGTGATTTGATCAAATCACGGAGGATGTTAAAATAACAACACGATTTTATCATTTCCCTAAACAAATCTAGGGATTTGAACTGGTTTCGTGAAATGACAAAAAAAACATAATATGACAGGAGTAGGGCAGCTAGTATTTTTGTTGTCGCTACGCTGCGCTTCGTGATTGTCTTAAATTTCTAACCTATCACGTGACAATTTATTAGATAATAAGAAACTTGTAATTAAAAAATTGCAAAACAAAAAAAAAAAGAAATGTACAAGAGTAAAAAGAAAAAGAAATGAAAAGAAAAGGTTTTAAGTAAAAATGGTAAAAAAGAAAGAAATAAAAGAAGTAAATAGAGTATAGCTCATAAATCTCCAGTTCATTTAATCCCTTTGAAAGAAAAGAGAAAAAGACACAAAATAACAAAAAACCTTGGCAAAATAGCGGGAAGCAGTAGGCAAATTAAAAAAAAAACCTTTCACGTGACCTACATGAGGCGATATATGTTCTAGTGGTGATTTTTGAGATCAATGTTACAATACTACACTTACTAATTTTTATAATTATGCATGTAATTACAAATAAACGACGTTTAAAATACCATAGAGAAGCTTTTTTGTCATTTCACGGAACCAGTTCTGGCATTTGTTCAAATCCCTAGATTTGTTTAGAGAAATGATAAAATCGTGTTGTTATTATAACATCCTCCGTGATTTGATCAAATCTCTTAGGGAATTGACCAAAGCTCTGTTTTTATCATATCCCTGCGACATATACACGATATGTTAAACATACATAATACTAGTTTTATTAAAGAGGAAATACATTAAGGAATATAAAAATATAAGAACAATGAACCTAAAACTAAAAAACCTTAAAAATATAATATAAATATATACTAGTTTTTGCTTGTCTGTGGTATATTTGTCTACAAACCCTACAACGGACAAGTATTAAGTCCATGCATGCAACTTAATTTTATCGAGTGTTCGCGACATAATTATCTCGTGTTGCGCATGCTATACCTACAGAATTCAATTGCCAGGTCGGGCATAGTGTGTTTCTGATTTTTTCAAAGCACAGGCCGAGTTTATGATTGTGTTAAGCCAATCCCGATCAATTAAAGCGATGACTTGATTTCAATGATGGCCGGAGGCCAAGGAGGCCTTTGCTCTGCAGTGGGACAGTATAAAAGCGGTACTTTTCTTTACTTTTACTGTAGAATCAACTTACAAACTTATCTACTTTAAAACTATGTTAAACTAATCCTCTCGTCTGTGAGGTGGCTCAATTGAGCCAAAAAAAAGGCGCGTCTGTGAGCTGGCTTAATTGAGCCATCAGAACATGGTATCATAATTTACGCGGCAGTGCTCGTTTGTTTTTTTTGTTAGCGATAAGCTGACACTGCAACAATGAACAAGGCTCCGTGATTCAAGTGTTTCGTAGTGGCGCCTCTGTGGTAAATTGGGTTATCACTACCTCTCAGACCCGAGGGCATAGGTACTCTATTTCTCCGAACCAAAATTTCGGCCGATTGTCGATTGTTATGCATAGCGCTTTTCATTATTTTTTTCTAAAAATTAATAATTTAAATGTTAAACCTAATTTGTATGAACGAAATTTCGGAAGGAATGGAAACCGCTGTAAATAGTAAAACTAAAATCGGCCGAAATATCGTTTCGGAGAAAGAGAGGAGGCACTCAGCTTCGAATTCCAGTAGTGGGTACAAGGTACTTAAACCTACAAGATGTTTGGTAATAGTATTAAATTCCTTACAAGGCTATACCCTTACCGTCTAATTTATAAAAATGGTCAAATGTTACACCTCGGTTTAAATTGACGCTGTCTCGTTTAAGTTTAAGAAGACAGATAGAGACAGCGTCAATTTAATCCTTAGTGTAACTTTAATAAACGTTTATTAATAACAGGGTTAAGGTGTAAAGAACAACTATGTATTTGTATAAGTAGAACTGCGAAATCTTAAAAAAAATATCGTAAAAAAATTGCTGATGCATACAATTAGGTCGAATAGTATTTATTAATTAAATTTGTTTACGCTTACACCAATTATCTAGACCAAGACGAGTATTCTTTTGAAACTCGTTAATATGGTAAGATAACGGATAAATATACATAAACATAGAAAAAACACCCAGACCCAAAATCAATTTAGAAAATAGTTTTTCTCTTCAGAGATGGCGCGACGCCTGACCCGGCGTGCTAACCACTCGGCCACGGAGGTCGGTCGAGAGTACCTATTTGCAGGTTTGTATTGAATACATTGAGGTACAATAAACTAGAGAAGACACCGCGAGCAAGTTTGTGCGCAACTAAGGCACAGTATAAATATAAGCTATATTTATACTGTGCTAAGGTGCATCCGCAAGGTCCACAATCGCTTGAATCACGCGTCATCACTGAGGCGTTTGCAGCCCATGGACCATACAAAACTCAATGCCATTTAGTTCACCCAATATGAATCCAAATTAGCGCTGGTGTCGTAACTTAAAAATACGAAAATTCACAATACCAATCCAATCCAATAGCGATCGGTTTTGAGAGTAAGGGGGCTGATGATGGAGTCGGGTGGCCATAGGAACTCCTAAACGAAACGGCGGAAACTCGTCGAGTTTGGGTTCGTTGGATTTGTCTTTTCGAGCACTTAAGTGTTAGATGATGTCCAGGGTCCTGACGATGGAGTCTGGAGGTGGCCATAGGAACTTCTAAATGAAACGGCGGAAACTCATCAAGATTGAGTTCGTTGGATTTGTCTTTTCGAGCACTTTAGTGCTAGATGACTCTTAATCCAATACTAAAAAGTAAAAAATAAATTAAAATTATAAAATCTTTTTAAAAATCAGCTGAGGCGCTGGCAGCCCATGGGCTGCACCTTAGTGCGCACAAACTTGCTTCGCGGTGTCTTCTCTAGTTTATTGTACCTCAATGATTGAATAGCAGATGATTTTATCGCAATTTAAGAGTGGCTCTCATACAAAATAGTTGTTTTATGCACTTTTAAGGATGGTCCAGTAGGATTACATACCTATTACCCTGTAAATTGTTTGGTGTTTTAAAGACATTACATACATATTACCAGACATTCTGTTTGTTTGTCTTTCTATAAACGAAGAACTTACTTCGGCTCCAAAACCGTCTTGAACTTTTGCAGGAGGTTTTCCTCAGTCAGGTCTGACAGTGTGATCATTACGCCCAAGCCACTCTCTTCCACTGCAGCTGCATTAGACGGTTGGTCACCGAAGATGGGCATAGCGACTACCGGCTTGCCATGGTAGAATGCTTCTGCGGTACCCAGCATGCCAGAATGGGAGTAGAAAGCCAATACATTTGGATGAGCTGCAACCGATAGAGAGGATTACAGGTTATTTGCTTTGATTAATCATCATCAGCTTTGTATTCATCATCATTAAATAATACTATCAACCCAAACCTTCCCTTGAGTGTTGTAAAATACGAGTAATGGACTAAAGGCTGCACATACCTTTTTTTTATAAAACCTACACTCACACCAATTATCTGGCCCAAGAGAAGCTTCGAAGAAACTCGTTAAATGGTTACTAGACAACGGATAAACATAACATATTTAAATACATACCTATTATAAGACATACAAAACAACTAGACCCGAGACAATAGAAAAACAATAATTTCTAAATTGACCCGACCGGGGATTGAACCCGGGACCTCAGAGATGGCGACACCATGAAAACCGGTGTACAAACCACTCGACCAAGGAGGTCGTCAACTATATCTAACAGCATAAAGCGGGGACGGACTCATCACCTATCACGCTCACCACATGTGCAGTTGTTATAGCTATGGCAGAGGACTGATCTTGAAGTCCTCATTGTCGTTGTTGTCCAAATTACTAGCGGCCCGCCCGTAACTGCGTCGTGACGAATTTACAAAACTTTCTTCATCCAAACTTTCTTCTGACAATTACAAACACAATAAAAAACAATTAGCCAAATAGGTGCAACGTGCAGCCGTTTAATTATTATTGAGAGACAAGTGATTATTATTCATACAGAGTGTCCAAAAAATAGGGCCAAGCGGAAGTCAAGAGGTAGAGCTTAACTCTTCTTTAATCTGTGGTAGAGCATCACTAGGGTTACCCCACAGACCGGCTAAGTGGTATGTGGGCTACTCGAATCACTCCCCATGTATGTTCGGTGATTTTTCGTAGTTTTCGAGTTATGACTTTTTTTTAATTTTTTTAGCAAATTTTATTTTAAGTACATGACATTATTGGTCACTTGGACTTCAATTATTAAAGTACTTGATTTTTTTCTAAATTAAATAAATAACATAAATTGCACAAACAAGAAATAAGTACTGTTAAGTTGGATAATATTACGCCACAAAGAATATTAAACTTCACTTTTGGTAAATATTGAAAATTTACAAAATTTTCGAGTGCGATTTAAAAAAGAAATTGCCTGTACAATTTTTTTTAAATAATTATAAATCTTCCAAATTTTATGAGCTTTTTGCTCTCCAATGTTCAATAGAGATATCTTTACGTTAAAATAATTAAATTTGACCTCAAGCGTATTTGGTCTAAAAGTTATTAAGAGAGGTGAGGTGAATGTCACGAAATTAATTTTAAAAGTTTTCGAAATGCCGACCTTCGTGCTCATATCTGCTCCAAAAGTTTCCTTGAATTTTCTTTTTTTTGGCGGTAGGCACATAGCACATGTCGATGATTTCTTTGCCATCATGCGCAGGAAGTCATCGTTATTGGTGGACAAAGTTAGAAGAAGCAACAACATGATCCTGAAGATGATACCTAGCTGACAGGATGGATGCAGCTGTCTTTTTTTTTATAGCAGAAGGAGGCAAACGAGCAAGCGGGTCACCTGATGGAAAGTAATCACCTCCGCCCATGGACACCCGCAAAACCAGAGGAATCGCAGGCGCGTTGCCGGCCTTTAAGGAAGGAATAGGCTCATTTCTTGAAGATCCCTAAGTCGTAACGGTCCGGAAATACCGCCGCCGGGAGCTGGTTCCAAAACACTGTAGTTCAAGGCAAGAAATTTCTTGAAAAACGCACAGTAGTAGACCGCCATCCATCAAGGTGATGTGGATGGAATGACAGTCGATTGCGTGTAGTGCGGTGAAGGAAATCAGCGGCAGGGATCAAGCCGAACAATTCCTCAGAACACTCCCCATGATATATACGGTACAATATACAGAGAGACGCAACGTCTCTCCGAAGAGCCAGTGTTCCGGAGGTTCACTGAATTGCATGTTTTACATGCAGGCCAGTGAGTCTCAGGGTCGGGATGTTTTCATTCTGTTTGTTATTTTAATTACAAACATAGTTGTAAGTAAATTGTTACTAACTTAACTACTTTATTTTATTTTATTTGTTCAATTTTAATGTAAGCTAATTTAATTTATAATTATAATGTGGTGTAATTTAATTAATTAATTTAATGTATGAATATGTAATTTTTATTGTATTTGAATTTGTAATTTGTGAATATGGACCATGGTCTGAAATAAAAATATTTTATTTTATTTTATTTATTTATTTTATTTATAGCGTAGCCACCAAGTTAACCAATCGATTTCTTCGCCTTTACTGCAACATACATCATCCATACACACATATACTCACGACTGTTATCCCCTGGCTAAGAGTTGGTCAGAGACTTTTTCGAAAATCGTTTCTCTGCCATAGTTCAAGTTTCACTAAGTAAGAACTAAACATGTGTTCAGCGTGATAAGTGGTGAGCCCATCGCCGCTCTATGCTGTTGGATGTATGTGCAGTCCGTTAGTCGCCTTTTGCAACAACCAAGGGAAGAGATGGGTTGGGAGATTTCTTTTAATGAGCCGCCACACACATAATAATATATAGCCTCTGCAGCAGGGGCACTACAAAGAATTAGTTATGGTTAGTATTAATTAAGTAGTCTATGTCTAAGAAATAAGAAACTTAGCGGAATTACGAACGAAATTAACAGTTCGAAAAAATAATAAAAAAACGTAAGAATTTAAGAAAACTGTTTAGGAAGATGCTGACTTTGCAATAAACACAAAAGTTGTCATTTTAAAAACTTCTAATGAAAATACGACACACCAAACAATCATAATATCGTATTACTTCACCTCGACTCTCTTAATAACTTTTTAGACTAAATACGTTTGAGGTCAAATTTAAATTTGATACAGATAGCTCTATCAAACTTTGTAGGGCAAGTAGCTCATAAAATTTGGAAGATTTTAAAATTGTTTTTTTATCTTACTTACTCTAAAATTTGGTAAATTTTAAATAAAGTGAAGTTTAATATTTTTTGTGGCGCAATGGTGTCTAACTGAACCGTAATTGTTTTTGTTTATGCAAGGTACCTATGTTATTCACCCAATAAAAAAAAATCAAGTACGTAATTGAAGTCACTGTGCCCAATAATCTCTTGAAAAAAATCATAACTCAAAAACTACGAAAAATCCCGGAACATACATGGGGGTGATTCGGGTAGCCCTAGTGATGCTTTACCTCTAGACTTCCGCTTGAACCTATTTCTTGGGACACGCTGTATAGATTTACCTAAAATATCGTTTTGCGGCAGCCATTTCGACACGTAGACGTTCCCTGGGTTGCCGGGCAGGCTTTTTTCTTCCCACTTCCATATTATTCTTTGTGGAAGTTTCGAGAAGACTGCAATCATGGTGTCCAGATAGTGTTTGGGCGTGAAAGCTGCTCTGATCATGGATCCAAAACTGACGTAGATAACGCCGTGATCCGATTCATCAATAAACTTTTGCAGATCCTGAAAGTTATTATGATAATATGGTAAAATTGTGATCACGTTGTTAGGGGAATATTTTATAGGCATATACAAGTATTATGTATAATATACCCTTTATATAATAATAAACCTTTTCTGGGGCCTTACTATCATCTCTTAAAGCAGTAGGTATAATAAATAAAAGTAATATTGCTCTAGCGATGGGCTCACCACCTGTCATGCTGAGCACATGTGCAGTCACTATTTGGTGAAAAGTGGACTATTGCAGAGTACTGCTTTTGCGGTCTTCATTGCCTAGTCTTCGGGGATCATACTCGTGATTAAATATAGGTATGTATCAGTAGGGCGACATTGTAACTCTTCTGTTACTCAACTGCTATCATCATACAACTTCTAGATCCTGATCAGCCCTTAGCGGTGAACTAAGGCGTCTTATAATAACTATTAATAACTTCGTTTGTAAAAATGGCTTAATTTCTTTGCATGCAAGTAAGTGTAGAGAAGGTACCAAGAGTTACGATAATTCTCTGTTCTGCTCCTACGAGTGAGGTTCGGTGAGGCGGTTATGATGAATAGGGTACCTAATTATCATACTTTTATTTGGAATGCAGTTTTACTACAGAATACAAAGGACATCATTTTTCTGGGACTTTTCTGAAAGTACCGCCCATCAAAAAAAAATGGTACGTATTGTTAGGACACAAAAGTTGTATAATTGCTCCGAGCCAAGTTATACTAGTTCGAAGTTTCATCATTTTCATGCATTTATTGATTCCTAATTTTTTTTTGTATAACAGAACAGATGATGACCCCACAGATTTTGCGCTGCAATGACAATTTCTTCAGATCATTAGTTCCAGCAATATCTATCATTATTTTATGTTTCCCAGTCCGAGCACTTTAAGAAATCAATAAATGTATGAAAATGATGAATCATCGAACTTGTATAACTTGGCTCAGAGCAATCCTACAACTTTTGTGCCATACTAACTTAATAGTTGGAGTAATCTCCAAATGGCTAGTTCTAACAATACGTACTATTTTTTTTTGTTGGCCGGCACTTTCAGAAAAGGCCCAAAAATGTAAGGAGCCCGAATGATCTCCTTTAGCGTTGTTTACAATATCGACAGCACATCAAAATGGCGGTCACATCAAAATAAAAAAGAGGGCTTATTCTCGCCCGCTCCTGGTTTGCAGAATTCAAGCGCGGTCGTGTCAATCTCAATGGCCGCCCGTCCACCGCTGTGAACTACAAAAACATCGATGCTGTGCGCCGTATGATTGAAACAGACAGGCATGTGACCTACCATGAGATTCGCGCATCCTTAGACATAGGTATGAGTTAAATACAATCAATCCTATACAAACATTTTGGTGTGAGAAAGCTGTGCTCGCAGTGGATCCCACACAATTTGACCGAGGCACAAAAAACGGACCGCGTCACTTGGTGCTTGGTGCAGTGCCATGCTTATCAGATTCAACGAAGTTGCGTCAAATTTGGTGTGGGACATAGTAACTGGTGACAAAACATGGATTTATTGCTACGATCCCAAAACAAAGCAGCAATCGAGGGTATGGTCTTTCAAGATAAGCCGAAACCAACCAAAGCGGCGCGCGTGAAAAGTAAAGCATCTATGCGGATGATTGCTTCTAAAACTGGACACGTGGCTACTGTTGCTTTAGAGAATCGTCGTACCGTGAATAGTGACTGGTACATGTTCATGTGACCATTTGTTTGCCGGAAATTATTTACGAACTCCGTAACAATATCCGTAAACGCCGTGTCATCTTGCACCACGACAATACTAGTTCCCACACGGCCAGACAGACAAACGAATTTTTGAAGGTGAAAAATTTAGAACTTATGCATACTTGTAACGTTTTTCTGTTCCCAAAAATTAAGAACCAATTACGCGGTCAACAATTTTCATCACCAGAAGAGGCAGTCGAAGAGTATGAAAAACACGTTTCTGAGGTCACCACGGAGGAGTGGCACAAAGGTTTTCAAAATTGGTTTAATCGAATGAAAAAGTGCATTTACGCAAAGGGAGAATATTTTTAGAAACAATAAATTAATTTTTGACCTTTAATAGTATTTTTTTTAATTCATTCCGGAAAGTTTTAGTGCGCCCCGTAGAAGTTGAATTTTGGAGAACAATAGATTTGGAGCGCATGGGACTGAGCCAAAAAGAGCTGTTTAGCATAGCGGCTCACTAAAAGCACAGAATATTAAATACTAGCTAAAAGAATACTTACTTACCAACCCATCTTTTCCCTAGGGTGTCGTAAAAGACGACTAACGGACTAAAGACTGCACATACACCCAACAGCATAGAGCGGCGATGGGCTGACCACCTATTACACTGAGCACATATTATGCAGTTATAAATTGGTGAAACGTGGACTATGAGAGGACTGCTTCTGCGGTCCTCATTGCCTAGTCTCTGACTAACCCTACTAACTAAGTATATTTTCAATGTTTGCACCTCCGATCTTAGAGTATATTAGTTCTCTCCATCCGACTGGTTGCCTGGCAGAAATCGCTTTAAGCGATAAGAACGCCATATTGTAACATTGTTTTTTTATGTAAATGCATTGTACATGTTTGTGTGATTATGTTACAATAAAAGTATTATCTATCTATCTATCTATCTAACCCTTTGGGGATAATAGTCGTTGAACTATTCACGTATGTACTCGTATGTATGTATCAAAATAAATGTTTACAATGACTGGTAAGTTTCATGTAATCATACTAAAAGGCAGGTGAGGTGATAAGTGACAGCTAGCGCCTTCGTGCTACTATCGTGCGATCATTACCTCTGGTCACATAACAAGTAATCTCTGATAATCATTTTGTAACGGGTGGGTGACTAAATATATAAGTAGGTAATAATAGTATTATCACAAGTTTTAACGTGCTTTACGAAGCACGAAGGCCACAAAGCCGTTAGTCTCTATGGAGTTGTTGTGTTGCTAGAGTTAGGCGGTGAAAACGGAAAAATTGGCTGTTTTTTATTAGCTGTTATTCAAAATATTTTAGATATTTCGCACTGAAATTTTCAATATGTATTACAGAACGTATGTGTGAGAGTTATTCATCTCAGTTGTAAAAATTGCCATTCGGACAGCGTGATGCGCTGCTGTCTGTGGGTAATCTGAGCCCCTGATCGTGGTGATCAGGTGTAAGATGTTTGTAGACGTTCTACATGATGATGATGAAGAGGCTGAACGGCCGGTGAACATCATGCTATGAGCGAGGGCGTGACCTTCCTAACAGAGTGTCGAAATAATTCTTTATTTATTTCCAATACTAACAACAATACTATATAACTAACAATATAAAATATTTTATAATAATAGTCTAAGATCCGAGTGTAGAACGACCTTCACCGGGAAGGTTAAAGGATGAAAAGTATTTTATATCAAATTTAATATGTTAAATAATATATCGCGAGTGGGTTGGCTGAAAAATTTCAGTCCAGTACCTTTAATGATTAATTTAATATTAAAAAAAATATTTTTTTTTACATTGCACTGGTTTGGTGTGTGTGTGTGTTTGTAATGAGATTATCTTTATATAAACATAGATTTTATTTATTTAACCAGACGGTTGCAAATTACTAATATTGACATGCCTGTTTACAGGCAGGCCTGTTTCAGGAAAAAAATAGTCAACCTAACGTTTGCATATTCTATTGGCTTCATACTTTCGATTGGTACCTATGTAATTTATCTATTATCGGAACAAGTGCAATATTTAAAAAAAAGTAATAATATAGTAATTAATCTGAACTAAAATTTTTCAGCCAACCCACTCGCAATATATTTTTTAACACATTAAATTTGATATAAAATACTTTTCATCCATTAACCGCTCGGTAAAGGTCGTTGTATACTCGGATCCTCTACTATAAGGTGTCTAAGGCTCGTATTCTAAAACCAAATTCACACTCAAATCTCTGCTTGAGTACAGTTAGAAAGGGATGGTGCTATTCATCGCGTATATCGCCATCCCTTTCTAACTGTACTCAAGCAGATATTTGAGTGTGAGTTTGGTTTTAGAATACGAGCCTTAGGTAAAGTACATGACCCAGTTAGGGTATTGTAAACATAATCACAATATTTTAATATAATTCTTAAGAGCATATTCTAATAACCTGTTTAAAAGACTTTTGTAGTTAAAGTAATTATAACATTTATTATAACTTTCTTTTGGATTTTGCTGAATGGGTGTTTACACAACTTGAACGTCGACATACAGTATATGTGTTACCGGCAATCTGTATAATCCGGTGTTCTATACAATATCCATGCAATGTATAGAATACCTAAAGCGTGTAGGTAATGTTTGAAATATATTTATTTTATACTTTGCCTAGGTATTCTATACAATACCGAATGCGCATCCGGTAATGTGTGAAAAGGCAGTAGCCTACTTATTATTTTTACGGAATTGTTTTGTTCCTAAACTTTTTTATACTTGTTACGTACCTAAGTACCTACATTGTTGGGTATGGAATATTATATTCCATTCACAGATCTTGCCAGCGTTGGCAGACAACGGCCTTGGTTCAATCGCGAATGCGCCAAAGCTGCTGAATGCAAGCAGGCGGCGTATCGTGCTTGGACGAAGGCTTGCGCTTTGAATGACCCTAGTACCAGCTCCTTGAAGGCGGCCTACAACAAGGCCTCTAAGTCTAACAAGAGGGCTCTTGCAGGAGCGCATGCACAAAGAGTGGCAAGGGTGGGGCGGGAGTTGATCTCGCACCCTACGGGTAGCCGTAGCTATTGGCGGCTCGCTAAGGCCGTGCAGGCCAACTTCTGCTTTCCCTGTGTGGGACCGCGGCCTCACACGTGAGGCCGCGGTCCCACACAGGGAAGAAGCGGAGGGGGGGGACGAAGGAAACCTCCTCCCCCCCTAGGAGGGCCGCGGCCTAGTGTTGAGGAGCACTAGGCTGCATTGCACAAGCCCTCCTCCGCTGGGGAGCAGTCTGCATCTGCCAGACTGCTCCTCGTGGTGCGGGGGACCCAGGTCTGACTGGGTCCATAGCGTGGCGGCGTTCGCGGGGCATGTTACCGTGGTACCGTGGCGCCGCGTCGCGTCCCTGACGGCAGATGTCGGTTCTTTTACCGGGTCGGGCCCATATGTCCTTACTCACCCGTTTCCCCCACGGGGGGCCGGGTGGGGACATATGGGTTCCAGCCCCGGACAGTGCATGGGGTTCTCACCATCCTCCTGAGGCCCCATGCCAGTGCAGAGAAGCATTTTCTTCGACTAAAACAAAAAAAAAAAAAAAAGGCCAACTTCTGCTCCCCCTCGCTGCCCCCGTTGAAACATCCAGATGGCTCGTTGGCTTACCAGCCGCTTGAGAAGGCGAACTTGTTGGCTGAACTTTTCGCGGCCAATTCGCGCATCGACGATTGTGGTGCCGCTCCACCTATTATAGCACATTGTGGGGCCACCATGCCTGATATTCGTATCAGGCAGTGTGATGTACGTGCCGTGCTGCGGTCGCTCGACGTGCGGAAGGCTAGCGGGCCGGATGGTGTTCCGGCGATTGTGCTGCTTAGATGCGCGGCTGAGTTGTCTCCTGTATTGACACGATTGTTTAGGGAGTCTTACGATACTGGTATTGTACCGGTGTCTTGGAAAGAGGCGAACATACAACCCATCCCTAAAAAAGGGGGTCGCTTGGATCCGGCCAACTATCGACCCATCTCTGTAACTTCTGTGCTTTGCAAGGTGTTTGAGCGGATAATTAATTCCCAGCTCACTCACTACCAGGACCTAGAAGATCACTCGCTGTTCCATGATCGCCAGTATGGGTTCAGACCAAAGCGATCAACGGGGGATATTCTAGCGTACGTTTTTCACGCGTGGGGTGAAGCGATGGACAAGCATGGCGAATCCCTGGCAGTTAGCCTTGATATCGCCAAAGCTTTCGATAGATTGTGGCATCGTTCCCTTCTTTCCAAGTTGCCGGCCTTCGGTGTGCCGCCCCGTTTGTGCGCCTGGGTTGCAGACTTTCTAGAAGGGCGGAGGATTCGTGTCCTTTGTGAGGGTAGTTCCTCCGCGTTCTACAAAGTCAATGCCGGAGTGCCGCAGGGTTCTGTGCTCTTACCTACCCTATTTCTTCTGCATATTAATAACATGTTGTCCTTGGGCAATATTCATTGTTATGCGGATGACAGTACGGTGCATGAGCGGTCCTTGGGACATCCTGCGGCAAAGCAAGCCGATATCATGGTGAAAAGGCAAGAACTGGTTGCCAAACTGATCCTGACTCTCGATCGTGTCTCTAAGTGGGGATCTAAAAACCTGGTCGAGTTTAATGCTAGCAAAACCCAGGCTTGTGCATTCTCGTCCAAGGTAACTCCCTTCCTTCTCTTCAGAACTTTCCGTTACCCATTTCGGTGAACCTCAGCATTCTTGGCATGGACATCGGCAAGGAACTGAATCCAAAATGCTACATCGAGAGTGCTATTTTAACTACCTCCCGGAAGTTGGGTATCAGTCTGCGCGCTCGCGCCACCCGTAGCGCACGCGTATTGATTGAATTGGTCGCGAAGTCGCGAGACAACCGTTGTTACGATGACGGCGTCCAGTACTTTGAAATGTGTAACGTGCAACATTGTAATTAATGAAGTTTTGTGCTTCATTCAAAATAAAATTGATGTGATGGACGAAGTGTCCCTAGTACGTATTTGTGAAACGGCTTTTACAGTGGACGAGATCGAAAATGCTAAAACCTTATTTTTCGAGTCTGTTTCCGCGCGAAAGAAAACAAGAAAGCGAACTGGAAAATCTCTTCGGAATCTTCAGGATGTGATAGCATTGTTCAAAGAGACGGATCCTAATGAAACACCAATATTTGTGGCAAAAGAAATTCAGAAACTACCCCCAATTTCTTTTGACCATGTAGATGTGACGAGACTTTTGAAAGATATTCTTATCCTAAAAAACGAGATGAAGGCCGTGAGAGAAACGTATGCTACTTTGGAGATTGTTGAAGATGTAAAGAAGGACCTATTTAACCTACAAAAGACGTCACTTGTGAATAACTTTTGTCTCGATAATGTAAATACAAGGCGAGGTGTTCATCTTTTAAACGACCACAGTTGTGATAGTGGCCCCATGGGCTTTCATCCAATGACATCTGATTCTGCTGAGATGGGTAACCTTCATGAGAATAGTCACAACAGCGAGAAGTTCACACACACACATCGTGTCCGGTATCCAAAAGTCGCCCTTATTAATCCCACCACCCACAGATCAGTCACCGCCCTTGCAAGTACTAACTGAGTCATACATCAGTCCCGTTAATAGCGAGCTAGCTCCCGTCAACAACAAAACAGCTGACCTATCGCAGCGAAAGATATTGGCCGACATAACTCGCACGGGCAGTTGGAAAGTACAAAAACCAAAGGATGAATGGATCGTTGTACAAAAACGAAAAATACGAAATCAGTTCCTAAGTAATACTGGAAAGGCGAATGTCAGCTCTAATGATAAATTTCGTGCCGCGGAAATTAGTTTACCTATTTACATTTATAATGTGGCAAAAAACATTTCCACTACCGACACTTCGGATTATATTATGAAAAAAACTAATTTAAATGTAGATGTACAACAACAAAATGTGAATAGCAACAAGCAGTATGACTCGTACAAAATATTTGTTCCCAACCACAAATTGAATTTATTTTTGCAAGAAGACTTTTGGCCCGACGGAATATTGTTTCGCCGGTTCGTTGATTTTGGCAGTAGGAAACCAAACCAACCTACTGAATGTAACACAGTGCATAAATAAAATAACTGTAAATGAAGGCCAAATTTGTGAGTTTTAATTGCAAGGGTGTAGTTCGTTCGGTGGACTGTGTGAGGAAGCTTTGTCAGGATGCTGATGTCGTCGCGTTACAGGAGACCTGGCTTCTACCTCATGACGTATAAAGGATACGGCCTTGCCGGGATAGACCCCTGCTTCGTCTACGTTGGGAAATCAGCGGTAGACACTAGTGCTGGAATAATCAGAGGACGGCCGCACGGCGGAGTGGCGTTGCTGTGGCGTAAAAACTTGTTTCCGTCAGTGAGTGCCATACAGTGTCATAGTTCACGCTTAGTCGCAATAAAAGTCAGTCTCTGTGATCGTGATATGTTGGTTTTCTCAGTGTATATGCCCACGGATTGCAGTGACAATCTTACTGAGTTTACTAGTTGTCTGAGTGAGATTAGTGCAATAATGGAAGGTAACAATGTTGAATCAGTTGTTATGCTGGGAGACTTTAACGCCCACCCCGGTGAGTTATTCCACTCTGAACTATTGAACTTTTGCACTGAGCAATCATGGTCGTGTATGGACTTATTGATGCTGCCTACAGATACTTATACGTTTGTGAGTGAGGCTCACGGTTGCCGGCGCTGGCTCGACCACTGTGTTGTGTCAGCGGCGGCGGCCCGGGCAGTCAGCGGCGCTCAAGTGTTAACGGACGTGTACTGGTCGGACCATATGCCATTATTGATTACATGTAATCTAGATTTAATTAGACCTAAAATTGAATGTTGTAAGTTTATACAAAATAAAATAATATGGGGCTACAGGGATCCTAGCCAAATAAATAAGTACCACGAAATTTGTAATTCTAATCTGAAAGAGGTAGATTTTCCGTTAGAACTGTCTGGCTGCGGTGACAAAAATTGTGACAATAAGGAACATAAACTGATAATAGATGACCTGTATAATAGAATTGTCACTATACTTACTAATGCTGCGGAGTGTACTAATGTCAGCAAGTCCAAAACAAAAGCTAGGCCCGTGGCGGGGTGGAACACGCATGTCTTGGGCGCTCACAGGGCGGCCCAACTCGATTTTAAAATATGGGAACTTTATGGCAGGCCTAGTACTGGTAATTATTATAACACAATGGTTAAATCGAGAAAAATATTTAAATCAAAACTGCGTTGGTGTCAGAAAAATCAGGATAAAATCAAAATGGATATTCTGGCCCAGCATCATAAAGATAATAACTTTGGAAAATTTTGGAAAACTACAAGCAAAATAAATCCCACACCGAGTCTTCCTGTGAGCGTGGCTGGCGTGCGTGAGCCAAAGGATATCGCAAACCTGTTTCGAGTTCACTTTCGCGTTGACTCTCCCCATAGGACCTGCTCAAGCAGCGTCAGCGCGCGCGACCGATGAAGGCACGGCACGTACAGTTATTTTCTCGCCCGCGGAGGTTAGATCCACGATTAAAGGCATGGTGAGAGGAAAATCCCCCGGCCACGATGGTCTGAGTGTTGAACATCTTCAGCATGCAGGCGACCACTTATCGCGAGTATTGACCATGCTGTTTAACTTCTGTATCGGGCACTCCCACCTGCCATGCGGTATGATGAAGACTATTGTCACGCCGATTGTTAAGGACAAGACCGGTGATAGTTCGTACCTATCCAATTATAGACCAATATCTCTTGCAACAATTATTGCAAAGGTGCTTGACAGGTTGCTTGATCGACAGCTTGATAAATATCTTAAATTGCATGACGCACAGTTTGGCTTTAAGGCCGGCTTGTCTACGGAGAGTGCGATTCTGTCGCTTAAGCATACTGTACGGTACTATTCAGACAGAAAAACCCCGGTTTATGCCTGCTACCTGGACCTCTCAAAAGCGTTTGACCTCGTCTCCTACAGTACACTGTGGAACAAGCTCAGCGCGTTCAGTGTGCCCAGTGAAGTTGTTTCCTTGTTCCAATATTGGTATCAGCATCAGAAAAATCAAGTGAGATGGGCAGGTTCGCACTCAGATGAGTACGGAGTTGACTGTGGTGTCAGGCAAGGAGGAATAACATCACCGAAGTTATTCAATTTGTACATTGATCAGTTGATCGTTGAGCTTAGCAACACCCAGGTCGGTTGTCATGTAGACGGGGTGTGTATTAATAATATCAGTTACGCAGACGACATGGTGTTGCTGAGTCCGTCGATTGCTGCATTAAGGCGACTGGTTGGTATTTGTGAGCGGTATGCGGCGGCCCATGGACTTAGATATAATGCCAAGAAGAGCGAGTTAATGGTGTTCAAGGCCGGCACCATATGTTACTCTAACGTGCCTCCGGTTCTATTGTCCGGAACTCCTCTTAACCAAGTTACAGCAGTAAAGTATCTGGGTCATTGGGTCACTGCAGATCTTAGGGATGATCTTGATATTGAGCGGGAGCGAAGGGCTTTGGCTGTCCGATGTAATATGCTGGCTCGCAGATTTGCACAATGTAATGATGAGGTAAAGATGGCGCTGTTTAGAGCATACTGTCAGTCGTTTTACACGTGTAGTCTGTGGGTCAATTATACGCAAAGGGCATACAGCGCCCTTCACGTTCAGTACAACGATGCGCTCAGGATGCTGTTGCGGCTGCCACGATTTTGCAGCGCATCGGCGATGTTTGCGGAGGCGCGGGTTGACGGGTTTCATGCCGTAGTTCGCAAGCGCTGCGCCTCCATGTTGGAGCGCGTTCGAGCCAGCCGCCACACTATCCTGAGTACAATCGCCGACAGGTGGGACTCGCCTATCTTACAGCACTGGATTCGCCTGCATGTTGCCCGGTAGCCCAACCCAGTTTGTTATTGTTATTCTGTCTTTTGATTCGGTAAATTTCATTAAATTGAATAAATAATTGTAATACATTTTATTAATTGATAACATTTAATTCTATTTCATTTTTTAAATAATTTATTTTTAATTGATTAAGTAAATGACTGTTTGACATTAATTACGTTATAAATTTATAGTATAATACAATACATAAAATATTTTTTTATCTGTAGTTTGTTTTGAAATGTATGTAATGATATGTTAATTAAATACTAACAATTAGTTTTTAAGTTTTTTACTAACAATTATGGATCATTGTTGTCTATTAAATGAATTATTATCCTCTTTATTTAACATAATTCTTAAGTTTAATTTTTTACAATATTTTATATAAAAACCTATTTACAATATAAAATATTATAAAAAACTTAACCTAGGTTGCCACCGGCAGCGGGGATAGACCCAAGCTATCGGTGGTTAGGGCTGCAGAGTGAGGAACCTCCTGACAATACGTGCCGTGTCAAGGAGTACTGCCTTTTGCATCTGACCCTTGACCCAACCTTTCAGCGAGAGCCTCTCTAGGTGTTGATCGAGGCTCTTCGCTATAAGGCCGTGTGCCGAAACGACTATCGGTACAATAATGGTTGAATCCACATCCCACATGGCGGTAACCTCGTGAGCCAAGTCAAGGTACTTACTGAGCTTGTCCTTCTCGGCTTTCACGAGGTTCTCGTCATGAGGTATGGTGATATCAACCAATATTGCTTGGCGCTGAGATCGGTCGATCACCACGATATCAGGCTTATTAGCGACAATAGTCCTGTCCGTGATGATAGAGCGATCCCAGTAGAGCGTTGCATGACCATTTTCGAGAACTGGCGCAGGTGCGTACTTATAGTACGGCACCTCTGATTCAACAAGGCCATATCGAAGAGCAAGTTGCTGGTGAATTATTCTGGCTACTTGGTTGTGTCTGTGCAAATACTCTCCGTTAGCAAGATGAGAACAACCGGAAATAATATGTCGGAGTGATTCTCCCGGACGGCGGCATGCCCGACAGATGTCGACCGTACCGTCCCTCATTATATATTTCCGGTAGTTATTCGTCTTGATAACTTCATCTTCAATAGCACAGACAAAACCTTCGGTTTCCCCAAAAAGGTCACCGAAACGTAGCCAGTTCACCGAGGCAGGCAAATCTACATCAGGCCCAGTCAGAGCCCGATAGTAGCGCCCGCGTAGCACCTTGCTCTTCCAAATGTCCTTGCGATCGAGAGTGCTTAGCACCACTGGTTTGCGCCAGTTTTCTGTTGCCAAGGAGAGCGGCGTAAAGTGTCTATCAACTGCCACGACATCCAAATGCATCCCGCACTCACTGTTAAGGAAATAATCCCTAAGACTGCACACCTCACGGTTATGTAGGTCCTTGGCATTTAAAAAGCCGCGACCCCCACATCTCCGCGGGATGTACAGCCTCATAACAGATGAACGCGGGTGTAACATTCTGGAAGTCGTGAGCATTTGACGGACTCTTCTATCCAAGGCGTCCAATTCGGTCTGAGTCCATCTTAGTATGCCAAAGGAGTATGTGAGTAGAGGCATAACCCAGCCATTAAAAGCACGCGTCTTATTGCCACCCGATAAAAGACTGTTAAGTACTTTTCTTAGGCGGCAAAAGAATCGCTCCCGTAATGACTGTTTTATGTCCCCATCCACAACACCCAAAGACTGTGACATACCAAGATATTTATATGTTTCAACTTCGGAGAGAGATCTGAAGTTTATCGTTTCGGAGAGTTGTAAATTGGTTGAATTTACTACTCTCCCACGCTGTACATGCATAACCGCACACTTATCCACACCAAACTCCATCTTGATGGCACTGCTGAAAGTCTCAGTAATTTTCAGCAGTTTCACCAAGTCTTGGCGGTTTGGTGCGAGCAACTTGAGGTCATCCATGTACAACAAGTGCGACATAACTTCACCCCCTCTCCGCAGTTGACAGCCTAACTTTGAATTTCTCATCAAAGTACTGAGAGAATTCAAAGCTAGGCAAAACCATAAAGGACTCAGACTGTCGCCCTGGAATATGCCACGCTCTATCCTTATAAGATCCTGCGTGGCAAAAACACTATCTCGACATCCTGGTTGACTCAAGACCGTGGTCCACTGCCGCATACATGATATCAAAAAGGATTTTAAAGTTATATCAATTTTATATAACTCTAAAATCCTCACCAACCATGAATGCGGCACCGAATCATAGGCCTTCTTATAGTCAATCCAGGCTGTAGAGAGAGTCCCTCTGCCACGCCGGACCTTCTGGCATATGGTCATGTCAATGAGGAGAAGCTCCTTAGTACCACGGGACCCAACCCTACATCCATTCTGAGTCTGGTCCAAAATATTGTTTGCAACAATGTGCGCGTTAATTTTTGTTCTCAGAATGGATGTAAGGAGCTTGTATAAAGTAGGTAAGCACGTGATGGGTCTATAATTTTTCGGTTCCGTGGTACTACCCGATTTATGGAGCAGAAAAGTGACACCAGTAGTCAACAAACTTGGGAGTGAGCCGAGCTCTATGGCTTCTTGGAATTGCGTTGCCAGTAACTCGTGTGAACATCGAAACCATTTGATCCAGAAGTTGTGCATTCCGTCCGGTCCTGGGCATTTCCAATTTTGGGCCGTACGGATTGCACAACTTACGTCAGCTGTACTAATACTTATAGGCTGCATGGTCTCGATAGGTTCACAAGCGTCACTGACAACACTCATCCATTCACCTTCCGTGTGCTCGACGGGCACCGACCAAATGCTGCGCCAGAAATTAGTCATGGCATCAACATCTGGTAGCCGCCCGTCGCTCACACGTTGATCAGCTCCTTCCCAACGTCTGTATACTTTTCTTTGGTCACTTTGAAAGAGGCGATTTTGTTGGTATCGGTCCACACGCACTCTGTAGCGACGTATACGGTTTGCCCACGCATAGACTTTTTGC
This sequence comes from Scoparia ambigualis, assembly GCA_963921215.1. Taxonomy (NCBI): domain Eukaryota; kingdom Metazoa; phylum Arthropoda; class Insecta; order Lepidoptera; family Crambidae; genus Scoparia; species Scoparia ambigualis. The sequence continues at coordinate 14,394,656 of OY992518.1, forward strand.
TTCAGAAAGTCAATACGTTCCGTCACACAAGCCATATAGTTTTCCGGACGAACATCAGTCCCAACAAAGGCTTGTGTGACGAATCGCATGACGCGAGGCCGATTATTGCCATTTCTGAAGCAAATTAGCTTTGCAATGAGTGTCCTGAACTTATTAATACGCCCCTCGATCCTCAATTGCCAAGCAGGGGCAGTCCCGGTTCGCCGCGGTACTCGGTCAGAATCCTGGAATTTGACACGAGCAACGCGACACACCGTGATGGCCCCACAATAAAGGATCGAGTGGGTATCAATTAAACTTTCACTGGTTCCAAGATAAGGAACCAGTAAATCGTTCAAGGCACTCATTAACGCCAAATTATGTCTATTCGTGGGCAAACAAGGTATACGCGGCCTAGAGTTACGCGTGTCACGATACTGTAGAATAGCATCGTTCAAAGCGCTCCTCATTTGCTCATTCGCCTGTGTACTTACATTCGTATTTATGAAATCTTCATCGTCGGGTACAGGATCTACTCGCGCCACCAAAACCGGCGTCACGGCCGGTAATTGTGGGGCAGGCCGATCCTGCACCGAAGAAGAAGCAGCACAAATACGTTGTGACTCCAGGCGTAGCCGATCAAGTGCTGACTGATCCAGCAAGTTGTTACGCTGGATCACCCGCACCTGATCCGACAATCGTTGGGCAGACACGCCTATGGTCGGTTCAAGGGCCTGAAACAAAGACAGCATCCTAACACGATACGCAGTAAGGTTAATTCCTCCCTCTGTTGCCCTATAGTAGGCGCGCATGCAGTTCTCATTTATTTGTTGAGTCCATCGCATGCGGCGCACTACACCACCGGTAGCGGGGGTCGTACGCGGGGCAGATGGCCCCACTGATCCCAAGCGTGCCGGCAGCGGTGGTCGTCCACGTCGCGCAGGTCGTTGTGGCGGCGGGGACGGCGGCGATCGCCTGCTCGCGCTGCTCGACTCGTCTCTGGTGAAATCATCAGACGAGGAGCTTGAGGTCGGCGGAGCAGGCGATGGTGGAGGGCGTGCGCTTCGTCTTGCTCTTCTTAATATCATATTTTCTTTTAATTGATCATGTATATTGTTGGAATTTTGCGTTGACAGTGCACGTCATTGGCCAAGTTCATTATAATTGTTTTGTTCGTTGTAAAATTATTGTTATGTAGGTTTTCTTGGTGTATATAATGTTAAACTGTAGTAATTAGTCAAAAGATTTGTAAGAAAATAAAATAAAATACATAAAAGAAAAAATGACGTGACATGTTGACAAGAGCTTAGCTTTTTTTATTATTATTATTATTATTATTATTCTCAATAAGGTGAGGCAGTTTTTCACTCCCGAGCAGCGCTGTTTGCTGTACTAAACTCAGGTGCGATCGAGTATGGAGTATTGTTCCCACCTATGGGACGGCTCCGCTAAATACCTCCTCGATGCACTTGATAGACTTCAAAGGCGAGCGGTACGCATTATTGGAGATGCTGAGGTTACAGCCTCTATTGAGGACCTCCAGCTGCGTAGAGACATTGCTTCTCTCAGTGTCTTCTACCGGAACTACTACGGAGAGTGTTCTGAAGAACTTTTTGACCTTATCCCGCCTTCTCCTTTCCTCTCCCGGACTACACGTGCTGGTCTTAGGAACCACCATCATACTGTACAGACTATCAGTACTCGTACCAAAAAATTTGGCAAGTCGTTCCTCTGTAAGACCATTCGGCTTTGGAATTCTTTGCCGGCGCATGTGTTTCCCTACAGTCCCGGGTCTTTTAAGCGGGGCGTGAAACGGCATTTATGCAGGCCGTCATGAATGGGAGCGCTCGTTATCGTGCTTATTCCACGGTGGGGAGCGCTCTCATTATTTTGGACTGCATCGGCTGCTTACCATCAGGCAAGATGCAGTCACTATGACGAGTCATTATAAAAAAAAGACTTTGTGTTACATAAAAAAGAATTTTTAGTTGCTTTTTATTTTTAAAGTGATTTTCCTGTAGTAGGTTACGGAAAGATACTACTTAGGTGCTTTTTTAAAGAGTATCTAAAATAATAATTTATTGATTATTTATAAGTTTATTATGACTAAAAAGTTTTCATGTCGGATCAATAACGGATAAACATACTTAAAATACTTAAATACATACTAATTATACATAGAAAACACCCAGACCCGAGACAATTTAGAAAAACATAATTTCTAAATTGACCCGACCGGGGATCGAACCCGGGACCTCAGAGATGTCGACACCATGAAAACCGGTGTACAAACCACTCGACCAAGGAGGTCGTCAATACATTGCCTAGGTATTGTATAGAATACCTGAATTATACAGATTGCCGGTAATATATGTAACATAATTTAGTTATTTATATCTATGTAAGTATATAATGTCATTGTGGTACCTATTATCATCGTTATCAAACACTAATATCACGGTTCGAACAAATATTAGATCATCAAGGTAACGCACTTGAAAATCTGACAGCGAAACCTTATGGTATTGCGATTATTTTATAATATTTTATATATAATATATAAGGTACTTGCACATACGAAGGCCCGGCCTCTACAAAGGCCCACTTTAAAAACGCGCATTTGCCGCTGCCTAAAACATTCGAAATTCCACATTTACCTTGGCCATATATTAAATGTACAATGGCGCCAAATCACTTCCGCGCCGCCATTTTGTTACAACTCGTTCATTTCTCTCTGGACGCCGACGATGTCGCGCTCAGACCAATGTAATATTTGGTCCGAGATGTCGCGTGTTTACAACCTCGTTGTGATTGTTATTGCCAATTTTTCCACAAATAGCGTCAGTTTTTGAGTGATTCTATCATTATCAATATATATAACAATTTAAATAATCATTGGAGAATAGAATACAATGGTAAGTTTACCGATTATTTAGTTATTTGTGATTTTATGTTAATTTTTTTGATGACCTCCTTGGTCGAGTGGCTTGTACACCGGTTTTCATGGTGTCGCCATCTCTGAGGTCCCGGGTTCGATCCCCGGTCGAGTCAGTTTAGAAATTATTGTTTTTCTAAATTGTCTCGGGTCTGGGTGTTTTCTATGTATAATAAGTATGTATTTAAGTATTTTAAGTATGTTTATCCGTTGTCTAGTAACCATTTAACGAGTTTCTTCGAAGCTTCTCTTGGGCTAGATAATTGGTGTGAGTGTAGGAAAGTTTTTTTTTCCGCCACTATAAGTAAAGCCTACTTAAAATTAGAGTGGAAAATGAGGACTGAATATTTAGATTCTTGAATTAATAGTGTCTAGAGTTTCGATTTTGTCATCAGAAATAATTGTTTTTTAATTGATTTAGAGCAGAATTTTACTTTTATGACTATTTTTGTTTTTCGTGCATGGGTCAAGGCCCAGTATGCAATTTTTTATTATATCTCTAAAAATATAGGTTGAATAACTTATATTTAAAACTGCTAACCGTGATTTGTGAATTATTTTTTAGAAATATTAGATAGATTTTGTGTAACAGTTAGTCAAAAACAACCCACTACAGTGATTTTTAAAAACATTTTTTAATGTAGTGTTTAGTAAGAAATATTTTGTTTCATTATTTTTAGAAGGATAATAAACCATTACATCATTACAAATAGTTTTTTTATCAAACCTTTTAAAGATAATTTTTTATTGAGATTTTAAATAAGGTGGACCTTCCTGTGCCTGTAATGTGTCTTATATTTATTTAATAAATGTATATGCGATAGGTGGTGACACCACCGCCGTCTTTTGCTGTTGGGTGTATGAACAGTCATAAGTGCGTTAGTCGCCTTTTACCACACCAAAGAGAAGATAGATTGGTAATGAGCCGTCATCACACAGCTCCTAGCTAATTATGACTAAGTTCTAAGCCTGCCGCCATACCAGTTAGGTATTAGCATTGTGTGTTTTGATGATAATACGTGGTTTTATGTGGTCAACAACTACTTGTCTGAACAAACACAGAGAATTGCGTGATGTGTTAATGACAAAAATAAACATTACATAGCATTTCAGACTTTACTATTATACCTATACATACCACACACTCATGACTAATTACCCCCAAAAGGTTAGTCAGAGACTAGGTAAAGGTAAAAATTTATCGTGTTTTTATCGCATCGAAAAAGACAGATTACATGCGCCTGGGCACTCTAAATTTGCTACCAACCAAAGTACTGAATGTGGCAACTCTTACATTTGTCAACGACTCGTTCTCTCCGAACTGTGATTGAACGAACGGTACAAATCCAGGTTTGTCACAAAATTATCGTAGAACTGACAAAAAATATCGTGGAAAGTCGACGAATTATCGTGCGATACTTAATTATTATTTTTATCGCATGCCCCTCAAAATTATCGTGGATCTACGATAATTATCGCACGTCTGGCTACGCTGACTCGTTAGCCTATCGTCGCATTATGCTGTTGGATGTATAAGCATTCTTAAGAGGCCTTCTCGACTGTGATTTTTGAGTAAAATGCCCATTTTCACATTTTGTAGTAGTTTTGCAGTTGTATTTATCGTTTTTTATTTTATTTTATATACCTAAGAGGAAGGCAAACGAGCAGGCGGGTCACCTGATGGAGAGCATCACCTCCGCCCATGGACACCTGCAAAACCAGAGGAGTCGCAGATGCGTTGCCGACCTTTAGGAAAGGAATAGGTTTAGGAGGAATAGGAATTGTAAAGAGGGGGGGGGGGGGGGGAAGGCCTCCGAAACTCTCACTGGCCGGACGAAACACCATTGTTTCACGCCGGATATTCGTGAGAGGGTGGTATTACCCCACGCGAGCCGGCCCAATGCGTGCTGCAACGCAGCGTGGCTCTACCACTCAGTCAGTGTCACTCATTTAGCACCACCCAGGGGTCACGTTTAGGGTCTCAAGGGTAAACCCATAGGTCTATACGGACGCGAGTAACTTTAACCCCCAATCGAAATCGAAATAGGATAATAAATTCATGCTTAAATATTACAAATCTCCACTCTGCGAGAATAAGCTGAGTTCGAACGGCAGGCGCAACGCATTTTCTAGTAATTTGCAGTTGTATTTATCGTTTTTATCGAAATAGGATAATAAACTTATTCAAAAATCTTTATTCCTCATGAAGTAACAATTATTCTTGTATAAATTTTGCTCAATAATGTTATCGTAGAATGAGAATTTCACAGTTAACGTAAAGCGGTTTTTGATGTTTTATGGTTTAGAATATTTTTTTTTTTTTCTAAACCGAAAATAAATAAGTACACCAAAAATAAACACTAAATTTCGAGGCCGCAACGAACTATTACGGCTAACATTCTTGTTTTTTATTGCATTTGTTTAGAAAAGTAGTTTAATCTAGGAGCTCAAAATAGTACCTTCGCACACTTTATGAAAATCTTTCTCTGCAATTATTGGTTTAATTAAAAAGCTAAACAAAATTTACAAAAAGCGAGGTCACTACGAACTATGCCAATAGCTATTACACTATTCAATAAATCAAAATTGTTAATGTATTTTTGTTTCTGAGATCAAGAACGCCAAAATTGGCCATTTTACGCAAAAATCACAGTCTCTCTCTCTCTCTCTCTAGGGCTCTTAAGTCCGTTAGTTGCCTTTTATGACACCAAAGAGAAAAGATTCTTTTAAAAATTATTCTCCGCCACACAGCACACTTTTGTCAAATACGAGTAAGTATATAAATACGTAAGTAAATAAATAACATGTAAAAATCCATTAATCTAAGAATAACTCTTGAACTTGAATATCTGCAACGAGGATGAAGTTATTGCAATTATGGAGCATAATGAATTAGTGTAGTTAATTATAGCTAAGACTAAGTTTCCGACAGGTGACAGACACTACTATCACTATGCTGCTGACTGTACCATATATAAAAACGAAGCTGCTGATTGTACATAATATGTAACAATTCTGTAATCGCTCGTGTTTAATCGCAAAATCATTGGCAAATATTATTGCCTTGATCTAGAAGATATTCTCGTACCTGATGGTCTTATCCGTTGAAGATACAAAAATAGTTGTTGCACTATCACAAGTTAGCAAGTTACTTACGTCTGGTAACGCTTTGGGTTTGGCGATGTGAAAGCCATTCACTTCTTTCACATTAGCTGGGTACAACGACGAGCCAGTCATGCTGATGTGTTGATAGAGAAGCAAGAGCTTAATCTCCTTCGCCAAATCTTCTAAAGGCGGAACGTCTTCAAAGTATTGCCTCAGAATACCCTCTTCCGTCCGCTGTCCAAGATACTTGTAAAGAAAATTCAAATACCAATACGCCACAGTTCTCTGCACTCGTTGATACAAAGAGGGTTTTGTGCCTCCTTCGAAAAATTGCACCGGCACGTAGGATGGGTTGTACGCTATACCGTATCTATTGTAATGGAACGGCATAAGGGTGTGTGACGTTACGCCTACTACTGGAGCACCCAGCTGGTAAGCCAACCCCAAAGGGCAGTCGCTGTTGAATTGCTCTACCACAACCAAATCAAATTTAGCTTTGGTCTTCCACAAATTTTGCACATTCTCATCAGCAAGCATAGTTCTGCAGGCGTCCGATCCAAAATTCATTAGCAACAGTGAAATCTGAAGGAAAACCCAAAAGGATTGCGATATTCCGAGGGTGTCTTCTAAAATCGGCGCCTTCCCCGCCAAACTTATGTCATGGTAATTGTCAACATGCTCCTTTTGTGGAAAATTCGAGATGACTGTCATTTTGTGGCCTCGTTTCGCCAACTCTTTCAAATACGGCTCGAAAACGAGAAAGTGACTCTTCCCTAGATGTGGAAATATTCCCAGTATGTTAAGCGATTGCACTACATTGCAAGAGAATATTGTTACGAGCAACGTGATAGCGGTCACTGTTCTCATATTGCAGATACCGTAGCGCGGACGGTTCGCGGTCGACTGGTGACGAGCCGCCAGATACTATTATTTTATCCTATCAGCTAAATGTTATGATTCTATATATTAAGAAAGGCTATAATTAGTGCTGTGACACAACCAGGCTTCGTGAAGGATAAAGTAAACAATGAATAGATTTTTTGGAAAATGCTGTGTAATGATGTTGTTATACTTGCCATTTATCATCATTCTTTATAAGTGGTTTTTTTGACACAATATTAGGAGATTCAATCATACTTGTCAACTCTACTCGTCGGTCTAATTATAAAAATTCGTAACGACACAAAATATCGAAATTAGACTTTTAATGCCATCTGGTGTAGAATTGTGCAATAGTCTGGATTGTTTTCGTTTAATGGATGAAAAGTATTTTATATCAAATTTAATATGTTAAAAAATATATTGCGAGGGTGTTGGCTGAAAAATTTCAGTCCAGTTTCACCTATAATGATCAATTTAATATTATTATTTTTTTTTAACATTGCACTGGTTTGGTTTGTGTGTTTGTAATGAGATTATTTTTATATAAACATAAATTATATTTATTTAATCAGACGGTTACAAATTACTAATATTGACTTACCTGTTTACACCTGCCTACCCAATTATGACTTATAAATTATGACGTACAAAAATAGTCAACCTAACGTTTGCTTATTCTATATTATGATACGTGATAGTTAATTTCGCTTAGGACGTTGGGGACCAAAGGTTATTTTGACCACAGTTTGTTAAGACCATTGCCTGTTTTGCCCAGTTCTCGAGAAGACTACTTCCTAATAGGACCAATTCCTGTTTTGACCACTCTCAGTACAGTGTAAAAATGAATCTGTTATTTAGGATAATCTGTTATTTCAATTTATGACAGACTGTAAATATTTGTGATAGCAAATACGTTAAGTGCTGATAAAGTGCTGATACATAATTCAGCACTTCAGTGCCCACTTTTCTTCTAGTATTTTTATAGTGCTCTATAAATGTTAAAAATTTACTGATCTGATAAATTATGGATAAATTACTTACAACATTAGCGACAGGTGTAGTAGCATGTAAGGTGGTATTATCTCTAAAAGCGATGCTTGATTTGGTCTACGATTGTAGTCATGATATATAAAATAACAGACTTTACACTTTCGAGCTGATATTAAGCATGTATCATTGGGTTCGATTGGGTATGTGTTTCGAATTTGAAGTAGATAATATACGTACATATATTGGAAGTATATAAGAATGAGATAAAACCATCACCGATATTCGGCTTTGAGGATATTGTTAGCTTTTTCCGACAATGAATTGCTTGCATGTAATGTAACAGCTATCACCATATTAATTACCTAAATTATAACAATATCAAGGGTAGTGTATATACATACACGCATAATAATGTTATGTTTCGACAGATAAGAGTTAAGATAGCAAGTTGTTCAGTGATTTGGGATTCTGGGTTAAAACTTCATTTGTCTTTGGACTAAATTCGGTAGAATAACAACATAAAAAAAGAATGCATCGTATTTAAATCATTTAAGTACTACCGAAATGTATACATACTTACTTACTACTCTGGCTCAGCGACCCGAAGTGGATCTTGACCTCCGAAATTAAAGTGCGCCATTCCTTTCTATTTTGTGCCAAGTGAGACCAGTCGGGCACTTCCAGCTCTTTCAGGTCTTTCACAACTTCATCTTTCCAGCGGTATCTTGGACGACCCACTGGGCGTCGTCCAGGAGGTTGACCAAGATACGCTCTTTTGGCAACCGAATTCCGAAATGTATAAGTCATGTCAAAATTTAACCAAGATCTAAGTTAATCAAATTATAAAAAAAAGAAATTGTAAACAAAAAATCGTGGGGCGCGTGAAATTTCTGTCAACAGTCAACCGTTCATATAATTATAAATGCTGATTACACATTTATACGGGTATGCTACTCCCCACGATTTTATTTTTGGTCTGATCAATGCCTAAAGGCTGGTACAGACTTACGAAATGTAAGCCTTTAAGGCAGGTACAGACTTCTGTAACGTAACATGCAATGTAACATGAATGGAGCATTTCATAAGTGTGGACGCAGCGCACGCACTAACTGAGCATGTACTATCGCGGACTCCGTCGCTTTAGCAGTCTAAAGGCCAAAATCCCTTGCACACTGCGTCGGCTACTCGTATTTGGTACGTATCCGGGCGGCCGGTGCGCTTTATACGAAAATTTCCGTAAGCTGGTAAAGCGACGGTGACCCCGATAATACTTATTCGCATCTGTTTCCGGCATGCGCGCGCCGAACAAAGCTCAATCTGCCCTGCCGTCACGTCATTTTTCTTTCGCCGTTGTTCGCGCGCGTTCCGCTGTACAGACACACACTAGGCGTCCACACTGGCGATCTGCGCCTTAACGACGGGTACAGACTTGCGAAATGTAACATGCAATGTAACACGCAATGAAAGAATTTGCCGTCCACATTGTTGCAATGTAACAGAATTCACATTGTGTGGACGCCTTGCGCGTATGAACCATGCACACTACGCGCACGAACGGAGCATTTCAACACGTTTTTTCTATAGCAGAAGGAGGCAAACGAGCAGGCGGGTCACCTGATGGGAAGTAATCACCGCCGCCCATGGACATCGTGCGCGCCGCGATCCGAAATTTGTCGGTTTTTTCGCCGGACACAAACAAAGGGGCGCGCGGTGTGCGCAGAGCGCCAGTGTGGACGGGTTGTGTGTGTCTGTACGGCGGAACGCGTGCGAACAATGGAGAAAGAAAACACGGCAGACTGAGCTATGCTCGCCGCATGCGTGCCGGGAACAGATGCGAGTAGGTTCATGCTCGGTTCGTGCGCGCGCTACGTCCGTCCACACTTATGAAATGCACTGTGTTTCTAGGCATAACGTTAGATGCCAAGCTTCAGTGGGGCCCACATATAGCTAAATTGTCGAATAGACTTAGCTCTGCGGCTTATGCAGTAATGAAGATCCGTCAGTTAACTGACGTTGATACATCTAGATTAGTTTATTTCAGTTACTTTCATAGTATAATGTCGTACGGCATTTTACTGTGGGGAAATGCTGCCGACATTCAAACTATCTTTGTGCTTCAGAAGAGGGCTATTCGAGCAATCTATAACCTAAAGGCTGGCGACTCTCTCAGAGAGAGATTTAAGAATATAAATATAATGACAGTTGCATCACAATACATTTATGAAAATTTGATTTATGTTCATAAAAATACTGGAATGTTTTCAAAAAACAGTGATATTCACAATGTAAACACTAGAAGTAAGAACAAATTAGCAGTACCTTATACTAGGCTCCATAAAATAAATAATTCTTTTAAGGGTCTGTGTGTAAGATTTTACAACAAACTACCAAATGATATTCAGAAATTAGATCTTAATAAATTTAAAATCAAAATCAAAGAAAAGCTATATAAAAAAGCTTATTATAAAGTGTCAGATTACACAGAAGACAAAACAGCTTGGATCTGAAATGCTCCAAGCACTCCAACAGCTATTTCTAATTGTCTCTATTTAATTGATACTACATTGTATTGTAATTTTGTATTGCATCATTTTTTTTATTTTTTAAATTCATATTTTGTATTGACCTGGTAACGACATACTCATTTTTTTGTTTGTAAATGTCGTTGCTTTTGTGCGCTGTGGTTTCGTGCGCCCATTCTTTGCCACAGTTAAAAAATTATGTCCTGAATGGGTGGTAGGTTAAAAAAGATTTGGACGATTCAAAGTACTTATTAATTGAGTTTATTGAATAAATATATTTCGACTTGACTTGACTTGACTCCTTTCATGTTACATTGCATGTTGCCCGCCTTTAGAGTGATGAGGAGAGTGGTGTGATGACTGGTGACTAGGACCTTTTTAATTATTTTCTAGCTTTTAGTACATACATCATCATTATCTTTCTTTTCAATAAAACCGTTTAGTTAACTTAAAAAAATGTTTTTACCTATTTTTTTATTTTAAGTTTATACTTAGTTTATATTTTTTAACTAGATGCTTAGATTTAGGTTTTAATGTATAGATTGTCTAAACTATTTGATCCCCATGCACTGTGTTCTACTTGTAAAGCCAATTACTTTGATACCTACCTATTACCCATATTAACAGTATTAAAAGATTATATGAAATCCGCCATTTTGTGATGGTGGGTCATCTCAAATTTGGTTTTTTTATAATGTACTGTATAAACTAGTCAAGCCCTTTCAATTGATACCTACCCATATTGAGGTGGTTGAACAAAAAAATGTAATCCACCATTTTGTGGAGGCGGCCATTTTGGATTTACAATGATACTGAATAGGTATACATAATTGTATTGTCATCAGAACTAAAAGTGTGTACCTCAAATTGGTCGATAGGAAGTGGACAATATTTTAAGTAGGTACCGTAGAATGCGGTGACTTTGATCAATTTATAAATTGAAAGGCTTCTATTTCATTTAATTTACGTACTAGACATGTAAAAAAAATCCTATTGACGACTCATTAGGTACATACATTTTTTATTTGGTATTAAAATTTTGGCGTGATACTTTTGAAGAAAAAAAAACGTGGCCTAATTTTCAACTTTAGACTGAAAATGGGGTTGCTTTGATATCCGATGTTTTTATTATTGATGTCCAAAGTAACCCCAACTTGGAATAAGTACCTATAAATACAAAAAAATAAATTGATAGTATATTTTAGGAAATATGGGGTTTTGAAATCTGTCGGGGCGTCTTTGACACAAGGGGCGAAGTTGATATTGGCATTTTGTAATAGCAAATAGTGGTATTTTAAGTAAAACTATGCATTTCTGATTAAAATATTGTGTATATTATATTTTTACTTGAAGTAGGAACATAATAGGAACATGTGAATAAGTAAATTTATGCCATAATAACTAAACAAAAATATTGATAATTTCTTCTCTCTTCTAGTCTAAATATATAGTATGTTATACGTCGAAGAAGCAGCAAAATAAGAGAGATCACCATCGGTGATCTTCGCAAGGAATTCTTTAAGTGCCTCGTCTGTATAATTCTTACAATTGCGACTTCCCGCAACTTTTTTGTATGTGCGAACCATCACTAGGAACCTAAAAAAAGTAGGGCTTACTTTGTAATTCAATACAATTTCAAGTATATCTCTAGAACAATACCCATTGGGGCGATATTGATAACTATCAATGTCGCCCCGTAGCTCTAGTCAAAGTACCCCTTGTAACAGATTTCGTTGTGCAATACAAAATGGCCGACTTAGGTAAAAAACAAAAACCCTGTCGATTAAGAAAAGCATGTCAATATCATGACCTTATTATCATTACTATGAATGTTATACTTACGGCCACACCTAAGAAGTTTTTACCCACTTTTTCACGAAAATTAACTACAAATTCGGGATTTTATTTTACATTGAAATTATTGTAGCGCAATGTCGATACTTCTGCAAACAATGGCTGATCTGCCAATTCTACACCTTTTAAATTAGAATTGAAAAGTAAAAAAAAGAAGCTATCATCAAAGTCGCCCCGTTATTCAGTCACCCCATTTTACGGTACTTAATTTTGACTCTCATCAACAACAACAACAGGACAAGCTAAATAAAACCGTTAAAAATATGATTTTTGCCATTCATTTTCTGAATGGAAGAATTAAAAGACATTACATTACTTAACGGTCCTGGCCTATCATAGGTCATTTGATATTCACAGTAACACAGGCCCGCAAAAAAATCTAACTGTGAGTGGCCTTTTGTGGTCTAGTATTGAATTCTATTCTCAAGGCTATTAACCTGAAAGGTAAGTCAGAGACAGGCAAATGGGGACCGCAAAAACAATCTGCCAGTTTCACCAAAACAACAGAGCATATTGTGCCAGCGTGATAGATAGTGAAGCCCATCGTCGCTCTATGTGTTGGATTGGATGTATGTGTAGTTTTTAGTCCGTTAGTCGCCTTTTACGACACCCAAGAGAAGGGTTGAAGGGTTTAGTGTCTTTATAGTTCTATATACATCATACATACATATAATCACGATTAAAATCCCCGAAGGGTTAGTCAGACACCTAGGCAATGAGGACAGCAAAGCAGTCCTCTACCATTATCCACTTTTCACCAAATAGGAATAAATTATAAAAGAAAATATTTACAAGGAAAATACCTATACTTAAGACTTTTTAATTTAATGTACTTACTATCTATTCCCTAGTCATATGGCCATCGCTTAATGCAGATTCGTTAGGGTTTGTCAATAGTAAATTGGTAGACAAGTTTACGTGATAAGATTAAGATAATTGTCGAATCCTCACTCTATTCGATCGCTATTACAGAATATAATTACGTATAACTGAATAAATAAACAATGGTTTACTCTCTCTGTGTAGAAAGCCGTGTGCCCAGCAGTGGGACGCAGAGGCATTTAAAGGCCTTTTCACAACTGTATATTTAAAAGTGATGCATAACACACTGGTACCTCAAATACTCAATGCAGCGCATTCAGGGATAGGAAAGTAAATTATTACTGTGAAATTTCAAAAAAACTTAAATATTTATCTTAATATTTACAAAATAATTAAGTATCTAACTGAGTTGTGAATTAAGGCCACTAATTTATTCAAATTTGACCCTTTTCGACGATCCTTTCTCTCTTCAATCCACCTGTTTGAGAGTCGGCCG